>OY728142.1:1095602482-1096227482 GCA_963277665.1 Viscum album | reverse complement strand
TGAACATATATAGGTATTATGTATCTATTTTGACCTAAAATAAATTTAAATAAAATAAATAATTATTTAAATAAAAAGTCATTTTTAAACAATAACTCGGTATTTTTCACTATTCATCAAAAATTCAAAGTTTTCAGAAAAATACCAAAAATTTACCCTAAGATAATTTTGATATTCTGAATTCAAAAATGAAGTCTATTATAACAAATTCAAAATATATAATTTTCATTTATTAATTTAAAATTAATTCCCGTTGTCAAAACCAAAAGGCGTATTTTTAAGAAACAATAACTATCAAAAGATTGACATTTGTTTATGTCCAATCTCAAAGTGAAATTACTTACAATGAACAAAATTGGATTAAATGGTAAAAATATAATCTATTTATACTTCCAATCCATTAAAATGTATAATTTAACACTATAAATTATATTTATTAAAAAAGTTGTTTTCAGTTAAAATATAGTATTTTTCACTATTCACCCAAATATAAAAGTTATCAGAAAAACACCAAAAATTTATAGAAACTAAATTATTATGTCCAGATTCTAAAGAAGAAGTTTGTTTTGTCAAATTCAATATATAAAAGTTTCAAATATTAGATTTAAAAAGGGTTCAACATTAAAAGGTGGTAAAAGTGCATTATTTAAAAAATACTTTTTTTATCTGGAAAAAATAAATTACTTCTTAAATAATGTCTAAGAAACTCATAATATGGATTATAAAATTATAAGGATTATATATAGTTCAAAATTTAGTTAATATTATGCATAACTACTTTAGAATGGCTAGTTTGGTAAGTCGTAGTGTGCTTGAACTCGGTGTTGTGTGTAGTACATGTTATTGAGCTACTTTGAAAAAATAACATACTATGAAATATTGGGGTATTACAATGTTGGGTGATGTGATTTGGTGTTGGGATTTACTTTAACCTTCTATTCGAGGAAAGGTTAATTGGTTTCACACCTTACAATCATGTCTCATACAATGAAGGGTTGTGGTTTTTTTATCAATTTTCTTTTCATATTATTTTTTTAGACATTTTTTACATGTTTATGTTATAAATTTGTTGTTAATTATTAATTTCAATTATGTTCTCTATTATCTTATATTTATTTATCTTCATACCCCTTGTAAGGGACTTTTGATTCCATCAAAGGATGATTTGGATAGATTTTATCATGAGAACCTACTAGTGTATAATAATCTTATTGAGTAAGTAGTCCAATAATTTAGGGATTATGATTAAGGGATGTGTTTTGGACCTGCCTCAACTATGTATTCTAACCCATATCTTAAAAATGATTGAGATAAAGATTTTATAAAGTATTAACCTCTACCTTTTTATGGAATCTATGATACACATGAGGTTAATTAAAGGATGGACAAGACTGAAAATATTAGTGACTTCATTGGGACTCAAGAAACCATCAAAGTGAATTATGGTAGTTTCATACTAAATGGACAAACACATAGGTAGTGGTATGTGATCATTATAAAAATGAGTGATGAGCACATTGAAATAAAGGACTTCAAGGAGACATTCATTCAATATGTTTACCAAGATACCATAGATTTGGGTAATTCATGGGAGTTTGTTAGTCTTTATTAGGGTGACCAGTCGGTTTTGGAGTGTGTGAGTGTATTTTTAGAGCTTTTATATTTCTCACCAAATCTGGTATCAAATAATAAGGTTAAGAATTATTGATTTTTATTTTACCTTTATCTTGAAATCTGGACACATGTCTTTCTATTAATGTGCTTGACTTTTGCAGAGGTCATGGACTAAGTGCTGATGGTGGGGATCGATTGGGAGGTTATATCAGGGATATCAAGAGTTCCTCCTTTTCCTATTGGGAGTAGCAGTGGTCCTTCTATAAAAAATCATAACTGTAATGATCTAAGAAGGTTGAGTGCCAATGGATCTAGGAACCTATCCAAGTTTTTTACTTCAATAAAATCTTGTGGGTGGGTTTTTTGTCAGTTATTAGAAAGGAATGTCTTGGAATATGATACCATCATGACAATATCCCTCAATGTCTTTCCATTCATGTGGGAATATGGTCTATTTGTAGAGGTTATATAAGGAATTGTTTTCTCCCTTGAGAGGTTAAGGACCTTTAGAACCTAAGGGATCTATTATTTGGTCAGATTCCTCTAAATAAGTGGGACCCCAACCTCAAATCTGTGTGGAAGGATCGGCTCATCCTATATCCGGATTAATCTCAATGAAAAACTATAGGCTAGATTTGGGCCTCAGATATAGTCAAATTCTAGGAACCAGCATGTATTGGAGCCACTTACCATGGAACATGACTCTGTATTGATGATATTTAGAGGTAACATACTTATTTCATCATCAATCTTAATTTTATTGTTTGATATTGGTGTTTCTCAATAATTTATCTCTACCTATGTTTTGGAATATTTAAATCTTCTAATGGATGTTTTATTATAGGGTATGGAAATTTTGACACCCCTTGGGATGAAGGAGTGAGGCATCATGGTCCCTTCTAATGTTGTATCCGTCTATAAAGTAGAGTAGTCATGGGACTTCTTATTCCTTGAGATTGATTCATTTGATCATATTATAAAGTTGTATTGTATGGTTTCATTCAATTAACATATTTAATACTACTAATATAATTTTACCTTCAATTCACTTGATGAAAAAACTCATGTTTTTCAATGTGATTAGGATCTTTAATTAATATAAGAAGGAATTCCACTTCCTGAAGTGGGATGTCTGGAAGGTCAATTAGAATCCCTATTAAACAATACAGATAAAGGAAATCGTGAATCTGAACTTCATCCTATTGTGATGGAATTTCTATAGGTTTTTTGGATAACTTCCTGGGTTCTCCTCTGGTGAATTAAGTTATGTTTTTCATCAATTTTTTGATGAGAACATAGAGAATTTATTTATCCAATTTATAGAGATTGATACTTTTTATGCATATATATTAAATATTATCGATAAATATTCATTACATAACCTTATGATCCACTCTATAATCATACAGGTTTAGTGTTTTTTGAAACCTGGAGTCATAAGAAATGTGTTCATAAGAGATTTAAATTATCTCCAAATAGTAATTTCAGAACTAGAACCCTTATTCTACTAATCATACTTAAAACCCTTCATTATAACCTAGTTAAAGGAAATATTAGAAATTATGATCTCAAATTATTAGTAACGGTGGAAAAGGGATATATCAAAGACACATTAAACATAACATGAGAATAAGGGAATGAGCACATGGTGTTAACATTTGAAAATTATACCCTTCATATCATATATCAAAAATATTTATTCTTTCAACAAATCTTGGTAGTACAGAATTCATGAATCATAAAGAAATTAAAGAACATGATAAATGAGGGAATAAAATTTGAAAAAGACATATTTTTTTGGGATATAAATAATAATATAACATCATTTCCTTAGTCAAGGATCACTACAAAAAATATTGTAGTGGATTAGTTTCACGGCACATGAAATCATATCCTTAGTCAAGGTTCTCTACCAAGACTATCATTGTATATATTAACTTATTGAACTAGGTTTACTTCATATTGCAATACTTATTATATTATGAGATATCTATATTTACCCAATGCATAAGAGGTATATATAAATTCAGTCCCACCCATCACGTCATCATAACCTATTCATGTGTGTTCCACAATATCATAAATCATTAATCATATATTAAAAAATATGGATAGGAAATGGTTGTCATAAACATTTCAACATTCCATCATAACATAACCCATGTAAAAATAGGCTTCATAAATATCACATAAACTATCTAGAGAAATAATAAGTATGATATCATTGGATCATATCCTTAGTAAATAATATGTGAAATTAAATATATAATCTTAAATAAAAATTCCATTAAAATACCACTTTGAATATTTTAGGAGAAAAATACCCTTTTCACATAAAAATAATTTCTTTAAAGTATAAAAAATCCAAAAATATGATAGAAAAAAATTTAATTTGAAAATAATCTTGAAAAAATTCAAAGAAACTTAAAACACATTGACTATTCCTGATGGTGGAAAATTTTATTCATGCCTTTTATATTAAAACAATGATTTCATTCACATTTTCTATAATAATTAAAAATTTATTCATTCAGATAAGGATAATAATATTCTTCTTAAAATAGTTTTTCAACAAATTAATCATTGGTAAAAATTAATTTAAAAAATAATATAATAATATAAAAAATTAAGTCATTTTTACTAAACATATTTGTCGAAGAAAAGGGATTTTCAACTAATGAGGGAAATAATGTTGTTTTTATTATGACATTCTTTCGGTATATTGAGTACAAAAAGTGAGGAAAATTAAAGTAAAACATGTATTATCAAGAAATAAATACAAAAGAATAAAATAAAATTATTTTATTATGAAAGTATCATATAACTTACATCAATGGAAATTTAGGCATAAAAATTACCAATTAAAATGATATTGAGACATAAATATATTACATCCTTCAAATCTTTCAAATCAAAACCTCTTAAAATAGAGAAATTTATATAGATATGTATATCCAAATAATATTCATGAGTGTAATCATAAAATAAAATCATAGATGTTATATACACTACAAAAATGAAACAATAGGTTAATATGGAACATGCCTTATAGAAATAAATGTGTGAAGAGAAACCCTTACCTTGAGTTTGATTTTCTTCTAAATTAATTTATCCACATAAAAAATACATTAAGATTTATTAAATTTCTATAATATAGTAATTTTCACACTAATAATATCATTTATTATCCTATTATAACATTTAAACAGTTATTTATTAATAATTTCTTACTTACATTGTTGTTTCCAAGTGTTAAAGGATCCATTTTTCAGGGGAACTTCGGTTTTTCAGTTCCATTACATTTACTTGGATCATGGTTAAATAATAATTAAAATTTTAATCATTATATAAATGTTCTATATATTCATTATATATATATAAACATAGAGCCATAGATAAAGTATAGAGATAAATAATGAATTACACCATTGATGGAGATGGAAGGTCGTAAATAAGCATGAACGTTGTTTTAACTTTTTGAATGATAGAAAAAAATAAAGGAAAATAATAATTAACCATTTATTAATTATTTTTATATAATATATAAAGTATATAGTCATTAAATTCATCCTTCTTATCATCCATGTAAAATGGAAACAAAAAAAAGAATGGCATCGCTTCTTGGAGGTTATAGTCCAAACGTACACATGAGTGATTTTATAATTTTAAAAAAAATACGAATTCAATAAGTTAAATGATATATTATAATTATAGAACCAGAATAATTTCATAAATAAAATATATAATTATTATTTATATTTATATAAACATTGATGTAAAATGGTGATAATAAATTAATTACACCGTTATGTAGACACGGTAATCCATATGTTTTCAAGAGTACTGGTTTCACTTTCTGTAGGATGGAAAGATATGGAAAATAGTTTTCCCATAATCATAATAAAATATAAGTAAATTTATTATAATTGACTTATTATTTTATAATGGTTAAAAAATTATAAGAAGTATCATAAGAAACAAACATGAAATTTTTGGTGAAGAAGATAACCTCTTCCTCAATAAACTTCATTTAGATCCCTTCTTATAGACCCTTATAATGGACTTTTAAGAAGATTTGAAAGTCTAATTCATGGATAGAGAATTTTATAGTATAATTGGTTAGTTATTGTTGTAGGAAGATGGTGCAATGTGGTGTGAAAAAATATGGAAGGGGTGTCCTCTACTAAGGGAGGAATGGACACAAATGGAATTACTTAAAATGTATATATATAATTAAATTATTTCTCAAGTATAATTATTAAAAATATCCATCAATTGAATGAAAAAATTATATGGTATAAATATCATCAACCAATGAAAACTATAAATGTTTTTCTATAATTTTAAACCTTATCTTTTGGTTTAACCCCTTTAATAAATTTTTGTAACCTTAACTGTAGTAAAAAAAATTTCAATCTTAACAGCTTATTATTTTAATTGTAAGTTAATAATTGGAATATAAATGGAAAAATGAAGGAATTTTTTACCATTTATCATCATACTTGTCCTCTCATAAAATTGTTATGATTTTTAAATAATTTAATAAAATATATTTAATATAAAATACTATTGATTACATTTTAAGTACTCTTAAGATAATTTAACTTTGAAAACATCATGATTTTAATATAATATTAATATAAACCATTATGAATTATCTCATATGGTAAATTTATCTCAAAAATTCTTGGGACACTGTAGGCCACCTAATCATTATTACATATATACCTTTCAAAATCATTTACATGATTTTTCTATTACTGGAACAAGCATTTTGTCATTGTTTTGTAAGCGTTTAAGGTAATAATTTTTAAAAATAAACTAAAAAAAATTAAGCATGATATAAAAATATATTATATTTCAAATAAAAATTTATAACTGAAAAAATATTATTTTTATCCTTATATAAAAATTATTGAGATATTAAATTCAATAGAGTAATATTTTAGAATTTTATTTACATAAAATCATTTAAAGATTATTATAAATGGAAAATGACATGAAAATGAAATTTATTTGAATTTATGAAGGATATTGTTGATTTTATCATATTAAATGAAATAATTTCAAATTTTAGGTTGATTTTGATAACTTATCTCATAGTTTTAACCTTTTTTACCCATTTTCCCACAATGAAAAATCATGAGATAAGCAGTGATTTTTTTTAGTGGATTAAACCAACAAAAATGGTTTCTTGATGGTTTTTAATCCACTAATAATGTTAATATTAGGAATAATCTCACATCATTTTTAACCATTTAGTGATGGTTTTGGGAACTATCATGAAACCTTTTTTAGTGACGGTAATTTTAGTTTTTTGCAGTTTTTTTAGGATATAAAAAAAGATCGAATATTTATCGTTGGTCTAAACTGTACATACGATTAATAATATATAGTGTTTGTTTCAAAACCCTCTTTATATATAATTTAATAAAAAATAGTTTTAAAACTCTGTTAAATATATTTTTACCATATACACTGATAGTTTAAACTGTTATTATATATTGATGTTCTAAAAAATAAATTTACTGATGCTAGAGTCCCCCAAAAAAATAAGCATATGAACAAATAGAAACATAAATTGAACTATAAATAGATATCAATGATCACCTTAATATTGATATAGCATAAATTTTAGTTTGGGAGCATATATATCCTATTAAATACTATATGTTATTGATAAAGAGTTTAGTTACACAGAAAACAACACTAAATCCAAACTCAATCCATATCACTACCCAACGAACTTAGATTGCATCCTTCTCCATCTGCAATCCCTTATCCCGAAACATGTAAGTTATTTTTCATAAAAATTAAACAATGATTTATATTTATATTTAAACATAAAATATATATAATTTTGTGTGATAAATTATTATTAAATTATTTTATTTACCTATTGACTAAAACCATCCATTGATGATACATCACTAAGGACACATCCGGTCATCTTTTGATATAAGTCAACCAATTATTTATTCATAGAAATGAAATTTGAATCTTATAGATGTATATGGATCTCCTAATGATTGATTATGATCCTATGTTTCTAAATTTTGTTTTTTACTAGAAAAAACTGGCTTTGAGAATCTATAGTTATGGAGTAACTATAACCTATAGTAGATCCTATTGCAATCTCTATTGAACTAAAAGATTCATCAGATGGAAATTGTCCCAAACCCATCGCACAATGGTGACCAACTGAATCATCCTGGGATACCAAGAAGGACTGTAAAGGATTTTCATCCCATAGTTGTTTTATTTGTACATATAAATAAAATATCAGATAAAATTAAAATAATATGTATTAAAATAGTTAAAACTGTCAATAAATTATGAGCTTAAAATAGAAGGAATATATTACTTAAGTAACTTGTTAACAAACTAAGTTTACATTGAGAATTTATATCTAAATTTTTCACAATTCAATTTTTTTTATAAAATATGACACATATTTTTTATTAACTTAAATTTGATGATCGTAAATGAAAATTTTAATTTATATATTTGTTTTTATAAGTTAATATAGTATTGAAGATGAATGTGTGGACTATTACAATTAAAAATGAATTCATACCCTAACTCCTTTGGTAGGATCACTCACATAACTCATATCATATTTCATATAAACATCCAACCAATGTTTTTTTCCAAGAGACATGATTACCTGAATTCAATTTCTACATTAAATAGTGATAAATAAACATTTTAATACATGAAATAGATTATATTATCATATCAATATTTTTACTAATGAAAATATTATCATATTGGATTTTTTTCTTCAAGACATATTTGAATCGATGGTGTGAGGGGTGTTTTGTTTCACTATATATGATACATTTTTTATTTAAACATCTCCAAAAAATTAATAGTTTATTTAATAGTAATGTATTCAATTTAATATCCTTTTAAGATTCATATATATATATATATATATATTTGTGTTTCTTTGTGTGTAACATGAGATATTATAATAATATATTCTTTAATACCATCTGCATCTCATAGAAATGTATTTCTGTAAACACTATTAGCTGCTCTATAAGTTCCCATTCAGACACCTTAGCATATATCTACTGAGTGGTCAATAATGTATCAATGAATTCATTCTACAATATCCATTTAATTTATTTACATTTCTTACTAAATATTTTCAACATCTACTTTCATGCGATAAGATCGGCAATGGTAATGTTGAATAACATCTACAAAAACAAATTAAATTTTATTAAATTGGAATTTAATTAAATAATTACATTCAATTAAGGAATAATTTATTAAAAATACCTTTATTTAGCAATCAAATACTGTATTCTTCCAATATTGAAGCATATTTCTCCTATTATAATGTAATCGTAAGGGTCACCAACTCATCCACCAACTGGCCTATAATCTGTACAAATATTCCTGAAGTATCATATTTGGGGACCACATTACCATCAAATGGGGAAATTATCTTTTATACATTTAGTTTCTATACATCAATGCTATAAATGTGTGTCTTCATAGTAACATAGATTCCATGTTTTATGAAAAAGAAAATTATTTCCTTAAAAAGGTGTAATAACTTTATTAACATTAAAATTTATACCTATAACCATCAACCTCAAATATTCTCATTGTCATACAGAAGTAAAAAATTATTCCCTAATTTCATTTTCACTATGTGTTGAACCTGATAAATTACGAATAATTGTTATATATATTGATGGGAGGGAGATAGAGGGTGTAGCTGAAACTGATATGTAGGATACAGAGGGCATCCTAGATACTATATGGGGGAGCCTAAGTAATCATTCGAAATCATTAATGATATTCGTTTGGTCAAGGTAAAATCAATTGTTAGTCGATAATGATTAGTGAATCACTTATTATTTTAAATACCTATCATTTAAACAAGTAAAAAAACTTTAAAACATATTTTTTGAAATTTTCAAATATGAAAAGAAATTTATAAATGATAACATAAGAAAATTACTTAAAAACATAATTTACATAGGTATGTTAATGAATAAATGCACATAAAAATAAATATAAAATTTAATATTTCAAAATTAGAAAACTCATTCACAAAACTCAATTTAAATATAATAAAAAATCTATAATACTGGAAATGAATAACATATAACAAAAGAAGTTAATAACATAATGGATGAGTTAACGTAAAATAAGTTTTTCCTTCAATAAAATCATTATATTTTTCAATAATACTTAATTTAAATCATCCAACCTTTAAAGACTAGTATTCTAAATATCATGGTTAAAAAATAAGTCAATTTATTTTTTTATGAGATTCAATGAAAGTGGTCAAATATTCCACTTCATCACCCATATTAAATAAGTCTCTTTTTTATGTGAAAAAATAAACTCAACCCTTTATACAAGGAATCTTCCACATAATATTCCATTATCACTTATGATGAGAAGATATATAGTTCATGTAAATCACGATCACTAACATCCATCATTAAAATAATTTCAAGGAAGTGAAATTCAAGGAAACTCATTTAATACTCATGGTAATATCCACCCACCTGTATGTGAATCAATCAACTGAAATATGACCATGGTGGTTTAATTTGATAATATAATTCCACTTTCCTTAGTATCCCAATTTATAAACTATAAATATACTATTATTGTATGTTATTATCCCCTCTTCTTGATCAACTGTATATAATTTTAATCCATTCAAATTGTAATTGTTGAACAATCTAGAATATTTTAGAGGTCCCCAAGCTTTAAAGAACAAATATTTTGAAAAATAAACTTGATTATCAATATGAATGATCTAAAAAATTAGTGAACATTATTATATATGAAAAATATATGTGTGAGCCTAATATCAATGATGAATGCGGTATTGATGAACTTACAGGATGTGAAAATAATTCTACAATCTCTTTATTAAAAACTTTTTTATATATTTCTCATTTATTTTTTAACTTATTATGAGTCTATTTATTTCTATCAAAATATCTTTAATAAATTAATATTAAATTTCACTATTTAGTATCACATATCTATTTTATTTTAAAATTTTCATTTAGATTATTGTAATATTTGAGATCCTTCTAAATGGTCAGCCAATATTATGATAGATTTTTTATTTCCCATGTAGTTGAGGTTGATTTGATATATCGCTAGCACATCCAAATTTATTAAATATTGTCTCAATATCATCCAAGTGTTTAGAAAAAAAAGGTAAGACACACCTCTTCTAATTAGCCTATAGAAATAAAGACTTCGGTTTTAGATTTATTTTTCACAAGTGATTTTAAAAAATAGTAGTATTTTTATAATAAAAAGAATAAAACATAGTTTCATATTTAATAATGTTTCATGAATTGTTTACATAATATAAATAAAGTACCTCTTAATTGGATACAACCATCAATAATTTATGTGGACTCTTAATTTATTTTCCTCAAAAAAATCACAGTTAAATGAATCATGGTAGTAAAAGATTATGGATGAAAGATTATATCCATTTCACAAAGTTTCAGTAGAAATATATCATGAAGCTTTTCAATCTTAGCTGGTTGTAGTGTTTTCTCACATATTTTTCTTGATAATGTCCAGAATTGGACTAAAACTACATTAAAATTTTCAATTAACAATTTTTCGAATGCTAATGGTCGTAATAGTTGTACCATAATATATGAATCATTACTTTTAAGTCCATGTAAAATATGATGCTTTAAGTCAACACACCTTCATATTTTACGTGAATACCTCTGATATACGTTCACATTTTTTTAGAGTCAATGAATTATATCTTCCTCCCAAATTTTAATTATAAAACTTATTAAATCATACTTTTTGTTCTCATATGGCCTTAGGTCAAGCATTATATTCATTGTTTGTAAGTCCTTAGGAACATTGAGATTATACTTATATTTTCCATTTTCATTAAGTAAAGTAAATATAAAATTTTCACAAACATTCTTCTTAATATAGAGAAAATAAATATTATGGGCCATAAAAATTAAACTCAAAATATGAATGTTTGAACAATATACTATTTTTCTTCCAATGTTGCGTTCTAATTTCAACAAATAATTCACTTTTAACTCATTTCCCAGTATTATTAAAATGATCCACCTTCCTAAATTCTCATTCAATATTTACTAGTTAAAAAATATTTTTAAACCTTTCATCAACATCAAATGTCATCAATGATCAATGGAACCATTGAGTTTTGACTTTTCCAACTAAAATATATGATATACGTCGTGAAATACATAATGATATAAGAACCACCATTTTTAAATGAAAGGTATTCATTAATTCTTAAAATCAAATACAAAAATATGGAAATTCAAACCCATGTAATTATTTCAAATAAATAATTTATTAACTACATGTAAGTCACTAATGGTCTACATTAAATAAGATTACATTTTGAATATTATTATTGAAGATTCATCAAGATTTTGAACATTGTCTTTCCATAAATCAATCATTTTATTCAATTAGAGGATACAAGAATACATAAATATTATTTAATGGAATTTTTTCTATGAAAAAATCATTGATAAGATAAAGTAATTTTTTAGACACATCCATAGATGTTGATTATAAGGGATAAAATAATCAAAATTATACTCTAACTTTTACTCAAAGTCCCGAAAGAGTTGAATCCATTAACAAACAATCCAAGTCACACATTCCTTGGATTGGATGATAAATAAACATGTAATGAATCAAATTTATTATATGATTCTGAATCTCTTGGGAATTAAATTATCCATTATTTTTATTATATATAGAATGCCACTTCATGCACACGAGGGATTTTTGCGACCAGAATAATCTTTACAATCATGTTTTTAAGGGGAATTAATTTGAATCCCTTTCATGTTTGTTCCTTTTAATCTTCTTCATAGTATTACATTAATTTATACTTCCAACGTTACCCATCGAATTTCCTCTAAATGATGAACATTTTTTACTCCTTTATAAAATAATCTTCTCCCAAATAAATAATATAATCAATGAGAATAGAATTTATTTTTGTATAATTCATACCAAGGGTGTTAATTACTTTTTTCATATCATAAAATGGCTCGATTATTGTATCTTTAATAAAATTCACCATCCAACAATTAAAATATCATTGACATCGCCTTAATTTTAATTGTACAGTCATTTGATGTGGTACAACTTCAGTAGAAAACAATGTTTTGAATAATACCAACATAATCCATAAATATCATGATTTGTATCATTAACAAAATCATGAAACTCATTTTTATAATCAATAAAGTGTTCTATTACATTAGTCACCACAATATTTGGTAGAGGATCCGCTCATAATTTATAATCTTGATGAGGTTTTCCTAGGGTACCAAAAATATAATTTTTAACTTACTATTTTTATAACCCCCACCTAATTGTATAGATATTTTTTATACTGACATTGCTTCCCTATAATTATAAGGGAAAAGTTAATAAGGTTCTAAATATCATTATTCATTGTCAATGAATCTGGGAGCTTATTATATTGACTAAAATCATTGTTCAAACTTTTTGTAACATTCAATTCTCCATGCCAAATCCAGAAAACAATATGGAGATGGGTATTTCATAAATTTAAAGTGTTCATAGACTTTATTTGTCTTCATCTATATTATAAATTTACATTAAGTTAATAGACATATTATTTTCCCATCAATGGATTGTTTAGAAATTGAAAAATATAAAAACCCTCCAAACGGTTTTTGTACTAACATGTGTTCCTTTGTAATGTGATCTAGCTTTTATCTATATATCACAAAGTTCAGACACTATATTAATGAAAAATAAAACACATAATAAATATTATTTCCTTTAAAGAATAATTACTAGTTTATTTATAAATTAATGTTCTTTGAATCATCTTCCCTGACTTATGATTCCAAAATCATGAAAAATCTATGGGAAGTTTTATCTAACATGTTCTCTAAAGTCAGATTTTTTAAAACATAAATTTTTTTTATTTAGAATTCGATTGAAATACATTTAATCAAATTTCTTTAATTATTATTTAATCTCATCTTATAGAAACTTACAAACATTAAAAAATACACATATATTGAAAAATGTTTTAAATTTCATCTAATGTTTCTTTGAAAAAATTATAAAATAAAATTCATTCAAAAAAATTATTTTTGTATTAGTATATAACATTAGAATGAATTTTTTATTGAGTTAATAATTTAATATTTGTATGAAAATAATATTAAAACACTAATTCAAAACCTATTATAGAAATTATTTCATATAACTACTTAATTATATCTTTTTTCATAACACACATCAAGATATAAAAAACTAATTACTCAAATTTCTCTATGAAAAAAATAATATGATGTATTTTAATTAAGTTAGTATGTGTTACTTACTGTATAAATAACACTCACATTAATATAAAAATACATATAACTATTATCATATATGATTAATTAATTGAGAATAATTTCAAAACACACCTCAAAATACAAAAAAACAATTAGACAATGTGATTTGATAAAAAAAACTAAAAATAATTTAAATTTAAATGTGATTTTGGATGGGATATAAAAGTACCAAGTAACACTTATGGTGTGGTATGCTTAGAGAAATAAGTGGGAAAGGATGTTGAATGATCGATGTGGAAATAGGGTAGAGTGGGCTTCAAAAGGAGAAAGGGGAAACATACAAATCAGCTGGGTGGGAAAGAGGGGTGAAAAGTGTAACGATAGGGGAAAGGGGGTTGAAAAAGAAACATGAATGTAGGTGAAAAGGGTTGTGAAGTGGGAAATGGTAGAATTGGTGATTACATGGTCAATTTTGAGGGTGATACCAATGAAGGTGAGGGTGAGGGTGGTGGAAGTATGAGTAGGGGATCTCGAGAAATAATTAAGTGTGTCTTTTAAATTTTATTAAATATTTAGTCGTGGTTTTTAAAAAGCCATCACTAAAATATTTAAATTTTATTTAGCAGTTGTTGGAAAATTCAATGGAAAAATATTAAAATATGAATTTTATGTATTGTACCCTTACTAATGTGAATACTATTTACTAATAATACTACTCATACTTGCTAAAAATAAAAGGGACATATTTACAAAATTTGAATATCATAATTCCAAATATTATATCCATTTTTGAATAATCTAATCTTTAGAAGTGGCATAAATAAATTTAAATATAAATTACTAAAAATCAATAAAAATATATTTTATAACAAATGTTTTTTAAGAATAAAAATAAACTTATATAAAAATCATGAATATTGATAATTAAAATGGAATTAGATAGATTATTCTAAATAAAATGTGTCTTATTTAACTTTAATAATAAATTAGAAATATATTGGTATTTTAAATTTTTTTATTTAGAAAAAATAGATGACATTATTTGAAAAATAAGTATTTCTCATGAATCACTAAAAAATAAATAATTATAGAAAAATATAAAAAAATTTACTCTAAGTTGGTTTTGATATGTGTATTTGAAAAATTATGTTCATTTTAGAAAGTGTAATTTTTAAAAGATATAGAAATTATTAATATTTCGATGAAAAAAATTGAATAAAAATTAATTTTTAATAAAATGAGTTTTTAAATTATAAAATGGATTTATTGAAAATTGAGTTCTTATTTTCTGGTATCACAGAAACCTTATTGGTGTTTTCTCATGATTATATTTGTCAAGTCATGACCTTCAATGTTGGTGATTAGATTATTACTTGTGAATAATACTTCGTGAGTACTCATTTCTATTTCACTTTTGTTTATGAAAAAAAAATTATCAAGGAAAGAGGACTCTATGGTAGACTATTGAGTACATCAAGCTTAGATTTTATGATCCTAGGATTATTCTTGGAGAATTTAATGACATACTCTACCCAAACAAAGGATTGGTAGTTGTTCATCACACTATTTCTTTAAAGGAATACAAGTCTTGTTTAAAGGGAAACAACCTGAAGTAAATAAATCTCATTGGAGCCAAGTATACTTGGTATAGAAGTCACATAAATATAATTATTATCAGTAAGTTTGATAGAGACTTCTCTAATAGTCATTCCCTTCTGGAATGGTACATTGTCTCTAGAATTTACCTTTCAAGAATCAACTTGATCCATCATCCTAACTTGGTCAGCCTTATCTCTAGAAATTCTAAAACAATTTTTCCATTCAGATTTAATAGTGCTTGGGATACATGTCCAGATTTATAAATTTTTTTGTCTAATTTTTTGAATTCCATTTGATGTGGTAATGATGCTTTTACCTACCCCATTAATCATACACTCTTGAAACATAATTTAATGGTATGGTGAAAAGACAACATCAATATGTTGGAAAATGATATTATTTCTCTTTAACACAGTCTTAACCAGATTCAATCAGAGGCCATGAATTCTGACTTAGAGGAAAATATACAGTAATAATTGATCTCACTTCAAGGTTGAATGATCTACTCTCCCTCAAAGTCAATATTCAAAAATATACTTGTAAAGTTAAATGGATTATGGTGGTGGACCGAAATACTAAATTTTACAATGCTCTTTAAAGATCCTGAAAGGCTTGTAGACCTCTCACTTAAATTAACGATGGTGAAATCCTAATTGAAAATGAAGAATCTCTTAAATATTATATTATCACCTATTTAACAAGTCTCTTTAATGGTCCTGATCTTAATAATAACCTGGAGGAAGTAATTATTTCTTACATGGTCAGTGAAGAAGACAACATTAGACTTACTAGTTTCCCACTAGACTTTAAAATCAGACACGTAGTGTTCATCCTGAAGACTGGTAGTTACCTAGTTCTTTTTAGATTATTTAATTCCTTCTACCAAAAAATTTTGGATTTTATTAATGTGGATGTCTTCAAAATGGAAAAAATCTTTTTATCCATAGGTGTCTCACCCCACAGTCATAATGCACAATTCCACACTCTTATCCCCATGTTTTAAAATTCCTCTAAAATTAATATTTTTAGACATATTTCCCTCATCAACACTAGTTATAAAGTTATCAGCAAACTCATCACACATAGGATCACTGATATTTCAGGTAAAATTGTCTCTTGGAATCTATTTGTGTTTCTGAATGGAAGAAGGATTCAATACTATATTAGCACAGCCTTTGAGTGTGTTAGTATTCTTAATAAAACCACCATAAGAGTTTGTCTTTTGCTCAAGCTAGATATTAAAAAATCATTCGATACTATGGATTGGGGTATTATTTAAAAAGTTCTTTAAAATTTTTTATTCAATGATACTTTTTTGAATTGGGTGAAAATTCGTTTTGAGTCTTCCCACATCTATGTTCTTGTGAATGGTTCTTCAAAGAGATATTTCAAATGTTCAAAAGGGGTTAGGAAAGGTGATCCTCCAACTTCCATTCTTTTCTCCATTGAGTAAAATTATTTGAGTAGACTTATTACATAGATGAGGGGACAAGTAAAACTGATCCCTTTTCAACTTCAATTAATCTTGAACCTCCCACTCATATTCTTAATGCTGATGACATGACCATTTTTCTTCAAGGAGGAAAGTGAAATATTTCAAAATATGAAGAAGACTATTTCTCATTATGAAGATGTTTGGGGGAAAATAATTAATTGGAATAAATCATTCATTTTATTTTTGAAATTAATTAGAATAAATAGAAGATCTGAAATTCTAATGGAACTGGGAATTCAATATGTCTCCCTCGACATGAAATATCTAGGAGTCCCACTTCTCCAAGGAAGGCCTAAATCTAGAAACTTCATCAAAAATTTTGATCAAATCAATAATCATCTCTCTTCATAGAAAGGGAAGTCTCTCTCTATGGATGGTAGTATTTGTAATGTCAAATAAACCATTTTATCTAAACTTGTTCATTCCTTTATGATATATAAATGTACCATATCTCTAATAAATAATTTGAATAGTTGAATTAAATACTTTTTATGGAGTGGCGGTATCATGGAATGAAAATTGGTCACAGTTTCATGGAATTTCTCCAACAATGCCATTGACAAGGGTGGTGTAGGAATAAAAAATCTCATATTTTTCAATGAATCTTTGCAATCCAAGTTTACTTAGAACCTCCTCTATAATGACATAGAAGATCTTATATTTTTAAGAGATAGGTTCATTGAAAATTTGAAGAAGGATAGTAACTCCTACATGGGATATTTAATCTGGTCTTCTATCAAAGCATCTTTTATTAAAATAATGTCTCACACAAGGTTGATTTATTAGAGGGAATATAGTCTCAATTTGTTGGTTGATAATTGGATGAGAATATCGTTTATCAATATAGTTTATTTACATTATCTACCTTTGTATACTAGTGTTTCAATTCATGATATTTTTTACTCTCCCAATATGGATTTGAATGAGGAAATTCATATAGATCTAAACAATTATTTCATTTCCCCTCATAATGATAATATTTTATGGGAATTTGCCAGAAACGACATTTTGGACTTCATAAGTACTTATCACTCTCGTATTAATTTAGATATTGAATAATATTTTCTCAATATATTTGATAAAACTTGGATCAGACCTTCAAGGTTGGTCCGTATTTAGAGTATTTCTCATAATATACTAAAAACTGATGATTACATAAAAATTGGTGGCATCACTTTATGTTCTAGGCGTAGGTCCTGTAATCAACACAGGGAATACATCTATCACTTGTTCATTTCATGCTCTACTACATCTTCTCTATGGAATATTATCCATGAAATTTTTAAAATATATCTTTCTATTATACTCAACTTCTCAGTCCTAGTACATAATTGTATGATTATTCATGATTCCCTTCAATTAAATCACATGTTCATGGTGGCTGGTGTAGAAAAAATACAATTATTAAGGAGAAATTGAATTGAAATTTATCATGGATAGAAGGAAGTTCACTTGCAGACTGATTTGGTTCACCTCATAACTGCAACATAGGGGGAAAATGGTCTTCAAACCGGCCACTATAACAACATGATATAGGATTATAATTTGGTGTTTTTCAAGAACCCATGGTAGATGGGGCTTCTAATGGAAATTCAAGTCTAGCTGGATGTGGGGCTATTTTTAGAGACCACAATGATTATATTATTGGGTGTTTTTCTGGCACTAGTGGCAACTCTTTATCTTTAGAATCTGAATTACTCAGTGTGATTTATGTTGTTTAATATTCCAAAATCAAAGGCCTGGATAATATTTGTATGGAAAGAGATTCTACCATGGGTTTTAAATCCATTCATATAGGGGTGATACATTTATCTTTGAAACTCACTGCTACATGGATTCATTTCCTCTCAACTCTTTTATAGATCAACTACATTGTCAAACATGTTTACCGTGAAGCCAAAAAGGTGGAGGATGGGCTCCTGAATAAACAAATCAACAAATAGCTCATACAGGATGATGATTTACCTTTTGAGTTGAATAATTTCTATCGAAAATACTATAATAAAATACCTACATTTTGACTTCTATAACTCTAATTGTTTTTAATAAATTTATCTTGGCCTGTTGGGAAAAGACACCCCCTTTTAAAAAAACTATTCTCTCAAATCATGGGGTTGTGTGTTAATTAATTTATCAAGATAATTATTATTTTAATGAAATGTTTAGGGTTTTATATTCTCCCCCCTTCTCTTAAAAAATCCTCCCATGGAATTTTATCTTGGTCATCAATGGCTCAATATTTGAATATACATTTGTCGAAACCCACATCGTACAAGATGATAATAAAAATTCCATTAAAAAGGAAAATTGGGAAACATAAAGGCTACCAAAAATACCACATAATTTGTTTCTCAAAAAAGGATAAAATTGGTGGGAAGTTAGAATATCAACATAGTGGAGAAAACTAACATCCATGGACTAATATATAGTGATAGAGAACATATTTATGAGAAAGTTAACTAATACAATACCATTAATCAATGAGGGGTGAGAGGGCCATCAATTAATCATAAATGAAGGTAAAATTATAAAACTTTTATATGAAGATCCTTTTCTTAATTTTGAGGGATTAATTTACTTTCAAGATAGATAATAAGATAAACTGTACATACTTTATTTCCTTTTGTTTCAAAAGAAAAATTTTATCCTTTGGTTGTGCTTCGATGGGTTTTAACATTATGTCTTACTCAATGAAATGAATATTCAAGAGGAATTTTTCATTACTGAAGTAATAACATTAAATTTTAATGGCCTATAATATATATAAAATAATGGAAATGAATTCCCTCAATCACTATATATTTAACAAATCCAAACTGGTTAGTACATGTTTTCTAATATGGATACATAACATTGAAAGTTAAAATTAATACATTCTTAAGAATCCTAAAAAATGTGTATGACCAAAATAGAGTCTCAAGAATAGTAATGATTTGATCATATATATATATATATATCAACATTAACATTTATCTACTGATAAAATAAAGTAGCTCACAATGTCACATACCAAACATGTGAATACCTTGATCATATATTCTCATAAATTATACTAATAACCTGAGTTACCACAAAACCTCATTAAAACACATATTCATATAGAAATTAACTCTATCAAATATATTACATAAATATAAAAATGAATTAATATTCCCCAAAAATGACATTATTCACATTTTTATCAAATTGCTAACCAAGTTCAAGGTCACCAATATTATCCAATTTACTTTATTAATATTAATAATCTCTCTATAACAACTAAACATTATTATCACAACATCTATCATATATTAAGTTTTATCATTACCTTAATCATGTGTTCAAAAAAAATATAACTTTACCACTAAATTACTTTTCTTGGTAATCATTACTATAAAACATATGCTTTAATATACATAAACAAAAACTATTATATAATAATATTCAGATGTTTCATGATTCATATACATTGAATGTTATTGATATAACACCTCTAAAACATAATAATCAAATACCAATACATAAACACTTAAATCCTTCCACTATAATGATTTACATGGCATATATCCTTCTTTGGTCTAGGAGTTAACTCTTGGATTAGGAAATTGACTCGGATAATTCCCATGTTCCCCACACATAGGACATTGTACTATAAATAGTACCTTATTATGAACTTCATATCCCTTCATTAAACTCTTAATTTTAACTCAAAAAATATATTTTATATTATGTTCTTTCCAACACATAAACCATGTTCTCATTTCTCTAAGATATTTTTGAGTTCTTCTTCCCACATACGTAACATGAAGGAAGCTAAATCTTCTTCCCTCTATATCCTATATGAAACTCAATTTTTATCTTATTAGGTGTTCTATTAAACTCACTAAATTTGATATTTTTAATCATATAATGATATATATTATTAGGCATAATCATGAGGTTCTACATTCCAACTCCAATTTCAGTTGTCTTCTCAAAAGGATATTTATTCTATTGTCAGTCACATTCAATATAATCACTATTACTCTTGGTTACATCAATTAAATAAAATAAAAAACTATAGAGTGATAAACAATAATCAATATAGGAGATCATGAAAAATAATTTATATAATTTCTAAATCATGACTCCTTATTTATAATCTATAATTCTTTAGGTTTAACCAAGGTGTTACTTGGTTATCATTTATTTAAATCCTTTATAATGGTTTATAAATAAAATGTGATATCACATAAACATGTCCATAGAGAGTGTAAAACTAGGTGCACGTTAAGGGAAAATTATCTATGTACTATAATGATGGATGATATATACTAAACTAACTCTTTTTAGGGTTATTACCCCTTTATGAATTCATGCAAAAAACATATCATCTTTTTTTACCTAGAAATGGGTATTTTTCTAGGAAACTGACACTCTTTTCTTTATCATAACTTATTAAGTTATCTAGAAATTAGGATTATCTTGTAGTTTCTCACTAAATATTTCTTATATTAGTTTCCAAAGATAAAAAAAACATTCTTCCATACCCACTATAGAAACCCTTAGTTTTCATACATATATATTAAATATTAAGAGTTTAATATTCATTACAAAAATTTTACAATCCTTGTGAGAATCATATAGGTTTAGGGTATTTAGACACATTGATACATAAAAAAATGGTTCATCAGATATCAACATCATATCCCACTAAGTTATTTATAACTATCACCCTTCTTATACATATCATACCTACAACCAATATATATAACATGGGGAAGGAAAATATAACAAAGGGTGATCTCATATGCTCATTAATGATAAAAAAAGATATAAATGATTACATAAATATAACATGATCATAAGGGTATGATAATATGATATTAGCATTTGAAAACTATACCCTTCACATCATAGATCATAATCTTGAATCTGGTATAAATGTTGATATTTTTTAAGACAACAGTTCTAAAGGAATCAATGAACTTGGGCCATGAGAGTATAACATTGAAAAAAGATATAAGTTTATATCATACACAAAATCATAGAATATAATTTTCATAGTAAATTCTCACTATTAATTGTGTAATTATAGATTAGGTTGAGTCAACATTCTATAATATCCTTAGTCAAGGTCCACTTCCAACACTATCAAAGTGGAAATATTCCCTTAATGAATTAGATTCACTACCCATTGGAATCCTTAATATCTCATGAAATATTCATCTTTACCCAATCAATTAGAGAACAATATAATTCTGGGAATACCCATCACATAGTAATAATCCATTCACATGTGTTATGCAAGATCATAAATCATTCATCTTATACTATAACATGTGGGAAGGAAACAATTTTCATACACCATTTAACATTTCATCAAAACATAACCCATAGAAAATAAATAAGTTTTATAAGAATCACATAAACCATCCACTGAAATAATAAGTATGGTATAATTAGATCATATTCCCATTAAATTAAAATTAACAAAAAATGATATTATCTTAGATGATAATTCCTTTAAAATATAACTTGGAATATTTCTTGAGGAAAATACATTTTTCACTACGAAATCACTTCTTAAAAGTACAAAAAATTCAAAATTATTCTCTAAAATATATTATCTTAAAATAACCTTGGAAACCAGAAAATTATGCTTCAATGTATTTAACTTTTAGGTTGACATGATTTTTTGTCCATGTCGTTCATTTTAAAACAATGATCCATTTCAAATTTTTGGTAAAAAATTCAAAAGTACCTCCTTTGGTAAATTTCAAGATGATTCCTTTTAAACCATTTTATAAAAAAATAAATAATGGGTAAAAATGAATTTAAAAAATATTTTAATAATAAAAAAGCAATTTTTGAAATAAAATTGAAAACATGGATATGGAATAAAAAGGATTTTTGATCAGAGAGATAAATAAAGTCATTTTTTTGTAAAACAAAATTCATTTGGTATCTTGTGTACTTAATATGAAAAGAATGAATGAAAAATAATTATTCTATAGAAATAAATAAATAAAAATTAAATTAAATGGATTTATAAAGAAAGGATTGTATAATTTATTTCAATGGGAATTCAAGCACAAACAATTTCAATTAAAATGAAATTGAAACACAAATCCCATACAACTTTAGTAAATTCTAAATGAAAACCTCATGAAAGAAAAAACCTTATATAGATTTAAAAATCACCATAATTTTAATTATAATAATTAAAAAACCTTAATTTTTACTATATTCACAACAAAAAGTAAATAAGTGCTGAATATGTCACATGTCCCATAAAAATAAACGTTAGATGAGAAACTCTTACATTGAGTTGGACTTTATTCAAATGTGATTTAACCTCATGTTCAATGAATTTAGGTGTAATATAAATTTATAATAGAGTAATTTACATGATTATAATATCATTTATGACCTTTTTTTAACATTTCAACATCTATTTATTAATAATTTCTTAATAACATCGTCATTTCCATGTGTTAATTGTTTCGTTTTTCATGAGACTTTGGGATTGGAAGTTTGGGTATATATACATTGATAATTGTTAAAAAATATAAATAACATTAATAATGACATAAATATCATATATATTCATTATATATATATATATTCATATTCATCTGTAAAGGATACAGATAGAAAAATGAGTCACACTGTTCTTAGAGACAGTAGGTCGTACGTATGCATGAACGCTATTGTCATGTTTTGATGGTTGGAACAAAAGAATGATAAATATTAATTAAAATTTAAGGAATCATTATTATATCATATATATCATATATATTAATTAAATTTATCCTTATTACCATCTATGTAAATCAGAAATAAAAAATAAATCACATTACTTCATGGAGGTAGTAGTCAACACGTATGCATGCGCGAATTTAACATTTTCGAAATGATATGAAGGTAATAAGGTAAATGGTATATTATATTTATAGAAAAACAGTTATTTTATAAATATAATATATAATAATTAGTTCCATAATAATAAAAATATAAGTAATATGGTGATAAAAATTAATTACCCTGTTACATAGAGATAGTAATTCGTACATATGTATGGGTGATGTTTTCGCTTTCTATTAGATGGAAAAGTGGTGGAAAGTGGTTGTACCATAATCATAATAAAATATAAGTATATTTAAGATACTTTATTTATTATTTTAGTGTGGGAAAAATATATTTTGAGGAATTATTAAAATAAATAAACTTGAAATTGTTGTTAAAGATGATAACCACTTCTTTGGTAAATTTCTTTTAGATCCCTTATTAAGTACCATTGGAATGGTATTATATTAATACCATAACCTCTAATTAATGGATAGATAAGTTAAAAGATATTTTTTTGGTTTTTTTATATCTAGATTCCGAAAATTGGTGTAAATAAAATAGATAATGGGTGTCCTTTTATAGGGGGAAGGACACGCTTGGAATTACTTAAAATATTTAAATATATTGAAATTATTTTTCATTTATAATTCTTAAAAATAGTCATTAATTATAATTTTAAGATTATATTGTCTAAAAATATATTCTAATAAAATTTATATAGATTTTTACTTCATTTTAAACCTTCTCTATTGGTTTAACACCTTCTTTAACTGATTTAAACCTTAACTATGGTAACGACTTTTTCAATATTAATGGGTTAAAATATTGATTATAAGGTAAAATTTGATTATAAATGTAAAAGGCGTTATATTTTAAACCACTTATTATCCTACATAACCTCATGTGGTATTTTTCTTATATTTAAATAATTTTATAAAATATATTTAACATAAAAGACTATTAATGTTATTTTAAGAACTATTCACATAATTTGACTTTTAATTCAACATGACAACAATATACTTTGAATGTAAAAATTTATTGATTATTTAATGCAATATATTTTTATTTAAAATTATTTGGACACTACACATAATCCAAAAAATATTACATTTATAGTTTTTAAATTCATTTATCTGATTTTTTTACTGCTTGCACAAACACTGTGTAATATTGATTGAGCATTTAAGGTATTTTTTTCATCAATACAAAAAAATAAACATGAAAAATAATTAATTCCTATTTCAAATAAAATTTTTGAACCAAATGAATCTTCTTTTTATCATTACATAAAAAATTTATGGATATTAATGTCAAAAGAGTTATATTTTTTAATTTTCCTTATTTTAAATTTTATAAATTTAATTATCAAAGGAAAACAATACCCAAATGTCATATATTAAATTTTTTTATGTTTATGGTTAAATATTTACTATCCATTGAAAAAATGGAATGTTTTGGGTTGATATTGATAGCTTATCTCATAGTTTTGATCCTATTTTACTAATTATATCTTTATCAAGGTGAAAAATATATAGCAAAGTTACTATTCACAATATCTAGAATTAAAAGAGAAAGAATTACGAAATTTAAATATGAAAATTAGAAATATGTTTTACATTTTTCAACATTAAATCACAAGAATTATAATAAACTAATTTTAATATAAATGTGTATAACACATCAAAAAATTGTTTTTATAAAAAATGTGTTTAAGAATAAAATTTAAATAATAAAAAAATTATAGATGTTGATGATTCAAATGGAATTAATTATATTATTCTAAATAAAGTATCATTAATACCAAATCTATAATTTAATGGTTTTTTTAAATTACTTGATTCAATGAAAATAAATGAGAGTATTTGAAATAATTAGTATTTTTCATTATTCACTAAATAATATGTTTTTTTAAAAAGAAAATTGCACACTATGTTAATTTTGATATGATAATTTTAAAAAATTATGTTCATTTTATAAAATTAAATTTCTAAAAGTGGAAAAAAATTATCATAATTTTCTCACACAAAGTGTAACAAAAAACATTTCGGAAGAAAATGCATTTTTGAATAATAAAAAGGTTCTACTGAGAATTAATTTATTTTTTACTAATTATTAATGAATAAATTTGTTTTGGGTAATAATACTTTATATATTTTTTATAATTCGTTTATTTATATTCATATCTTACATTTAAACAACTAGGTTAAAATGTTCATATTTAAATAATAATATTTTTGTAGTATATCACTAATTTCTTAAAGATTAGGGTTTCATGTTAAGAGTGTTATCATGATTATTATTCTTTTAAATAATTTTTTTTGGTGATACACTCTTATCACATTGTACATTCAAATCTAAAACAGTTAAAGATTCAATTTTATGATTTGGAATCCAAGGGCTTTATGAAACCAATTGTACCCCCTTAGGCTGCTCTGGTTCTCTTAACAAATAATGGGGATGGGTTCCACTACCTTGGGATCAATTATTCGAAACATTAATGAGAAACCATGATGAAAAAAATACCCTCTATCCTAAACTAGTGATCTCATTGACCAATTAAATAGAGCTATGTGGTTTTTAAATAATTATCCTTCATTCAGGGTACCCAAGTAAGGGTAGAGAATCTAATATTCCAAATACAACCATAGGTGTAGATATGGTCAAATGTAATTCTTTTGATGTCATTTGGGTTGATGAATGCTCCTATGGTTTTCATGGTTATCATTATCAGAATATTCCACTTGCACCTTGAGTGTTTTTATGGTGTTTGTGGATGACATCGCAGTATATTCCAACACTAAGGAGAAAAATGAAAGAAACTTGGAAATTGTCTTGGGTACCTTGTGCGACTAAAGAATCTATGATAAACCTTCCAAATTTAGTTATTTGATTCAAGAAGTGATATTTATAGGGAATGTGGTATCTGGACAATGCATCCTCGTAGATCCTGATAAGGTGAAGGTTAATATATCTTGGGAGGAACTATGAAATGTCATTGAAATTTTGAAAAATTTTAGGGATATATTATTACTAATTGTGATTAATCAATTAATTATCTAAATTGTAATTACCAATAACTAAAATAACCCAAAAGGAGTGGAAGTTTTTGTGGAACTCAGAGTTCTAGGCCTCATTCAACGATCTGAAGAAATGTTTGACTTCATCCCCAGTGTTGATTCTTCATGGAAAAATTCTGGGTTATGTGGTTTATTATAATTCCTCTGGAATAAGATTAGGTATCTTTATAATGTAATAAAATTAAAAAGTATCATACAACTCTCTAAATATTAGTTCACATGAGAAGAACTACCCTAATCATTTATAGTTGGCCACATTCAAACACACACTCAAATGTGGTATCACTAGCTCTTTAATGAGAATTTTAAATGTTATCTGATCATAAGATTCTTGGTTATATATTCCCTCAAAGAGATTTAAACCTCTAAGTAGAGGATTTGAATCAAATATCTCAATATCTATGATTTTGATATTTCTTATACAACAATAAATTTTAATGTAATTAAAGATTCCCATAGTCAAAACGTTTCCATCTAAATATTTGGGATAGTTTTTCAATGAATGGAAGATCTTGAGTCTACTAGAAAAGTTGCACCTATATTTAAATAAAGAGAAATGGGTTTTGTTTCTTTCTAATGTTCAGTTATCTCCTCAATTTCATGGGCCGATTTTCTAAGAGAAGATAGAATATGGTGAGTTTTGGTTCCCTATAGAAGCTTTAAATTGTGGGGAGACCACTGGTCAATGTTTACTTTCATCGAATGGTTATATTTGTATCAATAGTTGGCTTTCAGGTATTTATTTTGTGGGGAAGTATGTTCTAGAAGACGGTTATTGGTCTTAGTGGGTTTTCCACCCTGGTTCCATGAATATATAATGTGAAAATATTTAGTGGTATTAGTGTTGATCATGATGATAGAAATAGGGGATTAAGTGTCTCATTGTTAGACCTGTTAGTAAGTAAATCCTAAGAATAAATAAAGTTATATTTTATTTTTTCCTCTCCATTTTACTACCTAGAAATGGAATAAGGATTCCATCAAATTCATTATTGAACCACATCATTCCCCTAGGGATGGGGATCTAGTTGATTCATAATCATTAGGATGACTAATTCCTCCCCCTTCATACCGATCAAGGAGATGTTGAAGGTAGAATATCTTAACGGTTTGAATGTTTATGATATTTTGTGCTTTAATGATGTTCCCTTAGACATCATTTCATACCAAAATCACCAATTTTCATCTCAATTTTGAAGTGGATTATAAGAGGAAATGGGAACAAAAGTGAATCTAATCATGGATTTCCACCCCCAAACTGATAGTAAAATTAAACGGGGGAATCATATTCAAGATTACATGTTGTGGGCCTATATTCTTGACTTTGGCAGTTCAGGGGATACCCATCTAGGACTAGTTGAATTTTTTTATGAAAACAATTACAAGTACTCTATTCAGATGGATCCAATATATATTCTATATGGTTAACCATGTCATTCTCAATTATGTTAGGCAGAGGTGGATGAGGCCTCTTTAGTGGGACCTAGTTTCATTCATGTGACTAAGATGACAATTTCAATAATTTTTCTAGGGTTCATGATGTCCTAGAGTAATGAAATTTCCTATTCTAATCGATGATTTTGCATCACCCTAAACAAAACAACTATTTTCAAACCAATGTACCACATGACTGCATCCTTGCCTCCCCAAATGAAATATTATACCAACTAATAGCACTGGTCTAAGTCCTTCGGTGGGGAGACTATACCCACAGTATCATTTCACAGGGACAATGTTAAATAATAACAATATATTTATAATCATAGTAACA
Source organism: Viscum album (assembly GCA_963277665.1). Taxonomy (NCBI): domain Eukaryota; kingdom Viridiplantae; phylum Streptophyta; class Magnoliopsida; order Santalales; family Viscaceae; genus Viscum; species Viscum album. The sequence goes on along the minus strand of OY728142.1, from coordinate 1,096,198,769 downwards.
TGTGGAAACTAAAAGGATGGAATACATGTCACATAATTAATAAAAGGGATACCAATGGGTCAAGACAAATCATAGTAATAAAATACTTAATTAATTAATTTATTAAATTAGAGGGGTCCTCTTAAGTTTATCCTAGTCCATTGTCAACTTTATGATTCTCTAATCATCCAGGAGCTATGGTCCCCTTTCCCTTACTCAAATACATAAACATTAAGTCTCTAAACATATTGAGAATCCTAGGTAGTGTGTACGTAATAAACCAAGTAGGAGTCCAATAATGCATCCATAAAAAATGTGCACGTGTAAACAATTTTACTCCATGATAATAATTAATCCATAAATAAAAATAACAATAATACACAATCTTATTCTGAGTTGTAGTTCACCAACTAAGATACCACCTACCCTTGAATAACCTACTTCGGCTCCACAATGGAAGGATAAGGAGGAGATGTAAGAAGTAACCAAAACTAGCCACGGTATAGTTAATTTTTTTCTCGATGTCCTCCTAACATCATGAATATAGGTGACTCGTCATTCACAGGGCCTCAAGTATGCTATACTACTCATAGATTACTTGGAATTGAGTTCTACTCAAAAATAACTAGGCATCGAGAGACTATATAGTTGGAATATTGGCATGGAGTGCATCCGCAACACAGAATTCCATGGAATCATCATATCACCACCATGTGAATATATCCATAATCATCATTTTTTCAAATCATGCGCATTCCCCTTTCAAGGGAAATTCATGTCATGATATTCAACCTTTTTCGAGCACCATGAACGATACCTCCCAATGCAAGGTGGCATACATAACAAGGTAGAGAATATAAGGCAACCATATCATCATGAGAATAAACTAGTAATACATAAACATGTGATCATCATTAAACATGTCCAAATAAGTTATAACAACACTCATGGAATAAACCAACATAAGCAGGTCACAAAGGATACACACACCCACATGCGATCACAATCAAGCATGGTTATTGAAGTATAATAAAGAAAACAAGTGCATATGAGATCCCCAAATGGTAAGTAAATTCCTACCTCAAAAATATTTATGTTATCCCAAAGGTTTTATGAAATGATCACTTGAACCACATCTACATGTTCATCTGATCAAAACACTCATAATAAAATATAGAACTCTATGAAATAATTTTATTTCCAAAATGAATAAAATATCACATGTGGTAAAAGATTCTCCCTCCTGGATAATTTCTAAATTATCAATTTATGCCAATACATATGTTAGTAATTCTTCCTCAAAGAAAAATTACAAAACAACCTATGATAATATTTTATCTCTATAAAATAATATTTCTGTGATAATCCTTTATTTTTATTATTTGATAATTTTGGGTTATTATAATATAAATAATTCTCTATCAAATTCTATAACTTAGGATGAACAAAATTTGAAAATCACTTCAAAAAGAATAAAAAGTATAAATTTATACCTAGAATGTTTCTATTTCAGAAATAAAAGAGAAAAGATCTTTCTGCACCTCAAAACCAAAATAAGGGCTCTTATTGTTCATAAAAGGTTTCACCAAACTAGAATATATGAATTTCAAAATGTTTAAAACATAAAGTGTCAAAAAAATGAAGGCTCTAAGGGTAATTCTATTTTAGAAATAATAATACTATGTACAGATTTATAGAATTAAATCCATAAATTAAATTTTCTATTTTTATTTCTCTCAATTGTTTCATAATAGATGAGTTTTTAAGTCTTCATAAACATTTGAATTGATGTAAAACAAATAAAAAGGATTTAATTCCATTATTTTTATAACTTAAAACCATTTAAATTCAATGTAGTTGTGATCTTAGGAAGAAGGGTCATAAATGAGGGTTTTTAAAATATTACTCCTAAAATGGGAACTACAAAAGGGTTACATGGTTTTAGCCTTACACAAATCCTAGGTGTCTTGTAATGGTAAGGAGTCTACCCTTACATAGTGGATAAACCCTATAATACCCATAAACAACCCGATTTTACCCATACATTGACTTTGGAAAATAGTAGATATCTTGAAATTTGGGCCATTATACCCTAATAGAGATCTGTATACCCTTACAAATCATTATAATGACCCTTATGAATGGAATATTTTTAAGGTCATAACTTTACATGGAACTAGTATAACTCTTATCCAATGCATGGTAACCCTTATTCATGGTTGTTTACCCATACGTAGCAGCCACTTACACTTACACAAGTCGGAGATTAATGGTTATTCCCATACACAACCTATATAAAATAGGCATCACCCTTATGTAAGGTCTTTAAACTTAATTTTAACTTAAAATGACACCATAAAACATATATAAGTGAGAATGTTATTAAAAATAAAAAAATCACATAAAAATACTTATAAATTACACCAAAATAGGTTTTTTATATACAAATAAAAATTTGAATATTACAATTATCCTCATATAATGTCTTCCCTTTCCCAAAAAGAATCTCTAGTAGTCTTGAACAAATAACTCAAGACACCAAGCACAAACATTTTACTCTTGATCCCACATATTCTCGCAGATATGTCCATGTTGTCATAAGATATGAACAAGTTGAATTAACATTCCTCTCAATAACTTCATTCTCTAGTATATAATACACACTATACTTTTCACATAATATGCATCTAGAAACAACTCAATATCCTCACATTCAATAAGATGAATTGGATTGGGTATGTACCTCTGAGGCTAAGAAACATGAAATGCATCTCGCATGACTTGATAACAAGGATGAAGATCCATATGGTACTCCACTTCCCTAACCAATTTATTGACCTCAAAGGGTACCAAAAATTGTGTTTCCAATTTCCCTTACTTCTACGAACAACAATGCCCCAACTGAGGTGACACTCACTAGAAAATATGGTCACCAACAAATAATTCCAAGAGTAATCTTCTCTAATTTGATTTCTTCCTACTCTAATTGATCACAAAAAACATTCTAATCAACTTCACCCTATTTAAAGACATTTTCACTAGAATAGTACCAAAAACTACTACCACAACCACCATATTCCAACACATTGGTGAGTGACTCAATCGTCTATTGAGATCCTTAAAAGGTTCCATATGGATATAATTATAGAAAATATTGTTGTAAGTGAAATCCATCAAGGGTATTTTCTCATCTCAAGATCCAATAAAGTCTTGAACAAAATCTTTGAGAGTATCCTATAGTATGTGAATCATTCAATATGAATCTTTGTCTATCAAATAATAGTGCATTAGGATAAATTTCAGCTGAGCAAATATAGATTTCTACAATCCAATCAAAATCATGAAAATAAATTTGTGTCTCTCTTATAAAAAATGCTAAAGGGAACTCCCTGTGATTATACAATATCACAAACATAAATCTTTCCTATTTTGTGTACTTAGTGAGTCTCTCGAATATTTAATAAAGGACCAACCTTTTCCAGTCAATCAAAAATCACCTAGACAGCGTCATAGCTCATTAGGGTCTTGGTAAACCATATAAAATAGTACATAATTATGTCCTCCCACTTATATATGGGAACTAGAATTGGTTAAATAAACCCACCAGGGCACCAATGTTCATCATTTACCCTCTGCAAGGTAAGGCAATATGAAACAAACATAGTGATGTCCCTCTTCATACTAGGCCACAAGAACCATCGTCGGATGTCATGGTACATATTTGTCACACCCGGATGTACCGCACATATAGATGTATGGAATTACCACATTAGATCCTATCTGATGGAATTAAGAAATATTTCTCTATCATGTATATGTATCATGTCGTTGCCTCCCAAAAAACACCTAGGTTTCAGGTCACCTACAGCTAGTTCTTCCCACATCACATCAAACATTCGTTCTAAATAATATCTTTAATTTAACTGAAACCCCATATAATATCTGATATCTAAGGGAGAAAAAATCATTAATCCATGATCTTCAAAATCATCCATCCTACATTCATCCAAAAGTATCATCAAGTGTCATTTCTCCTCTATAGGTTTCTCACCAAGATCCTTCTCAACCTGAATCTTACAGGTCATAGAATTAGAAAAAATGTTACCTTTTCCTAGTTTATAATCCATATCAAAGTCAAATTTCTATGGATAATCTACCTAGTTCCTCCTCCTAATGTTCAAGTCCCACTATGTGAATATCTAATGAAGGATCTTATGGTTAGTGTAGACAACTAACTTTTCAGTAAAGACACAGTTTCACCAGCACCTCAAATTAAAAACCATGACTTCCCTCTCCAATTATTGAGCATGGTAGTTCCTCTCTTGGGGTTGTAGCTAACATGTCCCATAAGCTACAACCTACTCCCTATACATCAATAACACTTAAAAACACTTGATACATCATATTATAGTTTATATATGATCCCAACATCAGGGAAATTCAGTAATGGGGTAATAAACAACCTCCTATTCATCGTATTAAATTCCTCTTCACACCAGTTGGACCACTAGAACATTACTACCTTATCCATCAGCAAAGTCTTAGGTTTTAATAATCTAGTGGAAGTCTTGCATAAAATGAAGGTAGTATTTGGCTAAGCCTAGAAATATCATAATGTCGAACATGATCTTAGAACATTTCTAGGATATCATTGCATCCACTTTCTATTGGTCCATATATATACTTTCCTCAAACACCACATTCCCCACAAAAACTTCACCTCTTAAATCAAAAAGTTACGCTTCAGAAACTTGGAATAAGGATGATGTTCTCAAATCACACTCAAGAATATTTCAAAATGCATGGCATGTTTAACTAGTGTTAGTGAATATATGAGGATGTATTCAATGTACCCCATGAAAAATTAGTCCAATTAAGGGTAAAATATATTATTCATGAGGGCCATGAAAACTTATGGTGCATTTTTTAAACAAAATAGAATCACTATATACTTATAAATCCCAAACCAGATATGAAATTCCATCTTTAGAATGTCATCCACTCTAAACCATATCTTGTGACAAGCCAATCAAATAATAATCATAGAGAACCATCGAACTCTATATAAATGATCAAAAATATCATCGATCCTGAAAAAAGGATATATTTTTTTCACCTTCACCTAGTTCAGTGGTCAGTAATCAATATATAATCGAAGACTTCCATCCACCTTCTTGGAGAACACCACAAGTGCACACCATGGTGATATACTCGGTTTGGTAAATCCCTTCTAATCTAAGTCACCAATATTCACCTTGAGCTTCTTCATCTAAGCTAGAACCATACAATAATAGCGTATCAAAATGGGATACACACCTAGCAGAAGATTTATCCCAAATACAAAATCTATATTAGGACTATGTCCAATGAATTCATCTGAAAATATTTCACGGTACAGATCAATGGCTAGTGGAAAAGTAAATGGGGCTACCACCTATACCACCAAAAGAGACCAGACTGTCATCTCCACCATGATAATCCCAATAAAACTCATGTCTATAAAACCACTAGCTTATCCAAACTCCAATACTCTTGTTATACCATACCACTACTGGAAAACTAACCTTTACCAACGGTTTGGAACCGTTGGTATAGGCCTCCAAACCGTTGGTATAGCCTATACCAACGGTTTGGAGAACCGTAGCCAAGTAAGCTGTTGGGATTGGTCTATACCAACGGTTTTCCAAAAACCGTTGGTATAGGTAATATAAAATCTATACCAACGGTAATGGAACTATTGGTATATAAATTCCAAAAATAAAACATCCGCTGGGATTTGATCCCAGCACCCCTCGTTTATAATCGAACGACTTAACCACTAAGCTAACATCACTTTTTTAAACATAATTTCATAAATATATATATATTTATTATCATAATTATTTAAAATTTTGATTTATATAATGTTCTCGGTTAGTAGGTCTGGAAAAAAATTAAAGAACCTATCCCAACGGTTTTGAAAACCGTTGGGATAGCCCTATCCCAACGGTTTTCAAAACCGTTGGGATAGGTTCTAGGTGGGTGTATTATTTTTTGTGCTTTTTCCCAAAGGTTCACCAAAACCGTTGGGAAAGGGGCTCAAAACACACCCTTTCCCAACAGTTTTGGTGAACCGTTGGGAAAGGTCACTCTTTCCCAACGGTTCACCAAAACCGTTGGGAAAGGGCCTCAAAAACACACCCTTTCCCAACGGTTTTGGTGAACCGTTGGGAAATGGTAGCTATACCAACGGTTTTTACAAACCGTTGGTATAGAAGTGTTGGGAAAGATCATGTTTCCAGTAGTGTACCTCTATCCCCTTAATTAGGTAAATGAAACCCATATTTAATATAAATAAATGTGAACTCAGAAGCCAGTCATACAGTCCATAACAAGAGTCAAAGTGAAGGGCTTCATCTCTGGTATCATAAATTCTAATAGATTTTCAATACCAGAAATGACTATAAGAAACTTTGCATATCACTATGTATAGTCTACATTCATTCACAATTGTGTATCAACGTAAAGTAACATTGGGGATAACTTGATATGTAAGTCAAGTATAATAATTACTTGTATAGATATGAAGGAATGAGAATCACAATTACCAAATAAGAAAGTAGATAAGGTAGACATGATCAAGACCCTACATCATATAGTTTATAGTCCCTTACTTCCATTTGTTAGAGCCTAGTCCACTATGTAGAAATGACATACCTTATCTTCAAGACCATGTCCCTGAATCACTTGATCCCTCATCATCTGGGATTTCTATTGAGGCCCTTATTCGGATACCTAGGTAGATGATCAAGTCTTTCCTACGCCACTATGGAACCTCATCCTTGATTATCTATTATAGAAATTCTATATATTTCCTATCTTACCCCATAGTTTTTATAGGATCGGGAGTATTTTTAAAACCTATTTGTATTATCTAGAGTTACCATAATTGAATCACTACAGATAACCTTTTGAGGAAACTAAAGAAATTGAGCTTTTCTCCACCTACATACCATTATTCTATTTCACTTCTATGGTCTTCCTCATCCTAAAACAAAAAGGTACTCACTAGAGGAGAAGGTGGACTACACACATTAGAAATGAATGGAAAAGGAAGACCAATTGTTAAACCCTCCACCAAGATATTATTAATAGAAAAGGCCTTCCATATAACCTTTGCGAATATTTCTAGGTTGAAGCTCAAGAACTACTGTCTGATGTCAGGATGAAGTCTGATCTCAAACTTTCAATCCTTCGATGAATTATCCTAGTTTACAAGAGGTGAAAAGAAAAGGAACTTATTAGAACAACCAGATTAAGATGATTCTTTCATGGAACTATATTGAAGATCTATAAACTCTTATACTCATTCAAGATCAATAAAGACCTCCCCCAAACGCACAAAAGAATGTGTCCTTGAAGTAATATTAAATGTATCCCATGCATCGACCAGTCTATCCCATGAATCACCACTAATGACTCGAGGGGTCCATGAAAAATAAATACTTCTCACATTTCCTTCCTTCTTATCAGTGTCTCAATAAGTTCAAATATACCATTGATGATATCCACCCCATCCTTGGTATCATGTGGTCTCCCAGTTCTCTGAAATTATAGTGGATGATGTATCTAAGAATATATGTCATAGAAAACCATGGATCTTAGTAGAAGGACTATTGAATGGTGTGGGCATACTGCCTTCATCAATTAAACATGTGCCGGATCATGCTCTAGATCACCCTCTTACTCAGCAAATAGTCCCACCAAATGTCTACAAATAAATCTCATATATAACACAAAAGAATATTAGTAACATAATCAAATGCTAACTAGTCTATGGGATCACAAAGTTTTCTATAGGATTCCTCCCATAATCCATGGTATAATCCTACAAGCAATATCTAAATGACTTTTCACAACACATTTGTCACATTAATCATATATATACAATAAAACAACAACATACATGACTCAAGTAATTAATTTCACCAAATATATAACATAATAGTAAAGAAAAATAGATATATCACACAATCGAGAATCTATCCTAAACAGATATAAAAAATTAAGGATTTAAAATAAAGAACTAATATACAGTATAACAATATATATATATATATATACATATATATATATATATATATAGAATGTGTACCTACATGCCTAGTCATGATTCATGGAAGAACCCAAGATCTCATAAAAACTGTAAAAAAATCTCATAAAATGAAACTCAAAGGTCTATTAAACATGTGATGTACAGGAACATAGAAACTCTCTAACTTTAATCCCATGTATTTTTCTCCTTTCTACTATGTCCTAGTTTATTCCAAAAATACTAGTTGAAAATTATGATTTGATGCCATTTTTTAATGCCCCAACTCAAAACATTGGATCTAAAATGGAGTTTCACATGAACTCATGAAAACCTTCCCATATGCAAGAGGCTACCAACTTGAATTAAGGGTCTAAGCTCATCGGTGGTGAGCCTATACCCTCAGTATCATGTCATTAGAAAACTAATAAAAAATAAATAATATAACCATAATCATATTAACATGTGGAAACTAAAAATATAGAATAAATTTCATATAAGTAATAAAAGGGTACTCAAAGTAAAAAAGAAAAAATACAGTAATAAAATTACAAATTAAATAATTAATTAATATAGCAGAGTCCTACAAACTCCATTTCGGTATGCTACCAGGTACATGGACATATTCTCATCCATTGACCATGGGCCCCTTGCATATACATGGATACCTAAACATGAAGTATACACATGCAATGGGATAATCATGAAAGGTATGAGTAATATACATAGTAGGACACTAGAAATGCATCTTTAACAAATTTTTATATATAAATAGGTATACATCATGATAATAAAACATGCATAAATAATAATAACAACACTCAATACCATGTTGAGAAGTAGTCTACTTACAAAGATTCCTCTAACACATAGTCGTACCTACTTTATCTCTATGCCAGAAGGATAATGAGAAGATTTCATAGGTAACCAAAGTTAACCATAAGCAAGTGAATCTATCTTTAAAAATCCTTATTAAATGTTTTATACATGTGACTCATCTTTTCCTAGGATTCAATTTCCTCATCATTCGCATAAACCACTAGGCATAGAGTGCTACTCATAAATCATTAGGAAGTGAGAAACCTAATACATTGAAGATAAACATAAATTTCATCCTTAATACAGTTTTATATGGTGTCATCATATCTCCACCCTATGCTCAAATCTATATTTTTCACCATCAGGAATCATGCACACTCCCCTTCTAATGGAAAATCATGTCATGATGATCCACATGTTTTGAGCACCATGAGTGATACCTCTTAAAGAAATATATCATACATAACAAGTTTGAGCATATGAGGTGATCATATCATTATAAAAATAAAATAGTAGTATATATACATGTGATTATAATCAAACACGGACAAACAAGTTACAATAATAATCATAGAATAATGAATCATAAACAGGTCTCATGAGCCACACACACACACTCATTTGATCATAATCAAGAACGATCACCAAGGTAAGGTAATCACAATAATTATAATTATGGAAAAAAGTGAATATGAGTTCCCAAAATGGTAATGAACTTTCGACAACAAGATTGTAAATTTTATCACTAAGGTTCATCAAAGAATCATCACTTGAACAATGTCCACATGTTTGTCGGCTCAAAACATTCACCAAGGATTTTTATAATGGAATCCAACTATTTTATTTTCAAAATAAATAAAATATCACATGTGATAATAGATTCCCTCTATTAGATAATTTATAAGTTATCAATTTATGCCAATTTATATGCTAGAAATTCTACCTTAATAAATTGTTGAAAAACAACCAGTGATAATGCACTATATATAATAATAATATACAAATGATGATACTTTATTATTTTTCATTGATACTTTTAGGTTGTTATCATGTCAATAATTATTTATCGGATTTCATAACCTAGGAAAACTAAATTTAAAAAAAATTTAAAATGAATATTGGAAAATATAAATTCCTACCTAGAATTTTTCACTTTCAATCATTTCATCCTAGAAGAGGATAAAGAAGGTCTTAACATGCCTGGAAACTAGAAGAAGGGATTTTATTATTCATATAAGTTTTCATCAAACTAAAACATAGGTATTTATAATATTTTAAAACAAAAAGAAGAAAACAAAAAATGAAGTCTGTAAGGATTATTCTATTATCTAAATAAAAATATTTCATATAGATCCCTAGCATTAGAGACATAAATTAAATTAATAATTTAAATTTTCGTTTAATTATTTCTTAATAGTGGAGTATTTTATTCTTCATGTTCACTTCATATAAGGGAAAAAATCAAAATAACTTAATTCCATTATTTTTGGAATTTAAAACCATTGAAATGTGTTACAGGTGTGATCTAGGGTAATAATGGTTAAAAAGAGGGTTTTTAATATACTCCTCCAAAAAAATGAGTTACGTAAGGGTAACATGGTTTAACCCTTGTACATCTCCTAGGTGTCACATAAGGGTAATAAATTTACCCATATGTAGTGGTTAAATCCCATACATCCCTTACACAGTCCTGTATTACCAATTTACAGCCTTTGAAAAATAGAATATACCTTTACATATGGTCTATGCTACCCTTACATGGCTTTATTTACCCCTTATGCAGTGCTAGAATAACCCTAACATAGCACATAAAATCAAGGACTTTATCTTATGTAGTGCTAGGATAACCCTTAGGTAGTCCATGTTTACACATATTCATGGTTTTTTACCTTTATATAGCATACATTTACCCTTATTCAAGTCATTAAAAAATTGTTTTACCCTTACACATCCTATGGAAAAGAGGCGTTACACTTTAGAAAGTCCTTTAAAACATGTTTTAAATTTAAAAAACTCTACAAAACATAAGTATGGGTGGATATAATTAAAAATAAAATATTTTCACATTAAAGTGGAAGATAAATTAAAACCAAAATAAGGTTTTGAAGTACAATTAAAAATTTAGAATGTTACAGATGTTGTCCTTTTGAATTTTCAGTTGGGGATCAGGATTTTCTTAAGGTATCACCTCGATTGGGTCACTAAAGACATATGAAATGGGGAAAATTTTCCCTTAAGTTTGTTAGAGGTTTTAAATTAATTATGATATTCAAAGAATTGTCTTACCAATTGAGGTTTTCTTCTCATTTTTCATTTGTTCCACATCTAATAGTTGAGGAAGTATTATCTGGATCCCCTATGTTGGGAAGAATATGTGTTGGAAACTGATGACTCTATAATTGAGTAGCCAATTCAAATTAGAAACACCTAATAAATTTTTCTTCTTGGAAAATTATTTTAGTTAAATTTTGTTTTTTGGCATCACTTTTTTTACAAATAAGCGACATGGGAGAGGGTAGCTTATATATTAGAGTAGTGTCCTCATCTTTTCCTTATTCAAACTACGGGATTAATTTTTTAGGGAAAAAATGTGTATGGTAGGGAGAACAATCGCACTCATGGTTTCACATTTAATTATTTTTTCCTTTATTTATTTATTTATTTATTCAACCTCTATTTTTTACAGTTTTTTTATTTCAAATTTGAAAGATATATATTGGAAAAATAATGGGGATCACATGGTCAGCACATGGTTAGAAGTAACTATGTGGTAACCATTTTATGTAGGTATACAATTTGACAGTCTCAATTTGTATAGTTGGAACATGGTTTACCAATCCATTTGAACCATCCATGTGATATCCCATGTGAAGAAGTGAGACTCACATGTCTGGTGCATAGTCTATAAAACTATGAAATCTCCCCATAAATATGAATATTAAAAAATTACATTAATTTCATTATTTGAATTAAAGCCACACACTTCTCTTTTTTTCCTCAATCAGGTTTAGAATCCTTCCCATGAAAGAAAAGCCCCTACCGCTTTATCCTTCATGAAATTTTGGTATTATTTTCCCAAGATTCTTCAAGAATAACTCAAGTTACACTAATTCATTATTTTTGGTAATTTCCTTTTTTATTATTTTATTTTATTCATCCCAATGTTATTTGTAACCTAGGTTTTGGGTTGGGTGAATTTTATGGTTTGGGTTTTAAGGTTTATACATATTTTATGTATCTTTAGGATCCCCTAGGATATTCTATGAGGGTTTTCACCAATCAGATCGGTTTACCTTGGTTAACAGTACAGGGCTTCATATGAATTTATTATTTTATGAAAAAAAAATTCTATCCATTGTCCCTAAAGTGTGTTTTAATTTTTTTAATTTTTTCTACGATATTTTTATGAGAAATTATATATATTAGGGTTTCCCAAATATTTTTCCTTTATTTTGATCAATAAATTGGTTTTAAAAGCATGTCTTTTTTATGTAAAGAACAATGGATAGGTTATTATTAATGGGAAGACTTTTAAAAATGTGATGTTGTATGTTTGGAATTGTCTTAGAAGGTGGGAACTCAGGTATCTAGGAGGGGTAGACAATTTTAAAGTATCCATTTGAAAAACCCCACACTAATAAAAATCATTAGTCATGGATTATGGTTTTGGTGACATGGAAGGGAGTCACAACACCGCTAGGTTAAAGATTTCACCCTCTGGTGGTGAGATAAATGTGGTGTTGTGTAATGGGTGAAAATATTTCACTAGGAAAATTAATTCACCCCTTGTTGGTTTGTCTGAACACTTGGATTGTACTCTAGTCCATGGGTGTTTCTAGGAATTTGGGTGCCCTTATCTTTAGATGACATCAGACCTCTTCCATGGTGTATGTATTATGGAATCATATATTTTATGGTATTGGGTTCCTTAGAATTTTTTCCCAATTATGATATTATTTTATTTCTAGAAATACATAAAATGATTACATTATTTTATTTTTTTATAACTAGAATATTTGCATTTGTCTAATATTATTTTATCAGGAATAACATGATGGTATCCATCTGAGTTAGTGTTTCTAACACCCTACCTACTCCAAATGGGTGTATGTATACATTATTTGGATATATAAAAGTAAAATAAAGGTTCTTCATAGAGTTGGTGGATCTTTATGCTAAAGGACCTCATGTTTATGGTGGTGACATGGCAGGAACCTGACTATCATTCCACAACAGGAAGGGTGCCCCTTTTCCTTACTATTGAGATCATCATATTTTGTATTTTCTAATTGGAATATATCTATTCTCTATTGTAATAATGTTTTTTTTTCTTTTTTTCTTTTTTGAATCTATTTTAGATACTTTGTAAAAAAATGTTAGTTTATGTCATGGATTTTTTTCTATAAGGTATTTATTTACTTTCAGTTGTTGTTACATTAGGGTTTTTTTATTTTATCAATAAATGTATACATTTTTCTTAAATAATGACTATCTATGTTATGGAAAGGTCATTTGTGGTTCATAATTCAAATTTCATATTTGTTTTAATGGGTAAAACTTTTCCCAGCATGCATTCTACAATACCCAGGTTCCTGTCTCTAAACCATAGGGGATATAATTCCCATTGGACCTTGTTGATGGCTGACATGGGTTTTCAATTATGAGGCAACCCAAGTTGTTTCATGGAATATTACATCCCTTAACTATTTATTTCATTTAAAATTTTGATTTTGGCTTATATATTGTTGATCATTGAAGATGTATCCAAAATAATTCTATGGAGATTATTATTCTTCATATAGAGGTATTTTTGTGGGGTAATAATAATTAAAATAGGTGAGTATAGAGTGATAGTTCATAACCAATGCATTTCATTTAATAATAAGAATTATATTTAAAATAAAAATGATTACATCACTATGATATACTAATGATAGCTACTTTTAATTTATTATTTATTATACTAACTTCTTTGATTTGTGAATTTTTTTCATTTTTATTTATATAATAATATTTCACTTGAAGATTTATAGACCAAAACTATATTTTTATTTCTTTTTAGTAGTATGTTTTTACAATTAATAGAGATAATAGAGACACAGTTTTTATTACTATCCTACTCAAGTGATCAAACCTAGGTCATGAAACTGTAGTTCATGATTAGATAATAATAGTTTATGTAAGTGATACTAATTAAAAATACCTTCGATTGCCCCTATATATATTCAATCCATTAGTACAATGATCTTTTAATTGAATTACTATTAGGAATAGGGGATTTCCTTCAATCAATATTTTGAACGAAGAAGTTTCCAGGATAAGAAAATTTAATTTTATATTCATTGAACAATGAATTCATGAGGGTAATTGCTTCTATATATTATTAGAATGTGGTAACTACTTGTACTCAATTTTATCTATTATGGTTATATGATCATCATACTAATTTCGATTAAAAGAATAAAAGTTTTCATATATAAGAACATGTACGGATTTCTTATCTTAAATATATTTAACATTTCTTATGTCCTCTAAAATTTTACTTTTCTATTAAATTTCCTTCTTTTATTTACATTTTCTTGTCATAATTTTTAATTTAACTTCAACATCATTACATGGGAATGACCAAGTCTAGAGAGTAAGACAAAACTTTTTTCTCTTTTTCCACTAGAGTTTCCTCTAATATCTATGTACTTTATTATTAAATCCTTTATAAGATATATTTCCATAAAAAATATATAATTATAAATCATTCATTAAAGTATATAAAATTAAATTTTATCTTTTTTTATCATCCTATTAATTCCTGATCTTTAATTATCCACCCATTTTTCTTTTCACATTTAATTTTTCCACTATGTACTGTATTTTTTACTATGATTTCTTGATTTAATTATGAATGATCAAAATTGTGTTTCACCTAATTTTTTAAAATAAATTTATATTAAAGCTTCCTCTTATTTTTTATCTATTTTTTCATCTAGGGAAGAAATTGGTATCATATCAAAATTTTAAAAGATTTCATATTTTCCACTCTAACAAGCTAGAGAGTAATGATCAACTCTGAAACCATCTATTTCTCCCTAAAACATAATAATTAGTATCAGAACGTGTCTCCTTTTTGGATATCTATTTATTATAAAAAATTATATAAGTCTATTCAATAATTTGTTATTAATTTTATTTTATATACTAATAATCAATATCATGAGCCATCTCTCATTACTTATATTTTTTCAAATATTTTTCAATCAATGTTTTCAAATTTTTTATAACATTTTTTCTTTTAATCATAATGATGTTTCAAATCATAATTTAGGAATTTATATGAATAATATTATAACCTATAACATGAGTAGTTATATAGAAAATATTTTTTAATAACTTCGCATTATTCAAATAATCTGAAAATTACTTGTGATTACATTTGATAAGAATCTATCAGAAAACACTACATCATCCAATGTTGAAAATATTTTGAAGCATCAATTAGAAGACTCTGATTATCAAACATAATAATATGAAAGTTTTGAAAATTTATTAATTTAATATGATCAACATTAGATAAGGCAAATATAAAGTATCTTTTTGTTCGATCTATTAAAAGAATATGTAAGTGGGGTGTTCCTACAACAATTCACTTTAGTATATACTTCAAAAGATTCGAAGACAAAAAAGGGAGAAGTAAATGATCTACTGATCAAACAACTATATAAAATAATAATTTATTCCTCTAAAAATTTATTTGAATATTTTGATTCTAAAAAGGATCCTAAATGATTCATGGGATTTATATATTCTAAAATTTTAGATAGTGAACCATAAGATATTATATCAGAGTCATCTACTAAAAATTCATACTCAAAATAAAGATTCTATAAAGACTATTGCTCAAAGACGCAAAATTTAAATAGTTATACACATAAAATAGAGTAAAACATTGAAAGTATAATCACAATATTTTGAAAGAATTATAATTTTCATTAGAGAAAACCAAGTTATTTTCTACTTAACTAAGAATAATATCTATCAATTATGCTTCACCTTTTAGATTGGAAAAATCATTAAGGAATACTAAAAAACCATATGAATATGTACTAAAATAAAATATTCTACGGTATAAAATCAAAAATATAAATACTTGGGTTTTGGGAAGAGAAACTTCATACAATCAACAGTTGATGGAACGTCCATTTTCCTGAAGATCACACCTTCCAATTATTCTTCACTATGGAATCAAATCACCAAAATTTAATTTTGTCATAATAAACTATAAATAGAAAAAAATTTATACCATAATCACTATAAATGAGTCTCACCAAAATAATATTTCTAAAAACTACCAAATAATTCAAAGAGACAATGGGAAAAAAATAATGGATACAAAAGGGTTTCTATGGTTCAGGATTTTTCTCTATGTATTTGGTAGAACACTACAAAATTCATATTGTCAAAATATGAAGGATAAGAATCACTCTAGATTAAGATAAATATACCATAATTTAATATCAATTACAAGTTACTTGAATTAATTAATCCACAATACACATCAAGATGTAGTCCCGCCTCAATTTTATACAAGGTTATAGTCCTTCAATATGCTTACTCTCCATCCAAGACTCACAATCTTCTAGACTTTGAATTAACTATTCAATTTAATTCATCACCAACTCAACTATTAGAGAATATTAACTATTCAAAACCCCCATCTAAAAATTATAGAACTATTTAGATTCTCATAATAAGATCTACAACATTCAATAACTGAATTAACTATGATTAAGACATTATTGTTGTTGCATTGAATAGCTTGAGATGAACATTTGGAATCCCTTCATATAATTACATAAATTATGATCACTTGATAAAGTATTATTAATATAAAAAATATATCAAATGAATAATTTTATAAGGGACATAATTTAAATTCTTTAACACTTAAGAAAAACTCACCCTTTCCACTTTGACATCAGTGTTAATCATCATCGTCCATTATCTCAAGACATACTAAGGTATAGTGTTTCCTAAAAAATTCAATTATTATACCCTATGTGACAATGATGTATTTATTATTATTCTTTACTATATTATGTAATAATAACACCTTTTCTTTCCAAAAAATTGTATTAAATGGAATTTTAAGTCAATGTTTTTTTCTTGCATGAAACACTGGATTCTAAGTAAGGTGGATAGAACTATGACTATCAAATAATAACACACCTCCATTTGGTGGCATTCCATGATACATCAACAAGTGTTTTATTTTGATTAATTCCATTATATATTCCATATTTTATGAGTATTATACTTTCATTATAGATAAATTAACCATAGATAACAGGTGATACATTTGGCCAACCATTATTCCTCTAAATGTATACACAAAGCTTATCAAGATCTTACATGAGTTTGAATCAACGATTAAATTTTTATCCATGAATCCTTACAAAGGATCACTATCACCAACATAGTTAGGGGTATATTACAATCCCTTTAAGTATTTAATGATCCAATTCATGTATTTGAAATGCTATCTTCTATGATTTGAAATAAACTAACTTTCTTGTCCCACTAAAAAGGAAACATTAGTTTCTGTACATATCATCAAATACATCAAGCTTTTGAAAACTGATACATTTTTTATGTTACCTATATATCAAGCCTCATCATCCAATATTGGTTAATGTTACTTGGATAATCTGAAATTTCTTGAAAGCGTGTCATGAAAAAATTTCATCTGGTCAACCCAAATTTCTAGATGATTATCAAAATTTACTTCTTATGGGATAAAACCAAATTACAAAATTTTAAATCCCTCTCTATACTCATCCCCAATATCATCTTTTCTCTTCCATGATCCTTCATTTAAAATCTTTTTTAAAATTTATTCTTCCTCTCCTAAATTTAAGAACTCTTTAAATGCGCAAAAAAATATAATTCATCAAGATATTGATTTTGATATATGCCCCATCATACCATATCTTCTAATAAAAAATGATCAAAGTCACTTCACATAAAAAAATCTTCATTCGTTAATGTTTCAGAATTTTGGTTCCACTAACAAGTGTCCTACATTAATTTGTATAGGTTTCTCTTCAACTTATAAACAAGCCCCTCCTTCTAAAGGTCTTCAAGACCCATGGGATTTTAATTGTTAATCCCCACCTCTAAATCACTATCAAAATAGTAATTATTGACAGCCATATACTCTATGTGTATATCATTAGAATATGTAATGGTTATCACCATCTGAGTGGTAGTATACTTATCTACAGTTGATTTTTTTATAAATCTATCCCCTATGTAATATCCCAAATTTTTAAGGCTTTTTACTTGATGGGATATGGGTTCTGGAGGTTCTAGGAGGATGTTTAAGGATTTTTTTTTAATTAGAGCTAAATTATTAGCTATATGATGAACTTACGGCATGGCGTTTGTGATATGGGGGGAAAATAGTGTGGAGTCCAAAAGAGTTCATTGTTATATCTATGTCAATTTTGGTGTTGCTTCATCACGGTGAATTCTTTACACTGTAGACTTACCTTAGGTTGATAGGATTTGGGAAATATATACAGCATGGGTACCATAGACTAGTTAGTATATAGTTAATTATGTTGTATCCATAGGTAATATTTAATTTCCTTGGGATTCTTTCCACTTGGTATACATTCTGGAATCCCTTAAAAAACATGATTTATCTGACTTTTCTCTCTACCCTTTGGCAACCTAAGTGAGTCCTTTAGAGATCTTTCACTCCCTTTCTATTGACATTGACCCCTATCTTGAAGGTATCTGTTCTTGGTGATCCAATGTGAGTTCTCTTACATTCACCTCTCTATTTTCTTCCCATTCCTCACCTAGTGAGTGATTCACCCAAGGGGGTTGTTGGTTTGTGTGATGGTATTTATAGAGGATGATGGGTAATGTTGTTTCCTAGTTTTTTTTATAACTTCTTGGTGTTTCATTGAGTGATTTTGGATTGGTGATCATCTTATTATTTCTTGGTTCTTGTATAGTAAATAAAAAAGACTTGTTTAAGGTAGAGGTCATTTTTCTCTCTATTTTTTGCATCTGTGGGACTAGCATGTCTTTATATTCTATTGGTTGGATCGTATAGAATGAATTAATAAAATGATGAAATAGATTTCATTGAATTCAATTGAAGGGGGTGTTATCATGTGTCTATATAATTTCATAATATTTTCATTAGATATTCCATTGATACTTAGTGTTGTTGTGTTTATAAAGTGAGGTTTATATGCCATGTGGGATTCTATTTGGAATTTTTAACCCCTTCTATAATTGACTTCTTGAACTCATTGTTAATAAAATGCTTATAACCTATATATGGGTAAAAAAAAATTATGTTGTGGTTTGGAATTTTGGTTTAAATATTTATACTACTGTTATTTAAATGTTTTTTAATCCATCTTGAATGTTGAAATTTTAATACAGTGTTTTTTGGGAGTTGGTAACTATTTGGTATTCCCTATTTTGGTATTTTCTATTATTATTGTTATTGTTTGTGTCTTCAGGTGTTTATACAGTGATGGTGGTTCCTAGATCAAATGTGTAATGTCATGGGTAGAGAGGTGGTGGATGGTTGTAATGAGGAATTGTTTGTTGTTCCTATTTAGTGGTGGTTATTGTGAGATTGTGGGGTTATTATGTGGTAAGCATATTTTAGATTACTAGTGGTTATAGAATGCACTTATAATGATTAAATTGAATAAATTGAATAATGTATTGGATTGAAATGGGAAATAACTGAGCTAAACATGGGTTGTTCTTGGGAGTGGTTTGTCATTAAATATGTAATTTAATGGTTCCTAAGTTTAATTTTTTTAATAAATAATAAAATATATATTTTGGTTGAATATGAAAACAAATATATGAATTGTGAGTTTTGTTTGTGGTTATTTCATGTGGTGAGTTTAATTTAGTGGTGGAAGTAGTTGGTAGTGGATATCATTAAGTGTCGTGGTTGAAAAGCGGGATATAATAAATTTTTTATGCGAAAACATAGGTTGGTTATTGTATTTTATTTACTATCCTTGTATTTTTGTGATACTTATATGGAAACCGCACCCACTTTGAGTACAATTTATCAGAACCCAAATGTTTTGGGGTTATTTTTCTATCATCCAGGATGGTGAGGGAATGGATGGTTGATTTACCACTATTCACTAGTCTCCCTTCAGTAGTATTATGTGATGATGGTATAGTTTGTGGTGATGTCTGGTGATGAGATGATGTAATATGTTATGGGGTTCATGCATGGAAGAAAGGGGTAATGAGTTTGATGTCATTCATATTGAAGATACCCTACAGCCTTGGTTATGAGGAGGATACAAGATAAGTATTTTTATGGATTATTATGTGATTGAAACAAGTGTTGTGTGGATATTTAATGATGTCATAATAGAATGTTGAGACTTTCATGAGTCTGATATGGGTAGGGTTGTGACTTGACCCATATTGGAACCATCTTGATGTCCATGATGTGGGGGAGTCTTGGAAGATGATATTGATTCCCATGATTTGGTGGACTGATGGAGGATGCTTTAGATATGGAAGGGATGGGAACACATTATGTTTTCTGTTCAGGTGTGATACTGAAAACTCAGTGGGGAAGTTTTTGTGGATAACATTTATCTATATTATATTAATATTATTTATCTACCATGGAAGTTTAATTTTATTATTGAACGATGGGGAGTCTAAGATTGTGTAGTTAACCATTTTAGGCGTTGTTTGTTTTATTGTTTATTAAATAGATCATTATTATAAAATTATCAAAATTTCATGAGAGTATTTTAGTATTATCCTTCTGATTATACATGTTATTCTCACCCAATGTATTTATAAACTATTTTTAAGGTTTTTAGGAGGGTTTAAAATACTAATATTACATTATTGTCTTAGAGGACAGTTTTATTCTAGATTTTATATCATAGGATTTCCATTAATACTATTTTATTTTTGGATTTTTATTCGTATAAATTGATATGCGTTATAAAAATATTGTTACATTATATTGATGTGTTGGTGTTGAACGGTGGCTTTAATATTATATATTTCCATTTCCTTATATTATTAGGGTAATTCTACATATTGTATATTTTATACCCTCAGTTATAGTAGCCAATCTTGGACCTATTGGAGATGGTATTTAGTGGTCTCTCTTATTTTTATTGATGTCCTGGGTGGGGTACCAGTAGTGGGGGTCATGAAAGGGTGGTATCAAAGGATTTTCATTGAGAGATGTGATGAATCTTGGGCTTAGTAACTTGTGTTTATTTCATGGATTTATAGGTAATTAGAGTTAGTTAATATTATCTTATTCCATATGAAATTAATTCCATTTATAAAATAGTATTTTTGGGTCCCCTAGGTTCTGACACAATTACATTAATCTTTATAAATGTGGTAAGTGAATTGATGTGTTTTTTGGGGTACAGAATTAGAGAAGATACATGAATCTTTTTTGTTTTCTATTTGTATTTAATGGGGTGATAACTGGAAATTTAATTGATCTTAAATAAATGAATCTTAATAAAATTTTGATGTTATTGGGATTAGGGATTCTTTTGTTCCTGCTATTCAAAATTATATCTCTATCATTTTCTACGTGTGGTTTTGGTTGGAGAATCTTAGCTGTCTTAGTCAATCGATCATTGAAGGGTTGATCTAATTGATGAGGACGATTTGTTGAAGAAGTCACTATGTTATTTATAGCATTAATGTCTAGAAATGTATTAGTGGAGTTTTTATAATTTGGATACATAGTGTTTGGTGGAGGATCTTGATATTTCATTCAGTATAATTCAGGCCCAAGATGAGTATAAGGTTTTATTGGTGATTTTTCAGATAAGAGGGGAGATGCATTAGTAGTGAACATTGTATCTTAGAGAGTCAAAGTTACTAGTTGTTTCCTAGGTTATTTTCTATATAGAGTTTTTTTAGGGTTAATTTCATCGATAATGAAGGTGTAAAATAGGTAGGAGATATTACCCATTTGATAAGTGATCCTAAGTGTTTAAATCTTAGGATTAAATTCGAGGACCTTCTATATTTCACTTCTATCCTTTTTCCAAATGAGGTGTCTCAAGAATAATGTATCAATGAGACATTATGCAAAATAATAAGATATGTAGTCACCCCATTTATGTTTCCTACAAACTTGGAGGTGTAAAAGATGGCATAATTGATTAAGTGTATCTAATCACAATGAGGGGAGCCATAGGAAATAGTTTAGTGGTGATTCTTGAGGGTAAGAGAATAATATGGGTGATTTCAAGCATTAGGGTAGTTCAGGCTATGATTGATAGGGTGATGGACTTGATTTTTTGATCCATGCCATTCTGGGGATGATAGTTCCTGATAATCCACTAGGATCTCCATGTTGGTATATTATACCTATGGATGATATCGTCACCATCAATCTCAATGCTCAATCGCTCTTAGTGGTTAGAATAGAATAGGAATTATAGATCCTTTTGGATGCAGTAGTAGCAAATTCCCCTAAGATTATATGTGTAATAGGGACCACCAGTGTTTGTTCAGTAGAGAGATCAATAGGCTCCTACCCTTCCAAGGGGTGATGGATCTAGAGGGTTCCATGGTTATTTGAGGTTTGATCTGTTTATTATATACCATATATTCTTCCATGTTTTATTCTATATTTCTTTACAACTTTATTGAAACCACTATGGTCCAAGAATTATGACTATTGGTTTAAAGACATTAATTTCTATTGTCATTATTCACACTAGTTTGAGGTTAGTCTATCTTGTTTGATGTGTACTAGGGGTATAAACTGATGATTGGGAAGAATCAATCTTTTCTGTATTTATTCATATTAAATATATGTCTCAATTATTTCATCAATTGAATAGGTTGATTTTATTCCATACATGTAGTTATTGATTTCTTATAGAGGAGAGAGGAGCTCTATAATATAGGAGGCTAGTGAGAGGTTCTCATTGGAAATAAAAGTTTCCAGATGGGTGAAAATCATAAATATCCTTTTCTATCATAGTTACCAGAATCATCAATGGTATCTTAAGTAATGGAGGCTCCAAAATTTGTAGATGAATTTACCATTGTACTTATAAATGAGTATTTAACACTATCCTATTGATATGACTTTGAGTTTTAGATAGAGTTACAACCAGGAGAATCCCTGATTTTTATGGCTCCTTATCATATGGGACCCATGGAGCTATGAAATTTGAGGATACATGTTTATTTTCTATTATATAAGGGATTCGTTTGGCCTTTTTTACCTCCTTGGTTTGCTATAATATTTTTCACCAAAAGGTAAGGTAATAGTTTATGGATGTGTGTGGACTTCCAAAGCTTGTACTAGGTTATGGTTATGAACCTTTTCTCCCTTCCCGGGATAGAGGGTCTATTTTCAATACTAAAGGTAGATAGTTGGTTTTACAATATTGATTTATGGTATCAATATCACTAGATAGTGGTAAAGGAAGAGGATATCCTAAGGACTACCTTTTGATGTGGGTATGGGCACATAATGATCGTAGTAATTTTGTTTTGAATCCGAAACATTCTATATGTGTTCCTTAGAATAATTAAATCTATGTTCTATTAGTTTCTAGATTGGTTCATAGTCATGTTCATCAACTATATCCTTATATACACAAAGAATTAACATGAGAAGCATATTGAGAACCTTAGAGGTGTACTGGTGGTTCTTACACACCATCATCTCTATGGTATGTTGTTTGTGTGTAAGTTTTATACAGAGCAGGTTCACTTTCTTGGATATACGGTATCTCAAAATTGGGTTTTTTTAGATATATCGAAGATTAAGGTAGCTATTTCTTAGGCAACACCCAATAATTTATCAGAGGATTTTAGCTTCTTTAGTCTTATAGGCTACTATTTGTGATTTTTGTTCAAATTCTATCATATGTATTCCCTATTAATGGATCTGAATAGGATGTATCATGTATTACTATGGAAGAATTAGTGTCAGGAAGAATTCAACAACCTAATGGAGATGATTATTAGTTCCCCAATGATTTGGTTTCCTTAAGATGGTGTTCTTTTAGTCATTTTGTGAGGCTTACCATATGGTCTTAGGATGAATCTTAATATATAAGAGGGATATGGTCTCTTATGAGTCCAATTTTTCTTGTCCCCATTAGTGTAATTATGCCACCAAAGATGTGGAGTTGAAAGTAGTGGTGTTCTCTCTAAAGTTATAGTGACATTACCTCATCCACGAGCACTTTTTAGTCTTCACATACCAAAATATTATGAGGAATATTTTCTCATAGTGGTATCTTAATGTACATTAGTAGTGGTGGATATAATTTCATCATGATTATGACTTTGAGATCTCAAGTACCCCTGTAATGGATAATTTTGTGGCTGAATTTCTGAATAATAATTCAGGGGGAGATTTAGTTTATGAGTCTGAGGAAGCTTGGGGAGTGATAGATGACCTATCAACCATTTATATTAAATCCTAGAAGATTGATGGCATAGGTTTTTATTCTAGATAATTGAGGAGTATTTCTTTTTTCAAAGGATTCACAACATCGGATATTGTTTTATGGAAGGTTTTATATCTAGATAGTCAAGCAAGTGTGACTATGTCGGTCATTTTGATGCTCTAGTGGGATTGTCAAAGGATTCACAACATCAGATATTGTTTTAGGGAAGGTTTTATATCTATATGGTCGAGCATGAGGTAGTTCTCCATGAGTTTTACATCTCCCTATTTTCGGTATATCTAAGTGTGTTAAATATTTATCATAGATTTAAGAAGAAAATTTTGTGTATTGTGATAAGTAATCTAGTGGTGGAGTTTATGGAATGAGTTTTAGTATATTAGTAGGTGAAAGGAGTGCATTATATCCCTATAGAGTTATTGCAAATATTGGATATCCTCAAGAGTAAATGGGTGGAAATCTCTATAGATTTAATAAATGGATTAGCCAAATCTTAGGGAGGATATAGTGATTTTTTGATGATCATTGATCAATTGAAAAAGTTAGTACATTTTATAGAAATTATGGAATTAATTAAAATGAACGTTTTAATGAGGTGTAACATAGATAAATTGGTAAGGCTCTTGGGGTACTAGGGGAAACTATTTTTTATCATGATAATATATTAACCTAGTGATTCTATAGAGTATTAAAACATGATTCTTCCATTCAACTATGACAGAGCACTAATTTTCATCCATAGATAGTGTAAACTATCTAGACACTAGAGGTTATGTTGTGGGCTTTCATCTTTTATTTTTATGGATCGGGGGGAATTCCCTTTGATGAGTTTTCCTATTAAAATAGATATCCCCCATTCATAAAAAATACTCTCTTCAAGTCTTTGTAATGATGTTTTTGTTGATCTCCATTATTATAGACTGGGGTTGGGTAGTTATTATTCTTTGGTCTTGATGTGGTGAAAATTACAACGGAGAAGATCCAGATGGTTTAGAAGTGGATGAAGGTGGCATAGGATTTTCAAAAGACCTATTTTAATTTTAGGTGATGATTCCTAGAGTTTGATGTTAGAGACCATGTGTTCTTAAGGGTTTCTCCTTGATGGAGGTAGAAGAAGTTTTTTATGGGAGTAATCTCTCTCCTCTATTGTTTGGGCCTTTATAATTGTTGTACCATGTTGTTGATCTGGCATATTGATTGGAACTTCCATCATAGATTTACTGGATCTGTAACATTTTTCATATGTCTCATCTTTCTCGATATCTTAATGATGAACCCTATGTCATCAACATAGAGAAATTAGTTATCAAAGATTATGTAACATTAATGAGGTGTCCATTTTAGATAATGGGATGGTTGAAGAAATTGTTATGTGGTCATTTAATTCTCCATACCTATGTTTTGTGAAGTCATGGTGGTTTGGAGGAGTGTATCGGGGAGTGTGAGTTATAGTTTCATGCTTAGTACCCCAATTTTTTTTGAAACTTGATCAGTTTTTTTCTTTTTTCTTTTTTTATTTCATGATGTAGTGATGTATTTTTTACTGATTTTGGAGATATGTTTTCTCCTATTATTTTTTTTTCTTGGTTGGTGGATTTTTTTTACTATAATGGAATTTGTTATAGTTATATCATGGTATTATTGTTCATACTTTTCATTTTTCTTCTTCATTTCTAGGTTTGGTTTTTATTTTACTGGATAAGAATCATTTGGTATATATATATATATAATGTAAATGTATGAAATTTTTCATTATGTTACTTGGTGATATTTAGGTGATAGAGGTGTTGGGACAAGTTTTACGGAGAATCCATTAGAGTGGGAACTGAAATATAAGTTAGAGGTGGATCCTATTATGAGGAGCCATAGGATGTGGTGTAGTGGAGTCCCTTACAGCATTTTGGAGGTCTTGAAAAATATAAGCTTAAGGGGTTGGGGTTTCCTTGTCTCTACCTCCTAAGATATGGTCGTAGTGTGGCACAGAACTATGGGATATATGCCTTGAGAGGCTAGTTTTTTATCTCTCAATTTCAAGGAGGTTTTGGTATGGTACATTATCTTCACCATATCCTTACCCCAGGTAAAAAGGATATGGGGATGATCTACAGTGTGGTTTTTAAAGGCCAATTGGGATAGGGGTGATTACATCATATAAAGGGGTATTAATATATGGACTTTTGATTTTTTATAGAGGATATAAATATTCAAAACCCTTCAAAACTCACCATTAATTTGAATTATCTCTCAACCCATATGAAAACTAGGTTCATATTTGGGAGGTATTTAACCCCCTTTTTATTTTCTTTGATCCCTGACATCAATTAATTGGTTCTTAGTAATCCTATGAGAGTTCCCTTACCTTATTATCTCTTCTTTCTTCTTTTAACTCTCCCATAGAGGGTTGTTCCCATGGGTATGCTTGGTTTTAGTGATGGTATGGTTATAGGTTGATGTATAATGTATTTTTTGATGCCCTACAAATTAGCATCGCTAAATTCATAAGGGAAGAAATTCATGAATATGGGTATTATTTCCCCCTCGAAAGAAAAGTTAGAATAAGATGGCTAAGACCCACGGATCACGTGAACCTTTAAGAGACTCGTGATCATGTGACCACTATAAGGTCACATGAATATTACACACACAGTTCATAACCTGTGGTTCATCCCATGGCTCCCACTTTCAACAATACCCTCTAATTTTTGGAAGGTACTTTGGTCAAATAGTAACCACATGGGTGGCAGCTGGATGAGCTCCCCTAAACCATGTGAGTTTTTAGCAGAAATAATCTAACAAGCCAACTTTAAAATCCCCTAAAATTGGAGTAAGGGTACCCAAAGGGTGGAGGCCTCTAGGATTCAAAGATATAATGCAACTTATCACTATATGGGAGGATAATTATCCTTGTAAACATTTGATAAAAATTAATAAATCGTGAATCCTTCGTAAAATAAAATAAAGGAGTTAAAATGGAGAAAGTGAGAGCTACTCATGGTTGCATAAATACATGCATCTTGCCCTGGTGATTTTAAAGACACCATGAGTCCCTAGTGACATGTCAGCCTCATATTGAAAAATCAATTTTCCTTGTCATCCTCACTGTGCAAAGTGCCCCGGGTATGCCCAGGTGTCTTTGTGCTCCCCAATTATATCTATAAGGATAGACGAATATAATTTTCCACAAAATGTTCATGCACCCCCAAATAACCCATATTGGCCATGCTACACATCACCAAAAAATATAGGAAATGTCCTCAACAACACTCATTCAATATCACAAGACTCCTAGAATTCGTCCCATAAAACAAAGAAGATAAAAATGGAGGAGGCATGATCTCTTATAGATAAAATACACTTGTGATACATCATGGAAGTCCATAGAGTGGTCCTGCAGGACCCCCGGAAAAACCATCCTTGTCTCACAAAAAGCTCCAGAAAAGTCATCAAGCATCTTGTGTATTCCTTTCAACAGGAACTTGATTCTTTCAAAGTCCTTTGAAAATGTCAAAATTACAATAAGTAAGTACTTCTACACGTCCACATGGTCAAACAATTCTCCATTAATTGGAAATAATTCAATAATGGAGGTGTAACACCCCAAGATTTTATGAAAAATATTCTTTTTAATTTCATTAATGTCTTGTGTTGTACGCTACACCAAAAGGAGCTTGCACAACACGCATCCCTGACTTGTCTTGTATTACATGCAAGCGCGACCTTCCATGATAGCGCGTGTTGTACGCAATACCGAGTTACGCTAAACAACGATATTCTATTAAAATATTATTAAAACTAGCCGTTATGAATAGTAATACCCACTTTTTGAAATTTTATAAATTTAATTTTTGAAAATTGACTTCATTTTTGGATTCAGAATATCGAAATTATCCTAGGGTGAAATTTTGGTATTTTTCTGAAAACATTAAATTTTTTATGAATGGTGAAAACACTAGGTTACTATTTAAAACCCGACTTTTTATTTAAATAATTATTTATTTTATATAAATTTATTTTAGGTCAAAATTAATACATAATACCTATATAAGTTCAATGTAATTCATTGGAGTAATTTTATAATAATTTTAGATATATAAAAATTTCATTGACCTTTTCATCGTCTTTTACCCACCTCCTAGGAGAATTTGAAAATTTATATAAAACATAATTTTACCGCTTTTGTGAATTGAATTTCAAAAATCCGAGAGACATAGTAGATGTCAGTAAGTAAAATTTGGATTAATGATATGAAAATAATTTTTGGTGAATAGTAACTTTTTACTTTTATTTACCACGGTTAAAAGTAAATAGGGTAATTAAGGGTAAAAATGATATTATTATTACCCTAACACATGTCCTAATTCTATTGGATAAGTATAATTCGACCATAAACAACCTTAGAAATAATCTATGACCATTTAGGCCCACTTGGATTATATTAGGACATTTATTATTAATTTATTTAAAGAAGGGTTAAAATAGTTAAAATCAAAGATTAATAAGTAAATCATTTTTAATATAGGGTCATACATAAGATAAATTAGACTATAAATATTCATTATAAATATAAAAAGATTTCCTACATAATGATATTTTATTTTTAATTTTTAGACTTTAAATAATTTAATTTATTTATGACACAATTATGATGTAGTAATTATCTTATTAATGAAATATTGACATAATTAATGTTATAAATACCCAAATAAATGTTATTTGGGACTTTTTATGAATTAAAATAATTTTATATGTTAATATGACATTTTAGTGTTGATTTAATTAACTTTTTTCGAACAAATGATTCTTTTATGATTTTCACAAAAATCAATTACCAAATAGTGTCAAAATTGACATAAAATAGTATTTAAAAAAAATATTATATTATTAATTGTTATTATATTCCTAAAAATCTAAGGTTTGGAAAAATGACTTAGATAAGGTTATATATATTAATAATAAACAACTTGGGGTTCGTTTGTCTTGTTATATTAAGTTTATTAACCATATAGTGTAAGAACACAAAAAGACACGGTAAAAGTAAAATTATCTAACTTAAAGTTAAAACTAAATGATAAGGTTAAAATAGTAAACTAAACTTGTCAAAATTATATTGTATGAGAGGATTTAAACCAATCCCCACTTTATCTTGGAAATAAATCAATTGTGAGCTATTTAAAACCGAATATGTCTTTATAATAAAATAATATTTTTATATTTTCCAAAGGTGCCCCTCTCCTCCGTTATAAAAGGGCACCTCATCCCTCTCTTCCTCACACCACATTGAGCCTTCATGCTCGTCCAACCCCTGAAAAATTATCTTCTCCACTTCCCTAGAAACATCCTAGAGGTCTTGGTCTTCTTCAAAGACCAATTTTAGTGCCTTAAGAGGAGGACTCAAAGAGGCGCTTCAAAGAAGAGGTAATGTCCGTTACCGATTCTTTCAACATTATTTCTTCTTCCACTTCTTCTTCTTAGGTTGTTTCATTATGAAGTAATAACATAAGTATCACTCATATACTGATATGTCATTATAAGTATGAAAAAACACTATTTCACCATCTATCCATCCTATGGAAAACAAAATCATCGCGCGTGCGTACGTACGGAATACCGTCTCCATACCGTGGTGTAATCTATTTTCCACCACCACCTTACTTGGATGGGTATAATGGTGTACATAATAACTATATATTATTATTTTAAAGTGATATTGATTCTGAAATAGTATACATACACTCAAATACAATTCCATGATCATGAGAACGATATCATCGCTCGTGCGTACGTACGGACTACCGTCTCCACGACGCGATGAGATTCATTCTCCACGTTAACCATTCATGAATTATTATAAAGTATATATAATAAGTAATCAGGAAATATATGACATAATAATGATACTAAATTTATGTGTATGTCATATACTTAATTCCATTCAACTTAATAAGGAAATGAAAACAACGTTCATGCGTACGTACGGCTTACCGTCTCCATGAACGGTGTATTTATTTCCATTTACTAATCTATTATATATATGTATATTATGAATATATATTATATATAAATAATGTTTTATATTCTGGAATTAAGTAACCATGATCTAAGTAATCATATGAATAATTACAAGTCAAAACACGGACGACAAATGAAACGATTTTACCCAAAACAATCTTTAACATGGAATTTACAAAATAACGGGTAATATAAAGTCATAAGTGAACCATATATGATATCATAACAATGAGTATGATTCTGGAATAAGTCAATGACATTATTTAAATCATTATACAGGATGTTCGGACACTTAAGAAGCAAATCAGACCTAAGGTAATGGAAAATATCACAATCTCATTTTATCCGAGATTGTTTATACTTTGGTATTTACTGGGGTGTATTTTATCATCCAAATCCATGTTTCCACAATATGTAATATTGTTTCCATCCACCTAAATTTTTTTAAATCCAATATAACCCTTCAGTGAGTTTTTAGTAAAAGTTATAAAAGGAATCTTTTGTCGTTTTTCGTACGAGGTACTTTTAGACTTTTCCGACAAAAGTATGGGAAGAATGTTTTTTTTAACTTATACGGCATGAATGGATTTTTAAAACATTATTTCCAAGAATATTACTTTACAAGTTTTCGTGTTTATTTTTAATCAACTTCTTTTAGTTTAAAATTGTATGACATGTTAAGAAAGAAAAATGTTTTTGAAGTAGAAAGGATATTTTCCTCAAGAATGGAGTTCAAGTGTTTTATCAAAATTATTTTCCATCTAAGATAATATAGGGTTCCGTTTCTATCCCTATTATTAAATTGATTTGATTATGTTGCGATGGAAGTATTTTTATGAATTCCTTTATCTTATATGAATTGTTTTACAATGTCATGTTGTTTAAGAATCCCTTTTTTATTACATGGGTTATGCAATGATGTATGATTTATGATTTTGTGGCACACATATGAATGGTATCATTATGAGATGGGTGGGACCTATATCTCCCTCCAATGAATTGGGTAAAGATTTTATATCTCATGGGATAGACATGGATGGAACGGCAGGTTAAACTGGTTCAGTGAAACAGGACTGAAACGAGGAGTGAACTCGGTTCAGAAATGGACTTTGTCCACTAAGATAGTCTTGGAAATGAGTCTTGACTAATAAGAAATGATTCTCTATTATTATGTGTATATTCCACAAAGTTTCATGTTTTAAGTTATGATTATTGTGATTACATTTCACTACCATGATTTATCCCATGTTATTAAATTATGATCTCTTTTGCAGGGTAAGATTTTCAAATTGTTATGTTATTATGAATATGATGTGATTGATATTTCTTTTATTTACCCTTACTGAGCATTTGACCTCACCCTTTTATGTTTTCTTTTCCCCAGGATATAAAGAAAGGTTTTAGGTATGAAAAAAGAGAAGATATTTATGGGAGATGTTGAAGATCTTTCACCACAATTAGAAGATTATATTCCAAGTTTCCAAAGACACTAAACTATTACGGTCCTTGTGTGTGTGTTTTTGTAATGTACTAAGTATTCCGCAAAAGTAATGTAATGTCCATGTACGTCAAGCTTCGGGTCTCTACAGTTGGTATCAAAGGAAAGGTTTAGTCTACCTTTGGAAACTAGGATGCAAAAACATTAGTGAGATCCCTAGAGATATTTCTAAGGTATGTCTAGGGATTTTACTAAGGCTAAGTATATGTATAGGATATAGGCCTAGAACTACGGTAACGATCTTATAATTTAACCTAAGATGTTAGATATTGAAGGTACTCCCCCTTTATTATATTATTGTTCCTAGTGTGATTTTCGCCTCTCACTCTATTCTTTTTGGGTTTTAGACGATGGTTGAAACTCGAAGGAACCATGTTGATCAATGTAATGGAAAATGCAATGGTTGTCCTCCTGAACAAACAAATGTTATGGGAGATGGAGTGAAAAATCTTATTGCTATACTTACACAAGCTATGAATCATTCTGGACATTCAAATGAGCAGAGAAGGGAACAATATTCTATTGATTTCTTCATGAGGCAACGTCCACCTTCTTTCAGTGGGTCTTCTGATCCACATGTTACTGAACAACGGATTAGTACCACTGAAAAGATATTTTCAGTTATTCAATGTTCTGAACATGATAAAGTCATATTAGCAGTATATCATTTGGAAGGTGAAGCTGATCAATGGTGGAATCTTATAAAGAATACGAGGCCAAGAGGTGAAATTGAGTCCATGGAATGGGATGAGTTCAAGAACTTATTTTTCAATAAGTACTTCCCTCATATTCTTCGAACTAAGATGGAGAAGGAGTTTCTTGAACTAAAGAAAAATGATGATGAATCTGTTG
The DNA here is from genome assembly GCA_963277665.1 of Viscum album. Taxonomy (NCBI): domain Eukaryota; kingdom Viridiplantae; phylum Streptophyta; class Magnoliopsida; order Santalales; family Viscaceae; genus Viscum; species Viscum album. The sequence continues at coordinate 1,096,166,056 of OY728142.1, read as the reverse complement.
GTATATACAAAGTGAATTTTACATGGCTTGAAAGGTATGCATCTAGCTTTATCATATAACCTGAACGTAAAATCGACCGATTCTTCAGTGCCTTAAAAGCAAATCTTCGAAGGTCATTAGCTATAAGAGACTTTAGTATCTATGAAGAAATTGTGTGATGTGATATTAAGGTAGAAATGGATGTTGGTGTTACATATCCATCTCATGGTTTTGAAAAGAAACAAAAGATGGAGTTCAAGGAGAAATCTCAGAATAATAGTGAAAAGAAGATGAATGTTTACTTATGCTCAAAGTGTGGAAAGAAGCATGGTGGAGATTGTCTTAAAGGGACTAGAAAATGTTTTAAGTGTGTAAAAGAAGGTCATTGAGCAGCTGAGTGTCAAAGTAATGGAAAAAGGGTTGATAATGGTGTGAATAAAGAAAAGACTGCAGAGAACACACCAACAACACTTCAATGCTTCAAGTTCAATGAAATGGGGCATTATGCTAATCAATGCCCTAATCCAAGGGTTAATGATGATCGACATGAGCAACCACTTAAGGAAAAGGACAATGGTAAGTCACATGAGATCACTATTGGCGATGTTGAATATGACAATGATGTGCTGGAATGATTAAGTTTTTATGTAATGGGACTCTAGAATAATGTTGTATATAGTATCGTGGAATATTGGAATATTTATGTATTGGTCTATTATGGTTTTCGACAATTTTATGGTACCGGAAACCATGGAAAGTGATTGAGATATTTTTGGTAACTAGATGATATGTTCATAATGAAGGGATAAGAAGATAATGAGATGTTTGATTGTATTCATGATCTCATGATTGATATAAGGACTATGTGACATCATGGTTTGAGTATAAAGAATTTTGAGGATCTTGGTATGTGGAAAGTGTTAACGTTTAACTGCATTCATGTTTTCACTAAGGTTCAATGGGTATTCATTCTTTAAGATAATACAAGATTAAGGTATTCACATGTTTTTAATTTGACCAACAAGATATATCTTATGATATATGGGGGATAAATGATGGCATTCACGTGATTTTTATTTCAAGTAATCATTTTCATTATACTATGATCTTGGACCAAAGTATTTTATATAAGCCTAAAGATTGGAATGGATTATGTTGGACATAAGTTAGTATTGTTTAAGATAGAAATTTTTTCGATATTATTTGTGGGATGTTATAGTAATATAGATTTAGAAAAAGGAAACCTGCAGGACGGGTGATAGCCCATTGCGTCGGACAAGGCTGTGGGAATCAAACCCACAACCGAAGTGTGACATGCCTTTATCGCCTACCACTGGCCTACAATAAGTCCCTGGTTAGTAGAAACTAGTTTTATTTTATTACGCTGTATGATATATAAATTATAAGTTCATTTTTGGAATCGTATACGATTAATGTACTTATGTATATTTGATAACTTTTGCTAACCTTTTGTTTGAAACAGATGGAATGACCCATCATTCTATCACATGATCTGTTAACACTTCACGAATAACAAATTCAACTTCATTTCTTTAAGAGATGAAGTGGAAATTTTTCAAAGCACGAACAATAGTGAGATTGTACCAAAATAAATTAAGTATTTATTCTAATTCAAATTCTTCAACTTTTGGGAAATGATCTTGAAAACCAAAAATGTTGTCCTAGTGCCCTTATATCCGATGAATTAGATGGTACCATAGATCATCACAAATTTAGGGCTTTGTGATTGTTGGATTTTTCATAGCCATGTTCTCTACCACTCTCCATTAGAACATGACGGCTATATTTCTCTTCCATATCCATATTTTCACCTATGTTCTCCTATGTGGAAACCCAGTGATTAGTTAATTTGGGTAACCATTACATTTCATAATTTAGTTTTTAAAGACAAGTTGTGGTATTCCTTTTTATGATGTGGGTTTCTATTAAAGAAAATTTCTAGTAGTAAACCATTTATAACCCCGACGAATTTCGAGGTCGAAATTCATTTTAAGTGGGGTAGAATGTAACACCCCAAGATTTTACGAAAAATATTCTTTTTAATTTCATTAATATCTTGTGTTGTACACTACACCAAAAGGAGCTTGCACAAAATGCATCACTTACTTGTCTTACATTACACGCAAGCGCGACCTTCCATGATAGCGTGTGTTGTATGAAATACTGAGTTTCGCTAAACAACGATATGCTATTAAATTGTTATTAAAACTAGCCGTTATGAATAGTAATACCAACTTTTTAAAATTTTATAAATTTTATTTTTGAAAATTGACTTCATTTTTGGATTCAGAATATCAAAGTTAGCCTAGGGTAAAATTTTTGTATTTTTCTGAAAACTTTCAATTTTTGATGAATAGTGAAAACACTGTGTTACTATTTAAAAACTGACTTTTTATTTAAATAATTATTCGTTTTATTTAAATTTGATTTAGGTAAAAATTGATACATAATACCTATATAAGTTCAATGTAATTAATTGGAGTAATTTTATAATAATTTTAGATATATAAAAATTTCATTGAACTTTTCACCGTCTTTTACCCACCTCCTTGGAGAATTTAAAAATTTACATAATACTTAATTTTACCGCTTTTGTGAATGGAATTTCAAAAATCAGAGAGAAACAGTTTATTTCAGTAATTAAAATGTGGATCAATGAGATGAAAATAATTTTTGGTGAATAGTAACTTTTTACTTTTATTTACCACGGTTAAAAGTAAATAGGATAATTAAGGGTAAAAATGATATTATTATTACCCTAACACATGTCCTAATTCTATTGGATAAGTATAATTAGACCAAAAACAACCTTATGAATAAACTATGACCATTTAGTCCCACTTGAATTATATTAGGACATTTATTATTAATTTATTTAAAGAAGGGTTAAAATAGTTAAAATCAAAGTTTAATAAGTAAATCATTTTTAATATAGGGTTATACATAAGATAAATTCGAATATAAATATTAATTATAAAGTTAACAAGATTTCCTACATAATTATATTTTATTTGTAATTTTTAGACTTTAAATAATTTAATTTATTTATGACACAATAATGATGCAGTAATTATATTATTAATGAAATATTGACATAATTGATGTTATAAATACCCAAATAAATGTAATTTGGGACTTTTTATGAATTCCAATAATTTTATATGTTAATATGACATTTTATTGTTGATTTAATAAACTTTTTTCTAACTAATCTTTCTTTTATGATTTTCACAAAAATAAATTACCAAATAGTGTCAAAATTGTCATAAAATAGTTTTTAAAACAAATATTATATTATTAATTGTTATTTTATTACTAAAAATATAAGGTTTGGCCAAATGACTTATATAAGGTTATATATATTAATAATAAACAACTTGGGGTTCGTTTGGCTTGTTATTGTAAGTTTATTAACCTTATATTGTAAGAACACAAGAAGACACGCTAAAAGTAAAATTATCTAACTTAAAGTTAAAACTAAATGATAAGTTTAAAATAGCAAAATAAACTTGTCCAAATTCTATTGGATGAAAGTATTTCGACCAATACCCAACTTATCTTGTAAATAAATCAATTTGGATCTATTTAAAACCGAGTATGGCTTTATAAGAAATTAATATTTTTAGTTTTTCCCAAGGTGCCCCTCTCCTCCCTTATAAAAGGGCACCTCCTCCCTCTCTTCCTCACACCACATTGAGCCTTCAAGCTCGGCCAACCCCTGACAAATTCTCTTCTAAAATTCCCTAGAAACATCTTAGAGGTCCTGGTCTTCTACAAAGACAAATTTTAGTTCCCTAAGAGGAGGACTCAAAGAGGCGCTTCAAAGAAAAGGTAATGTCCGTTACCGATTCTTTCAACTTTATTTCTTCTTCCACTTCTTCTTCTTAGGTTGTTTCATTATGAAGTAATAACATAAGTATCACTCATATACTGATTTTTTATTATAAGTATGAAAAAACCCTATTTCACCATCTATCCATCCTACGGAAAACGAAATCACCGCGCGTGCGTACGTACGGAATCATGTCTCCACGCCGTGGGGTAATCTATTTTCCACCACCACCTTACTTGGATGGGTATAATGGTGTACATAATAACTATATATGATTATTTTATAGTGATATTGATTCTTAAATAGTATACATACACTCCAATACAATTCCACGATCATGAGAACGATATCATCGCTCGTGTGTACGTACAGACTACCGTCTCCACGACGAGATGAGATTCATTCTCCACGTTAACCATTCATGAATGATTATAAAGTATATATAATAAGTAGTCATGAAATATATGACATAATAATGATACTAGATTTATGTGTATGTCATCTACTTAATTCCATTCAACTTAATAAGGAAATGAAATCAGCGTTCATGCATACGTACGACCTACCGTCTCCATGAACGGTGTATTTATTTCCATTTACTGATCTATTATATATATGTATATTCTGAATATATATTATATATAAATCATGTTTTATATTCTGGAATTAAGTAATCATGATCTAAGTAATCATATGAATAATTACAAGTCATAACACAGACGACAAATGAAACGATTTTACACAAAACAATATTTAACATGGAATTTACAAAATAACGGGTAATATAAAGTCATAAGTGAACCATATATGATATCATAACAATGAGTATGATTCTAGAATAAGTCAATGACATTATTTAAATCATTATATAGGAGGTTTGGACACTTACAAAGCAAATCGGACCTAAGGTAAGGGAAAATATCACAATCTCATTTTATCCGAGATTGTTTATACTTTGGTATTTACTGGGGTGTATTTTATCATCCACATCCATGTTTCCTCAATATGTAAAATTTTTTCCATCCACCTAAAATTGTTTAAATCCAATTTTACCCTTAGGTTAGTTTTTAGTAAAAGATATAAAAGGAATCTTTTGTCGTTTTTCGTTTGAGGTACTTTTAGACTTTTCTGAAAAAAGTACGGGAAGAATGTTTTTTTTAACTTATACGGCATGAATGGATTTTTAAAACATTATTTCCAAGAATATTACTTTACAAGTTTTCAAGTTTATTTTTAATCAACTTCTTTTAGTTTAAAATTGTATGACATGTTAATAAAGAAAAATGTTTTTGAAGTAGGAAGGATATTTTCCCCAAGAATGGAGTTCAAGTGTTTTATCAAAATTATTTTCCATCTAAGATAATATAGGGTTCTGTTTCTATCCCTATTATTACATTGATTTGATTATGTTGTGATGGAATTATTTTTATGAATTCCTTTATCTTATATGAATTGTTTTATGATGTCATGTTGTTTAAGAATCCCATTTTTATTACATGGGTTATGCAATGATGTATGATTTATGATTTTGTGGCACACATATGAATGGTATCATTATGAGATGGGTGGGACCTATATCTCCCTCCAATGCATTGGTTAAAGTTATTATATCTCATGAGATAGACATGGCTGGAATGGATGCTTAAACCAGTTCAGTGAAATAGGACTGAAACGAGGAGTGAACTCGGTTCAGAAATGGACTTTGTCCACTAAGATAGTCTTGGAAATGAGTCTTGACTAATAAGAAATGATTCTCTATGATTATGTGTGTATGACACAAAGTTTCATGTTTTAAGTTATGATTATTTTGATTACATTTCACTACCATGATTTATCCCATATTATGAAATTATGATCTCTTTTGCAGGATAAGATTTCCAAATTGTTATGTTCTTATGAATATTATGTGATGATATTTCTTTTGTTTACCTTTACTGAGCATTTGAGCTCACCCTTTTATGTTTTCTTTTCCCCAGGATATAAAGAAAGGTTTTAGGTAAGAAAAAAAAGGGAAGATCTTTATGGGAGATGTTGAAGATCTTTCACCACGATTGGAAGATTATATTCCGAGTTTCCAAAGACACTAAACTATTACGGTCCTTGTGTGTGTGTTTTTGTAATGTACTAAGTATTCTGAAAAAGTAATGTAATGCCCATGTATGTCAAGCATCTGGTCTCTACGGTTGGTATCAGAGGAAAGGTTTAGTCTGACTTTGGAAACTAAGATGCGAAAACGTTAGTGAGATCCCTAGAGATATTTCTAAGGTATGTCTAGGGATGTTCCTAAGGCTAAGTATACGTATATGATATAGTCCTAGAAATATAGTAACTATCTTATAATTTAACCTAAGATGTTAGATATTGAAGGTACTCCCCCTTTATTATATTGTTTTTCCTAGTGTGATTTTTGCCTCTCACACTATTCTTTTTGGGTTTTAGACGATGGCTGGAACCCGAAGGAACCGTGTTGATCAATGTAATGGACAATGCAATGATTGTCCTCCTGAACAAACAAATGTTATGGGATATGGAGTGAAAAATCTTATTGCTATTCTTACACAAGCTATGAATCATTCTGGACTTCCAAATGAGCAGAGAAGGGAACAATATTCTATTGAGTTCTTCATGAGGCAACGTCCACCTTCTTTCAGTGGGTCTTCTGATCCACTTGTTGCTGAACAATGGATTAGTACCACTGAAAAGATATTTTTAGTTCTTCAATGTTCTGAACATGATAAAGTCATCTTAGCAGTATATCGTTTGGAAGGTGAAGCTGATCAATGGTGGAATATTATCAAGAATATGTGGCCAAGAGATGAAATTGAGTCTATGGAATGGGACGAGTTCAAGAACTTATTTTTCAATAAGTACTTCCCTCGTATTCTTCGAACTAAGATGGAGAATGAGTTTCTTGAACTAAAGCAAAAGGATAATGAATCTGTTGGTATATACGAAGTGAATTTTACAAGGCTTGCAAGGTATGCATCTGGCTTTATCATCCAACCTGAAAGTAAAATTGACCGATTCTTCAGTGGCTTAAAACCAAATTTTCAAAGGGCATTAGCTATAAGAGACATCAGTAGCTATGAAGAAATTGTGCGTTGTGATATTAAGGTAGAAATGGAAGCTGGTGTTACATATCCATCTCATGGTTTTGACAAGAAACGAAAGATGGAGTTCAAGGAGAAATCTCAGAATAATGGTGAAAAGAAGATGAATGTTTACTTATGCTCACAGTGTGGAAAGAAGCATGGTGGAGATTGTCTTAAAGGGACTAGAAAATGTTTTACGTGTGTAAAAGAAGGTCATCGAGTAGCTGAGTGTCAAAGTAATGGAAAGAGGGTTGCTAATGGTGTGAATAAAGAAAAGACTGCAGAGAACACACCAACAACACTTCAATGCTTTAAGTGCAATGGAATGGGGCATTATGCTAATCAATGCCCTAATCCAAGGGTTAATGATGATCGACGTGAGCAACCACTTAAGGCAAAAGACAAGGGGAAGTCACATGCGATCACTATTGGCGATGTTGAATATGACAATGATGTGGTGGAATGATTAAGGTTTTATGTAATGGGATTCCAAAATAATTTTGTATATAGTATCGTGGAATATTGGAATATTTATGTATTGGTCTATTGTGGTTTTCAATAATTTTATGGTACCGGTAACCATGGAAAGTGATTGAGATATTTTTGGTAACTAGATGATATGTGTATAATGAAGGGATAAGAAGATAATGAGATGTTTGATTGTATTAAAGAGCTCATGATTGATATAAGGACTAAGTGATATCATGGTTTGAGTATAAAGAATTTTGAGGATTTTGGTATGTGGAAAGTGTTAACATTTAACTGCATTCATGTTTGCACTAAGGTTCAATGGGTATTCATTCTTCAATATAATACAAGATTAACTTATTCACATGTTTGTAATTTGACCAACAAGATATATCTTATGATATATGGGGGATAAATGATGGCATTCACATGATTTTTATTTCAAGTAATCATTTTCTTTATACTATTATCTTGGAACAAAGTATTTTAGATAAGCCTAAAGATTGGAATGGATTATGTTGGACATAAGTTAGTATTTTTTAAGGATAGAAATTTTTTCGATATTATTTATGGGATGTTATAGTAATATAGCTTTAGAAAAAGGACAACCTGCAGGACGGGCGACAGCCCATCGCGTCGGACAAGGCTGTGGGAATCGAACCCACAACCGAAGTGCGACTAGCCTTTATCGCCTACCACTGGCCTACAGGAAGTCCCTGGTTAGTAGAAACTAGTTTTATTTTATTATGCGGTATGATATATAAATTATAAGTTCATTTTTTGAATCGTATACGATTAATGGACTTATGTATATTTGATAACTTTTTCTAACCTTTTGTTTGAAACAGATGGAATGACCCATCATTCTGTCACATGATCTGTTAACACTTTATGAATAAAAAATTCAACTTCATTTCTTTAAGAGATGAAGTGTAAATTGTTCAAAGCACGAAAAATTGTGAGATTGTACAAAAATAAAATAAGTATTTATTCTAATTCAAATTCTTCAACTTTAGGGAAATGATCTTGAAAAACAAAAATGTTTTCCTAGTGCCCTTATATCCGATGAATCAGATGGTACCCTAGATCATCACAAATTTAGGGCTTTGTGATTGTTAGATTTTTCATAGCCATGTTCTCTACCACCCTCCATCAGAACATCACGGTTAGATTTCTCTTCCATATCCATATTTTCACCTATGTTCTCCTATGTGGAAACCCAGTGATTAGTTAATTTGGGTAACCGTTACATTTCATACTTTAGTTTTTAAAGACAAGTTTTGGTCTTACTTTTTACGATGTGGGTTTCTATTAAAGAAAATTTTGAGTAGTAAACCATTTATAACCCCGATGAATTTCGAGGGCGAAATTCATTTTAAGGGGGGTAGAATGTAACACCCCAAGATTTTATGAAAAATTCTCTTTTTAATTTCATTAATGTCTTGTGTTGTATGCTACACTAAAAGGAGCATTCACAACATGCATACCTGACTTGTCTTTCATTACACACAAGCGTGACCTTCCACGATAGCATGTGTTGTACGCAATACCGAGTTTCGCTAAACAACGATATGCTATTAAAATATTATTAAAACTAGCCATTATGAAAAGTAATACCCACTTTTTGAAATTTTATAAATTTTATATTTGAAAATGGACTTCATTTTTAGATTCAAAATATCAAAATTATCCTAGGGTGAAATTTTGGTATTTTCCTGAAAACTTTCAATTTTTGATGAATAGTGAAAACACTGGGTTACTATTTAAAAACAGATTTTTATTTAAATAATTATTTATTTTAATTAAATTTATTTTAGGTCAAAATTTATACATAATACCTATATAAGTTCAATGTAGTTCATTGGAGTAATTTTATAATAATTTTAGATATTTAAAAATTTCATTGAACTTTTCACCGTCTTTTACCCACCTCCTAGGAGAATTTGAAATTTTACATAAAACTTATTTTTTCCGTTTTTGTGAATGAAATTTCAAAAATCCGAGATGCATGGTTTATGTCAGTAAGTAAAATGTGGATCAATGAGATGAAAATAATTTTTGGTGAATAGTAACTTTTAACTTTTATTTACCACTGTTAAAAGTAAATAGGGTAATTAAGGGTAAAAATGATATTATTATTACCCTAACACATGTCCTAATTCTATTGGATAAGTATAATTCGACCAAAAACAACCTTATAAATAAACTATGACCATTTAGGCCCACTTGGATTATATTAGGACATTTATTATTAATTTATTTAAAGAAGGGTTAAAATAGTTAAAATCAAAGTTCAATAAATAAATCAATTTTAATATAGGGTTATACATAAGATAAATGCGACTATAAATATTCATTAGAAATATAAAAGGATTTCCTACATAATGATATTTTATTTGTAATTTTTAAACTTTAAATAATTTAATTTATTTATGACACAATTATGATGCAGTAATTATCTTACTAATGAAATATTGACATAATTGATGTTATAAATACCCAAATAAATGTAATTTGGGACTTTTTCTGAATTAAAATAATTTTCTATGTTAATATGACATTTTAGTGTGGATTGAATTAAATTTTTTCGAACTAATCATTCTGTTATGATTTTCACAAAAATCAAATACCAAATAGTGTCAAAATTGTCATAAAATAGTTTTTAAAACAAATATTATATTATTAATTTTTATTTTATAACTAAAAACCTAAGGATCGGCCAAATGACTTATATAAGGTTATATATATTAATAATAAACAACTTGAGATTCTTTTGGATTGTTATATTAAGTTTATTAACCTTATATTTTAAGAACACAAAAAGACACGGTAAAAGTAAAATTATCTAACTTAGAGTTAAAACTAAATGATAAGGTTAAAATACTAAACTAAACTTGTCCAAATTATATTGGATGAGATTAGTTTGACCAATCCCCACCTTATCTTGGAAATAAATCAATTTGGAGCTATTTAAAACCGAATATGGCTTTATAATAAAATAATATTTTTAGTTTTTCCACAGGTGCCCCTCTCCTCCCTTATAAAAGGGAACCTCCTCCCTCTCTTCCTCACACCACTTTGAGCCTTCAATCTCGGACAACCCCTGAAAAATTCCCTTATCCACTTCCCTAGAAACATCCTAGAGGTCCTTGTCTTCTTTAAAGACCAATTTTAGTGCCCTAAGAGGAGGACTCAAAGAGGGGATTCAAAGAAGAGGTAATGTCTGTTACCGATTCTTTCAACTTTATTTCTTCTTCAACTTCTTCTTCATAGGTTGTTTCATTATGATGTAATAACATCAGTATCACTCATATACTGATATGTTATTATAAGTATGAAACAACCCTATTTCACCATCTATCCATCCTACGGAAAACGAAATCACCTCGCGGGCGTACGTACGGAATACCGTCTCCACGCCGTGGTGTAATCTATTTTCCACCACCACCTTACTTGTATGGGTATAATGGTGTACATAATAACTATATATGATTATTGTAAAGTGATATTGAAACTAAAATAATATACATACACTCCAATAAAATTCCACAATCATGAGAACGATATCATCGCTCGTGCGTACGTACGGACTACCGTCTCCACGATGAGATGAGATTCATTTTCCACGTTAACCATTCATAAATGATTATAAAGTATATATAATGAGTTATCATGAAATATATGACATAATAATGATACTATACGTATGTTTATGTCATCTACTTAATTCCATTCAACTTAATAAGGAAATAAAAACATCGTTCATGCGTACGTACGGCCTACCGTCTCCATGAGCGGTGTATTTATTTCCATTTACTGATCTATTATATATATATATATATTCTGAATATATATTATATAAATCATGTTTTATATTCTAGAATTAAGTAATCATGATCTAAATAATCATATGAATAATTACAAGTCAAAACACGGACGACAAATGAAACGATTTTACCCAAAACAATCTTTAACATGGAATTTAGAAAATAACAGGTAATATAAAGTCATAAGTGAACCATATATGATATCCTAACAATGATTATGATTATGAAATATTTCAATGACATTATTTAAATCATTATACAGGAGTTTCGGACACTTACGAAGCAAATCGGACCTAAGGTAAGGGAAAATATCACAATCTCATTTTATCCGAGATTGTTTATACTTTGGTATTTATTGGGGTGTATTTTTTCATCCACATCCATGTTTCCTCAATATGTAATATTGTTTCCATCCTCCTACAATTTCTTAAAGCCAATTTTACCCTTCGGTGAGTTTTTATTAAAAGATATAAAAGGAATCTTTTGTCATTTTTCATACGAGTTACTTTTAGTCTTTTCCGACAAAAGTACTGGACGAATGTTTTTTTAACTTATACGGTATGAATGGATTTTTAAAACATTATTTCCAAGAATCATACTTTACATGTTTTCAAGATTATTTTTAATCAACTTCTTTTAGTTTAAAATTGTATGACATGTTAAGAAAGAAAAATGTTTTTGAAGTAGAAAGGTTATTTTCTTCAAGAATGGAGTTCAAGTGTTTTATCAAAATTATTTTCCATCAAAGATAATATAGGGTTCTGTTTCTATCCCTATTATTACATTGATTTTATTATGTTTTGATGGAATTATTATTATAAATTCCTTTATCTTATATGAATTGTTTTATGATGTCATGTTGTTTAAGAATCCCATTTTTATTACATGGGTTATGCAATGATGTATGATTTATGATTTTGTGGCACACATATGAATGGTATAATTATGAGATGGGTGGGACCTATATCTCCCTCAAATTAATTGGGTAAAGATTTTATATCTCATGAGATAGACATGGCTGGAACGGCAGGTTAAACCGGTTCAGTGAAATAGGACTGAAACGAGGAGTGAAATCGGTTCAGAAATGGAATTTGTCCACTAAGATAGTCTTGGAAATGAGTCTTGACTAATAAGAAATGATTCTCTATGATTATGTGTGTATGCCACAAAGTTTCATGTTTTATGTTATGATTATTGTGATTACATTTCACTACCATGATTTATCCCATGTTATGAAATTATGATCTCTTTTTCAGGGTAAGATTTCCAAATTTTTATGTTCTTATGAATATGATGTGATTGATATTTCTTTTGTTTACCCTTACTAAGCATTTGAGATCACCCTTTTATGTTTTCTTTTCCCCAGGATATAAAGAAAGGTTTTAGGTAAGAAAAAAAGGGAAGATCTTAATGGTAGATGTTGAAGATCTTTCACCACGATTAGAATATTATATTCGGAGTTTCCAAAGACACTAAACTATTACGGTCCTTGTCTGTGTGTTTTTTTAATGTACTAAGTATTCCGAAAAAGTAATGTAATGTCCATGTACGTCAAGCTTCGGGTCTCTATAGTTGGTATCAGAGGAAAGGTTTAGTCTACCTTTGGAAACTAGGTTGCGAAAACATTAGTGAGATCCCTAGAGATATTTCTAAGGTATGTCTAGGGATGTCCCTGAGGCTAAGTATACGTATAAGTTATACTCCTAGAACTACGGTAATGATCTTATAATTTAACCTAAGATGTTAGATATTTTAGGTACTCCCCTTTATTATATTGTTTTTCCTAGTGTGATTTTGGCCTCTCACACTATTCTTTTTTGGGTTTTAGATGATGGCTGGAACCTGAAGGAACCGTGTTGATCAATGTAATGGACAATGCAATGATTTTCCTCCTGAACAAACAAATTTTATGGGTGATGGAGTGAAAAATCTTATTGCTATACTTACACAAGCTATGAATCATTCTGGACTTCCAAATGAGCAGAGAAGGGAGCAATATTCTATTGAGTCCTTCATGAGGCAACATCCACCTTCTTTCAGTGGGTCTTCTAATCCACTTGTTACTGAACAATGGATTAGTACCATTGAAAAGATATTTTCAGTTCTTTAATGTTCTGAACATGATAAAGTCATCTTAGAAGTATATCATTTGGAAGGTGAAGTTGATCAATGGTGGAATCATATCAAGAATATGAGGCCAAGAGATGAAATTGAGTCCATGGAATGGGATGAGTTCAAGAACTTATTTTTCAATAAGTACTTACCTCGTATTCTTCAAACTAAGATGGAGAAGGAATTTCTTAAACTAAAGAAAAAGGATGATGAATCTTTTTGTATATACGAAGTGAATTTTACAAGGCTTTCAAGGTATGCATCTGGCTTTATCATCCAACCTGAAAGTAAAATTGACCGATTCTTCAGTGGCTTAAAACCAAATCTTCGATGGGAATTAGCTATAAGAGACTTTAGTAGCTATGAAGAAATTGTGCGTTGTGATATTAAGTTATAAATGGAAGTTGGTGTTACATATCCATCTCATGGTTTTGACAAGAAACGAAAGATGGAGTTCAAGGAGAAATCTCAGAATAATGGTGAAAAGAAGATGAATGTTTACTTATGCTCAAAGTGTAGAATGAATCATGGTGGAGATTGTCTTAAAGGGAGTAGAAAATGTTTTAAGTGTGTAAAAGAAGGTCATTGAGTAGCTTAGTGTCGAAGTAATTGAAAATGGGTTGCTAATGGTGTGAATAAAGAAAAGACTGTAGAGAACGCACCAACAACACTTCAATGCTTCAAGTGCAATGAAATGGGGAATTATGCTAATCAATGACCTAATCCAAGGGTTAATGATGATAGACATGAGCAACCACTAAAGGCAAAGGAAAAAGGGAAGTCACATGCGATCACTATTGGCGATGTTGAATATGACAATGATGTGGTGGAATTATTTAGTGTTTATGTAATGGGATTCCAAAATAATCGTGTGTATAGTATCGTGGAATATTGGAATATTTTTGTATTGGTCTATTGTAGTTTTCAATAATTTTAAGGTACAGGTAACCATGGAAAGTGATTGAGATATTTTTGGTAACTATATGATATGCACATAATGAAGGGATAAGAAGATAATGAGATGTTTGATTGTATTCATGAGCTCATGATTGATATAAGTACTAAGTGATATCATGGTTTGAGTATAAAGAATTTTGAGGATTTTGGTATGTGGAAAGTGTTAACTTTTAACTGTATTCATGTTTTCACTAAGGTTCAATGGGTATTCATTCTTCAAGAGAATACAAGATTAAGGTATTCACATGTTTGAAATTTGACCAAAAAGATATATCTTATGATATATGGGGGATAAATGATCGCATTCACGTGATTTTTATTTCAAGTAATCATTTTTTTTGTTCTATGAGCTTGGACCGAATTATTTTAGATAATCCTAAATATTGGAATGGATTATGTTAGACATAAGTTAGTATTGTTTAAGGATATAAATTTTTTCGATATTATTTATGGGATGTTATAGTAATATAGCTTTAGAAAAAGGACAACCTGCAGGACGGGCAACAGCCCATCGCGTCGGACAAGGCTGTGGGAATCGAAACCACAACTAAAGTGCGACTGGCCTTTATGGCCTACCCCTGGCCTACAGGAAGTCCCGGGTTAGTAGAAACTAGTTTTCTTTATTACGCAGTATGATATATAAATTATAAGTTCATTTTTGGAATGGTATACGATTAATGGACTTTTGTATATTTGATAACTTTTGCTAACCTTTTGTTTGAAACAGATGGAATGACCCATCATTCTATCACATGATCTGTTAACACTTCACAAATAACAAATTCAACTTCATTTGTTTAAGAGATGAAGTGGAAATTGTTCAAAGCACGAACAATAGTGAGATTGTACCAAAATAAAGTAAGTATTTATTCTAATTCAAATTCTTCAACTTTTGGGAAATGATCTTGACAACCAAAAATGTTGTCCTAGTGCCCTTATATCTGATGAATCAGATGGTACCCTAGATCATCACAAATTTATGGCTTTGTGATTGTAAAATTTTTCATAGCCATGTTCTCTACCACTCTCCATCAGAACATGACGGCTAGATTTCTCTTCCATATCCATATTTTCACCTATGTTCTCCTATGTGGAAACCCAGTGATTAGTTAATTTGGGTAACCGTTACATTTCATACTTTAGTTTTTAAAGCCATGTTTTGGTATTCATTTTTTACAATGTGGGTTTCTATTAAAGAAACATTCGAGTGGTAAACCATTTATAACCCTGACAAATTTTGAGGGCGAAATTCATTAAGGGGGTAGAATGTAACACCCCAAGATTTTACGAAAAATATTCTTTTTAATTTCATTAATGTATTGTGTTGTAAGCTGCATCAAAAGAAGCTTGCACAAGACTCATCCCAGACTTGTCTTGCATTACATGCAAGCGCGACCTTCCACAATAGCGTGTGTTGTATGCAATACCGAGTTTCGCTAAACAATGTTATGCTATTGAAATATTATTAAAACTAGCCGTTTTGAATAGTAATACCCACTTTTTGAAATTTTATAAATTTTATTTTTGAAAATGGACTTCATTTTTGGATTCAGAATATCGAAATTAGCCTAGGGTGAAATTTTAGTATTTTTCTAAAAACATTCAATTTTTGATGAATAGTGAAAACACTGGGTTACTATTTAAAAATCGACTTTTTATTTAAATAATTATTTATTTTATTTAAATCTATTTTATGTAAAAATTGATAAATAATACCTATATAAGTTCAATGTAATTCATTGGAGTAATTTTATAATAATTTTAGATATATTAAAATTTCATTGAAATTTTCACCTTCTTTAACCCACCTCCTAGGAGAATTTGAAAATTTACATAAAACATAATTTTACCACTTTTGTGAATTGAATTTAAAAAATCCAACAGACATGGTTGATGTCAGTAATTAAAATGTGGATGAATGAGATGAAAATAATTTTTGGTGAATAGTAACTTTTTACTTTTATTTACCACGGTTAAAAGTAAATAGGGTAATTAAGGGTAAAAATGATATTATTATTACCCTAACACATGTCCTAATTCTATTGGATAAGTATAATTCGACCAAAAACAACCTTAGAAATAAACCGTGACTATTTAGGCCCACTTGGATTATATTAGGACATTTATTATTAATTTATTTAAAGAAGGGTTAAAATAGTTAAAATCAAAGTTTAATAAGTAAATCATTTTTAATATAGGGTTATACATAAGATAAATTCGACTATAAATATTAATTAGAAAGATAAAAAGATTTCCTACATAATGATATTTTATTTGTAATTTATATACTTTAAATAACTTAATTTATTTATGACATAATTATGATGCAGTAATTATCTTACTAATGAAATATTGACATAATTAATGTTATAAATACCCAAATAAATGTAATTTGGGACTTTTTATGAATTAAAATAATTTTCTATGTTAATATGACATTTTAGTGTTGAATTAATTATCTTTTTTAGAACTAATCATTCTTTTATGATTTTCACAAAAATCAATTACCAAATAGTGTCAAAATTGACATAAAATAGTTTTTAAAACAAATATTATATTATTAATTGTTATTTTATTCCTAAAAATATTAGGATCGGCCAAATGACTTATATAATGTTATATATATTAATAATAAACAAATTGGGGTTCGTTTGGCTTGTTATAGTAAGTTTATTAACCTTATAGTGTAGGAACACAAAAAGACAAGGTAAAAGTAAAATTATCTAACTTAAAGTTAAAACTAAATGATAAGGTTAAAATAGTAAACTAAACTTTTCCAAATTATATTAGATGAGAGGATTTCGACCAATCCCCACCTTAACTTGAAAATAAATCAATTTGGAGCTATTTAAAAGTGAATATGGCTTTATAATAAAATAATATTTTTAGTTTTTCCAAAGGTGCCCCTCTCCTCCCTTATAAAAGGGCACCTCCTCCCTCTCTTCCTCACACCACTTTGAGCCTTCAAGCTCGGCCAAACCCTGAAAAATTCTCTTCTCCACTTCCCTAGAAACATCCTAGAGGTCTTGTTCTTCTTCAGAGACCAATTTTAGTTCCCTAAGAGGAGGACTCAAAGAGGCGCTTCAAAGAAGAGGTAATGTCCGTTACCGATTCTTTCAACTTTATTTCTTCTTCCACTTCTTCTTCTTAGGTTGTTTAATTAGGAAGTAATAACATCAGTATCACTCATATACTGATATGTTATTATAAGTATGAAACAACCCTATTTCACCATCTATCCATCCTATGGAAAACGAAATCACCGCGCGTGCGTACATACTGAATACCGTCTCCACGCCGTGGTGTAATCTATTTTCCACCACCACCTTACTTGGATGGGTATAATGGTGTACATAATAACTATATATGATTATTGAAAAGTGATATTGATTCTAAAATAGTATACATACACTCCAATACAATTCCACGATCATGAGAACGATATCATCGCGCGTGCGTACGTACGAACTACCGTCTCCACGACGCGATGAGATTCATTCTCCACGATAACCATTCATGAATGATTATAAAGTATATATAATAAGTAATCATGAAATATATGAAATAATAATGATACTTGATTTATGTGTATGTCATCTACTTAATTCCATTCAACTTAATAAGGAAATGAAAACAGCGTTCATGCGTACGTACGGCCTACTGTCTCCATGAACGGTGTATTTATTTCCATTTACTGATCTGTTATATATATGTATATTCTGAATATATATTATATATAAATCATGTTTTATATTCTGGAATTAAGTAATCATGATCTAAGTAATCATATGAATAATTATAAGTCAAAACATGGATGACAAATGAAACTATTTTACCCAAAACAATTTTTAACATGGAATTTACAAAATAACGGGTAATATAAAGTCATAAGTGAACCATATATGATATCATAACAATGAGTATGATTCTGTAATAAGTCATTGACATTATTTAAATCATTATACAGGAGGTTAGGAAACTTAAGAAGCAAATCAGACCTAAAGTAAGGGAAAATATCACAATCTCATTTTATCCGAGATTGTTTATACATTGGTATTTACTGGGGTGTATTTTATCTTCCACATCCATGTTTACTCTATATGTAATATTTTTTCCATACACCTACAATTGTTTAAATCCAATTTTACCCTTCGGTGAGTTTTTAGCAAAAGATATAAAAGGAATATTTTGTCATTTTTCGTACGAGGTACTTTTAGGCTTTTCCGACAAAAGTACAGGAAGAATGTTTTTTTTAACTTATACGGCATGAATGGATTTTTAAAACATTTTTTACAAGAAGATTACTTTACAACTTTTCAAGTTCATTTTTAATCAACTTCTATTAGTTTAAAATTGAATGACATGTTAAGAAAGAAAAATGTTTTTGAAGTAGAAAGGATATTTTCCTCAAGAAGGGAGTTCAGGTGTTTTATCAAAATTATTTTCCATCTAAGATAATATAGGGTTCTATTTCTATCCCTATTATTACATTGATTTGATTATGTTGTGATGGAATTATTTTTATGAATTCCTTTATCTTATATGAATTGTTTTATGATGTCATGTTGTTTAAGAATCCCATTTTTATTACATGGGTTATGCAATGATGTATGATTTATGATTTTGTGGCACACATATGAATGGTATCATTATGAGATGGGTGGGACCTATATCTCCCTCCAATGCATTGGGTAAAGATTTTATATCTCATGAGATAGACATGGCTGGAATGGCAGGTTAAACTGGTTCAGTGAAACAGGACTGAAACGAGGAGTGAACTCGGTTCAGAAATGGACTTTGTCCACTAAGATAGTCTTGTCAATGAGTCTTGACTAATAAGAAATGATTCTCTATGATTATGTGTGTATGCCACAAAGTTTCATGTTTTAAGTTATGAATATTGTGATTACATTTCACTACCATGATTTGTCCCATGTTATGAAATTATGATCTCTTTTGCAGGGTAAGATTTCCAAATTGTTATGTTCTTATGAATATGATGTGATTGATATTTCTTTTGTTTACCCTTACTGAGAATTTGAGATCACCCTTTTATGTTTTCTTTTCACCAGGATATAAAGAAAGGTTTTAGGTAAGAAAAAAAAGGGAATATCTTTATGGGATATGTTGAAGATCTCTCACCATGATTAGAAGATTATATTCTGAGTTTCCAGAGACACTAAACTATTACGGTCCTTGTGTGTGTGTTTTTGTAATGTACTAAGTATTCCGCAAAAGTAATGTAATGTCCATGTACATCAAGCTTCGGGTCTCTACAGGAGTTGTTGATGAGAGGGTCTTACAGTCATTTAAAATCAAGAGACTCCATCAGAGAGATCAATGGAAGAGACTCATGAAGCTAATGGAACCATATCCCTTCACTGAATCCATCTTGGACTCGCGCTAGATATGTCGCAAAAAGCACCGAACAACCGGGGTAGCGATACCTAAAATTTCTCCACCCCGACACAAAAAAGGGTTGTACTCTGGATGCTTCGCCTATTGGATTCAAGGCTCTCATATGAAAGGGCTATATTGGACTTCATGGATCATATGATCTCACAACCATGAAGTATTTCATTAGGTAATATACTCAAAAACATCCAGACTAGTCATTTTCTATATGTATGGTATGTCGTGTGATCATTCATAGATCACAAGAAGGACCCCATGTGAGATGTGCGAAGAACATACCGTATGTCTTCCAGATCATGCGAGACTAAAGATAAATTGATACTAAATAAATCTAGGACATTATAAATTAAAGGGTTAGGATCAAAATTAAAAGTGGAATACTTAAGTAAAAAAACATGCTTGATGGCCCCTATGTGCTTCGCGTGAGTCATCCAAGGACACACGATAGCACTAGGACAAGTCACCTAGATCTCGTGCCTCTCCTTCAATGTGATATTGGGACATGAAAAATCATTGGTAAATGTCATAGAAAGTCACACCATCCCCCTAGGAACACCACTTTGGTCTCATGAAAATCACTGGTTCTATCACCTGATCCATGAGATGTCCTTCAGATACCTCACCTGGCTCATATAATGAAGTTCACTCATATCAGTCAAGTCCCACTATTGTATATGGGAATTACATCCAATATATCATGACTCCCTTTGGTAATGTTATTTGAGACCCACTAATCCCTCTAAAAATGTCATCTAGGTCTCGAAACACCCTTTGAGAAAGTAAGATGAGACCCGCGACGCCCATGGGACACGCTAGATATGTATTTAGATAAACTCCATGGATTTTATCCAAGATACATGACATCCTTTGATTCATGTAGTACTGATTCTTGCAACACCCTCCATATTTCTCAAGCCAATTCTTGTGAATGATAGTAGGTCATGTCGACTGGATAAGGTGACACCACCTAGGAAAGCCATCCAGGTTAGGCGATGGCTTCTAGAACAAACCATCTAGTTCATGTGATACCCCCTAAACAAGCCAGCCAGGTCATGTGATGGCTTCTAGAACAATACAAATCGGTCATGCAACACATACCAAGCAAGATGATTAGGGAATCCCAGGACTTGATAGAAATTTCCATACTTGGTGTGTGACCCCGATCAAAAAAAGGAAACCTCAGAATGTAAGACCAGATCAATAGGGAAACCTCAAAGTGAAAGACATGATCAATATGGAATCCCAAGACTTGATAACATTTTCCATACCCACTGTGTAATCCCGATTTAAAAGGGAAACCTTAGAGTGTAAACCACGATCAATAGGGAAAACATTAGTCATAACCCTCGATCAAAAGGGCTACCTTTGAGTGTAATCCCCAATCAAAGGGGAATCCTCAGTGTGTAAGCCCCGATATAAAGGAAACTATGTCAACTTTGATTCCTTCCATATTTAATATATATAGGCCAGCTCTCCCAAGGTTGTAGCTCCATATTAACTAACCAGGGAAATACCATTATATATATCACTTACTAAAAACAATGACATTGATCACTTGAAATCCCTTGTTCCTCAAAATAAGAACAGATAACATGGGATTATGGATTTGAAATAATACCGACATCTACATTATAAACCTTCATAGTGGTATGGGAGGCCTATGTGTATAATCCTTGATAAATTGAACTACAAGAAATTTGATTCCGTCAATAACTAGGATACATAGGATGCCTTCCTGAGGCCTCATCTCAAATAAAAACCCCTTTAGGTGTATTTCCTTTTATAACTCTCACAACTCAGACATCGGGGCCCTATTATTCCTAGGATATGATCACATTACCTCATACATCAGTAGACTAAGAAATCAATTGAACTATGAGAACTCAGATTCATACAATAACCAGGATATCTAGAATGCCTTCCTAAGGCCTAAGATAAATGATAAAATAGCTCAGGGAAGTCCTAGAACATAAGATGAAAATCATGATCAATGAAGTGACCATCTTTAACCCCTTTTTTATCACACTGAGTATAGATCACATGAGCTTAAGGAGTCGTATAAATCATATCATCTACACCATGAGTCTCTATAATGATAGGGATAACCTCAATATATAAGCCATGTGTAAATGAACTATGAAAACACTGATTCCCTATATACTTGGGGTATATAATGCATTCTAGAAGGACTCGGGCTTGAATATTGGGTGTACAAAAGCAAACATATGAGTCCTTTAAACATGAATAAAAACTTCATGGATATAATGAAATACATGGGTTTTTATTCATACAATATCCATAATACATAGGATGCCTCATAATGGATTAATCCCCTCCATGGAATATTAACCACCTCCTTGAATTGAATCACATACTAAATTACTTGGTTATATGGCTTCAGTATATATAAAAAACTACCCATTACTGAAAAATGATGAAGAACCTCTGATATATATAGATGGATTCGCTAAGGAGATCCCAATAATTTAATCATGAAAGAAAACTAACCTATAGTAATTTTTTAGGGTAACTGATCCCATATGGGGATTAATACGGGATTCATGAACATATATTAAATCATTAACAGAGTCCCTAAGTAGAAAACAATTCCCCAACAAAAGGGTGTGATGAGCCCGACCTCCCATCCTCTCAACCAATGCGATTCCCCATGCTTCATTGGGCCAGAAAACTCAGATGACCGTTGGGATTTGGAAAGAAGGTTCATACCTAGCTACGAATGAAGGAACCATTGGGAGTTTCTAGTAAAGGTATAAAAAATGTAAAACCCAATTCAAGATATTGATTGAGGCCCTAAAACTCCCCACTCAACCAAACAATTGAGTAAAACCCATTCCAAACCTTGAATCATGATGAAATAAAAATGGTGAACCTGTTGTGAAACTCAGTAATAACAAATTATTGGGTTATAATCTGTCGAGTAATTTTGGTTTCTCCCCATATCAAAACAATATTAACAAGCCTAATGTAAATCTATTAGGCCACTCTATTATGAAAACCCTATAAAAACAAAGAAGTAATACTAGCGGGATCATATAAATGATCCTCTATAACCAAGATTTAGGTAAGACCATCCATGCATTGGCAAGTTAACATGAGTTGAATTTTCAGATTTGGAAAACCTGAAAATGGGGTTAACTATGAATATCTGATTAAGAATTTTTTTCCTATGATATAGCATTAATGTGTAACCATATTATTTTTTTCTTTGTGATTGTAGATACTTCTATCATCGAAAGCATCCCAACCCGAGGTGATGTCTTCATCATCAAGTATTCGCTTTATTAAATCATCCGCAGTTGTCACCCCCAATTTTCACAGAGCAATATCATCTTCTCAAAAACTCCAATGGTAGGTGAAAAATATGATAGTCTGGGATTACCACTGACATGGTACAATATTTACCATGGAACATTCCCATGAGGCTCTCCAATTACATCAGTTGGTTAATCTACATCGCCTAGTGAAGGTTGTTGCTAAGTTAGTATCTCTTGTCTCTACAACCACCTTCTTCATGAGCTTATCCCTAGAGCATGAAAACTACTAGCTTTAATATCTGATGAAGGTGGAATTGGAACACAAATATGTTTCCCTTTAGGTTCTAGCGTTGCTAAGGAGGTCACCTTTTAACCATTTTTGTCAGCATCATCTCTCTGGTACCCACCAGTCACCTGTTGAGGGTACCACCCAACATGCTTCTGTATCTACCACCTATGAATGGGTATAAATAAAGGATCATCTGAAGAGGATGTAAATGGATATCATGGAGAGGGATCATATCCCCACCCCTATTGATAAAGACTATCGACATACTCCGGTAGTAACCAGCAAGAAAACTCATATCCTTTCCATCTTAGAAGAAGTCTATGGGAATATTCTCCTAGAAAGCATGGGAAAGGTTCATATCCCGACTCCCATGCATGAAGACCATCATCATACTCTGATGAAACAAGAAGGATAAAATTGGGTGCATATCCATGCTTTAATCAAATACATCTTTCAGTACATAATGGAGATGGAGAACGTGCAGGTTTATATCCCTAGAAAAACTTCTCTAAAATGATAATATATTTTAGCAACAGCTGAAGAGCTTGGCCAGTATATTCTGGAATAGTTTCTGATAAATGTATAGGTGCATACTCTTATCCCTATATCCAACACCACTCAACACTCTGATAACTGTGAACAAGTTGTTGCACCAGAGAAAGAGAACACTCTTTCTCACATCTAGGAGGATTATAAGTATATTTTGATAAAGAATAAAGAATTACACCAGGATTATACTCCCATTCCAACTGGGGCTCACTAGATAAGAGCCGCACGTGCCTTGGCATAGGGGTATATTCCTGTCAAAAAGGTCTAGCAGCATATTCCAAAGGCCCAGTATCGGGATCATATTACTATTCTAGGCAATGCTAGCCACATGAGAGGGGCACAATCCTCGTAATAGGATCATATATCTATCAAATAAGTATAGTGACATACTCCAAATTCCCCAGATCAGGCACATATTCCCATTATGGATGAGGATGACCAAGTGAGAATGGATCAAGCCTCAGGACAGGATCATAATCCTTACAATAATATTCTTATACTAATCCAGTGGATCATATAAACATGGCACATATTCCTAATTCTACCAACAAATGGCTACACCAGCATCATTCCAAGGAAATATAGGAGAAGTATTATATTCCTTCACCCATTCTGGAGGACTGTCGATATATTCCAATAGGGAATGAATATTCAGAGCATACTCATACTCTTATTCTTACTGAGTCTCACTAAGAGATAATGGAACATGCCATAGAGGATGCTCATTATCATTCCAAGAAAGACCAATGGAATATCCCAAGATCTAAAGATAAATCTCATACTCTCGTCTTGACTGAGGCTCACCAAGTGAGAATAGAACATGCCTCAAAATATACCCATATTCATATCAATAATGATATAGATTTTTATCATATTCCCACATCTTTTCAGTAGTGGGATCATACTTTTGCAGCACCAGATGGTTATATACAAGTTTTGGGAATTGTCATATAGTAGGCTCATATCCCTACACAATTACAAAATACAGGTCGACATATTCCAAACATGATAAAAATCATGGCACATATTCATAAGCTGGTAAATGTTGGTGTCCTTAAGGTCATACAAGACACATTTTCAACACCTCAAGAGTCTGGTGACTGTTATATCAAATTGTAAGTAGAATATGGTCATTACCACGGTATTACTACTCATGGTGGTGTGGAGATAGACCATTGGGAAACTACTCCTGACATCCACCATGGATGACCTCTATATGGTGATATCTCCCATAGACAATGAAATCATCCCCTTACGCAGTCACTTCTATATAAACAGGTGTACAAAAATCTGATACCATTGAATATATTTTTGTTTGAAAAATTGGAGTCAACTTTAGATGGTTCCCCATCAACTTCCAATAAAACTCCACTACCATTGGAAGGAGACCATCAAATCTATTTTCCTTTCTCTAAATGGATGGATGCATGTAAGTCTAGTTAGTAGGAGGCTGAAATTGATATATGAAGATAATTATCTGGAAACAACCATCCCGTCATGATCTAGCCCCTCACTACTTCTAGCTACAATATCCCAGATGAGCTAGAAAATGAATGTATTTATTACCTACAACAAAATATGTGGTCTCTTAATTACAAAATGAAGGAATGATATCTCCCTTATCCAGGATACGAGTGTCACCTTCAAACTATCAAGATTCTCTATTTTCAACTCAACCTAGATTCTAGCTCCATGGATCAGGATTGAAAATCAGAATAGCACGGTGCAAACCTGTAACACACTTTCTACAATTGCTTCATGATGCTTTTCCAGTTGATCTCCAAATCTAGGTCATGCATATGTATAAGGATGGGGAAAGTATGGAGATTTACTCTCTTCTCCACCCATGGAACAATAGAACCTGTCAAATTCGATATCCTGTAATGTTATAGTCTCTAGTAAAATTAGGGGACTAAGAAACATTCTGTCCAATTGCTCACTACAATATAATGGACCTACTTCAACGATGCCCATACATCACAAATGGAGGAACATGACATCTAATCGAACATCAAACATAGACCCTTAAATCAATTAGAACACCTTTTCAATACAAATAATGGATGTGCAATCATCTAGACAGATTCTCATGAAAAATAATTATCATCATGGGCTGTCATCGCACCCAGCTCCCATGCGAGCACAATTACACGACATCAAACGTGCCATAATAATAGCTTCTGTAGTATCTATCCAAGAGTGGAATCATCCCTCTAATCTATAATAATATCTATCAATGCCTCCACCCCTCAAATCAAAAATTCCTTATAAAATTCAAGACATTCCCTCCGTATTTATAGGTGAACCCCAGCCCACTGGGTTGGGGGGGATTTATCTCTCAATCACTATCTTCAGTTTCATAATCCCTTGATAGGTTCATAGAAGAATCAATTTTGAATCTAGAT
This sequence comes from Viscum album, assembly GCA_963277665.1. Classification (NCBI taxonomy): domain Eukaryota; kingdom Viridiplantae; phylum Streptophyta; class Magnoliopsida; order Santalales; family Viscaceae; genus Viscum; species Viscum album. The sequence goes on along the minus strand of OY728142.1, from coordinate 1,096,139,835 downwards.
CACCCCCACCCTACTAGTATGGGGGTATTTATATCTTCATGTTCATCCCAGGAAACATAATGTCCCTAATTGGAGTCATTCGAACCTAAACAACAGGACCAATCAGTGCTAATGGAGGCCAAAAATGACCCCCATCTCATAGGGTTGGGGGAATTTTTATCATCATTATCACCATATAGAAAATCAATATTCTCTTGGTTGGGAGGAAGAAATAAATGGTCGACATCCGACTTATTCATCCAACCAGAAGACAAACCTCTTTCAGTTATGGCTAGCCCATCAATCACAACGGGAAACTCCCTCAATTTCATTGGTCATAGGTCAAGATGGGAGGAGTGTACATAAAAGGAAATCAGACCTCATTGGTGTTTCAAGCTAAAATGGACCAATATGGCCAATGGTTCAAATAATAATTGTGAAAAAGGTAGAATAGAATCAACCTGTTGAGTATATATAAATGGAATAACCACTATTACCAAATATGCCTATGTGAATGTCATTGTTGTCAATAAAGTTAAGATAGATCAGGACATGAACATAGAGGGTCAACACATAGAAAACGAACCCTAGGAGGAGGGTGATTTGGATGTATAAAATATGGTTATGTGCACCCGAAAAAATAAAAGGATTCAAAATTTGGTACCACCAAATAATGAGTTGTCACCTCCATGGTGGAATACTGTCAATGAAAAAAGAAAATATGAGGGTTCATCCTGATCACCATCTAGAATAACTAAAGTTCCTTACCTGAAGGATTAATTGCTGCAATATGAGAGTGGAATACAAGCTCTTCAGCAACTTAATAAGAAGTTACTCAAGGGAAATATTCCTTTTGGGTATCATCTATAGCCATAGATGAATATTCTTCATCCCATAGCTGATCTTCTGGCAAGAGTGATTTCTGAGCATCAGATTGGCTCTAGATATAGGTAAACAATCCTTATTTATGAGGAATTAAAAAATGATTATGACATACCTCCATTGCAGTGAAGGCCACTCCCTCATCAAGATTGTCATCCAGTCTTAGGAATAATTGAGAATTAGTGGTAGATGAAGGTGGGGCCACCTCATCGGCCCCTTCCTTGTTTATAGGAGGCGAATCATATAGTATTTCCCTCTGAGTTAATTACCATAATAGAATCCATGTCTACTATGATGGTATTCATGGGAGGGTGATTCTCACATGTGCATCTTGAAAGGAGTCCATATCCCGAATTGGTGGATGATACTCCACCTCCACCCAACTTCAGCAAAACTAAGTTATCTACCTTTGATGGTATAGGAGGTCCCGAAAAACTAATCACACTTCTTATACTGATGTGGGATTATGATGGACCCTTGAGATCAATAGGAAGCAACAAATATGAGGTGTTTTTTATAGACTCTGGTAGGGACAACCTTTTTTGGGTGTAGCCATTTTCTAGAAGGACCTATTGAAGGATAGGAATACCTTCCTCATAAGTTTATTTATCGGTTCAATTAAACATTAAGGTTCACAATGGTCTTAGATCTGAAAAACTACGAACAACATGAGAATTATAGGGTTTCTAATTTCCTAACAATGTGAAAAGTTTTAACCTATTCACTCAGTATCCTACTCTCATAGGAGCAACTGCTAGAACTCTATACTGAAAATCCTAAGGATGAGATGAAGACACACTTAATACCCATGAAATATCAAGGTGGGTTTTGAGAGTTCACTGAAATTAAACAGTGTCTTGAAAAGGCTATTCAGCGAACCTAATTCAATTCCTGACTCATTCCCCCAGCACAAGGAAAAAATCCTAGCAGATTAGAAGCTAAAACCATCATTCTCAATCCTACAGTGGTTCCCTTCCAAGAACCCAGAAAGGTCCTGAACTACCCAACACCTTATGTAGAGTGTCATAAACCACAAATTCACCCTCTTCTAGAAGTATAGAAGAATCATCGTCTTCTGTTATTTGAGGAACGGATGAATAAAGTATACATCTTTCTAACTGAACAAGTTCTTGGTTATTTCCTTGAATCCATGGATAATAACATGCTCCAACTTCTACAACCCAGAAGGCCTGATGAATTCAACCTCACCAACCATCCCAAATAATACCCTTACAATATAATTTTCGGTTATAAAATCTTGGATCACTTTTTCTTTAAGGATTTCCTTCAAGGCATGGTCAACTCTAGATTGGTGACACAAGAGAACTCTCTAGAGGATGTGGATTACATAGATATCATCCAATCAAAAGAAGAGGATGATTCTCAAAATGTTTTAACTAAGTGGGTGCAAAATTTTTGGAAACTGGATGACCCGAAAAATAGTTTATTGATCTCACACCACTCTAAAGGCACAGTTGTGTAGACTCGTGATAGCTCCAACAATTAAGAAGGATAATTAAGATATTCATATCAAATGTATGTGTGACCACCAGATTTATGAAGATACAAAAGAGGATGATTCATATTCTTCTCCAAAGTAATCCCTAACTCATGTATATTTCTTCCCTAAAACATTTTTAGAATAGGAACTACCCCACCAAATAGAATATTTACTGGAAGAATAGTTCATTTTTTGTTCTATCAACGTGATATACATGGAATACCCCTTCTATGAAAATGTATATGACCTCAAATATTTTTTTACCACACATAATCAGGGGACAATGGGCCTCATGTGCTAAACTGAGGATATAAGGGATAACATAGACATGGTCGGACACAATATTCTCGTCATATCCCAATAGAGGACATATATATAGCTAAGAATCATGGGTAAGCTCTCCATAATGCTCAATAGATCAAAGTAGGTGCCTCAGATCCCTCCAGTAGTCTCCTGCATCTAACTGTCTTGAATGACTACTTAGCGAGGGTTCCATCAAATCAACCCAGTCAACAGGGAAGGCTAGAATAACCTATACCACTGGTAGAAAATAATCCATCAATTTCTATACAAGAACCAATTTAATATACCTTAAATTCTCAGGCTCCTGAACTGCAGGACTAGAAGCAACCCAATATCATAATTCACCGACCTATGGAACAAAATTCTAATGTTCTGAAACCCCTAGCTTCTATACTATCCAAAATCTCATTCCTCGATTCACTCTACCTTTCAAAAAAAAACTCAGGGAGGCACTTGTTGAATCCCTTCGGAGCCCACATAAATTTAAGATAGATGCTTCTTCAACCAAGGTATATTAAGTAGAGAACATGTCCTCATAATGTCATGTTGCAATATCACTAACTGATCAAGATACGAAAGAGTCCATCCAAGGCCACATCTACCCCTTATATGTTTTGGGAAGACTCATTAATGTCAATGTATAAAGGGTGCTTATTTATTATAGATCTGGGGTCAATATCATCCCAGTTCTAAATCATTGATGTTTGGGATATAGAGAATTCGAATTTTCCTCTACAAATCTAACCATTAAGTGGTATGATAAACATGAGAAACGAAATATTGGGAATATCACACTCAAATACCAATTTGGGGAACTCACATCTGACACTGAGTTCATGGTTATCCAACAAGACACCACATATAATATCCTTCTCAGAAGTCCCTAGCTCCATAGAAACTTGGTGGTGCCATCAACATTGCATAAATGATTGAAGTTCCCCATCAATAGAAATATTGTAATACTACATGGTCACATTTCCCCCTTTGAGACATGTGGAGACACATACACCGAAGCATATTTCTACAAGAAGGGAGGTAAAAAACCAGTGGTGGGTGATGATATACAGGTTTTAGATCCTAATTCCTTGGGTACCACCACTATGAATCCCTAGAGAATACTCGATTATGACTATGTTCTCCCCATAAACATGGTTGAAGTACAAATTCTTATCCCATAGGTCAAATCTTGACTTTTCCTCAACAATAATGTAAAAAACAGTCAACTCTGGAATCATTCTACAATGAATTATATAGAAAGGGATGATGATGTCTCTTCTAATAGACTCCCTCACCCAGATAGTGATGGAGAATCTCACATATTTCTATCTTCACCTAAAAATATCTCCACATATTCAGGAATGGAAGAGGATGGGGATGATCTCAAGAATGCCCCTCCAGCATTAGAGGAAGGTGTCTCCACCACCATAGATGAGCTCAAGAAAATAAATCATGGAACAGAGGAAGAGATGTGTTGCCTACTCTGTTTACTTCCTCCATGCCCCTCAAAGAGTAAGAGATGAATATTTCATTTCAAATTTGTACTGATATGTTTTTACTAGAACTATACCAAAATTCCCTAACTGAATCTAGATGTGGTTATGCACTATCTTGGACTATCTGATGAGCATCAAGGCTTCAAGGAGGTATCCATGATGATTCAACCCTCTCATGCTACCAATATAGAGTTGGTATTTGATAGGTTTATCAAATAAAACTTTTTTCAAGAAGTGAAATGCCCAAGATGTATTTCCAACATCATCCTCATCAAGAAAAAGAATGGGAAGATTATGGTTTTAATTTATTTCAAAGACCTTAATCAGTATTTTCTGAATAATGATTTCCCATTTTCAATCACATAACTATTGATCAATTCATCTACAGTCTTCCAATACATTTCATTCATGGATGGGTACTTGGGGTACAATAAGATCAGTATGTCCCCCAAAGATGAAGAGGCCACCACCCTTAGAGAACCTCACGGGATCTTATACTATCATATCATGCCCATTGGATTAAATAAAATTAGTTCAAAATAGAAACACATAATGAATTACATCTTTAAGATATTATTGGGAAGGATAGTTCAGTGTTATTCCAATTACCTGGTTGTTAAATCTCGATAGCAATGGGATCACTTCACAGATCTCCAAATAATTTTTGGTAAGCTACGACATCTTAGTCTAAAGATGAATCCACTGAAGCATGCCTTTGTGGTAAAATAAAGAAAGTTACTTTTCTTTTTGGTATGCCACTATAGAATTGAGCCTAATCTAGAGAATACTAGTTCTATTTTAGTAATTTCAACAACCATAAATAAAAAAATAATTGAGGGTACTTTAATGGAACCCCACCTACATTCGGTGATTCATAGCCAAACTGGCTATCAAATATCTCCCCTTCACCAGGATAATGAATAAAAGAATTTCATACTGATGGGATGATGAATATCAAAAATACAATAAAATTCGCAAGCAGTACATGTTGCACCCACCAGTTTTGATGCCTCATGTGGAAGAAAGGTCACTCATATTATATGTGGCCACAATGAAATGATGACTTGGAAACCTCCACACACATAAAAATGATACTAGGAGCAAGAGTAGTATCTAATACCTTAGATAGATGATTCTAGGAACTAAAACCATATATTATTATGTTTAAAAGAACCTCCTTTCACTCATCTTTGTGGTGAAAAGGATGAGGCATTACTTGCAGCACCATGAAGTCCACCTGGTTTCTCATATTTATTATCCCAAGTACATCCTTGGTTTTCCTATATTGATAAGGTGATTGGATCATTTGGAAGTCATTATATATCAATGTGAAAATAATTTCATATCATAGAAATTAGTTAATGGGTAAGACTTGGGTGATTTTTTTTCTACACATCCTTCCTTGAAAAATATACCAAAAGACACCTAGCTCCTCAATAAAGAGGCATTCTATTCCAATGACACACCTCGGACATGGGATATGTACTTTGATAGTGGCTCCTAGATCCCTGTCAATATAAGGATAGAAAACCTAAAGATAAACCAAGTTGGTCTAGGGATTATATTTGTCTCTCCAGACAAAGCAGTTTTTCCCTACCATTTCTCACTATTCGAAGGCTGCATGAATAATTAGGTAGAATATCAAGACATAATCATTGGATTAAAACTAGACCTACAACTACACATATCCTACCTAAATATCAAAGTGGGTTCTAAATTGTTGATAAAGTAGATCAATGGTGAATATGCCATTAAAAAGGAATAACTAACCCCTCTCACTGGCTATGTCAGGGGATTGATAGAAGAGTTCCCTTTTGATCCCACATTGCATCATGTTACCCAATCATAAAATGATCACCCTGACACACTGGCTAATGCAGTCATCATACTAGCTAGCCCTGATCAGAAGGAATTAACCTTCCATATTACATATCAAATAATGGTCTCATAAATTATTGTTTTTTATATGGATGAAATCAATCTGGTCAGCACCTCCCCAGAGCGTGAGAAACCAATGACCACTCCTAGATGGATAGAGCCCATAATTATTTATCTAAAAAGTGGGATTCTCCCAATAGATCATTATATAAGGGAATATATTCTTCATTGGGTAGAAAACGTCACTATACTGAATGGTCCAAATGATAAAAAAATCATCTACAAGAATCTATTTGATGGAATTCTCCTCCGGTGCATAGTAGAAGTAGAACTTTTCACCATCATGGAATAATTCCATGTAGGATATTTTGCTGCCCATAAATCTAGAACCAGGTTCTCCCACCAAATCAGAAGTTTGGGATATTACTGTCAAGGAATGATACATGACTGTGTGAAATTCCTTAAGAAACTTTAGGTGTTCTAAATTTATTGAAACCCCATCCATCATCCCTTGGTATTTCTACATACAGCTAAATATTATTATATTTTTAGGGGGGGGATGGATGTTGTAGGGCCATATCCCCCAACCACAGAAAATCAGTTCAAGTATTTCCTTACTACTACTAACTTTTTTTCCAAATGGGCTGAGGTAGTACCCATCAAGGAAGTCGATACAAAGAATATCACTATCTTCATGAATTGCCATATCATCACCAGGTTTGGAGTCCCTCATATAATATTGATGAAAAATGACACAAATTTCTATTCATTAGAGTTGAAGAGGTTTTACCAAGAGTAAAATATTTTTTCTAATCATTCATCCAGCTATCATGCAGCGGAAAATTGTCAGATTGAGGAATTCAATAAGAAGCTATCAAATATACTCTAGAAGATAGTGAACAAGGATAAAAAGTCTTGGTTGGATAAACTCCTCCATGATTTATGTGCCTAGAATACTATACTTCAACACAAGCAACTTCATACTCATCAGTGTACATGACTAAGGTGATGCTACCCCTAGAATTTCACCTTCCATCACACCGAATATCCATTTGTGGGAATCTCTTAGATGATGAAAATTTTCAAAAGTGTATGGATGAATTGGAATGCATATATGAGGAGAAATTGTGAATATTTCACATACTAGAGGTCTATTATAATCGAATATAAAGATAATTTGATAAAAAGGTTCTCCTTCATTCATTACTCCAGTGAGAACTGGTACTATCTCTCATAACCCCAATGATATCAGGAAAGAAGCCCCCAAAATTGGAGGCTAAGTGAGAAGGACCTTATTTAGTACATAATATTTTTCATAATAGAGCCTATTCTCTAGCCACAATGGATGGGAGCGTGTCACAACACCCCCTAGCACAATATTTTTCAATAAATAATTTTCATTGTATATTATCTTGGGAATCCACATCAGAGTAAGTCCCATAATTCATCTTGAGTACATGGCATTAAACTGTACAAATTTTTCCTGACCACATGACAATAAACTATACAGAGTACGTCCTTTCCACATGGCATTAAACTACATGATTTTCTAATAACTATGTTTGGATTGATTTCGATTATCATAAGATACAGAGTGAATACCTAATCATTATTCATAGGGTCCTGCCATTGAATGGGGATGGATACTATGGATTAATCTACCCTTCACATTGGGTTATCTACATCATTTCTGCATGATGTTAAACTGCTCAGGTTTCCTAGAACTATGTATGGATTGATTCTCATTTTCAATGAGATTCATAGGAATTCCTTAATCCTATATCTTGGTTCAACCACCACATGACACAAAATGCCTTGATCCTACTATTAAATTCCTCTACATAGGACCCTTTTCATTACTTGTTTCTCACAATGATAATGGTTCATGTAGACTTAGGAATTTGGAAAAGGGATTTACTGAAAAAATAAGGTGTGTCATCTTCAAGAGGCTCATCTAGGTCCAAAATACAAGACCTTAAAAGTCATACCATTAGTCCTCACTGCAAGACATTAAATTCTATGACTCTTCAGAACTAAATGTGGTTTGATTCTCATTTTCATTTGATACTTAGTAACTCCAATACTTTTACCCTTCGGTCCAACCGCAATGTTCCCATCAATTTAAGATGGTTCAACTCTATCCTCAATTAATTACATTAAAATTCATGGAATTTCCTGAACTACATGTGGTTTGATTCTCATTTTCATGAGATATTTAGTTACATCCAAACTTCCACCCTTGGTCCCAACTGTAATGTTCCCATCAATTCGTGATGGTTCACCTCTGTCCCCACCACATGATGTTAAACTGCACGAAATTTCATGAACTACATGTGGTTTGAATCTTATTTTCATTAGATACGTATTGACTCCTTGACTTCCACCATTAGGACCAACTGCAAAGTTCCCATCAATTCATGATGGTTCACCTCCATCCTCACCACATGAAGTTTAACTACATGTAATTTCAAGAACTATGTATGTATTGATTCTCATCTTTCATGAGATACGTAGAGACACCTGAACATCCATCCTTGGGCCCTGCCACAACATTATCACTTTTCACATGAGTCCATATTTGTCCTTGTTTAATGAAACTAAAATGAATGTTCCCTTCAAGAACAATGTGTAGATTGATTCCTGTCATTACCGATATGTAGTGACACGTAGACCTATAAATCTAGTTCCAGGTACATCAATCAGTGGAAATAATTTCCACCTCTCCATATAGGCCAGGCCAAAAAATAGAGAGTTTCTTATTTAGGAACTGTGTGTGGTTTGATTCTCATTTTCCTGAGATATGTAGAGACACTCAAAGTTTCACCCTTGGGAGTAACCACAACATTTTATTTTGCTCGTGTTAGTTACTAAATCCCTACCACATGAAAATTAACTACATGGAATTAATTCCTTACAACATGATGTAAAACTACAAGGAAAATGTATAGGTCACGTGACATTAAAACTGCACAATAGTTACATCCTTATCGCATGACGTAAAACTGTAAGGAAAATTTCCTTAACAGATAATCTTAAACATCATGAAAAAACATCCCCACTATATAACAATAAACTATTCAGGACATCTCTTATTTTTCATTCCTTATCAATGGACCAAAATATAATTACCTCTGTCAAGAAGAGTATAGTGTGCTTCCACCATTTTTAAGAGTACCCAATCCATATAACAAACATCATTTCATGAGAATCTCATGTCACCATCAACCTTCCATGGCCCTTGGAAAGGATATCCAGCTTCAAGAGACCCTTTCCTTGACTATGCACACATGCCTATAGATCCTTCATATACCCCTATGGTTGTCAACCAAATGTGTCACTCTGTAAAAAAAGACATTCCAATCCTTAAAATCCCGAACACCGCTATGGTAGCACTCAACACCTCAGTGTGTCTAAACTACTCCTAGTATGCATATCCAATATCATTAGTCATGGCCTAAGAAAACTCAATCCATGATTTACAACATCTCCATCCCATTCTTAGGATGAATTTGGAGTGATCCTGACCATGGCTATCCTAATTAGGCTCTTGTGTGACATATCCCATATTAGGTTCATGTGATTCATGACCTTAAACTATCATAATTTTGGTCAAAGCTATATGAAATTAATCTCTATCCCATATTGGTCTGAATCACAAGAACTTAAACTGCTGAAGAAGGAGACACAAAACTTTTTAGGTTGAAAACTTGGAAAGGGAAACCTAAGAAAATGTCAAGTATTCACCCTCTAAGCTCCTTATCCTTAGAGTTTATTTGAAAATTATGGTTCAAATTATTAGGAATAAATATCATAGGGTCTAATTTATGTACCTTGTAAAATCCAAGCTATACTCACTGGACACACTGGTCCAAGAAAAAGTTAGAGAAATGTTTTTCACACCTCATTTCTACGATAATATATTTTCTAGGTGGTGACACAACCTTTAGGGTGTTCGAACCCTTCTTGGTTATTACAAGTTCTACAAGTCACACTTCATGATTTGGGTACCTTAGATCATAGTAAACCATTCATGGACCATAGAAAAGATATCCAGGTTTAGGGGACCATTTTCTTGGTTATGCACATACACCAATGGCTGCTGCATATGTGCCTATGGTCGTCCACCAAATAAGTCACTCTACAAAAAGAACATTCCAATCATCATGATCCCTAACATCATCATGGTATCATTCAAAACATTAGTGTGTATTAAATACTCCAAATATGATTTTCACATATCATCCTCCTGATCTGAGCACCTTGGACCATGATTTATAATCCTCGTACCAAACTATTCGAGTAGATTCAGAAACCTCGATGTTACGTCACTGTGTTTTATACCATTTCTCAGGGTTGGAATGTGACACTCCATTATCAAACCTTTGATGGCCCACACCTCATGATTCGAAACCATAGGGTGTAGAGCATGAGCTTCACATTAAGTGTTGAACAACCTTAGGGTACCATAACCCTTCTGGGATAGCTTTATTTCCATACCAAACTTCATCATCTAAACATTTGAATCTTCAAAAATCTTTTATAACCCTTGAAAAAAAGTGTATATCATATTTTCTTTGACATTATACCTATGCATAAGGGACCTAACCCACAAAATAAATTCATTTCATCCTTTTCAGAAAGTATCTTTAATCCTTGTGAACCTTGGAAACATCACAGTAGACCCTGAAACCCCAGAGTTTTATAGGAAATCCTTGGAATCTCCGGTCCATCCCATATCCACAAACTCAAGATTTTGGTTTATGATTTACACCATCCACACTCTAACTATCTAAGTGGACCTAGTATTCCTAGTATTATTCCCCCAACCAATATTACCTCCGTAATCCTTCCATAGCCCCAGGAAAAGATACTCGGCCTCAAGGGACCCTTTGCATGACTATGAACACATGCCCATGGATCCTTTATATGAACCTATGGTCATGAACCAAATGCATTACTCTTCAAAAAATGATTTTTGATCCTTGTGAGCCTCAGCAACACCATAGTAGAACCCATCACCTCAAAGTGTTTTAGGTCATTCCTGACAAGTTTTCACCATACCCCATGATCATATAGAAGGTTTGAGCTAAAAGACCTTAAACTAAAGAAAAAAAAAGTATGAGCTAAAATACCTTAAAATAAATTGATAGAAGTTCTGTTCTAAAAGACCTTAAAATAAATTTATAGAATGTTTGATCTAAAAGACCATTAACTAAAGTAATAAAAGGTCTGATCTAAAATACCCTAAACTAATAGAATATACAGTTTGAGCTAAAAGAACCTAGACTAAAATGATAGAAGGTCTGATCTAAAATACCCTAAACAAAAGATATAGAAGTTCTAAGCTAAAAGACCATAACCTAAATATATAGAAGGCTTGAGCTAAAAGACCCTAAACTAGAGCAACATAAAGTGTGAACTAAAATTATCTAAACTAAAGAACATGACAATTATTTATCTTATGAAAGCTTGTGGGGACCACTACATGGTCTTAACATTATCAAGCTTTACTATCCAAGCTTATAATCTTCAACGAAATAAAAATACCTCCCCCTTTAGGACATATGTCCTATCAGGATGGTCCATCTACAAATCAGGTGATTTCAATATAACTAGAATAGATTATCAATAAAGGATCTAATGATAGTCGCAATTCACAATAATCTCTTGGAGTAAATCTATTATAATTTCAATATTAAATTCTAGGCATTCATATTCATTCAATTTGAAGAAAAAAATGGGCATTGAGGGTGATTTCCAAAAGATCAAAGAAATGATATATCAAATACATCATGAGCAGATGGAAACTGAATAGTATTATAGAAAGTTTAGAAAATTAAACCATTCATAGTTTGAAAAGGAGGGAGGAATATCCACATTTCTATGTCCCTCCAATTCCCCATTACAAAATGGAGTGATTTACAAAATTTGAGTCATTATAAATGATGGTTAGATGCATTGGAAAGATCATAAAGAGTCTAGAGAGAGGCATCAATTGAGAATTAGAGTCCTGTTATCCACGCTTCTTCTGATTATGCCCCAGGATGGAGAGATTCATCCATAGTAGTCAACCATTCAACCCTCCTCTGACCAATGATAAATGAGTATGATTATGTCGAATGGTTAGACCTTATATGATCAATTATCTCCTCATATCTCAATGTCTTCACAATCTATGCATCCATTTGAGCATGTTGTTTTGATAAAAACTAATGAACTTGCTCCATTACATCCACCATATCCCTCATTTTTTAGTACAGTAAGCCCCATTCACAAGATTGTACATATCCATTTATAAGTACCTTTGAGGCCTCATTAAAAAAATGGTGTGAATTACAAAGTTTGGGACATCATAAAGAATGGTTAGATGCACTGGAAAGATCAGCAAGAGTCTGGAAAAAGGCATCATGTGGCCTATTTTGAGACTCATGATCACGTAACCTAAACATGGTCACGTGAAATGGTCGAATAAAATTATTCAACCATCAGACCCCAAAAAACCCTCAAGATAATCTTAGTACCTCATGGTTGAAAGTTTCAAAAGAATTACCAATGTATGGTTCATATTCAAATATGACTAGCACCTAAATCGGAAGAATTCTTGTAGAATGGATCTCAAAGAAGAGGCTCGCAAACAAATTCTCGCGATTATGACTCATATACCGATATTACTTATAAATGAGCACTTATCCCCATAGATGTTTCTCCTGAGAGGGGGGGGGGGGGTTGGCGTATTCCAAATGATCATAAGAAAATTTAAAAGGGAAGAAATACCTAAATATGTGTAGTAGTTCCCCGGAAAAAGAAAATGATTAATAATATGACTGATACATATAGATCATGTGAACCTTTAAGAGACTCGTGATCGTGTGACCATTATATGGTCACGTTGAGATTCCACATGGAACAAAAAACTTGTATTGGATCTCACGGTTCCCCTAAGAAACAAGACCATCTACTTTTGAGAAGGTTCTCTGGAAAGACAGTAACTATGAGTGTGGTAGCCATATGATCTCCCATATACCATGTGGGTTTTCGGTGACAGGAACCTAACAATCCAACTTGAAAATTCTCTAAAAATGGGAGGAAGGATACCCAAATGGACAAGGCCTCTAGTAGTTGTAGATATCACATGACTTATCACTATAGAGAAGGATAATTATCCTAGGAAATATTAATGAAAAAATCATAAACTCCTCAATAATTTGTAAAATAATACAAAGGATATAAAAATGGAGGATTTGGGAACTACTCATTGTAACTGAAATTCATGTGTCATAACCCTAGTGATCTGCAAGACCCCATGAGTCCCTAGTGACATGTCCTCCTCATCTCGTGAAATCTCTTTGTCTTATCATCCTCATCATGTAATGAAAAATGGGTATGCCCAGGAATATTTGTGCTCCACCTTTGGCTCTCAATGGATAGACTAATATAATTTTTCAAAAAAAATTCACACACCCCCACATGGCTTATATCTGTCATGCGATGCATCACCAAAAAATAAAGTAAATTTTTTCAACAACACTCATGAAATATCGCATGACTCCCAAACTTTAACACATAAAATAAAAAAGGTTGAAAAGGGAGGAGGTGAGATCTATTACGGTCATAAAACACTTGCAATTCACTATGGAAGTCTATAGTGTGGTCCTGTGGGACCCCCGAACAAACCTTCCTTGTCTCGTGAAAATCCCCAAACAAGTCATCAATCATATAATTTATTCTATTAAACAAGCATATAGATGTTGTGAAGGCCCTTGTACATTTCAACATGATAATAATAAAGTCATTTTCCATGTCCACGTGATCAAAAAATTATCCATTAATTAGAAATAATACAATAATTGAGGTGTTGAAAATAGGGGCTTCTGGCCACTGAAAAATCAGGTGACACCCTCAGAGTGGTCCATGGAAGACACTTGTGAAGATGCGTGGTGCTAGATCCCTTCACCTACTCCATCTTGGACCCATGTAAGATAATCCACACAAAGCGTCGAACGACTAGGGTGTAAATGCTGAAATATTCCTCACTTTGACATGAAAAATGGGTGGGAATCTGGATGATTCAACTCTTGAATTCTGGAATCTTAGATTCAAGGTCTAGAGCATACTTTTCAGAGTGGTTGATCTTGCGGATAGAACTTCCTTCATCAGGTAATATACTGAAGAATAGCCGGAGCAGTCATGCTTCATACATAAGGTACTTCATGTGATCATTCATATATCACATGGAGGAACCCTGGAAAGTCATGTGAATAACATACCACATGTCTTATAGATATAACTAGACTCTAGATAAGAAAATACTGAACAAACTTAATACATTCACAATACAAAGGTTATAATAAAGATTGAAAGTGGAAGACTTAATAAAAAAACATGCTCGTTGGCCCCTACACGCTTCACATGAGTCATCCAAGGACACGCGATAACACCAGGACATGTAACTGAGATCCTAAGAATCTCCTTCAACGTGATATTTGGGACACATTTAATCCTTCATACATGTCAGATAAAGTCACACGATCCCCTCGGTCACACCACATTGGTCTCTCAAAACCCTTTTAGTCTATCACTTGAGTCTTGGGATGTCCTTCAGATACATCTCCTGACTCGTGTAAAGTTGTTTTATCATATCATTCAAGTCTAATTGTTGCATATATAATGACAACCAAACACTCACAAATCCCTTTGATAATATTATCTGAGACCCATGATGTCCTCCTAACATGTCATACAGGTCTCATCACTCCCTCTAAGAAAGTTAGATGAGACCTACGATGCCCTCCAGACATGTTGGAAAGCTCCCACAATGACCTTCAAGGATTTTAACCAAGGTAAGTGACATCCTCCAAGATATGTCACACTGAATCTTATTACACCCACCATATGATTCAAGATAACTCTTGAAAATGAAACTAGGTCACATCATCTAGATCATTCAACACCTCCTGGGAAAGACAACCAGGTCTAGCAATGGATTCCAGAACAGTCCAATTGGATCATTTGATACCCCCTGAACAAGCCATCCAAGTCATGTAATGGCTTCCATAACAATCTAATTGGGTAATGTGGCACCCCCCAAGAAAGAAGATTATGGAATCCTAGGACTTGATAATAATGTTTGTCCTCGGTGTGTAAGCCCTAAACATAAGGTAAACCTCAGAGTGTAATCCTCGATCAATAGGGAAACCTGATAGTGTAATCCATGACCAATAAGAAATCTCATGACTTGATAACATTTTTTATCCTTATTTTGTAAGCCTCGGTCATAAGGGAAACCTTGGTGTGTAATACTCTATCAATAAATAATCCTTAAGGTGTAAGTCCTAATCAAAAGGTCAAACTCAGAGTGTAATCCCTGATCAATAGGCTAGCCTTATTATGTAAGCACTAATAAAAATGGAACTGGGTGAATCTGATTCCTACTATATTTAGAATATGTAGGCCACCACTTCTAAGGTTCGAGCATTATATTGATCCTCCTAGGTTATCCCAGCATCTGAGTCCCTTATTCAAAGAAATAACATTGATCACTTGCCATCCCTTGTTTCCCACAATGATCAAGGATCACATGGGCTTAAGGAGTTTCAATGATCATGACATCAATATTACCAACCTTCATAATGGTATGGGTGAACTCAGTATATAAGCCCTGATAAAATGAACCATGAGAACATTGATTCCTGAAGTAATAATGATACATACGATGAATTCCTGAGGCCCAAGATCAAATAAAAAAACCTTTTCGTGTAAGTCCTTTTATGAATCTCACATCTTAAACATTGTGTCCCAATTATTCCTAGGAGATCATCACCTTAACTCATCCATTAGAAAACTGAGAAATAAATTGAACTATGGGAACTTTGATTCTTACAATAAAAATGATATGTAGTATGCCTTTATAAGGACCAAGATCAATGATAAAAAATCTCATGGTAGTTCCAACACATAATTCCCACATCATGAACAATGAAATGATCATTTTCAACCCCTTTTTCTCAAACCAATCATGAATCATGTGATATTAGGGAGTCGTAATAATCATTTCATTTGCACCATGAGTCTCTACAATGATAGGGATAACCTCAATATATAATCCCTGAGAAAATTATCTAAAAAAATATGATTCTCACTATACTCAAGATAGGTAGGATGTCCCACCATGACTCAATCTTGAATATTGGGTGTCCCATAGCATCCATATGATTTCATTCTATATGGAGTAAAACTGTATGGGTCCATGAACTATTTTTCTTTTGATTCCTAAAATAACCAAGATATGTAGGATGCCTCCTAATGTCTCAATTATTTCATCAGAATATTAACCACCTCCTTTCATATAAACTCATTCCGAATCACATGGTTATATAGATTCGGCATATATAAGCATTTTCCCATTATGAAAAAATAATAACGAATTTTTGATACATATAGATGGATTCACTAAAGAGATCCCAGTACTTTAAACATGAAATATAACTAACCTATAGTCATTTTTTAGGGTAATTGGTCTTTTATTAGGATTATTAAGGTATTTAAAAACATATCTTAAATCTATAATTGAGTCCCAGAGTAGGCAACAATTCCCCCCAAAAGTGTGTGATGTTCCCAACCTCCCAACCTCTCAACCAATGCAGGCCCTCGAGAGTCATTGGGCCTAAAAACGCAGATGACCATCGACCTTTGGAAATCAGGTTCTTACCTAGATATAGATTAGGGAATTGTTGCTAGTTTCTAGGAAAGGTGGAACAAATGGAAACCTTAATACAATAGATTAATCAAGACCCTAAAAACCCCCTCTACCAAACCATCGATAGAAACCCATTCCATGCCTTGAATCTTGATTTAATAGTTATTTCCTAGTTTTTTGATACCTTCTTTGTGTATCCTTGAGTAATTTTGTCTCAGTGGTTATATAGTTCTTTATCTAGTCTTCTAAAGTGAATTATAAATCTTTTTTTATTATAAGGGAATATTTTTCTATCTATATTTTTTACTACTATGTGATTATCATACCTTTTATTTCCATTGGATGGATAATATAGATTGACATAAAAAGATAATCAACTGGATTGAAGGGAAGTTTGATGTTTTTGTTTATGTTTATCTAGTTTCATTAAATTTCCTTTTGATCTTCCCTTGATACTTTATGCTGTTGTATTTTAAAAAATTAGTCCATGTCTGTTCTTTGTATAAATTTTGTACCCCAACTATAATTGATATCTTGAAATCACCATTCATAAAATGCTAATCTTTTATATGTGGATAATGAACTAGTTATGTGCAAATATCGAATTTTTGTGAATATATACAGGATAAATTTGGGGAAATAATATGTAAATCATCTTTAAAGGTAAAATTATATTCAAGTGTTTTTCTGAAAATATTTTTTTAACTGTTGTTATGTTTGATGTTATTCTGGTTCTTACATGTATCATGTGGAGTTCATAAGGTGGTTGTGGTGATTGTTTCAGATGTGGAAAGTTATGGGAAGGGGTTTTTTGATAGACTGAATTAGGGTGTGTTTATGGATAATTTATAGTGTTTGGTTGGTTTTTGTTTTTTTGATACGATGGTTCTATTATATTGGAAACTTATTTTAGATTCTTGGGGGTTATGGAATGTGTAATAATGATGAAATAGAATTAAATGAATAATTGGTTCCAATGAAATTGGAAATTAATGAGTTTAACATAGGGTGTGGTTATGAGTAGTTTGTCATTAAATATGTAATTTAATGATTATTAAATTGAAAATGTTTAATGAATCAAAAAGTTGGGATTTTTTATGAATCTGTAAAACATAATTGTGGTTTGTGTCTGCAGTTTCTTCATCTGGTAAGTTTCATTTATTGGTTGAGATACTTAGTGGTGGATGTTGTGAGGTGATGTGGTAGTAAATTGGGCTACAATAATTTTGTTTGATTAAAAACTTTAGGTTGGGTATTGTGGGATATTTATTATCCCTATATTTTCATGTTACTTATATACACACACCACTTGTATCAAGTATAACAAACTGGAAACCAGATGTTTTTTTGTGTGCCTTCCCCAAAATTCAAGATGGTGAGGGAATGGATAGTTTATTACCACTATTCCCATCTCTCCGTTAAATGGTAATATGTGATTATAGAACATTGTTTAGTGGTTCATTATGACAAGATCATGTGAAATGTAGTTGGGGATATGTGTGGCGTGAGGAGGGAATGAGGTTGATTTCCTTCACCATCAGGATATTCTAGTTCTCTTGTTATGAGTTTTATGTTGGATATGTGTTGTTGCAGATGATGATGTGATAGTAACAATTGATATTTGCACATTTATTTATGCTTGTATAGGATGTTGAGACCTATGAATGACTGGGGTAGTTAGGTTATTTACCCATCCCACATCAGACTTAGATTGATACCCATTATGTGGGGGTCTTGGATGATGAAATTGATTCCCAGGATGTGGGGGTTGATAGAGGATACGTCAAACATATAAGTAATGGGAGCACATAATGATTGACATTGGGGAATTTGAGGGGAACCTTAGTGGGGAAGTGGATATGATGTGTATTTATTAATATTATATTGACATTATTTTACTACCATGGATGCATGATTTGGTGAATGAGCCATAGTGAGGTTGGGATTGGGTAATTGGCATATTATTTAGATTCTTATTTTTTCTACTGTTAATTCAAAAAATAATTTGCATACAATTCTCACATTTTCTAGAGAGTATTTGGGTATGATCCTACTATGAATAAATTAATTTTTCATTATATATATATAAAAATTGTATTTCAGGTTTCTAGAAGGGTTTTGGAGACCATGATGTATAATACTATCTTGGAGGTTGGTGAATTTGTATAGTTTCTTCCTTAAGATTTCCCTTAGTACTATTTCATTTTGGAGTTGTATTTTATTGATTTACATGCAATGTAAAATTATGGTAACTTTATATTTTTGTATTGGTGTTGATCATTGGTTTTTATCTTATCTCTAGTACCTAACTTATCTTATCAGTTTAATTCCTCCCACTATATGTTTTATACCCTCGGTGCTAGTCACCAACCTGGGGCCTATTGGTGTAGATCCTTGAGGGTCACCCCTTCTCTTCGTCATTAAACTAAGAGGGGTACCGATAGAGGTGGGGGTCATGAAACCATCTTTATATTGGAAACCTTTCATCCCTAAACATTCCCTATATCTTTTAATTACATCATCATTCTCCTTCGAATAGAAACCCCATTAGATCTCTACTACTCACTCTTCTTCCAATAGTTACACCAATACACAAGATTTATTAAAAATTAAGAAGCTCATTTTCTTTTACATGGGTGATTCCCGATATTTTGATTCATTGATAATTTATGCAACTTTCATATATTTATTTTCCCAAATAGTTATATAAGTAAAAAAATTACATTAAACTTGTACCTCTAGACTGTTTATGTGATTCTAGAAGATCTTCTCAAATATCATTTATACTCTACTCCTTCTATTGATATTATATCTAGTTCCAAAAATATATGTTTTCTCAATATATTGAAATTATCCTTAGAATTAATCAATTTTTTTGAATTATAAAACATCTTATATTGGTTGAATTTCCAGTGAGCATGTGCTGATATTTGGAATTACTAAAACTTTCAAACTTTGGATACTTCTATCTAGATAAACTTTCATTTATGTAGTTTGATTCTTTCCATAAACTTATGATTCTTCCAAAATTTGATCATTTTTTATGATAATATCATTTAATATAATGTTTCATATTCTGATGACTATGTTCTTTTCAACATCTTATATTCTGAAATAAAAATCATTGTTTCAATAGTCCACAAGAAAATTGGTTTTAGACATACCCTCCATATTGTATCCATATGTTGTTTCAATTAGATTATATGATAAAATGATAAATATTTTTAGGTGTCCAACATATGGTTCCTTAATGTCCCATTGGTCTTCCAGTAGGTGATCCCTTATTATTGATAATAGACTTGGATTGTCCAAGTATGCTTCTATATTGATTGATTCCGCCCAGATAGATTTGGACTTTCTAAAGTGCACATGAATACATCATTCCATCTCTATCAAATTAAGGTTTATTATCTCTACCACTCTAGTCTATTGTAGAAATATGTTTACTATCCTCTTGATCCTAATAGAATTCTTATGATATAAGTTTCCAAAGTTACTTCTGTCATACTCACCATCGTTTTCTGAGTTGTCATACTTTCACTTTTGGAAACTCTCTATTTCATCCATAGCATTCCCCTAAACAAAATAATTTAAAACCAAAGAATTATGAGTAAGTAAATACATCCATACCTTTATTTTCACATATTTGATGAATTTTAGGAAGTAAATGGATCCTATATTAGACAATATTTGGGTTGGTCTCCCTGAATTTGAATAAATGAGCTCTAGTTTTTGGTCTTTGGGTTTCTATCCATTAAAATTGAATGAAACCGTGTTTTTTCCTTCCTAGAACATACGTCTCACAACTTATGATGTTGGTTTGATCAAGAATATGAATTAACTTCTTATATAGAACCTTCATGTTTTTCTCACTTAGTTCAACAATTCTACAATGTTAAAGCTCTATATTATCTAAGATTGTACTTCTATCCATTTCACTCCCATGTGAACTTTTGATCAGATAAAGGGACTTATCCTTTACTCCTCATCACATAAAAAATACCATGAAGTTAGTTTCCAAAATCCATTAGTAAATATCATTATAAATCCTACATCATCAAGTTATCCCATACAGATGATATTCTTCTAGAGATTTAGAATTTGTCTCACTTACTTCAATCAAAGGAAGAATATATTATTCTGTAAAATATTTTTATATTTCTTTTGAATCACCCCTATAGATTTATCATTAACCAAATGAACCTTCCCAAATATTCTAGATAAATATCAGGTCATGAACCCATGATTGGTCATTGAGTGGAAGGATACACCAGAGTTAACTACCCATGAATACATTGGGGTACTAGTTCATAGTAGCAGATTACTACCATTTTCTTTTTTGTTAATAGATTTTGAAATTTTGGGATCTATTATTCTATTAACTTTGTTTTAATTTATGTATTCCTTATAGATATTTCCACACTTCCCATAATTCCAAAAACAATTCCCTAGACCAGTCATATTTTCATGACTTTTCTCCCTATACTTTTCTTCTAGTCATTGTTGATTCCTCCTCTAAGGTGAGTGTCCCAATCTATTATTATTCGAAATAATGTAAAAAGGTAATTAGACATATATTATATTTAGTTCCTAAATGATTATCAAGTTTAAAATATATTTAAACCGAAAATAGGTCCAATAGTTACTAACCATAGTACCCATACCATACAATGATTTCAGTATAGATATTAGTAGTAGAACTGCACATACATCATTTTTGAAATTCACTTTCACTAATTCAAGATGTATCTAGATAATTTTGAAATTTTTCACATGATATTTTTTGACAACCTTTCTAAAAACCTCATTCTAAATACCATTTTCATTAGTAAAACCTTGTTTAATGTCATCGTTTTTTCATACATGTTCTCTATGACTACCATCAACTCAGTTGTTATCTTCTTCTCATGGATATTGAAAACAATGTTTAGTGAAAATTAAATCCTCACCAATAATAGTGAATTTATATATATCTTTTCACATTAACCCTTTTAAAAAAATCATGATTTACTCAACCCACCATATGTTTAGGATTCTTCTTGATAAGATAGCCATCTATCTATATCTTCCAGAAGCCATAGTCAGATTTGTCAAAAGGATTGATTTGAACCTTTCTTTATTCAACCTCCATATATTTTTATAATAGTAAAGACCAACTGAAATTAATATAATGTTCAGGAAATAGTGAATTATAATTGAGTTTTTAATTATAACTAACCAAATATTATTCATTTTTTTGGGAATAGGAACCCGGTACAATTGAAGGATGATAGCAATTTTATTCTCTAAAATATTACACCTAGATATGGTTTCTCACTATTAAATCAAACCATCAGAACATTCTTAATTATTATAGTACTAAAATATGGAACCTTATTATACCCTAATCACCACTACTAATTCTAACCACTCACAAAATTCAGAAAACACCAAAAGAATTAAAAGTGTCAAAGGAAAATAAATAATGGATGCATAAAGATTTACATGGTTCTGAATTTCATCTTAAAACCAGAAGAGAACACTATAAACATTATATTACCATAATTACAAGGATAAAAATTATTTAGCTTAAGATCAAATTTTTTCTCTTTAATCTCAAGTATAATTACATCAGAAAATTTTATCCTCAACACACATTAGTACATAGTCCCACCTATATTTTACCAAAGTTCACATCTATTCAATCCAATTACACTAAAATTTTAGAAGCTTGGTGAGTCGTATATTGATAACACCATTAAACTAAATTCACCCCCAACTCAATCATTGTAGCTATTTTACTATTAATATACCCCATATGAAAAGTGCAGACAAGTGTGCATGCTCATCAAATGGTTTCCATCATCTGATAACTGAAACCCTTATCTTAATGTTTTTTTGTCACTTCCTTGATATGACGAGATGAACATTTGGATTCTCAACAATAGATAAGTTAATTTTTGGCCACTTGTTAAATTATTCAAAACCCTAAAATAAAGTAACATTTATAAAACAACGGAGATGCTTGTGTAAATATCCTAGACACTAAAATCCAATAAAGTACATATATGTAATCAAATATTCAAGGGAAATGGAAGATAAATTGTTTATAATTACTATGATCCGAGAAAAATTCAAATTAAGTGGACAAAGGAATTAAGGAAAATATAGATTCCAAGATTTTATATGATATAATTTTTAGACTAAAGAAGATTTGGATTTTGAAGTCAATCCTTTCCAATAATCAATATAAAGATTTACCAAATAAAAGGAAAAACAACTCCAATGAATATTAATAAAAGAATATTTCATTCCCAATACATCATAAACATTGTAAACATCACAAGGAAATATCTATTTGATTTTCATTAAACTCTAATCGATGATGAAACATAAATATAACCATATTTAGTTTCATTATATTTTAAAGATATATTTATTTAGTTTTTAAAACTCCTATTTAATAGCATATATTTTTTTATTAACTATATCTATAATGATTGAAATAAAATGTAAGATTATATATAGAGTTTAATTTTCCCATGCCCTCATTTATTTCCAATAAATATCATTCAGTCATTATATGCAAATAAATAGAAAAGTCTCTCTAGTTAAACTCATTATATGAGTGCTTCTTGACTCTCACTTATTGAAATCCTTTTTAGAAGCCTATTTCTAGCTTTCCCCTTATAACAAATCCTTCTTTAATAGATATTATAACTCAGAAGTGATATTTATTCTTATTTATGTTCAACTATAATTACCTACCTTTAAGTATACTTTTGTAAATATTCTCTAAAAAAATTATTTAATATGAAAAATTGATAATCTTTCATTGCAAATTTTGATAGCTGAATAAATATAAAATGAGGATAGTTTGATATCCAGTGAAAAATTAAAACCCATATTCCTTTGAAAACCTAATATTTTATGAAAAAAAAATTCAAATAAATTTAATTTCACTAATATCTTGTGTTACATACAACACTCAGTTTAAACGAACCATGATATATTATTAAATTATTATTATTTAAGGTGAAATTTAGAACCTATCTATTAAATTAGAAGATATGAATAATAATAACTAATTTATGAAAATTTTATGGTTTACACATGTATAAAATAATTTTATCATTTAAAAATTCTTTAAGAATTAAAATAAAAAATAATTTGGAAATACATAAAATGTTTTTCTAAATAACTATTTTTATTCATGTATTGTGTTTCTTATCTTCAAATATTAAATTAATTACTATAGTTGAAAGATTTTATTTAAATTTAAAGATTATATATTCAAAAAAAATCATCTTATATTGTTTCTAGTTATTGGATAATAATTAATACATTTTTTTCTTAAAACAAATATTTTTCTAAAAAAGAGTTTCATCGTGGTTTTCACATTTAATTGAAATAAATTTTTTTTCCAATAATAGAAAATTTATATGATAAAAATAATTTAATTTTGGAAATTAATATTTCAAAATTATCTTACGGTAAATTTTTATAATAATATGAAAATAATAAATTTTCTTTGAATAGTGAAAATGCTAATTTTTATTGAAAACATAATTTTTATTTAAATAATTTATAAAGTTGTATTTTGTTTTAATATTATATAAAAAGTATATTTAGTTAAATTATGTTCTTATTAATATAATTTATTTAATTGGAATCAATTCTATGTTTAATTGTGATAGAGATACTTTTAATATTTATGAAAATATATATTTGGAAAATCAATTTTTCCTTTCATTTATAGAATTAATTTTAAATTTAATTCTAACTATTATATAATTTAAATTTGGTAAAAAAATTCCATATTTGAATTAAAAGTAATTAATATTATGTGATAAATCTGACTTATTTTTTTATCATAATGAATAGTAAAATAGTAAAAATTAATCATCGTGTTAAAGGTTAAAATGGGTTTACAAATTATTAAACAATAATATAGGGGTATGATTTCAAAATAAACTTGTAAAAATCCTATTTTTAGTCTTTATTTCAACCTTTTATTATCAAAAATTAGAATATATGTCCATTAGGATGCATTTTTCATGGGAATAACTTTATCATTTTGTATTCTCTTAATTAATTTATAAGTAGTTACCAATTGGGTCCCATCTCCCACTTATTAAAGGACATATCCTCTCCTCTCATCATCACACATGTAAATCCTTTTGTTTAATACAATACCAACCCAAATCCATTCCATGATGTAAACATATTTTTATACTCTTGAGGGATATGTTTTTTGGATATTAACAAACTCATTATAAACAATTAGGAAAGATTTGAATAGATGCTGATCATGAATGACCAATGTTAATTCTAAGGTGTGATATATTTAAAAGAAAGTGTCATGATTTAGAAATCATAAAAATTATTATATGATATCCCACTATAATAAAGATTCCTCTAACTATGATTTTTGGCTTTATTAAATAGATGTAACCTAAATGAATCATGTTAACAATGAATGTGACATCCAATGCAATGACTATCCTCATGAGAATCCATGTGAAAGGAGAGATGGAATGAAAAAACATGTGATTATTCCTAACAATGTATCTCATTACATGGTTATAAATATAAAATTTTTTAATTGTCCTAACACACATAATAAGATAAATATAGAGTTTCATGAATTCTAAAGAGGAAATAAGATTCATCTTCCAACTTGTCTAGAATGTGGAAATAAGAACTCAGGTGAAGGTCTCAGAGGAATGGGAAGATGTTTTTAGTATGGAAAAGAAGTTCAATATAAAAGTAATTTTAGAAGAAAAATTAAATTTTTTTAATGAAATTGAAGATAATTATGGTTTCTTTAAGGTATCATCAAGAGTTTAATTTTTTAAATATGAAAATTATAGGAATTACAAAAACTAATGTACTGTAAGGAAATCATGGTATGTTATTCAGAATGGTTGTATATGTAATGGTTTTTTTTAGATTTTAAGGAGACTATAAATGAAATATGAAAGGTATTATCTTTTTTAAAATTAATTTTTTTGTTAAAAGTAAAAATAATGATTTATTTAGGTTGTTGAATATTAAGACATGATTTTTATTTCATATTATACGAAATAAGTATTAAGGAATAACATGACAAAGTCTGCTTAATGGTTTAAGTAGGAAGTGCAATCATTGATCTTTTTATGTGTTGGTATTTGAGAATTTTTGTAGAATTATTATATCAATGATATTTTGGTTTTATAAATCTGAAAACATCTAAATATTTCCTTAATTTTTGGAATAATATATCTCTCTATATATACTTAATTGAAGATTATTGGATAACATCATAGCTTTATGAGATTAATTTTGGTCATAAGTTCAATGTATTAGAAATCCTTTTGAGGTTTTATGTAATGGTATTTTCATGTTATTGATGAAATTCTGGGATAAATTTAATTGGTTTGATGTATATGTAACTATTATGTTTAACATGAATTATTATTTGAGGAATAATTCTATTTTTATAATTTCAAAGGTATTGACAGCATTTAGAGTTAATACGATCATTTATTTTAATTTAATAATAGTCAATTAAAATTATTTGATTTTTTAGAGAAAGAAATAAACTATATAGAAAACCATAGTTTTAAAAAGTGATTTTATTGTTAATGTTATTTTTTAGTATGTTCATCGTATTCTTGGGAACATTATAGTAATTATATTAATATAGTTTTAGAAAAAAAATCAAATTGCATGTCAGGTGAAAATCAGTCACATCTGATAAGGCCTCTGAGCTGAAAACCACAACTAAAGGGAAACAATGGTGCAGTTACTACTACTATCCTAGGTGATATCCTGGTTAATATGACTTTTTTTACTTAAATGATTTTATGGATAAATACTAAGTTTAACTTTGTCTTTTATTTTTGAGGTTTTAGAACATAATTCTTTGTATTTAACCATTTTGGATAATTTTTTTAACCTCTTTGGTTTCAGTAAATATCTAAACATGAGGAATAACATTCCATCCTTTTATGGATATTATGATCCATTAAAAGTTAATATTAGTGTTTTATTCATGAAAAATTCATCTTGAATACTAATTTCTTATACTAAGAGATAAAGTGGAAATTGATCAAAGCACAACCAAATGATAATATTATTTTTAAGATATGGAATAAAATCAAGTAACTATATTATCTCATGAAAATGACATAACATTAGGAAAAGGATCATGAAACAGAAATGTTTTCCTATTACATTCATTTTTGATGAATTGATGGTACTATTATTACCTCATTGGTTTATATTTTTTTATTTACATTTCTCATGATCATTCACTTTCGTATGATCAATGATATATATACATTATATTTTCTCGATGACCATATTTTCAATTCCAACTTCTATTATTCTATTTAGAAACCTAGTATTGTATTATTCCAAAAAACATTCATATTTTCCTTTCCAATATTCTAAGAGGATGTTTTTCAACCCTTTTTAAAATGAGGCTTTTCCACAGAGTAGTTTTTAAATGTAAAACCCTTGATTGTTGAGTACAATTATAAATTACAATTATGTAATTTAATAATGGGGGGATAATTTGACACCCCTAGATTTTATGAAATATATTTTTTCAAATAAATTTAAATTATCTGGTCTTTCCCTTTATATGCAACATTGGGTTTAAAGAAACCTTGATATATTATTAAAATATTATTATTTAAATCAAAGTAACAACCTAGCCTTTAAATTGTAATGTATGAATAGGAATAACTAAATTATGAAAATTATATTGTTTTCACATGAATAAAATAAATTCGTTGGTTAGGAATTGATTATAAATGAATAAAAAAATTATAAGTAAAAGAATTTTTTTATATAAACCCATTTATATGATCGTTTTATATTTTTTAACTTGATAGATTAAATTTATCAATATCAGTGAATTATTTTATTGAAATTTTTATATTATACATTAAATAAAAGAAATTATATTTTATCTAATATTTTCCATAGACATTGCATAAGAAGAAATCCATTTTTATAATTAAATCTATATTTTTCTAAAATTTGGTTTCATCATGTATTACAAAATCATTTTAAAGTTGATTTTCGATAATTTTAAAAATAAATTATTTTAAAAAACCATGGAAAAATTATCTTAGGGTGACTTTTTGAGAATTTTCTGAAAATATTAATTTTTTGATAAATATTGATTAATATTAATTTTTATTAAAAATTTATCTTTCATTTAAAGAATTTAAAAAATTTAGTTTTGTTTTAATGTTGTTTTAAAAGTATAATTATTTAAATTAAGTTTTTATTAATCAAATATAGGTTATTTTAATAAAATCTATGTTTAATTTTGATATAAATTTTTTTGTACTTATAAAATTGTTTTCGTTGGAACCTTGCTTTTTTATCATGTTAGCGGGTATAATTTTAAACTAAATTATCAAAATTATGTGAATTTAATTTGGTCAAATAGATTAAATATTTATAACAATAATAATTAATATTATATAACAATTAAAAAGTAATTTTTGGAATAATTAATAATAAAA
Organism: Viscum album; assembly: GCA_963277665.1. NCBI lineage: Eukaryota > Viridiplantae > Streptophyta > Magnoliopsida > Santalales > Viscaceae > Viscum > Viscum album. The sequence goes on along the minus strand of OY728142.1, from coordinate 1,096,111,599 downwards.
ATATTCAAAATTAATTACCATAGTCGTGGTTAAAATGGATTTACTGGGGGTAAACCAAAAGATAAGGTTAAGTTAAAAAATCACATTTTATATCCATATTTCATCCTTATATTTTATCCACTTTGAATTTATTTCTATTTTGAAGAATTTTTCATGGGAATTACTTTATCATTTTGGATTCCTAAAGGAATTTTCCCAGTGGTTTCGAAGTGGGTCCTCTCCACAAGTTATAAAAGGACATATTCTATCCTCTCTTATTCACACTTAAAAGTAGTTTTGGTTAATCCAATACCTAACCAGATAAATTTTTTACTTCCATAACCATGTACTATAATCCTTACCTTTATTAGTTATCCCTCTTAAGATGTCTTTAGGTATAAACCTAAATAGGTTCTCTGAAGAAAAGGTATAGATCTTAACCATACATAATTGTTTTATTTCTTCTTCCACCTCCTTAAAATATTATTCAAATATGATAATATAATAATATAATTATCTTAAAAATAATTAGATGTTATCATGTTATTTTCATAACTTACATCCATCTCCACTTCCATCAAATGGAAAATGAAACCATCGATCATGTGTACAGTGGACCGCCACCTCACAAAATGAGGAAATTTGTTTTTCATCACCACCTATAATTGATGGAAATAACGATGGATTTAAATATTTTTATTATTTTTATTAAATAATTATACTACAATAATTTTAATATATAATCAACTTTCTTACATACCAATATGTTAGAAAACAATAACATCGCTCGTGTATATGTGTGGACTACAGCCTCCATAAAGCAATGTGATGTGTTTTTCATTTTACTTTATCATGGATGGTAAAAAATATACATTTATTGAACATATTTATATATATGATATAAAAATTATTTTTAAATTATTAATTAATATTTAATTTATTTTTTCCATCTATGAATAAAATAGTAACAGTGCTCATGCATATGTATGGTATGTCGTCTCCATGAACATTGTAATACTTTTTTCAATATATAACATTTATGGATGACCCTAAAAATGTATATAATGAATAAATATTATATTTATATCATTTTTTATAATTTTTAATATAATTTAACCTTGATCAAAGTACAAGGAACAATATTCTGAACAAAAACATACATGAAAAAAAGCAGCTTTCACCAGAAATAGTGATTTTAATAAATAATTGCTAATAAATGTGTGATAAAATGTTACATATAAATAATATATACTATGATACATATTATTATGGTTTTTTAATATATTCATAATATACCTATATTTATTATAAATGATTTTAATATTTGTACAATGAAATTTGAGACACGTGGTACGGATTTTTCATCTCACTTTTATTTCTATGAGACTCATTCCATATTCTCCACTTTTTTATATAGAATATATACAAAAAATGAATTTATTTTTATGATTATTATTTTAGATAATATGGAATATATATATCCATATAATATTATTTCTTTCTTGGGGATTATTACTCAAAAGTTACTAAAGTGGTAATGTTTTTATATTGCAATCCCATTGTATATCCGGATTTTTTTATAAAGTCTCCAATAATGAAATATTATGATCTTTATGTCAACAATTCCATGGATTTTCTTATAAACTGGTTATTTCTATAGAATACGTGTTTTCCTTTTATTCTAGTTTCTTTAATTACTCAAGATACCATGGGGATGTTATTAATAAAAAAGGACTTTATTTCTCTCTTGAGTCAAAAATCCTCTTTCTTCCATGTCCATGTTTTCAAAAAATATTTAATGATAGTTTTTAAAATTATTAAATTATTTCTTACAAAAAATTACCAATATTTTAATTTTAAAAAATAATGAATCTTGTTATCATTTTCAAAACAAGTTTCTTTTGTATTTTTATCAAAAATGTGAAAGGAATATTGGTTTTAACATGTACAGTATGAATTTTATTTCCCCCCACTATGACTTCTCAATGATTTAAATATTCCTTCAAAATTTCCCAGTGTTATTTTAATATAAATTTTTTTCATTAATATTTGGGAAATTTTCTATTTTTTAAAATTTATTATCAAAGTAGAAAATGTATCTTCCAATTAAATGTTTTTAATGATCTTTTTATGATATTTCAATTAATATACAACAAAATCCTTTTGTGTTTCTTATGTTTTAATGGGGATATGATCTAGTGATACTATCCTTATTATTTATGTATGGGGTTTATAATTATGATGATGATATGTTTATGAAAAAATATTATTATCCATGGTTTATTCTATTATGGATTTATAAAAGTTCATGAAACCTTATTACTTTTCATGGGTTATGATATGCTGATATGATGGATGTTTAATAGTTTTGTGGCCCAAATTTTTATGATTTTCATTATGTGATGAGTATTCCTAGAAATATATAGCCCTAAAATTCAATGGTTAAACTTTTATATCTCAGGGGATAATTATGGGAAAAGCCGATGTTCTTGATCAATTATTGGAAAAAAGACAATGTGATTGATCCAATATGAGAAACAAGTTAATTTGCTAGATCCACTATAGAAAACAAGTAATGATTTCTGATCTGTTGTTTTATGGGAAATATGTATAGATTCCTGATCCACTATGATTTTATTGTCTTAGAATATAACCATGATATACGAAATTGTTTGTATAATTATTATGTTTCCGCACTTATATGACATGAACATATGGTTCATGGTTTTTTTATGATTATTTCTAAATATTATGATTCATCTCTTTTTAAATGATAATGTTTTATCTCATAAATCATGTTTACAATCCATGATAGATAGGGTATGAAATTTTTAAGTGATATTCATTATCTTATCACTTATTATTACATTATGATTTCATATGATCATTGACTGATATCTCTCATGTTTACACTTACTTGGTAGCTAATCTAACCCTTTCTTATTTTTTCTTTCCTCAGGTTATAAATAATGGTTTGAGTATCATGTTTCCATGAAGAGTACAAAATGGGAAAATCATTATGGGTTATGTTGAAGATATTTTATGAAATAATAATATTGTCTATATAGTCTCTAAATAAACTAAACCTTTCTAGTCTTCAACTGTGTATTTTTGAAATGCATTGAATATTTATCTAAAAAGTTGTAATGTTTATTTATGAAAAAATTTTGTTTCTATACTCCTCTTCAACTCCTCCATTATTTTCCCTCCCTAAACCAGATTAAAAGTTTTTTCCCGCAAAAAAACATCTTATAAGTCCATTAAATATTGGTTTGATAATGTAAAAGATACTAGAAAATGAAATATTATTTCTAGCCAAACAATCTTCATCCTCTTCAACTCATATCACTTCCAAGGATCTTTCCTAAAGACTAGGCCTTGGATGATGAGGATAAATATTAAATTAATGGACACAGATAAAAGAAAACCAGGATAAGGAGGAAATTTATAAAGGGGTGGAATAAAATAGAATTTAGTGTTAAATTAGTTTATCTCCTTATATTCTCATGTGTACTTTATATACTCTATCATCCCTAAGTTATGTGCTTAAATAAAATTATATTTTTCTCACTACAAAAATGTGATTTTTAAATTTTGTATCTTCTTTTAGTCATACAAAACCCATTGTTTTTGGTACTATAAAATTTTAAACATTCATAATTATTATTTCTACTCTTTAATAAATAAAATATTAAAATGTAATTATATATATTACAAACATTCTGATAACTAAAGTTGATATATAAAATAAATAATGAACAAAAAATACATCTATACTTAAAATTCATATTTTCCAAAGATCATATAAAAATATAAATTTAACCAAATCATACTAAAAACCAACTGGGGTAATATTTATTAAACACTAAAGTTTATACACCAAACAAAGTGGTGAACTATTTTCACATTTATACATGTTAAAGTGTCATTTTTTAATTAATTTCACATAAATTCATATTTATTTTGCTTTCTTGGTATAACTACTAATATTATCAAATTTTATCTTCTTACTTCCTATAAATTCATTATACCAAAATGTAGATTAGTGGCTCTCATCATTCCTCGGTTCGTAGGTAACTTTACAATGGAATATTTCTAACTCCTACAATTTAAATAACACTATATTGTTTTAAAAGGGATAACTCCTTCATTTTTTAATGGGAATTATAGGATTAAAACCACAATTATGTGAGAGAGAATAAATTTATAAGGGGAGAGTATACCTTTTACATGCATTTTTTATTATCACAAAGGGGGATAGCCTAGTTAAAATCAAACTTTGGTCATAATCAATAGATACAAATTTTTTTAACATCATAGTTTTAACTGGAACATAATTTCTCTAATAAATATCAATGAAATTTTTATGTTGGATTTATGCTATATTATAATATGTCTTGTAATCATAAAAAATTGGATATTGTTGGGTTATAATACACTGACCACTTTTCTCTATCCATTAAATTAATGGGAATACTGACCATAAGAAAATATACTTTTATTATTAGAAACATTTTTATGATCTAATATATTATGCCATATAATAATAAAAATAAGGTATTTTTATTTCATCCTATGGATAAAATAATTATCACCCTCTAAAATAAAATATTTTAAAGATCAAAAAACACTAATCATTTTTTTGCAGATATTCCAAATCATTTTATTAAAAGAAACTGTAAATGGGAGATACATATATAAATATTTAAAATATACAAAGGACACAAATACCATTATCAGTTATCTTAGTTATAACAAAAGGATCCAAGTTCAAAATAATAGGAACTCAAAAATGATTAATTCTATAAATGTCTGAAGAAATGTAATAGGGAAAAGTTTACATACCTAAATACATTGGAAATAGCTAAGTTTATAAAGGATCATAGAATAAAGGGTTGAACAATTGAATATGTGAGATATAAGTAATGTGATTTAATTATTTGGCATTAAATTCAAACACATGGTGATGCATCAAATAATTTAGTTGATACACTGAATATATAAAATAGAATCCATATTAAGACTCAATTAAAATCAACTTCAATATATATACTATAACTACATGTTGGGAATCATGAATAAATGATAAAATAATCAATTGATAATGTAGAGTTAGATAATTATATTTTTTGAAATAAAATTATTTATTAGATATAATTATTATATGATTTAATACCAAGAAAAAATTTGGCTAAAAAAATTTTAAATTATCTAAGGAAATAAAAAGCACCAATTGAGACTTCAAAATGATATTATTCTCCCACCAGACCGTGATAAATGGATTATTAATCAAAATATATGATGATTGATGCCTTTATAATTGAACATTGAGGAATTGAAAATATGTAAAATGACTAGATTATTTTTAACTCAATATCTCCCTTTTAATAATAATATTTCACATGTTAAGAAGTGAATAGTTAAATATATAAATATACTCTAAATAATTGAAACATAAATTATCATCATGATAAATCCACATCAGTCATAATGGGAAAATATTTAAATGGTCATGAGGTTAGCCATAATAATGTCAATGGTTGGAAATATAAATATCCACAAGTGAATCCACTATAGAAATAGTGGTTAAATGAGTGACAGTGAGATTAGAGTCCATTCTAAGATCCAATGGATATAATTATAAATGATTGGATACTGACTCTATATAAATCCAAAAGGAGATAAAATTTCAAAAATAAGTTATGTATATCTAAATAGACCATAATAGATAATTGATGGATATATAGGTAGTTAAGAAACAAATCATGATAGATAAAGATCATGTATCATGACACCTTCCTTTTCTCTTCTTATTCATAAAATATTTCATAGAGAAGTAAATTTATTGTGGAGTTTATAATCTTTCTCTTAAAATCCTTCATTTCATATCTCAATCCTTTTTATTCATTTAAAAATGATACTAGGGATACCCCTATTATAAAAACTCAATCCATCCTCTGGTATTTTAATTGAAGAATTTATAAGGATGTGGGGATTTCCTTATATCAATATTTGGATAAAAAATTTAACGGATAGGAACATATCATGTGAAAATACTTAATTAAATAAGTCTTGGGGATAATATCTTTTCTATTGGATTCTAAATTTGGAACTTCTTATATTTAGTTTTTTCTTGATCTGGTCATAACATCCTCCTACCACATTGGGTTAAAGGTGAAGATTGTTTTTAGGGTTGTAACTTATACTTAATATGAATAATACATGTAGGGATTTATTATCCAAAACATAATTAACATTTATGGTGTCCTATCTATCCAGAAATTATACTTTAATTTCTATTTGTCTTAAGAAAGGTAAATTCCCTAAGAGGGGGGGTCTAATCAGGGTATGTCAATCTTTAATAGATAACCTAATATAATAATCTTCTCCCACAGTTAGTATGATCATCTATCTCCATATTAAATACCTCTTTAATTTTATCGAACCCATATGGATTTATTCTCCTCTCTTTCTTTGACACATATATATTTTTCCAATAGCATCAGTGTTGATATAATCTCTTTCTTCTTTTCTTCCATTTTAATATTCATAGAACTGTTCGGATATTATTTCATTAATATTCCAACCCTGTATTTTCAGTATATAAACTTTAAAATGATTCATGTGAACATTTACCCCATGATTTATGGCTCCTTAAAATCACATTATTTCTCTATAATTATTACTTTTACATTCTATGAGATCTTCCATCATTATCATGGAATCATCCTCCAATATTTTATTGTGTTGGATTTTACCACAACATGGACATATCTAAATATATAGAACTATTGAAATAATTATAAGCCCCTTTATGGTGTGGCACATTTTGGATTCTCTTTTGATCTTATATATAAAGATGATACTTAGAGTTAATTCTACAAGAGTAATTATCTTTCAGTTTTAATTTCACAGTAGTATAAAAACATTCTTCCAGAACATTGAAAATTATTTATTTAATCACAAATTAGTTAATCTGACATGGGGTATTTTTATTCAACTTGGAGATAACCTATTTCTACATGATTCATATATATTTGATATTAGGTAACTTTAGTTTAATATCACTCAATTATTTATGATCATAGAATTAATCTCAGATGGCCCTATGGGTTAAATATTAGGTATATTGTTGTGTTATGAAAGTAACTCTTATGTCCCACACTTATTCATTAAAAAACACTTTTGTATTTACACTTTTCATGAAAATAACCCTTATATATTTTTATTTTCATGAAAATTACACTTCTGTATATAGGGATATGTTTTACTTTGATAATTTCTCTTAGACTATAGTCTTGTTACATTTACATTTTCAGAGAGACCTCAAAAACCTTTCCACAATTCTCAATTTGAAATATATTACCTCCACATATAATACTTAATTAATATTATGTATATAGGGATCACTCAAAGTCTTTTCTAAATTTTTCAAACTGGTCAACAAATTCAATTCATCTTCTAGATGTAACTTTTAGAACTAGGATAAACCTTATGTATTTAAAAATGAACTATAAAAATATAGAGAACTCCATGAGTTTTCAATTTTATTATAACTATAGAATACATATTAGCACTTCCAAAATAACATTTTAACATCTATTTCTAAATCATTCATGACCCCTCTTCAAGATAACTCTAGGACCATATTCATATCCTCTTCTGAACTAATTCCTTAAACAACTAGATCTTTACTTCTCAAACATCCACTATTAAAATTAATTCTAAAATTTCTAATTATAGAATAAATTTTTAAATATACACAATATTAATATATTTTGAATCAACTTAATTTTAATAACATCCATAAAATCGGATTTAATCATAATTCTTACAAAACTCTTCCACCCTTCAAGATATAGGTTCCTCAGGACATTGTACTCTACCTTTTAAGTTCCTTTAAAATCATTTTCAATAAAAAAACTAAAAACTACTCCAAGGTTATTTTTACTGACACTTTACCCATTTGGGTTTGTTCATATATCCTTCCCAATTGATTAAACCCATCTTCATCCAAAAACATCGGATATAAATAGTAACATGGTATGAAGCCTCTATCCGTAAGATAGTGAATAAATGATTTAATAATATCCATCTTTAATCACAAATGAATAAAAATAGTTTTTAGAAATAATAGTAAAAAGAAAATTTCCTTGTGAAAATACTTTTATAATCATCAGTATATTCAGAACTAATCCTCTCCAAAACCAAGCTACACCATGCTTCACCACTTAAAAAACAAGATACTCCCACTGAATAGACTTTCATGTAATCTCCCTTTTTCTATAACCCATCATAGGATAGATCCCCCTTTTTCATAAGGAAATATCTCTCTTAGAAATCTTTATCTCATATCTAATCATAAAAAGATTCTCCCAATAAAATCATGGACAACATCTCCCCTTTTCAAATAAACTAAAAGAGCACTTCTATGAATGTTCAAAATATAGGGATAAAAATCCAACCATTTAATTCAATAGAATTACTATAACTTCATCTAAATATAATATTCCATATGGGAGTCTGGGTTTCTTATCTAAATCATCTCATTGGATAGGGATGGTGAGATTCTAATAGCCAACTAATCCCTCTAAAAATAGTCTTTGGGTAGTACCATTATTGTGATTTCTTCAATATGATCCTATGTGGACATATACTTTGAATTCACTATACATTTCTTAACCTTCTCCTTAATGAAATAATTCATCATCTCGTTGTTATTTTTTTCATGAGTGATGAAATGTTTTTTTACTAATTATTATAACAATTGATTTATCACACAATATTTCAATAATATATTTCACATAAACTCTAAAAACCTAAATTTTTTGCTTCACCCATTTTAATTTACTAAATTCTTGAGTAGATACAATATATTATACTTCTATAGTTCTCATTGAAATGTGGGAATGATTATTTCTTGGCAATGAAATTCAAAATCCTTTAAGATAAAATATATTACCCGATGTCGACTTGTAATCATTACCTAAACCATCCCAATATTTATTTGTGTATCCAAATAACTATAGTTATGGTTTTTCAGGATAAACAAGTAAGAAATCCATTTTTTAGTTTATATAATAAAGGAAAATCTCCACTGCTAGTAAGAAAACTTTCTTGGGATATTTTTGATACCATATAGATTGATAAGTGGTAAACACAATCACTATTTGGTATAATAGTCTTCCTATAATTTTCCTTTATTCTATTTCATCAACCTTTTATCTATCACTAACCCTTGAAAAAATCATTTGGGTATCCATCAGTGTTATCATCATCTTGGAATAAAACATTCCAACCATCTTGAGTATTTATTTATAATATATTGTCTTATTATTAATGTTTTATTCTTTCCATAAGTCACCTATAACCCAAGAAAAAACATTAATTCATTGATCATAGAAAACAAGAATTCACAATTCATATATTCTACAGAAAATTGGAATTATGATTCATCTGGTCCTCTAAAAATTATTCCATATAAATTGATAAGAACCAATATCCATTGATCATTATCTTTCTTAATGTATATATTATTATCAACTTCACCTCACATGAAATCAAGATCTCTTAAGTATTTATCAATACAATAATACCAAGATCTTAGATATTTATTCAGTTAGTATAAAACCTTATTTAACTTGAACATTTTAATCTCATATTCATCTATATGAGAACCACATCTTTTCTCGAGGAAAACATCTTCCCTAGTAACTCTTATAAGGAATTATTATTTTACTTCCATTTATTACACCTTGAACTTTATTTTCACAAAAATTTCAAAAAAAATATATGAATAGTTTCATTCCAAGATATGGGGTAAAAATATTTATCATAATTAATTACATTGATTTTGGAGTATCCATTCTACACTAGAAAAACTTTTTTGAGTCACCTTGTTATCCTCATTGAGTTTATTATATAACACCCACTTGGATCTGATAAATGTTTTTCTTCCTGGCATTGGATAATTTCCCATATATAATTCTTCTCAAATTTTTCAAGATCTTCATGATTTTATTTTCCCTAATATCCATAAATTGTATCCTTCTTAAAATATATAGGATTTATTTTAGATAACATAGAATTATTTTGTAATGTTTCAATCCTTCATGTTAAAAAATTTTAAATCCCCACTAATATTTTTTTAATCTATTATAACCTTTCTTACTTACATCCTTATATATATTGATATTGTTTTAATTTCCTCATATTTAGTTCCTTATTATTAATCTACTTCTTCACCATGCACTTTCCCTATGCTTATCACATCCTCATCAAGTTCCTCTAAAATCACATCACTTTTTTCTATGAAAACTACACATAGGATTATGAATTATGAGAAAATTTCACAATAATAATGTCTTGATTTTATGATGATTTTTTCAAGAATATTTTTCTTGAATTTTTTTGCCATGAATTTTTTATCAGTAGCCAAGAAAAATACCTTTATCTCCATAGACTTTAAACTTGTTGTTTTTCTCTATATTAGGTATATATAAATTACTAATGAAAGCTCTAAAGTTGTTCGATGTTGGATTCTTTTCATACTACATCTCATAGTGTGTATTATATTTAATTTTTTATAAAAATTACATATTGGAGATATAGACTAATTTAATGAATAATTTTTTTGGATTTTTCTATAGTATATTATTCTTAATGAGCATCATACAAACCATGTTATTAATGATTTAGTTACTCATCTCAACGACATCGTTTTTTTGATGATTCATCATTGTTAGATATTATTACCTTATCATATGCTTCTCAATATGTCCTTCTATAAATTTGTTAGTGAATTTCATGCCTTTATTAATGCATAATTTCTATATTTTTAAACCAATATTCTTCTCTCTAAATCTATGATAATGTGTAATACACTTGAAAACTATAGATTTTTTAGTGATCACCACCATCTAATCCATCCTTCAATAATCATCAATGAAAAAAAACACAGTAAATATGTTCATCCATGGATTTGGGTGATATTTGACCACACACATCAATGTGTACCAACTCATGTAATATAATAGATTTCATTTCCTTCATACTATTAGTATCCTAATTCTTTTTCTATTTTTGAAAATCATCACAAGTGTGAGTGTAATCATGTGAGATTTTAGGGATATCACAAGATTCTTAATTACATATTAACTCTTCCCATGACTTTTGGCTCAATTCGATAAGACTTTTGTTCCATAGATTTTTCTTTTCTTCTTTGTTTATAAAACACATGTCTTATTCTCTACTAATGAAGTAAGAATTCATGTTTGTTTAATTTCTATATAAAAAAATCGAACCATAAATACCCTAGATAATTTAATACTTCTTATTAAAACTAACCACATGGACTAAGTCACATAATTGAATTAAATTTAGAAAATTTTGAACAAGGACTTCAACCACAAATATATGTGTGTACCATATGTATTTTCCTCCATTTTTGGTTTTTTAAGCGGTAGTGATCATCAACCATAATAATTGATAAATAAAATGACACTTTCCTTGACATTCATGATCCCTGTAGAAATATATTTATTCCCTAATATATATTAAATGAATCCACTTTGAAGTATTTATATTCTATCTTGATCCGTTAGTTTAAAATAAATTTTTATAGCATTCGTAGTCTCAGTTTTTCATTTCTCTATCAATGTTCCCTACAATACTTCCTATAGGTGGAAGTGATTGTTCCACCTATAAATCTATTGGATCATCCTCATCTAATATGTTTGAAAATTGATTATTATTTCTCTACCCACTTTATTATACTTACATATACTTATATCTCCTTTAGTATATCTATTTTTACCCTTAATGATAAATTCAACACTTTGTGTAAAAAAATCACACCAAAAACGATAGTCATTAAAAATATACCATGTTTAGAAAATTCTACATATATATTTTTTATTTTTTCCATGAAGTTACTGTTATATAGGGAACACACAGACTGTGTATGCCACAAATTTCAATAATAATATCACAAGATTTTTGGTCTATTGTTTTTTTTTTCTAGATACTCATATAGTTTTTTTCTCAGACTTTTTTGGTTCATACAAATCAACCTTCCAACAATTTTTGTCTAATTTTTGTTTAATATCAATTATCACTACTTTTTCTTATGGTCAATCCCATTAATAGACTTGGACTTATTTTTAAACCTCTAAACTTTTGAGAAATTGTCTTTATCTTATGTTTACTCTTTGTGTACCACCTTATATTCTTTCAAAACATGTACACTTCCAAATTCTTGATGCCTTTCCTAGAGTTAAAATATATTCTTGATCACTAGGATTTCTTTATATGTTAATGAATTTGGATTCAATATCCTTGAACATTTTGACATGATCTTTCACCGAATCAATCAATCCATCAATAATTTGGTTCTTCTCTTAAATTTTTATATTATTCTCAAAATATTTTTCTGAATTTATAGGATTTATATATTTAAATTGTTTATTTTTTTCATCCAGATAATATTTATCTTCTTATTATTGTTGTATATAAATTTTATAATCAAATATAACTCCATTTTATTTATTTACTTTAACCCTTAAAACATAAATTTCATCAAGAGAATATTGAACTTTAACATTTAGGTTAAATCCTCCCTCAACTCAAATATTTTCATCATAATTTTCCTCCGGTTGTGGTTTGACTATGGAAGAAAAAAATACATTATCATTGAGGAATTTAAAGTTCTTAATTTATTCCACTTTAGTTTCTTCTGATCTAACAACTTCTTCTAAAATAAATTTATTTTTTAGGATAATTTGGGCTATGAAATACCCTTTCATTTCAAAAACTTGGATGATTTATTCATGGGTTATTAATCTTCATCAATATCAAAAAAATATCTTTTAATACCTTGCAGTGATATGCCTAAATTTTCCAAACCAAAAGAAAGTATGTGGAATCATGCCTTTGAATTTCCATTTTCCCCTCCTTGGATTTGAGAGGAAAAAATTCATCACCTCATAAACATTCATATCCTAATGATCATCCCCTGAAGTTAGTTTATTCATTTACTTGAATTCCACTCCCAAAAAATTCTCCTTTTCAAAAGAGTCATTTTTTCTCCTCATCTCATATAAAATGAGGGTGTTGTGAAGACTACCAACATCACCACCTTTGGGTTCTTTTATTTGATCACCAAGACCTTAATGTTGAATCATAGTTGTAATATTCTCATGATCCTCTTCATGGTCTTTATATTTCATAGGAATTTGTAAAATTTTTGGAATTTTCTCCATAGTGATGTTCACCTGATCATAGAATGTCTCAACATAATCATTTGGGTACATCCTCTGATCCTTGTATAGGTTCTATATAACCTGTAATTTTCCTTTATGAAGCTCAAAATCACCTTTATAGATGATGAGAATTTTTTCTTACATATAGTGTGAGGATTTATATAACATCACCTCCATGTATATTACATTATGAAATTCTTTTTTTAGTGTGGTGACTCCTTTGGAATCAACATCAAGATCCCTTTAGACTTTCCTTGATAATGTTTCATACCCCACATTGATTGAGATCACGTCAATGGAAGATGTTAAAATATCTATTCCCAAATATTAAAAATAGTATTTCATATGATTATTCCATAACTAATAATTCCTGTTGTAAATTATTGGAATTACCTTATGGTTAATGGTCACTATTATGGATTCAAATAGAAAATGTTCCACTGAGAACATTCAACTCTGATACCACTTATTAGTCCCAAGAAAGGTAAATACCACAAGAGGGGTGAATTGAGGTATGTTGGTCCTTAAATGATGAACCTTGCCAAAAATATTATTCCATGGTTAGTGGAAACACATATCTCCATCACATTAGATATGAAACGATAAATAAAAAATGGGGGAACATAATAAATTTTTCATGGTTATCCAAAAAATCGCTAATACAAGGAGATACAATGGTGATGTACCAATGTACCAAAAACACTAAGCATGATTTTTGGTTTAAAATTTATAGTATCCACAATGAACCTATAGGTTTAAAATATTTAGAAAAAAATAGTGAATTCAATTCTATGATTAGAAAATGTAAACCAAAACTCCCCTATAAAATTTAATATGGGTTACAAAAACAATAATTGGTAAATTTGATCAATGATGGAACAAAATAAATAAATTTTTTCATCAACATAATGAAAATCCTTTATCTCACAGTGAAATTGACTCTTGTATATCTCTCATGTTCTTCTTTAACTTTCCAACATTGATCTGGAATACCTCTTCAATCTTCCAAAAGTCATCCAGAATTCTGATCTTCCCTTTCTTCAACTCACAAATATTATTCCAATAAAAATGATGTCAATATCTTCTATATCACCTTATATTAATTTTTAATATTAATTGAACTATGTGGATATTATTTTCATAATATCTAGCACCATAATTTTCACCATATTAGATTCTCAATGAAATAACATGAACTAGTCCCCATGATCTACGAATCTTTCAAATCTCATTAACTCTTCTTAATTATCAGTTATAACTTCCACATGATCTTCCTTAATTATCACATCATGATTTTCAAACATGTTATGGCATGAGCCTCTTCAATGGAATAGACAAATTTAAATCGTTAGGACCATTAAAATATATCTAAGAATATTTAGAGCATTGAACCTTTTAAATTATCCATTAATTTTAAATTGAAATCTAAGCCTTTGTGTTAATATGACATGGGAAATGATCTTTCAGTTTTAATATCATGTGAGTTTCAAATTTTTCTTACCCTACTTTGAAAATTCTTGAGTTATTCGCACATGATTTGATATGATACATGTGCTATTTATTCATCTATGAGATATCTTATTCCTATTCGAATTATTCTTACACTATATGTGGGAAATTTAGTTTAATATCACATTATGCTTTATACTCATCAGATTAATCACATGTAGCCTCACAATCTAACTCATACTTATTCTTCCCTATCATGGTGGTGAATCTTATGTATCACATGTTTTCATGAAAATAACTCTTATGTATTTCCCTTTGTCATGATAATGACTCTTCTGTATTAACATTTATCATGAAAATGAATCTTTTTTATACAAGTAACTTTTTCATTTTCTAATTCTTTTAAGGGTGAAACCTGGTTAATTTTATATATTCCAAGAAACCTATGAGAAATTGATACATTTTTTCATTTAGAATATATTAACTTCTTGTATCATTCTAGAATACACTTATGTATGTAGAGATTATTCAATAATGGTTTAAAATTTTTCAAAACATGTCAACCACTTCAGGAAATATTCTAGACTAAATTTATAGAACCAAAAAAACCTATAATATTAAAAAATGACCTTTACATACCAAATTCAGGACCTTTATATATATATATATTATATATATATATATATATATAACTCCATGACATTCTATTTTTTATAGGAACTCCAAAATACATCTTATCACTTCTAAAATAAAATTCAAACTACAATTTCCGGACCATTCATAACTCCTCTTCTGAATAACACTGGAACCATGTTCATCTCTTCTTTCATATTAATCCCTAGAATAACTTCAGCTTTAAGTTCAGAATATCCAATTTCAAAATAACTTTATGAATATCTACTCTTAGGATAACATTTATAATATCCACCATATTCCAAAATTCTAGAACAATTGATTCTTTATTAATTTTGGAACATCATATTCCTCTAATTTTTACAAAAACTCCTATGACCTACATGTTATAGGTTCTTTATGATTTTTAAGCTACTTTATAAGATCCTTCAATAGTCTAGTCAACAGAAACAACCCAAAAATTCTCTACGGGGATTTTTTGTAACAATTTATTTACTAGATTGACATTGGCATGTCTTACTTTTTATTTTTAGTTTAATATCTTTACATGAGAATGGATATGTTTAATTAGTATGCATAATGCTTTCACTCATCATTCTTAGGAGTTTCATTCAATATTTGTAATCTTAATTATTATTTATTTTATCATATATTTTTTCTTAAATGGATCATATAGAATCAAAAGGAAATGATTGAATTATTCATAAAGTAATTTCATGAACATTTATTGTCTGGATAATTCCTGGGCTTTCATTATTTGTTTTTTACATTTTCACACTAATTATTTTGTTGTATAACTTCTTATTAAACTATAATTCATGAATTTAAGTTCCAAGTATCAAAAATAGTGTTTTGTCATATTTTTAATCTTCCCCCCACTTGATGTTGCCTACTGGAGTTCTTCTCCTTACCTATTTGAGACAACAAGATATACTGGAAAAATGGTCAATAATCATTTAGTTGAAGGAATTTGGAAAAAACATTTATTTTTTGAACGGTCTACATTGATATGAAGATGAAATGATATATTTATTATACTGAAAAGGTTTTACAACATGTAAATTTAGGATTAAGAGATAATAATGAACCATTAGAAAATTGACTTATTATCATAGGCTTAAACTGTGGTAATAGGACCCAAGGTCACGGTCATAGCATACAGCCATGTTCATTGCACTAGTGGTCAAGTTTTACATGGAAGTAGAGCAACAACAACTATTAAAAGATAACCATGACCATGGGTATTATTAAAATATAGTTGTTTAATATAAATTGAGGATTTTGATTCATTTATTAAAAATTATTTATTATTTATTATTATTTATTATTTATTATTTATTATTTATTATTTATTATTTATTAATTATTAAAAAAATTATATTAATTACTTATAATTTATTATCTATTCTTTTATTATATAACACAATTATTTCCCGTGATCTCACTCATCCTTGAACTACACCCACCCAGGCATACTTAACTCCATAAGCCCCCATCAACTTTTTTAAAGGAATTCTATAATTATTAGAATATTATAAATATTACTAAACTGATTTAAGAAACAAAACACGTCATTCAAATAACTAATAAATAAACCAATAAATTTCTAATTTATAATTAATTATTAGTATTTATAAATTTCTTATTATAACACATTAATAAATATTAGTAATTTATTATTTATTACAAATTCAAAAATCTATAATAATTTATAATTAATTATTGATTTATAATTTTTTATTTTTAATAAATAATAAGTAATAAAAAAATATTTTATATTTAATAATTATTATGAATTATTCATTATTCATTATTAAATAGTTGATTTTAACTATTAATTAAAATTAAAAAATAATTACTGTAATTAATTGTATAGTAATAATTCATAATTCATATTAAATGGAAATCAACTTATTATTTAATATTAGTTAATATTTTAAAAATAGTAGATTAATCGTAATTCATAATTTATAGTTAATAATTATATATTAATAATTGATAATATAAAATAGTTTATAATCAATAATAAATAAAAAATATATTTAATATTTAATATTTAACTATAAATAATTGATAATTTTAATAAATTATTAAATATTAATTAATATTTCAAAAATAATTAATTACTAATTCATAATTTATAATTAATAAAAAATTATTGATTTATATTTAAAATAAATAAACATTATTTCTTAATATATAATTAATAATTAAAAACTAATTAAAATTTAATAATTATTAATTTATAATTAATTTTTTATTAATAATTATTACCTAATAATTAATAATTAATTATTACTAAGTAATCATTATTATTGTTGTATTTAAATAAAAAATATGGTAATACATTCATCCATGGTTGGGAGTGACTATGGTTGTGGGTCTACCCTATAGCCATAATGAGTCCTAACCATGGAGGTAAGCCCCCTATGGTCATTGTCAGTTATGCCCATGGAAAAATCATGTTTTTAACCTATTTTAATAGTATTGATGGACACTTCTCATACATTCTAGAGAAACCAATTTAGATGGGATAATGATCAAAATTGGATTAATGTCCTCAACTCTACCCATTCCTTAATGAGTTCCAAAATAAATACTTTTTTGGAGCAAGCCACAATTATGGAGGAGATTAAAAATATTGTGTTTTAACATGGTGCACATAAGGTTATAATGCCAAATGATTTCTCATGATTTTTTATTAGCGATATTATCACATTGTGGGTAGTAGTGTTATTAATATAATGATGTCTCTATTAAATATAGGTTCTCTTCCCCAGTCACTTAGTCATATTAAATTTTATTATTCCCAAGAATCATTTATCCATAAGAAGTGAGTCATCTTCATTCTATTTTATGTGAAAATTTTTCAATAAATCCATTTATAGAGTTATTTTTAATATATTAAACCATTTTCTTAATGATTTAGTGTATGATCCCTAAATTCAATTCTTGTTTCATCAAATTATTCCTAATAACATCATTATTGTATATAAATCCTTTAATTCCCCCAAGACTAACAACTCCAATAAAAAATCAATTCATGGACATAAAATTGATATGAAAAAGAATCCTATAATTATATTAAGTAGAATTTTCTTAAAGTTATCCTTTTTAAACATGGATTTAGTGTTACATGAACCAATTAGGTGATGAAGTGTGTGACCACGGTTACTTATAGTATCTCTATAAATAACAAGTTTTTAAACCAAGTGGTACCCTCTAAAGGTTAAGGTAAGGTGATCCCTTATCCCTTTATTTAATTTGGTATCTCATGTTTTATCAAAACAATTATAGAATTTAGTCAATGAGAGTCATTTTTTATCTTAATATCAAACACTAATGTCCTATTGTTTCCCACAAATTATTTTATAATGTTTCATTATTTTAAAAACGTTAATGGGGAAAATTTGTAGGTGTTGAAGAATATTATTCAAATATATTGCAATGTTTCAAGGTAAAAGGTGAATTTTATGAATTAATGCATTTTCATTGTCAAAAAATCCAAAATAATAAGGATAAAAAATGTATAAACAATCATAAATATTTTAGTGACTTTAAACCCTAGGAAATATTTAAGTCTTTCATCAATTTAGAGAAGAAGAAAATATGAAGCCCTTAAATTTTTAAAACATTGAATTCAATAAAATATTAATACTTGGAAGATATTTTTATTTTCATATTATGGTATATAGACCTTAATTAATGAACATATAAATACTATCCCTAAAATATATATACCTTTTATAAAATTATAAGCTATGTGGTGTAAGGAAGTTAGCTCTTAAATTTCTCACTTTTTGTGGGGTCAAAATAGGGGGAAATTATGATACACTAAAAGAGTTTATAAAATATCTATCTTAGAAATTATAAAGGAGTTATGGGATTCATGTACCTCTATAATTTTAAATTTTACCTACTCACAAAAAAATCTAGGATAATTATTTCAATCACTAATTAAATATTTTTTTTCTTTTAAGGTAGTGTATTTTACTTATTATTAATTTTTTTAGTATTCTAGTGGACTAAAATATTTTTGGGGGTGATAAATCATTTTTTTAAGGATAATAATTCCATATAATATGTGAAATATGGAAAGCAAGAGATGGTAAATCCATAAATGAAATTAAGGGCATATAGATTCATGACTTAGAATCCCAGTGAATGAATCTCAAAATCCTTGGTTCCCATCATGAATTTAAATTATTTGATTATATACATCAACAATATGGTAGATATAACAATCAATATATTATCAAGTAATTTTATTCTAATATTTTTAGGACTTTTAAAAAGAATGTTATCCTAAATAGTGTCATTGAAGATAGGATGACATGTCCTTTTGATATGAATGGGAAGCAAAATGTTAGGTCTTGATAAAATTTCTTCAGGATTTATTCCCATCAAGCTAACTCACAAGCCTCTTATTCACATCATATTACGAATAATTTCAAGAATATATTGTGGTATTTCCCTAGTATATCAAAAGTAAATCATTTTATGTGAGAGTCATTAAATAACATATTTCCTTCTTAAAAAACATGGACAGAAGGAAGGAAATACCCTCTCCTTACTATTTTTTCCATGATTAAAAATAATCATTAGAAAATTTACTTTTTCATTGTCCATTAAAATATTTTATCTGTATTTCAACTTGAAGTGCCCAGATCAGTGTGAATCACTGAGAGGGGGAGGGGGTGAATCAGTGATCCCTTAAAACTTTTTACTAATTGATTCTTTATCAATTAAACCTCTATGGCTGGTTAAAGCCTCGATCCACTCTTCTTGTATCTCTCAACCTTTCCCGGATAATGCAGTAATGAAAAGGCACAGGACACAAGGATTTTACAAGGTTCGGCACCAAAGGCCTACATCCTTGCCATGCTCTCCAAGCATGGATTCTCCATTATAACCTGTTAAAATTACAATGGTCGATACAGAGTCCCACTGTATCTCTCCTGAGTCCCACAGGAGGGTCTTTATACTGCGTCCCACAGTGTTACCAGAGTCCCACTGGCCTGCTCCAGAATCCCACTGAAGACTTCTTCTCCCTGAGTCCCACAGGGTCTTCTCCTGGCTCCTCGAGTCACACGAGTAGCTCTTCTTCACTTTAAGCTTCTTCAAGTAACTTCAACAGCCTGGGATAAAGGCTGCTGGCCTTGCTCTTCTTCTGATCACTTGTGGTGAACAGGTCTTCTCGTCTAGCTCAGGCTTTATCTCCTTCTTCAGGAAGACCTGGCTTCTCTCTTCAACTACTGAATACTCAGACAAATAATATCTTTAACTTCAGTCTGGTCCAGTCTCACACCAATTCAACTTCATGCACTGAATGCATGGAAACTCTGATTCCTCAAGATCTTCTGGTCTTGGACAACTCAGATGCACACCACTGATTTAGCACTGTTCACGTGTGCACGTGCATGCATGAATGCATGCACTTTCCCTTTCCTCTTCTTGGTGCAGTAGACCCACAGAGGGTGTAATCTCTTTTAGCACACACCTTCTTTGAACTTCACACAATTAATTCAATTTGTTTACACACATAAATGTGTGTTCTACCTTAGTGTGAGTATTCTCCTTCTTCTCCTTCTTAGTGTGTATACACCACTTAGTACACACTAAGGTTCGGCCTTCACTTGTTTTGCACACACAATTTGTTCCACGTTTTGCACACACTTAAACCATAGGTGGTTCTTCAATTTTGCACACACACACTAAGGTGTGATCTTCACTTCACCCAAACAAGGCTACGGCCTCTTTGTTTTCTTTTTGCACACAAAGGCACAAATGTGGTGGCCTTCCTCCTTATGCACACACACGGCCACGGCTTGGGTTCTCCTTGTACACACACACAAGGTGTGTTATACACTTCACATGCAAGTGTTCAAGCCTTGGCCTCCTACTTCTTCTTGCACACACACTGCCCGTAGGGTGTATTTTCACTTTGCACACACAATCTCGTAGGGTCTTCTTGTTTCACACACACCCAAGGTTGCGGCCTTTTTATTTCTTTTGTGCACACACACACAAGCCGTAGGGTGTTCTCACTTGAACCCTTTCTACAAGGAGGCGCACAAGATGTCTTGGTGCAAGGGGCAGCCGCGCAAGGTGCCACTGGCCATGGGTCGCGCAAGCACCTGGGTGCAAGGCAGCACGGGCTTCAACCGTGGGCGCGCAAGATGCCGCGGCCCCGGGTTCTTCCTGCCGCGCAAGGGGAAGGCGCGCAGGGTTCTTCTCCAACCTCTTCTTTCGCGCAAGAGGTGCGCAAAAGGAACTCACGAAGCCAAGGATGGCTTCGGGCTGCTTCGTCGCGCAAGTGGGTTGCGCGGAGCTCCAAACTTCGTGAGGAACAGAGCTCACGGGACTCGGATTTTCACAGAGTTTCAGCAACCGAAATGAGAGCCTCGGCCTCTCCTTTTATAGGCAGAGAAACGCCTCAAATCTTCCGCGTGGGATAACTTCAAATCCCCGAAGATTTCGGGATTTCAAGATTTCCTTCAATCTTGTTTTTCTTTTTATTTCACGCGGGTTTCTTCCTCTTTCTTTCCTCCTCGTGCATGCGACTCATAACGCATGCACGGCCTTCGGTTAAGGTCCAAACCATGCAGAAAATAAATCACGTGGCCTCGCACCTCCGGTTGCTTCGGCCAACCTCGAAATCTCCCAAACATTGCATGCATGCCTACTGTTGTGCACGGTTGTGTTCAGTGTGATCAGACGATCACCATGATGTCTTCGGCTTCGAAAATGATGGCCGGATACTCACATTCTGTCGTCGGGGAGGCACTGGTTCAGCGGCTGCTCGCGGGTGGCTTCGGCTCGAGCTCGACGAAGGAGATGAGCCGGGAGCCGTTCGATCGGGCGAATGAAGGACATCGGACGGCCGGATCAAATCGGGGGCGCGGCGGATCAGATGAGCGGTCCAGATCGAGCGCGAGATCACTCGGACGGCCGGGATTTGTTCCCGGTGAAAATCGCGCGTCCCACATCGAAACTTTCCGCGGATTTTCCGCGGTTTATTACCCTGGCGCTCCCATGAGCGGCCAGTTGAAACTTCTCCCCTCCCGGTGCCGCCCCGCACCGGGTTCTCTCTGCGGGCGCGCTCTGCGCCCACTCTTGCTCCCGCGGGCGCGCTCTAGCGCCCACCATGCACACACACGGGCGCGCTGCGCCCACTATGCGCTCCTCCGGGCGTGCCCCAGCGCCTCTGTGGTGTCTGCGGGTGCGCCCTGCCGCCCTGAGCTCGCCCCACGGGGTTCCCCCGGGCGTGGTGCCCTAGCGCCCATGCCTTGGGGTTGAACCCCCCAAGGTGCCTTGGCTGGCCTAATTTTTTTTTGGCAAAGGCAAGTACAAATACTTTGTCAAAAACAAAGTAACCCATGAGTATAAGCCAAATGCCACTTCTCCCTTAAGCCATTTCTTTCCTTCTCTACTTCTTAAGAATTCTTTAATCCTCCTCCCATGATCTTCACTTAGGATACGGAATTCAAAAGGTTCCTTCATAATCTTCAACCGAACTCCTGAATCAATTATTTCTTCTTCATTAGAATTCCTCCATTCTTCTTCCACATTTATTCATCACTTAGGAATGGAATTCAAAACGGTTTCTTCTTCATCTCCTCTTCCATATGTGTTCAATACTTAGGAGGGACATTCTCGAAGGGTCTTCTTCATCAACCGAGCTCCTGAATCAAATAATTTATCAAAATTCTTCAATGATCCAATCAGAGATCAAGTTGGATCTTCTTCAAATTCTCATGCACTAAGTGATAGTGCATGGACTTTATTAATCCACTTCATCCACTTAGAAGTAGTGAATGGATCTTCTTGCTCTCCTCATGCATTGTCAATACAATGCATGGTCTTCTAATCATTGGTATGACATTGTATCATCATGATACAAGTTCTTGGAACTTAATGATCAGCTCAACAATCGTCTGATTTTCTTAGAGAATGTTTCAACCATCAGCTCCTATGTCACTTAGTGAATCTCCTAAGTGACATGCATCTTAGTATCATGGCCATTCTCCTTCATCACCATCACTATCACATCCTTTGACATTCACATCTTGACTCCTTGACATCCATTCATTCCAAGACAACTTTATGCCTTATTGACAACAAATGCAACACAATGCACTTCAATCTCCCCCTTTGTATTTGTTGTCAATACACTCCTTCAGCACATATGAATGGGTCAATATGTGTGCCAATAATTTCTCCCCCTTATTGGCAATCAAATGCAAAGGTGTGGTGTGGTTCTCTTTAAAATATCACTTCCTCCCTTTAAAAAGTATTTTCTTGAAAAACACTAAGAGAGGGATGATGTCACATGTTCTCTTTAGCAAAGAACCTTTAGTAAATCAAATCTAAGTCTACTTGGGCTAACCCGGTGTAGAAAACAAGAGTGATATGACCAAGGAATTCAAAGCTGTCCAAAATTCACTGTACATGTGAGATCATGCTTAGGGGTTTGAAATTTTTCAGATATACCAATGAATTGCTAAATCCTGCACATACTTCACAAAACTCATTAGAAAGTTCAGTGCAATGATAAAGCTCCCCCTTTCATCCATTTGTCTTCAATCCATACTCCCCCTTAATTGACAAGATAAACTCAATTAAGAAACAAGGGATGAAAGTATGATTGGAATACCTTCAGCTTTTCTCAAGATAGTATTAAATCTTAGAATACCATCTTCTCCAGATTGGCTCCCCCTCAAGGGGTGCACTCCATTCTGTCCAAACCATCCTCCAGCTGAGAATGATCATCATCTTCAATTCCCTGCAATGTCAGCACATGTATATACCAAGAGTATAAGGGAATAAGATGGAACCTCCTTGGTTCATCAATTTGAACAACAAGGTTGAGAAGATTCTCTCAACCGAGATGTCCCATTTTCACCAGTCTTCACACTTGCACATTTGATCTTCATTGATGTCTGTGCTGGTGTGGTTCTCAACCCATCTTCATGTGAAATCTTTTTCTTCCCTTTTGCTTTAGCAAATGCCAGAGCTTCATCTTCAGCTTTTTGTAGTTCTCTGGCAAGTTGCAACTGATGTGGCCATATGACAAGTATATCATTTGGAAGAGTGGCCTCGGTTTTGGAAGTTCCACATGGTTCTTTGGATGCTGCTAAGCTACCTCTCTTAGGCAACTTATTTTCAATCAATCCCTTCTTCTTCTGGATTGATTGTCTTTTGGAGTACAGTCTGCTTCTATTTAGTTTCATGGCTTCTTTACAAAGGTCCATGATGTGTCCTTTCTTTCCACAGTAGAAGCATTTCTTGGTGGTCCTTCTGGATGACTCACCCTTCTTGGATTTAGACTCCAAGGACTTCTCTTCATTCTTCAAACTCTTCTTGGGAGCATCTTCCACTTTCTTCTGCTTGCTTCCCAAGGAATCTCTCTGAGCCAGGTTCAGTGATCTTTTCTTCTTTTGAGCTCTGGATACAGTTGGAGATTGACATGTATCTTTTTGACCACTTTTGCAATCATCCCAGATGTTGTCAAGTAATCCAAATCTATTTGCAGTAAACAGATGTCTCTGGACCTGTGGATGTTGCTTCCTTCCTTCTGGCTTGCTCCCCCTTGGCATGGGCTTCCTCTGTGCTTTGGCATTCAGTGGATTGTACCAACAATCCTTTGCACAATGCCCATACTTATTACAACACCAGCATTGACCCACAAATCTTGACCTCTTGAGTCCTTCTGATTGTAGGGTACTTTTCTTTACCTGTTGTGCTGTTTCAGGAGAGCTCTGCTTCTTTACTGTCTTCATCCATATTTGTTTGGAATTATTCTTCCATCCTGCACTTTTTGTAGAAACACTATTAGAAGCATCAGTACAAGATGGAATGGATGGTACCTTTCTTTTAGAAGTTGTTGCCCTTTTATTATAGGATGTCTTTCTTTTAGAATCATCCTTTTCAAAGCTCACTTGAGTAGCAACATTTCTTCTTTCAGCTGACTGGGAGGATTCAGCTTTGGGTGATTGCAGATTTTTCAATATCACCTCTAGTTCAAAGCATTTCATGTTGAGGGAGTTCTTCTCATCCTCAACCAATCTTAGCCTACCTTCCCAATTCTGTTTCAGCTGTTCCATCTGGTCATCATGCACCTTCTTTATTTCATGCAATGAGTTGTCAAGCTCCTTCACCATTTTGACTTTTTCTTCAAGTTGAGCATCTCTGACAACCATTGATACTTTATGCCTCTTTTCCAGTGCATGGAAAACTTCTTTGATAATTACTTTAAAGATTTCTTTCTCAGAAAGGCTTCTCTGCAATTCTTCAGCAGTGTCTTCATATCTTTCATTGCAAAGAGAAACTGTTTCATCTTTGGCATTTACCAGCTTTCTGAGAGTGTTGGTTATGCCAACCCTTTTAGCCAGCTGATCTTCCATAGCATTGGCTTCTTCTTCTAACTGTGATTTTTCTTCTTGAAGATCAAGGATGCCTGTAGCTATACACATTGCCACTTCCTTGGGAACTATCTTCTGAAGATATTTGAGTGCACTCTGAAGATCATTCATTGTTTCGACTTCATCACAGCTAGGACAGGCTTTCTTCATCTTCTTGGCCTGTTTCTTCTTTCTATTTTTCTGAGTCTTGGCAGATATCTCCATTTTAGGCTGGTCGCTCATTTCCTCAAATCTGCACTCCATAAAGACTCCCTTGGATCTTTTAGAGGTAACCTCCCTCTGATACCAATTGAAGTGCCCAGATCAGTGTGAATCACTGAGAGGGGGAGGGGGTGAATCAGTGATCCCTTAAAACTTTTTACTAATTGATTCTTTATCAATTAAACCTCTATGGCTGGTTAAAGCCTCGATCCACTCTTCTTGTATCTCTCAACCTTTCCTGGATAATGCAGTAATGAAAAGGCACAGGACACAAGGATTTTACAAGGTTCGGCACCAAAGGCCTACATCCTTGCCATGCTCTCCAAGCATGGATTCTCCATTATAACCTGTTAAAATTACAATGGTCGATACAGAGTCCCACTGTATCTCTCCTGAGTCCCACAGGAGGGTCTTTATACTGCGTCCCACAGTGTTACCAGAGTCCCACTGGCCTGCTCCAGAATCCCACTGAAGACTTCTTCTCCCTGAGTCCCACAGGGTCTTCTCCTGGCTCCTCGAGTCACACGAGTAGCTCTTCTTCACTTTAAGCTTCTTCAAGTAACTTCAACAGCCTGGGATAAAGGCTGCTGGCCTTGCTCTTCTTCTGATCACTTGTGGTGAACAGGTCTTCTCGTCTAGCTCAGGCTTTATCTCCTTCTTCAGGAAGACCTGGCTTCTCTCTTCAACTACTGAATACTCAGACAAATAATATCTTTAACTTCAGTCTGGTCCAGTCTCACACCAATTCAACTTCATGCACTGAATGCATGGAAACTCTGATTCCTCAAGATCTTCTGGTCTTGGACAACTCAGATGCACACCACTGATTTAGCACTGTTCACGTGTGCACGTGCATGCATGCATGCATGCACTTTCCCTTTCCTCTTCTTGGTGCAGTAGACCCACAGAGGGTGTAATCTCTTTTAGCACACACCTTCTTTGAACTTCACACAATTAATTCAATTTGTTTACACACATAAATGTGTGTTCTACCTTAGTGTGAGTATTCTCCTTCTTCTCCTTCTTAGTGTGTATACACCACTTAGTACACACTAAGGTTCGGCCTTCACTTGTTTTGCACACACAATTTGTTCCACGTTTTGCACACACTTAAACCATAGGTGGTTCTTCAATTTTGCACACACACACTAAGGTGTGATCTTCACTTCACCCAAACAAGGCTACGGCCTCTTTGTTTTCTTTTTGCACACAAAGGCACAAATGTGGTGGCCTTCCTCCTTATGCACACACACGGCCACGGCTTGGGTTCTCCTTGTACACACACACAAGGTGTGTTATACACTTCACATGCAAGTGTTCAAGCCTTGGCCTCCTACTTCTTCTTGCACACACACTGCCCGTAGGGTGTATTTTCACTTTGCACACACAATCTCGTAGGGTCTTCTTGTTTCACACACACCCAAGGTTGCGGCCTTTTTATTTCTTTTGTGCACACACACACAAGCCGTAGGGTGTTCTCACTTGAACCCTTTCTACAAGGAGGCGCACAAGATGTCTTGGTGCAAGGGGCAGCCGCGCAAGGTGCCACTGGCCATGGGTCGCGCAAGCACCTGGGTGCAAGGCAGCACGGGCTTCAACCGTGGGCGCGCAAGATGCCGCGGCCCCGGGTTCTTCCTGCCGCGCAAGGGGAAGGCGCGCAGGGTTCTTCTCCAACCTCTTCTTTCGCGCAAGAGGTGCGCAAAAGGAACTCACGAAGCCAAGGATGGCTTCGGGCTGCTTCGTCGCGCAAGTGGGTTGCGCGGAGCTCCAAACTTCGTGAGGAACAGAGCTCACGGGACTCGGATTTTCACAGAGTTTCAGCAACCGAAATGAGAGCCTCGGCCTCTCCTTTTATAGGCAGAGAAACGCCTCAAATCTTCCGCGTGGGATAACTTCAAATCCCCGAAGATTTCGGGATTTCAAGATTTCCTTCAATCTTGTTTTTCTTTTTATTTCACGCGGGTTTCTTCCTCTTTCTTTCCTCCTCGTGCATGCGACTCATAACGCATGCACGGCCTTCGGTTAAGGTCCAAACCATGCAGAAAATAAATCACGTGGCCTCGCACCTCCGGTTGCTTCGGCCAACCTCGAAATCTCCCAAACATTGCATGCATGCCTACTGTTGTGCACGGTTGTGTTCAGTGTGATCAGACGATCACCATGATGTCTTCGGCTTCGAAAATGATGGCCGGATACTCACATTCTGTCGTCGGGGAGGCACTGGTTCAGCGGCTGCTCGCGGGTGGCTTCGGCTCGAGCTCGACGAAGGAGATGAGCCGGGAGCCGTTCGATCGGGCGAATGAAGGACATCGGACGGCCGGATCAAATCGGGGGCGCGGCGGATCAGATGAGCGGTCCAGATCGAGCGCGAGATCACTCGGACGGCCGGGATTTGTTCCCGGTGAAAATCGCGCGTCCCACATCGAAACTTTCCGCGGATTTTCCGCGGTTTATTACCCTGGCGCTCCCATGAGCGGCCAGTTGAAACTTCTCCCCTCCCGGTGCCGCCCCGCACCGGGTTCTCTCTGCGGGCGCGCTCTGCGCCCACTCTTGCTCCCGCGGGCGCGCTCTAGCGCCCACCATGCACACACACGGGCGCGCTGCGCCCACTATGCGCTCCTCCGGGCGTGCCCCAGCGCCTCTGTGGTGTCTGCGGGTGCGCCCTGCCGCCCTGAGCTCGCCCCACGGGGTTCCCCCGGGCGTGGTGCCCTAGCGCCCATGCCTTGGGGTTGAACCCCCCAAGGTGCCTTGGCTGGCCTAATTTTTTTTTGGCAAAGGAAAGTACAAATACTTTGTCAAAAACAAAGTAACCCATGAGTATAAGCCAAATGCCACTTCTCCCTTAAGCCATTTCTTTCCTTCTCTACTTCTTAAGAATTCTTTAATCCTCCTCCCATGATCTTCACTTAGGATACGGAATTCAAAAGGTTCCTTCATAATCTTCAACCGAACTCCTGAATCAATTATTTCTTCTTCATTAGAATTCCTCCATTCTTCTTCCACATTTATTCATCACTTAGGAATGGAATTCCAAACGGTTTCTTCTTCATCTCCTCTTCCATATGTGTTCAATACGTAGGAGGGACATTCTAGAAGGGTCTTCTTCATCAACCGAGCTCCTGAATCAAATAATTTATCAAAATTCTTCAATGATCCAATCAGAGATCAAGTTGGATCTTCTTCAAATTCTCATGCACTAAGTGATAGTGCATGGACTTTATTAATCCACTTCATCCACTTAGAAGTAGTGAATGGATCTTCTTGCTCTCCTCATGCATTGTCAATACAATGCATGGTCTTCTAATCATTGGTATGACATTGTATCATCATGATACAAGTTCTTGGAACTTAATGATCAGCTCAACAATCGTCTGATTTTCTTAGAGAATGTTTCAACCATCAGCTCCTATGTCACTTAGTGAATCTCCTAAGTGACATGCATCTTAGTATCATGGCCATTCTCCTTCATCACCATCACTATCACATCCTTTGACATTCACATCTTGACTCCTTGACATCCATTCATTCCAAGACAACTTTATGCCTTATTGACAACAAATGCAACACAATGCACTTCACAACTTTATAGATAAGGATTGTTCTAGAGATTTTTTTATTTGTAAATTTGGTTTGAATATTATTTTTATGTCCAAGAAAAGTGAAATAAAGTTTCTATGTAATTTTAAAGAATAAGAATGGCATGGTGGTCTATTTAGAGGAATATATAAAAGCCTATTTTTTATAAGAAAAAACCATGATGTTCATCATTCCATTGTTACTGCTAAGAAATATCCTTTATAACATGATATTTTTTTGAATGAATCAAAGGAGAATATAGAGATTCCACAATTTCAGTAATAAATAATAACACTTCAGGAAGAAAAACTAACTGGCCATTTCCCTAATTAATGTAATAGTGTTTCCATGTATAATCATACTGTAAATATGATGTTTTCAAACCATAAGAAAACATACCCATTTAATTTTATCGAATTTTGATGCTTAAATTTGTTTCTTTTCAAGTGATACAAATTCAAGTGTTAAGATATTATTTTATCTGTGAATTTGGTCATGGAATTGTATTTTTCTATATTAATTATTAATTGTGTAAATTGTGGAGAATATCCTATTGTTTTTTATTCGTTGTTTTTTTCTAATTATAGTGGTATGTAGAACAACATATTTTAATTCGATACTGATGCCATATTTAATTCCTTGGTAATTTTTTTTAATGTCCTTAGTATATTCAAAATATTTTCAACAATTTTCATTGCATTCACCATAGGTTTAAATTTTATTAATTTTCATTGGTAATGAGTGCTTAAAATTCTATATTTTATTTTATTTCAACATATCACCAAAAAAATGTTTCATAAATACTATTTCAGATCTCACTATATTTCCTTATTATTTTAGTTACACATTACTTTTCTGAACATTATTTTAATCCTATTTAATATTGTAAAAAAAATTTATGTTTTTATCTTATTTTTAAATGTATAAATAAATATACAGTAGTTTATAAAAAACATTGTGCAAATATAGATTAATTAATCCATTAATCTGATCCAATATGATATAAAATAAAACAGATATTTAATTCATTTAAGAATTGATAATTGGTTTATTAATATAAAATATAAGAAAGCATTGATTTTGAAATCCATTTTATGTTTTCATTTTATTAATCATTAATTGAAAACTATGTTAAAAAATATTTTAAAAACATATTTTATGAATGTGGTTTATTTATTAAAATATTTACATTTTACCATAAACATGAGAAATGTTTTTCTATCATTCAAAAATATACCATTATCATTTTAATTTAATTCAAATTTTTTTAATTTAGATAACCAAAATATTTTAAATTATTAATGGAAAAGAAAATATACATTCTAATCCTTATCAAAATCATTTTATATTATATAAAAACATATATGTTAAATTATTTTTTTATTATTATTAATTTAAATAATTGAGAATACAAAAAAAATTATTTCACCTATTAAATTTATATTAGTGGTATGTATGAAGAGAAACATCATGAGAAGGCATGGTAGTGTATAGTATCTGGTACCTCCTTTCCTCCATTGGCTATTCGGTGTCTATTGAGACTCTAAACAGTAATAAAAGACTAATCGGTCAAAACCATGTTTCCCAAAATTATAATTTCATATTTATTTCCTCATAGTTATAATAATTTTTAGAATCAACATTTCATATATGAGTTATGGATGATGCATTTTATAAAGGTGGTGTGAGATGCTGGGTAGATGGTTAGTAATGTACACCTTTTGGGATTTGTTTATTGGATTTCCAATCTTAGATTAATATACACTAATCTCATATTTATATTTGATTATGGAACTCACACCCTTAATAATCATATATTTATTTCACATCACTATCATTATGAAAATTCTGTAATGAATATTAATTTTTTCTGAAGAAGTTACTCCTCAATCATGTGAGTCCATACAAGTGACTCCCATTTTATTTATAATTAATTCTTATTTAACCTATCATGAATATAATAATGAAAAAGGTCATACGTATAGAATAAAAACACATTAATTCATTTGAATTTTTTTTAAAATAGGGTTGTGTCTGATCACTTTAAACATTTAAGGTTCATCCACTTCAAAGACATTATTTTCAATATCTGTTTTTTCATATGATGAATGAAATGTCCAATGATCATGAAAATATATTAGGACAAAGTTTTAAAGAAGTGTCTTTTGAAAGGTATAATAATTTTATGATGCTTTCTTTTTTTTGTTATGAAAATAAATCAATTCACTTTCTAAGTTTTTATAGTGGGACGAAAGGATTCTTAGTACTCAAAATATTTGATGAAATACTTAAGAAAATTCCTTTGGTTTTAGTTTTCTATTATAGATATTTTTTCTGAGTGAATTATTTTTCAGACTCACATTGGGTCCAAAAAGGAAGTTTCAGTTTTTATGAGAAAATTATCAAGTCTAGATTTCTCCATACTAAATCTAATGATTCATTGCAATTATTTATGTCTCAAATATCATAGGTTGTCTGAGAAAATTTTTATTCAAGAATTATGAAAAGGGGATAGAATATATGTTTGGTACCTTATGATAGATGATTATATTCCAATACTAATGTTATAAAATTCATGAAGAATCTGTGATAGAAGTAGAAGTTTATAGATGAATAAATTTTGGAGAATTTCATGCTTTTGAAGTCGAAGTGCTATTGAAGTGCTTATTATATGGTCCATTAGAATTAGTATGGCACTAATTTTTTAGAGTCAAAAAGTTGGTTTATGTAGATACGAAATTAGGGTTTGTTGGGACTGATGTTTGTAAGAAATTAAAATATCAATAAACTGGATGAAGATCAACAATATAGTGAAAAATTTTCATAAAACAAATGTTTTTTGTCTTAAAATTGGGTCAAGATAAAAAAAATCTGATTTTTCTTCCAGTGGTTCAAGGGAAAAATGGATTTTTTATTTTATAAGTGGTCAAGAATCATCATACTGGAATTGACTTTGATTCATCTGAATAAATCAGATATCAATCCATTATATGCATGTGGACACTGATACTTAATCTGACATAGGATCATTAGTCTGAGGAAAAGAAAAAAGGATATTTTTTTAAAGAGTTTTTTGGAAGTTTTTCCACGGGGGTTCTAATATCTTTAGAATTTGTGATGGTGTTTATGAAAAAATAAAAGAAAAAAAGTCTAATTAATTTTTAATAATGTTTACATTGTAATGTTTTCAATGTTTTTAATAGGTTAACGTCAGTAGGTAAATAGCATCGGTATGAGGAGGAATTATTTAGTTTTTACAAGTGGTCATCACAATGACATGTATTCAGTTTTAATGTATTATAAATTGGTTCGAGAAATTCATAGTGACCAAATTTTTTCATCGTAATGAATAATTGAAACATAACATTAAATGGTATCTGGCTAAATAATGGTTAGAATTTTTAAGGTGACTGAAGTCGTGAAAATATTTGATACATTTTATGAAGAATCAAAAATATTTGAGAAGAGCCAAAGAAGTCATATATGCATTCAAAATTGAAATTAAATTCAAAGTTAAGGAGATTTGTTTGTGTAGGAAAATGAGAGTAATTTTCCACCCATATAACTATTGATGAACTTATAAATATGAGAAAATATATTTTATTTTCTGAAAAATTTATTGTTCACATGTGATGAAAGAGAGAATGTGATGAATGTTCTAGAATAGAGAAGTTTTTAGAAAAAAAAATTCTGGGGAACATCATTGGATAGAAGAAGTATAAGGAAGGATAATAATCTGGTTTACCGTATCAAAATAAGTAATCATACGTAGTTTTTCAAGTAAACATGAAGTGTTACCTAATTTTTTTCAAGGGTATTATTTATTATTCTAATTTTCCATACTAAATAATCAGACTAAGGAATCAGACTGAGACATCAAACTGAGTTCTCATAACAAATCCTAGTAAGGTTGTTTCTACCTTCTTCTGGGTAGGAATGTGAAGAGTTTGGTTTTGAATATATTCATGTATAGGTAAATAAGGTAACACCATAACTAGTTTTGAACCAACTGGTGAGGTTTTCATTACTTTTTACAAAAACTTGTATTACATCATTCATTTTGAAATATGTACATGGATATTTGTATTGAACATAGTGCTACATAATTGTAAGGGTGTATCCTACTTGATCTATCCACACAAAAGGATTCTTTTCTGTTGTATTGTGTCCTATTGTATTGTTTCCAAACCATGACAAGGAATTAGAAACTCTTTTTAGTAGTGAACCTTGTAAATACTTGTGTTCCTATAGATTTGTGATTTTGTTTCTTTTCAGAAAACTAATAAATCATTAAGAGGAGGAGAAGGTTGTTTCAAAATAAAAGAAAACATAAAAGAAAAATATATCACTGATTCACCCCCTTCCCCTCTTTGTGATAAATTGATCCTTTATGGGAACTAACAAGTTTTATCAGAGTGATGGTCCCCTTCATTTAATAGTTGATGATGTTTTTGTAGAGTAGTTATTATAGATAATTTTAATTGTGTGAGTAATAAGTGGATTCTGTTCATTAATAGAAAAAACTATCATATACGGAAAGATGAATATTGCCTTATCATATGTCTCATGGGTATGATTTTCTAGAACCAACTATGTATGGGTTTCCTCTAATTAATGAAAAATTTCCTCTTGAATATGTGGATAAGAAGCTCATGATAATGATGGAAGAGCTAATAATTTTTTACTCTCATCACTTTTTGAAAGTTAATTTCTAAGAGTTAAGGGAGTTTCTACCACCAATGGTATTTGAGAAATGTTAAAGAAATTTTATAAATGTAGTAATAAGTTAAAAAAAATCTGTTTCACAAATCTAGAGGCTGAAGTATGAGGATTTGAAAATTGGTGAGTATGAATGTGTTAGTGATTTCTTCACAAGGGTGAATTATATTGTGAGCACCATCAAAAGTCTTTGTGAGATGTTCGAAGACTCAAATATTTTTTAATATATCTTGAGAATTCATCCTAATAAGTTTAATTCCAAAGAATCATTAATGGGAGATAAAGATCCTGAAACTCTATCTTTGGATTACCGTCATAGTGCTCTTATTACTTATGAAATGATAAGGGATAATGTTATTAAAAGAAAAAACAAAAAAATGATAAATTTACTTCTATGATAACAAGCAAGAAATGTCTAATAAGATTATAAAAAAGAATATGATGGTGATTTTGAATATGAATATGTGGTATGTAACAATCTTGATGAGTTTTTATCCTAATTTTATAATAATGTTAAAAGAGTTATAAGAAAGTATAAAGGGAAGATTACCTTGAAATATTCAAAATTTGGATCCATTAGAAGCGTTATTGTTAATTTTTCATGAATAAATAATGAATATAATAATGATAACGAATATAGAAGGCCAGGAAGATTCTGGAAGAAACATGGTGAGAAACCAAAATCCAATTCCAATGGAAAAGATAAAAAATATATCCAAATCCAAAAGGAGATACTTTGTTTAAAGGTTACGTAAAGGAATATGGTGAAGATAAGGATAAAAAATTTACTCAAGGTTCTAGAGAAATAATTTCATTAAAGTTTTTAATGGTGAATATTTTTTGAGTAGTATTTCTAGAGATGAAGAGACCGAGTTAAAATTTTATCTGAAAATATAACTAAAAGAATGTGTAAAAATAATGTGAAACATGAAAATGATATCTAAAAGTTTGAAAAAGGAAATTCCTACACAAACAATCAAGAATGTATTCCTGAAGATAAATATATGTTACTTGAATAAATTTATTGTCTAAATAGTATCTTGATAATGAAAATAATTAAAATGAGCATATTAAAGTAAATTCAAAGGAAAAGGAAAAAGAGTTGGAACATATCAAAAAAAATTTCTAAATTAGATCATGGAGTTACAAGTTTCAAGAACTATGTATCTGAAGTTGGGGAATGTTCTAGAAATGGTGTACCTATGAATGATCAAAACTTACCTTCAATGTTTAGAAATAATTTTGAATATGTTCCTAAGAAGAAGAAAGCTAAGAAAGTCATGTATATGGCCAAAACTAACAAATTTAGAATTTCATAATTTTCTAAAATTTATAAGTTTGAAAAAGTTTATAACACTACTAATTTTGATAAGGTTGGGAGTAAATATGAATTGGGTAAGAATATTTCACCTAATGACATCATTTTTGGTTGTTAAAAAAGTTATAATATGAAATATAGGAAAGTCATTGAGAAACATGTTCACAATACCAGACAATATGGAAGTTACAGAGAACATTATTCCTTATATGGTTATTTCTGGAATTGTGGTGGGTTTGGGAATATGGAAAATATGTGTTGGTTCAATCAAGTAAAATACAATTATCCCATGAGTTATAGAAATAAAAGTTTTTGGGGAAGTTAATTCTCTCAAAGTAATAAACCTGATAAGGATGTTTATAAGAAATTTGAGATGGTTAGTGTGAAAGTAAATAATAGGTTCCAACATTTAGAAACTGTTTGTGAAATATTTGAACAACCTATAAATCTTTAAAAAGAATTTAGTTTTTTAATAGCACCACAACATGTGTATAACAATTAAGAAAATCTGTATGTGAAGGTAGATAAAGGGAAAGAGAAAAATATTGTTATAGAAACTACTCTCAAACCTACAAAATGAGAAAGACCATGGATCTTGGATATTGGGTTTACTTCTCATATGATAGGAGACTTGAAATTTTTGAATAATGTGAATGATTTCAAAGGAATAGTGAAATTTAGAAATGATGAATCTCTCAGAATCAAAGGTGTTGGTTCTTCTATTATTGGGGTAGAAAAGTTGAAATCCAAGAAGTTTTTATTTTATGATGGTATGAAACAAAACTTTTTGAGTGTTTCTAAAAATTTTGATGAAGGTAATAAATTTTTCATTCTAAAATATGGGTTTTTAATGAAAAGAGATGAAGATGTAAAAGTTGTTACATGAGTCCAACATACAAAATGAAACTTGTTCTACGTTAGTAATGTTCATAACACATGTTACTTAAGCATGATTTAATAAAATTAGTTGTGACATAAAATACATAGACATATGTGTTAGATAAACATGAGAATGTTATAAAATAGAGATATTGTCTATGGTATTCTTGATATGTCAAAAATAAGATAATAGTGTTTCCCAATTTTTCAGAAATGGAACATTACAAAGTCTGTGCATAATAAATATTATATTTATTCAACTAAACCCATGCAACTAATTCATTCTGATATTTTTTCAAACAATAAAAAAATAAACTCATAGAGATAAGTACTTCCTTTATTTCATTGACGACTTTACTTTCATTACTTTTGTTATGTATTTAAAACATAATTTATATGCTCTAAACTTGTTTAAAAGTTTCAGAAGAAGAGATGAGAAGGAATGTGGGTATTCTATGAAGAATTTGAGAACCTAAAATTGTTGTGAGTACAAGAAAAAAAATTTAATGTTATCTTTAAAAACATAGGATTCGGCTTGAGTTTGGTACACTATACACACCCCAACAAAATGGTTTCACTGGAAGGAATAGTAGAAGTTTAGTTGAAATGGGGTGTGATGTGTTACTATAATGTGTTCTTTATCATTACTTTTGGATTAAATATATAATCACAACTATTTATATTTAAACCAATGTTTCTATATTCCAAATTCTGATATGAATCTATATGAAATTTTTTATGTATAAAAGTCTATGTTTGAAATACATAAGAGTTTTTGGGATTCCCTGTATTATAAATAACAAAGGTGGAAACCTTGTAAAGTTTGATCAGAGAGGTGAAGATAGAATCATTCATGGTTATGATATGGATGTAAGAGGATATAGATGTTTTATTAAAGAAACATTGATAATTGTTGATCTTTTTTATATAAAATTTCATGAGATAGAAGATAAAGATACTATACAAACACATTCAAATGAGTAAGATTATGAGGGTAAAAGAATAATTGTTATGAAACATGAGAAGGATATGATAAATTGGGATGGAACATAGATAGAAGAATAAGACTCGTCTATATCAAGTGATGAAGAATAATTTCATACATCCCAACCTAAACTGAGGAATCAAGTGGAAACTCAAAAAATTATTTGTCATCAACATTAAAAGGTTCAGATAAAGATAACATAAAAATTATTAACACGTGATTCTTTGTAATCAAAAGTTTATCCAAAATATATTTATACAT
This sequence comes from Viscum album, assembly GCA_963277665.1. Lineage (NCBI taxonomy): Eukaryota > Viridiplantae > Streptophyta > Magnoliopsida > Santalales > Viscaceae > Viscum > Viscum album. The sequence goes on along the minus strand of OY728142.1, from coordinate 1,096,073,916 downwards.
CTCTTGAGTATCTAGAATTGATTCATTATATGAATGAAGAGTTGGAATATATTGAGAAGAATGATACTTGGGAACTCATACATAACTCAAATGATAGAAATGTTATTTTTACAAATTGGGTTTTTTGGATTAAGTTGAATTAATATGGGGAAGTGATAATAAACAAATAAATATTATTTTGCAAAGTTTACTCACAGATTGAAGGAATTGATTTTGAGTAAAAAATTTCTCTAGTGGAATGGTTGGAAAAAATTATAGTATTTCTTTCTATTATTTCACAATGAAGTTTGAAAAATCAGATGGATATAATGTCATAATTTTTGAATAGTGAACATGATGATGAATTTTATATTGAATAACCATGTGGATTCATTGTTGGGAAGAATGGAAGTTAACTGTGGAAGTTGAATAAATCCTTGTTTTGGATAAAGAAATATTTTAGGTCATTTTATTCCAAATTGGATACATTCCTATGTAAGTTGTATTTCATGAAAGGAATGGTTGATAATAATCTATACATAAACAAAATTTTGGATATTTTCCTCAATTTAATTTTTTATTTTGATGACATTATATTTTCTAGAAATAATGAAAGAACTTGTGAAAGGTTTTCTTAAGATATGATGATGTTTTTGGAAATGGCCATGCTTGGGGAAATGAGATACTTTCTAGGGTTAAAAATCTCACAAAAGAAGAAAAACCTATTTATTTATTAAGAAAAGTACAGTAAGGAACATATTAAGAATTTTGGAATGTAAAATTGGAAATTGGTTTCAACACCAATTTTAATTGGAACAAAGTTTACTAAAGATAGAGAAGGTATGGAAGTTTACTCTAAAGAATTTCAAAAGTTGATTTGAACTTTTTTGTATCTAACTACCTCAATACTAAAAAAATTATGTTGTTTTTTTTATGTATGAGATTCCAAAGTGATACAAAATAATAATAAATATTAGATGAAAAAATGGATTATTATATATATCAATGGTATAATAGATTTTAGAATCAAGTATGATAGCTCAAAATGTGTTGTCTTGTTTCGTTATACTGATGTTGATTAGGCAAAAAGTATTGATGACATAAGATCTAAATCTGGTGGTGTTTTCTTTCTAGGGTAAATTTATGAAAGTTGGCATACTATGAAACCAAATTCGGTAACTATTACCATGGATTCTATTGAGTATATTGTCACCACTCAAGGTACGACATAAATTATATGGATGAAGACTCAGTTAGAATACTTACTTGTTGAAGTGAAGTTACCTCTTCTCTTAAGATGTGATAATCAAAGGGTTATTAACCTTATAAGAAATCATGTGTAGAATTGTTGTTCAAATACCTTGATTAAAATATCATTTCATCAAAGAGAATTTTGAAAATAATGAAATCGATATGGATAATGTTCCTTCATCAGAACAAGTTGCTTACATATTCAAAAAACCTTTACCAATAGAAGCATTTTTTTCAAGGTGAGGTCGAACATGGGTGTCCAGCCTATTTCTCTTCAAGGTTGAGGTATGTGTTCATGTACCCTATATCATATATTCTTCATGTATTATTTTCTAGATGGATAATTGTTCCATAAATCAATCCATTGGTATGTGTTAAACCTTTTAAAGAATCATGTATGTAGGGGGACTTCTTGGTAAGCTGTGAACTCAACATGTTAGTGTGTGAACTATTCTAACAATTTGTTGAGATGATTGTAGGAAAAATTTTCTTATAAGTAGACTGAAATAAAGAAGTTATGAAGATCTGAAAGGTTTGAAAGTTCCATGTTCTGTGGAAAGTTATAAATAGTAATAAGTTTCATGAATCACTAACAGTTTGGAAAGCAATGTTTTGTTGTCAATGATTCTAGTTTCCTACAATGATATCGCTCGTATATGATTATAATTTTTTAATATTGATCCATATCTTGAGGTTAAAAAAGTTTAGTTAATTATGAACCTTGGTTGGAAACAAAATCTAAAGGGGAAGATTTTCAGGACCAAGTTAGCAAGAAGTATTTTTAAAAATCTTAAAGAAGCTTATAATGTTTGTTTTGTATTTTTTGTCAAGAAATGAAATAAATTCACATTGTAAGTATTTATGGTTGTATGAAAAGATAAATATTAATAATAATATTTAACTCAAATTTTTTTATAATGTTTATTTGGTTTTGGTTTTTTATTCGGGATATGTTTTTTGAGTGAAGATTTTTTTATACTCACACTGGACCTAGAAAGAATGTTTCAATCAGTTTGAGAAAATTATCAGATTCTGAATTTCTCCATACTAAATCCTATGATGATTTTCTATTTTATATGTCTCAAATATATTAACTTCTCTAATAACCTTATGATGAAATACTAATGAAATAAAGGGGGAGAAGATATGTTTGGTACCTAAAGTTTGATGATGCTATAGAAATCCTAATTCTCTCAAAGTCATGATCCAATAAGAATTTTGTGGTGGATGAAAAGTTGGGGAAGTATATGTTTTTAAAGTCAAAGTGTTGTTGGAGTGTTGATTACATAGTCTATAGGGTATAGTATGAAACTGATCCTTCTGAGGCAAGAAAGTTAGTTGACACAGATAAGGAAGAAGAGTTTTTTTGGGACTTATGTATGTAAGAAAGTTAGATATTGACCAACCTGATGAAGCTCAACCATTTAGTCAATAATTTTCATAAAAAAATGTTTTTTTTCCTAGAATTGATTTAATAGAAAAAGTAATAAATATTTTTGGTTTTTTTCTAGTGGTTCAAGATAAAAATTTATTATATTTTTATAAGTGGTTCAAGGATCATCCAACTGGAACTAGTAATGATTCATCAAGAATGAAGCAGAGACCGATCCATTAGATGCATGATGACGCAGATACTTAATCGGATGTGGGATCATCAGTTTAAGAAAAAGTTTAAAATGATATTTGTTTGAAGAGTTTTTCAGAAGTGTTTCCAAGGGGTCACTAGTATCTTTAAAATTTATGGTGATGATTATGGAAAAATAAAATAAATATAAGTTTAACGATGTTTCAAAAGAATGTATGGAAAAAAAATTTCATGTTTTTAACATGTGAGCTTCAGTTGGTATGGGGATTCGGTATGAGGAGGAATTCTTTTTTTACAATTGGTCATCATAATGAAAAGTCTTCAGATATGATGTATTATAAAGTGGGTCCTGAAAATCAAAGTAACCATATGTTTTCATTATAATGAATAATTTCATCAGAACATTAAATGGTAATGAATTAATGAATGGTTAGAAAATTATAATCTATATGACATCGTGAGAATATGTTTTAAGGTTTGATAAGAATCAAGAAGAGTTGAAAAGTGATTAATATATCAATTATATAGTGGATATGGAAATTAAAATCAATTTTAATGAAAAATTGGTTGACAAGGAAAATGAAAGTAAGTTCCCACCAATACCACTTTTGGGGCACCTATAAATAAGAGAAAGTACATTGTACATTCTGATACTTGTATTGTCCACATGCGAAGAAAGAGAGAAAACGTTGATGTTTTTATGCTACAGGAGTCTTCATATAGAGTTTTCTTGAGAAACATCTCTATATAGAAGAAGCATAATAAATCATAGTAATCTATATTATCATATTATATCGATCCATCATATGTAGTTTTTTATGGAAAGAAGAATTGGTTATGAATTTTTTCAAGGGAATTAATTATTATCTATCTTTCAAACTAAAGAATCAGAATGTAGAATCGAACTGATCCATTAGATTAAATGTTATTAAAATATTCAAGGAATGTTTTTCTACCTACTACTGTGTAGGAAAGTAAAGATTTGTGTTTTGAAGCTATTTAAGTGTAAGTTGATAAGGCCGCACAATAACTTGTTTTGAACCAACTCATGAAGGTTTCATTACTTGTTACAAAAACTTGTATTATATTATTCATGATAAAATAAGAACATAAACATTTGTATTGAACATAATTATATACAAGTTTATGTGTATATCTTACTTTTTATATCCACACGAACAGATTTTTTCTAGTGGATTATCTAGTATTGTGTTTTTTCCAAACCATTCCAATGACGTAGATACTCTTGGTGTGTTTTGAACATTGTAAATATTTTTTTTCCTATGGATGTGTGAGTTTTTTTTCATAAAATTGATAAATCATTAACAGGAGGTGAATGTTGTTTCAAAATAAAGGAAACTTAATAGAAAAATATATCACTAATTCACCCCCTCTCTCACTCAATGATACATTGATCCTAGCTAGGTACTAAAAAATAAAGTACAAATTGTGTTATAAAGGTAATAAAATTGTATTGGATGAGATTTTCATGGAAATTTAGAATCCAAAATGCATGGATATGGTATTAAAGAGTCACAATCGGGAACATTTGGATGAAGTTTGATATTTCTACCTTGGATTTTACACCCATTTGTGTTTGTTAACATAAACTTAATATTTTATTATATTCTTACTATAAGTCATGAATATATTTTTTTGTATATAAATTTGAATTCACTTAGGTTAAAAACATCCCTTATTCTAGAAGAATATGGGTATTTTTGTGTTCTATCTACCTTTGGTAGTTATATTTTTAATTACGAAGAAGTTGAAAGAAGATAAAGAACATGAATATGAATAAATAATTTTTGTAAGTATTTATAAATGTTTATATGGATTATTTTTCAATAGTCATTCTATATTCTTTAACTATTCTTTTATTTATCAATTGAACCTATATTTTAACTTTTTCATAAAATTTTTTGATATGAACTAATAGGAATTGTCATGAACTGACCCCACCTATCCCCCACTCAAGTGGATAATGAGTTAAAGGCCTTTGAGAATCACCACAAATGGGTCTTGGGTTGGTTACTATCACAAAGTGTATAAAATCATAATACTGGAGATGTTTCCCTTTTCAAGATCAAGAAAATAATGGGAAATACAATAATAAAAACCCAAATATACTTCCATAATAACTCCCAAAAGTCAAAATATATCTATATGGGTTTTATAAGAAATATATAATTCCTAAAAAATCCTCTTAAAACTCTAAAACAACCTCAAGAATACACTACATCTTCTTGAGTGAAAACTCTCAATCTTTGATTATGTCATCCAATAAAATTTGATCAAAAGAAAATATATTAGGTGAGAACTATGGGTACTTAATAGGATTATTCTCTAAGGCTCATTAGTATCGATGTCTAAGGTATATAAAAATTCATACATGTGTGAAATAAATAAAATATAAATACAATGATCAAGATATAAATATATATCAATACAGAAATTTCCAATCCCCGTTATAATAGCTAAAAACCATTCCAATATACCATACTCCCCAATAAAATAAATTTCTAAAGAAAACAAAAAAAACACACCAAAATCTTAAGAAAATATCATCAAACAAATAAAAAATTAATGATCACAACATAAATAACATTATTATAATAACAAAAGGATAAGTTGTGAAGTAAAATACCACAATTTCCATTAAATCATGAGAATTTTCCCCTCACATGGGTGGAAAACCATAAGAATTTTACCCCTCACTAACCACCCAAGGAGAAAGTGGAAAAGAATAAATAAATAATTCCATAAACTACCTCTTCCTATTACCACAATCCATTACAACATTAAACATATTCACTTTAACTTTTTATCAAATCTCCACATATATAGCACTACCACATATCCTCATCCCCATACTAATAAATAAAAATATATATAATATCCAAATATTATGTTCAAAGAACCACATTCATACTTTCACATCAACTCATTCATAAAAAACAAGACAAACCAATATCCACAATCTTGTTACCACTTTAACCTCTTCCATTTTATTTCTATATCTACAAAACTATCAAAACAGTTATTTAATATCCATTAGAATAATAGAATACATATATTTAATAATAGAATTATTAATAATCAATGAAATCATAAATCAATATACCTCTAAATAATCCCACCACTAAAACAAATCAATTTTTGGAATAACTTTACCATATTTAATGGAATAATAATCAATATATTCCATTATATCATACCTTATGAATAAAAATACTCCACATCTACCTTCTTACATGGTTTTTAAAGGATGACATAAATAAAGGGAGGAATATATGATATATGTTATAAATATCAAAATTAATGGAAAGGAACAACAACAATGACTAAACAACTCTAAATTCCTCATAATAAAATTTCAACTAGTAGGAAGAAGTTACCATAAAATCCTAAAATTTTAGATTGATATACATAATTTAATAACATCGAAATATATCACCAAATAGAAACTTGAAAATTGGTAAAGGATATATGGTTTTGATAAAAAATAAATAAAATTTAGAATAAAATGCATCATGGTAAGATAATAATATCAATTTAAAATGATGGGAGAAAATTAAAGTATCCCCTCCTTTAGATCGATGTATAAAATTTATTATCCAAATATTTTAAGTATATTGATACACAATTCTCATATAAAAAAATATCCATTATCTCTCTAATTCACTTATGTCTAATATATTAAATGTAAAAAATCAATGGTTCATAAAATTATGCAACCAAAGGTTGCCTAGAATCATCAAGAATTATTATGAAGTCATCTATGGTTGAGGGAAGCTGAAATTATTTTAATAGAGTAAGTGAATTTTTAATTTACAAAGAACACCAAAACCATTGTGTAACCTTAAAAATCATGGTGTAATTATTACCAGTCAACCAAGGAATGAACATCACAATGTCAAAATCAATATCCCTCCCTAAATTTTCTTATTTCTTTATATTTAAGTTCAATGGTTTGAAAATTGGTCATGATGAAATACCCTTAATTATAAGCTAGTTCATTTAGGGAATGGTAGGATGAAATTTTATAATTTATCACCCTTTAACTTAATATATTCATAAATACCTTACTTTTTACATCCATGCCTTTCTAATATTCAATAAAATGTGACTATAAAAAATTATAACATGGTTTATGAAATACTTGAATTTCATTAATTAATATCATGGATTAACCACCCTCCGCTAAATAACCATCAATGACACTAAAAATATATCCACAACCAACTAAGACATAGTCAATATACATATATCATAATTTTTAAAATCATGTTGTAATATTTGTATCACATACAAAAATTAAATAATAAAATCCTTAATAAAGCATTAAATAATTTCCAATATTTTAAATACATAGATAAATAAAAAAATTCACACACTACAACACTTATGCTAAATGATATAAAATACCGACATAAAGAACAAGGTACACAACACTTCCCACTTCTAGCTAGATCATCTCATAACCAAATTAAAATTTTCTGACACCTTCAACTCAATATTGTAAATCAAAAAAATTGTATATGATTTTATGGTGAGTATCCAAGTATAACCAATAGTTTCATCCTCCAAAATTTCACATGTTTAGTGAATAGTCATGATATTACCTTAGTAGATGAAACAGACACACATATTATTCATCATATTATACATATTAAGCACCAAAATAAATATTTAAGTCTATAAAATCTCTACTGTGTTCCATTCACCATTATCTTCAATCCAACTACCAATCATATCTCCACTATCACCTCTTTTCACACATATATGTAATGATAGAATAGCTATAACTAGAACAATCATCAATTGATGTGGCTATAACTACAATGATTTTATAGTCATATAGCTATGAAAATAACAACTTTGAATCTGTTGGGGATATAATATCCATTAATAAATACAATATTTTTCCATATTTCATCATCCATAGAGAATACAATGATGCTTCACACCACATCAATATAATGTAAAATAATTAATGTCACAATCCACATCATCATAATCATCATTTTATTAAAATAAATTAAAGTACAAAGAATGATCAAGTAGGATACAAAAAAGGCAAAAGAGGACAGTGGGCCAAAAATATTGGGGAGGAAAAGTAGTGAAGTCCAAGGTCATCTCCTATTACTAGGTTCTTCCCCTCTAAAGGCAGGGGGTCGGAACTATATAAACAAGAAATACCAATACCTTGAAATTCCAGGGAAGAAGACATCATGTCATCTTGTTACCCTCCTACAGAGTATTAATAACATTCATTTGATGATGTATAATTCCTTTTCACCTTCTGACAATGTAGAAAATAGACCAGAAAATGTTACTAGACTTGAGAATAGAGTGGTAAAGGGTATGGGATTCTATTTCCATAGAAACCAAGTCAGTCCCCATAATATTACTGAGGTAGAGAGTAGTAATCACGGAAATATATTCTACCTGGAGGAAATGTGTGAATCCATAGTGGGTTGTATATGCCAAGATAACTGAACCCTTATTATCACGAACCACACCTCCTCTATGGATGACTTCCATGAAACATGATCTTTAAGTATTGAGTTTTTTAGGGGTTGAAGATTCCATTGGACCTAGTAACCTTAAGGAACTCTAGGGATAGAAGAGTGGGAAAAGTTTCCAACCATTAGAGGCCTGAGAGTAGGAGCTCATTCCCAATATTTGAAAAACCTAATCATGTACAACATAATATTTTTAGTATGGAAAGAAAGAATATTACCTGAGTAGTGAGCCCCTTCAAAATGTGCAGTGTTCTTCCCCTTTTAGATACACCACCACCTTGTAGATAAAACCATGGATCTATATTTTTTTCTCAAGACCGGTGACGCATGCACCTTGGAACTGGAAATCAAAAAATTAAGGTCTGATGAATTTAGAGAGAGTATTCTATTATAATGGTTGATGGATCTCCCGACCAATCAATCCTGTTTACTCTCAAAGAATATGTTGTTTTAATTTTCCTCCCAATGTTTCCTATAGTACAAGCAACCTGAAACAAGTGGTATGCCTATACGTTTGAAATTATCATCGGTAGATAAATCTTGGTTTCTAATTATCCAAACAATAATGTTATATTTTGTTGGGATATCCTTACACCAAAGGACCTCTCCCCATGTATCCACATTTTTATAAATAGATATCACCCTGAGGAAGTCCTAAATATAAATGACACCTAAAAAGGTTCCTATGAAAACAAATTTATCCTTCACTAAGTTTATTTCAATCATGTCAAAAACTTCACACTGGTTAGAGTCCAGAACAGTGTTAATAATATTTGAGTGCAAAATGTATTATTTGAAAGTAATTTCATGGGTTGGAAACCTACGTAATTTGAGCATGGATCCCACATAGTTGTGCTTCTAGAAGAATATATCGCCTCTCACCATGATCCAATGTGTGTGGTGCTGAAGAATCTAAAAAATTTAGAGATTCATGGGACAAACAGAGGAAGGGCCCCAATATGACAAGTCCATCTTTCCTTTCTACTTAGAAGAAATGAATATCCCCCAAATAGTGCACTCCTCAATAACCTCCCATGCCAAATTTTCACGCATACACTCCAATGTGTCAGTTATGTCTTTCGTGTTGATTCCACCCTCCCTCAAAGGTCTGTCATTTCTATACCATAACTCTCAATGATGTTTACTGTCCTTATGAGCCTACCATAAAAATAATGAAACGATGCTATCAATGGTGGATAAAAATTATTTTTAGACCTTGATAATTGAGAGTACATTGATGGGGATGGAGTAAAGAACATTGTTCACCAGTAAAATATGTCTTCCAAAAGAGAGCAATCGATTCTTCCAGTTTAAAACACAGCATGTGATTCTCCCAGTAATTTTATCAATGTGTTGAATTTGAGGACTCTATGGAGAAATAGGTTCACCCAAGTACTCCAATGTGAAGCCCTTTTCCATAATTTCAAAAGATCTACTGATGGAGTACACCCTCTTATACAAACAGTTATTATAAATTTAGAAATTATGTTTCCAACAGTTAATAATTTGGTCACTCTAGGTGCAGTAGTTAACAAGAACCTTGTTAATGTCGCAAACCAATCTCATACTAGAATTCATGAAGGTAAATGTATTTTCTTCATACATGAGATGAGAAATGTGAAATAAGATCATTTTACACTGAAAAAGAAATATTTTACCCATCGAAATGATGTGGTTAATGACGTGGCTGAGAACATCTTGAGAAAAAATGAAGAGGTAAGGAGAAAGTGGGTCACCCTATCATAGACCATGACAATATTTTAAGACTCCATGGTTCTTCTCCATGAGGTAAATTTAAATCCATGAAGAACTAATACACTTGAATATGAGATCCACGGCCCAGGAGGAAAAATCCATGCAATAAAGAACCTTGATAATAATGTTCCACTCAAATCTATAAAATTCATTATCTATATCAATATTGATAGCTATGTTAGTCCCACAAACCTTGAGTTTAATATCATTGACCACTTTCTAAGACAAGTAATGTTCTCCTTGAATGGACCAGTGCCTAACAAACCCATTTTTTTCATAAAAAATGCATTAAGGAAGGTGAAAAGAGAGCCTTCTACTGATGGAATTTGCTAATAATTTGTGTGAAAATTTTTATAGGCTGGTAGGACTATAATGATGAATTGAAGTAGGGTCCTTAATTTTGGGGATGAGGATTAGTGCAGTGGTGTAAGAGAATCAGGGAAGGAACCAACCTCTAAAAAATTCATGCACATCCTTCACCAGGTCACTACTAATAAGGAACCAGGATGACCGATATAATGAACCCAAGAAGCCATCAGGGCTCATAGCACTCTCAGCATTAAGGCTCTGAATTGCCTTAAAAATATCCAAGTCATTGGGCTCGGCTTCGAAGGAAGCATTATCAAGGTTTAAAACCAAGTGAGTAATTTACATCCAGAATATCATCATATCCCCTCAGATAACCCTTAAGAATGTGTGGGTTTGGACCTAATATAAGTTCCTTGAAATAGGACTCAATCATGCCACCAGAAAAGTCATTGTTTGTAGTATAAGAACTATCCTCGAGAAGAATATTGGGGCCTATGAAATATATTTTATCATTGATTCAAGCATGAAGTAAATTCATGTTTCTATCACCTTCATTCAGAAATTTAATTTTCAATTGTTCATGAGCCAACCATTCTATTCTGAGGATCATATCCTCCATCACTTTATTCTTTTTATCATGTTCATTGAACAACTAATCTCTCCAAGCCTCCTCCAGACTATGTTTTAGGCATTCGATGTCTGCCTTCATCATGCCCAACTCTTGAAAATGAGGGGGATGGTTATTGATCAACAAATAAAAGTCCTATTTTAGGCTTATTTATTTATTATATAACCGGATTCATTAATATCCCTATGAGGTCTTCAACCATGACTCCCCCATAGCTTGAAGAGAATTTAGGTACTTGCACCACATATAGGAGAAGAAGAACCACTTGTCTTCCACCTGCCTGCCAGATAAGAAGAATAACAATGGATAATGATCTGAAATACTATAAACTAGTGATAAAACTTATAGGTGGGATAATAAGAGATTGAGTGATCATTATCAAGAACCCGATATAGTCGACACCATGAGTGAAATCCCCCTTTTCTATTATTACACCAAGTGAAATTGTCACCGATAAAACCCAGATCCATAAGTCTAATTTGAGCCATGCATTGTTGAAACTCAACACTAGCCTTTATCTGGAATTTTCAATGACCTTTCTTCTCACAAGGATCAGAAAAAACCTTAAAATTTCTAGCTACAATCCATGTTATGACCCCAAGGACAAAAGATTCAAGACTGTGCCAGAGATTTTCCCTTACTTTTTCATCATAGCTTCCACAGACAAACATAATTAATAAACTGTGGGAACCAACAAATACCTTCACAGTGATATATTGGTATGACCCTTCAATCAGTTCCACTTATATACGAGAAATCCAAAGTAATCATATATTCTGGTTATTAGGGTATTGATATAGAGACTCATGCCTATTCATTCACCTGTGAGGGAAGAAATTATAGAGACCAGTTTCTTGGGTTCCAGCACAACAACAATACATACCATATTATTCTTGACTATGGAAGTGATGAAATTAGTTTTGACCTAGGGTCATACTCCTCAGGCATTCCAGATGATAAACAAAAGTATGGAGTGGTTCGATTTCTGGATTTATCCCCATGTTGTTTTGAACTATTTGGGCTAGAGGCATAGGGAGAGAATTCTATAATAAACTTGGATTTGGATAGAGTACAATCCACTTCATAAAAGGGAGATCCAACGAGAGATCAAACGACTGAGGAGTCTTGGACAGGGCAGGCACTGTCTAAGGAAGCTGTTGGGATCACCAAAGAAATATTTGGGTTGAAAGGGTAGTCCTGGACAGAGTGTTGGAGAGCGTCCTTGAAAGAGGGATGGGGTGAGACTAAGGAAGAGGGGTGGGATGGGATCTTACGTAGCATATTGGGATCTACAAATGGAGAAGATCCAGGTTCAAAGGTTGCTAGTGTCGAAGGAATCGCCTGAGAAAAGTGGGAGGGAGGGACAAAATGTTCAAAAATGTGTGAAAAAGGGTGGCATGTGGGGTGCATTCATTAGATCCATTTGGGTTATTACAATAAAACTTAATTTATTGATTATTATTCATGGTGAAACCTAAAAAAGAGAAACATGATAAACATCAAACACATCAAGATTGCATAAATCAGTCAATTTATCTCATCACGTCATCAATCATAAAATTATGCACATTTAATAGTATATCAATTCTTATAAAAACTCAAATTATAACATTTGTAACAAGTATATTGGGTTATTTTTACCATAAAAACTAATATGTGTTATTTTAGGATTGAATAGAGTAAAAAAACTATACAAAAATCTATCTTTTTTTGTGATCACAAAACCCATAAAATTGAACCCAAATTTTACTGATTTTAAACAATTTAACAAACAAATTAAAATAACTATAATACCTCTTTTGATATCAATTATAGATAAAATAAACACATAATCATTATAGTTTAATAAAATTTATTGAAAGAATTTCAAAACTATTTTAATATTAAATTTACAGAAACATATATTTATTTATATATATATATCAACAGTAATTCAATAACATGTTTTAAACAAAAACATAAGAAATCTAAAAAAATTCATAATAATAAATCAGATAGGAATTATTATAGAATCAATAATCTTGATTCAATACACTGATCCAGAATAAACTATACAAATAATAAATTTAATGTTGTACTACAAAAGTCAAAAACAAATCAGGGGGAATTCAATGTTATTAACATAAAAAAATCATTTGATATTCAAGATTTGTGAAAACAAAAATGAAATCAGTAAAGATAAACACTGTGATTTTACATGCTTTTATCTCAAATTGTACTAGCATGTATGATAATATGATGAAATAAAAATCCATTATACAAGAATAAAAACAAAATATAAGAGAGAGAAGACTTGAGAAACAAAAATAGAAAAGTTATAATATATGGATTTCTTCTTAGATTAAGAATCCATATATCAATCCCAAATTAGGGAATAAACATATAATTATAAATGAAATGGACTCAAAAAATGAATATGGCCTACAATAATCAATACATTAGGCAATCATGGTAAAATAAAAATGAAATATGAAAGGAAATACTTATAGATTCAAGTTCCCCTTACCAAAACATTATGACAATTTCATAACATAAAGTGATATGAAAAACTCCAAGATAATATTCATTTGAATTTAAACACTATCAAGAACCTAGTTCACAAGATTAATTCCAAATAGATCTTTACATAATACAAGGAAAACTCTATAGAATCAATTATCAGGAACTAGAGAGAAATAAAAACTCAGATCAACAGACCTCTCTCATTAAAGGATATCCTTTTCTATTCCTTCTCTCCCTCATCATAATATAAATACAAATAATTTGATCCAAATTCCACCATTGAGTATTCCAATCAGAAAAAAAAGGATGCTTTTGAATAAATAGATGAGTTCGATGGTTATAATGGGTGAGTTGGGGTTAAAATAATAGCATGAATTAGATGGTTCCATCTCAATAGAACCATTAAGAATTTGTAATAGATGGAACTCAAGAATGTAAATTTGTATAAAATATATTTTACAATAATGATTTACATGGATCCAATATTAACATAACGATAAATAAGTAAAAGGAAAACATTCCAAAAAATAATGGCAGTCATAGTTCAAGGTTAATTAATGAATCAGGTAAATTTTTAGTAACAATATGGATATTCAAAGTTAATAAGATAAATAAAAATTGAAGGGATTTATATGGGAAATCAACTATACAAATGGAAAACAAATAAACAAACTACCAAAACTATTTTTTTCCATAAGACCATGCCATTTATTTTGGAATGAATAAAAATAAATAAAGATCATATATTTTCTTCAATAAACTGGTCTATCCATGCTCTTATATATGTTCTTGGAATAGATCTAAGAGAAGAATCCAAAATACTTTATCCTCCTATGGTATCCATAGGATGCATGACTCTTCCAACTCTTGGGAATGAATTCTCTTTAATATGTGGTCTGTTAAAACATTGTTCTTAAGTGATAAAGAGAAACAAGATATTTAAAATAGTGGTTTTTCTATATACTATCATATAACATTTTAATTCATTACAATTCATATATATTGAACTTTTTTATAGGTATTTGAATATTTTATGATAATGATGGCATAATAAACTTAAATTGGATGATAGTATATAGAGATAATTGAGGCGTGTTATAATGTCTCTCCCCTTAAAATTTGATCTTCCCCCACCAAATTATTAATGATATGGTTTGAAATAAAATAATATTTTGGACAAAAATATAAATTTTTAAAAACTTTTATTTAGTAGAGAGTAAATATTGAATAACATTTATAAATAAGAGAGTAATTTAATAATTTTTTGTTACACACCAACAAAGTCTCTTTGATTCTTTTGGAACACATATTAAGTAATCTAAACTTGTGAGATGATTTTAGAATGATTTGGAATTAATTTTACAACCCATTGATCCTCCTTTAATAGGAAGGGGAATACCCATTTGGATATGATATGGATAAACAGATATTTTAGATAGGAATATAATATATGGATTTAATCATGTCTATCAGATCACACCAAATCAAATACGTGGCCCAAATCTCACATAGTTAGTGAAAGGATGTTTTTCTCAGATCATTATTAATTAGATCATTGTTTCATATATTACCCATTTGGTAAACTGTGATGAACCACCAAACACACCCATTTTATCTTGGCCACAAATAGGTTTGTCACAACCAATCCATCAGAAAAATAAAAGTACCTCTCGCTGAAATATTGTGTAAAGTGAAAAGTACCCATTACAGTTCCATATTATGCAATTGCGTGTGTGTGTGGATGACGTAGTGTACTATTATCAAAGGATTTTTTCCTACTCAATTTTTTATTTTAAATAATTATAAAGTGTTTCTGATTATATGTTTTACCAAATCTCTCCCACTTTTCAATAACCTGTTATCTTCCTGTTTAAATCATAACAAAATTAAATATGTTAAAAAGAAATTATAGCCAATAATACCCCACCATTTTTAAAATATTTAACTTATGATTTTGATTTTGAAAATAAACAATCATACTCTCTAAGAAAAAACATTCATAAATAAATGTATCTTCTGATTTGAAAATTTATATAGTATAGATAAGTCAAAGATGAATATATAAATAGGTGTATGTTACCTAAAAACAAGTAACTCTTGTTATCATCCAAATTCATCCAATAAATTTTTATTTAAATTACTTAGTTATTTATCTACACTTAGATACCATTAAGTATGTGTAACTTTTATCCTTTCATGAATTTTTTAGAGATAAATTCATAAAAATTCTAGACAAACCCAACTTCTACATTAACAAAGATGAACCAAAAAAATATCATGATACAACACTTTTTTGATATCCTTGGTCATTAAATGATTTTAAACTTACCATGTTTTTCTCATGAAAAAAAATACCATTCTCTTAGGATGTAATATAATTTTTATGTTTCCTTCACCTATATGATAAAATTTCTAATATTGAACTTAAATAATAAAATTTATCAAATTCTAATTTGGGATATCATCATTAGTAAATATTTGACAAGGACTTTCAACCCATCACTAAATAAGTTTTGTATACCGACTCCCTTGAGAGTACCTTTGTTAGTAGATCTACCAAATTATGAAATAATCTAATAAATTATATAGTTATGATACAATCATGTATTATATACATCAAATGTATATAAATGAGACTAATTTGTCTTAATTTTTCATTATAAATATTTATATATTCTCTAGCTAGAATTGGTTAACTATCCTAATGTATAATAGCCAGATATATTGTTATACGCCACAACAGAATATTTAGTGATATATATCCAAGAAATTTTACTTCTTTTATAGTATATTATAAATAAATAAACTAAAAATACATTATATAGTATATTAGTTAATTTTATTCCTTTCATTCCGAAGAGATATATCAGCTGTTAAATATAAAAATATAACCACTTATAGAAGAGTGGTATTTAAGATTAAAAATACAAACTGCATCCTAAACAATTTACAAATCCCTTAGGTTTCAACTATAACACATATAATAATACATAGTACCCATTTTATATTTGAGTACTCTTATAATTATATCTCAGTGTGCATAACATTGATTACTTAAATACCTCCTCAACTATATAATATAATCTGAAATATTTGTTTGTGTACTTGTCATAGCATACATGAGACACCCAATAACCATTATATACTCTATTTGAGAAACTATAATATCAATATTTGGTATAATATTACTCATATAATCATATATAGTAGAAACTAGTGAAAATTTAGACTATTAAAACCTTTTTAAGGCCAAAAAGTTCTTTATAGGCATGTTGTGGCCATTTTCCTTTCTATAAAGATGAAATATCCTCTTTAAGTGTCTTAGATTTATGGATAATTAACTTTCCAATTTTTTTAGAATTATACCATCCCTTTTTTAGGACCAAGGTGATAAGGATGATCACATTCAAGTGTTTTATTTTTCCGTCAATAAAGATTAAGAAGAAAATGAGGATTAAGAAGAAAAGAAATCACCTCGCTTTGTTTTTGTGAAAATCAGACTCACCATAATATTCTATGAAATCATATTCAAAATGGTTTAGAAATTCCATCATATTGAGAAGATTACTTCTGTAAGAAAAGGTTCATCAGACTCATCTAAGGTCTAGATAGTAAGAAGAGATCGTGATGGGGAAGAATCAGATTATACAAGACTATGATATTAATGTGGCAATGATTTGCTATTTTTTAATTCGAAAAATTCATAAGTATGTGGTAAAACTTTTGATTCAAGATTAATGAAGGAAATAAGAGTGTTGAAATTTTCATTTAGGCTAAGTTGGAAATAAAGATGGTTGATGGAGGAATGAAAAGTTACAATACTTTCCTTAATAAGTCAGATGATGCTAAAGATGCTCTTCATCATATTCAAAGTTAGGATGGAATTCATGATACTTGTTGAATTATTGGAAAGAATAAAAGTTAGTGAATCAAAGATTTATGGTCTCAAAATCATCATAATGAGTTCATTGGATTCATATTTGTTTAAAGTATGTAAAGGTTTGTTGAAAATGTGAGAAACTGAAGGTAATGGTTTTTAGTCAGACCAAAATCGATAAGATATAAATCTTTATAGAAAGAATTTGATGAGTTTTAAAATGGTTGAAGAAGTGAAGTAGTGAAATATCATTGGTATCATATATATAAGAGAAATAAGAACTATATTTTTTCAAGTGCTTTTATCAGTTACATCAATAGACATCGTATTGGAATTGATATCTGATCATCGGTCTAAAGAAAATGAAGTAGAAGTGGTTGGTGAAGTTGGAAATTCTCTAAAATCATTATCATAATGAATAAATCTAAATGGAAGTACGTTCCAATAATCATAATGAGAAGTGTTCTGTTTCAATTAATACTTTTGGTGTAGAGAAACATAATAAGGTAAAATTTTTTTGAACATAAGCTTCTATTATAATGAGGAAATTGGAATAGGCAGATAGTATTTCATTTGGCACAGAGCGACGTAATTAAGAAATCATATTGAGCGATTAGAATAGAGAAATAGGATTAGACTAGTTTTTGTGAATAAAGTCAGAAGAGAGATAAATTTTTCAAAAGATTTGAGAAGTATCAAGAAGAAATGAGAAGGTTTAAGTGGCATTTAAGAAGTCATTAATGTATCTAAAATGAAAGGAAACATGAAAATTTAGAAAATTTGGTCGAGTGGGAAAGTTTTTAGAAATCCCACCCAAACCACATTTTGGATGAGTATAAATGGTGAAAAGTATATTTTAATTTTCTAAATAAAGTAATTTTCATAATAAGTGGAGAAAAGACATGACTGTGAAGAAATTATAGAGAGAAGAAGAGGTTTTCAGATTGTTTTTATTGAATAAACCACACTAAAAATAAGGGAAAGTTAATAGAAAAGATTGTAATGTATTCATCTAACCATCATATTTATCTGATTATTATATCATATTGGTTATCATATTTAATATAATTATCATATTAGGATTTTTGGAAATAGAGAGTATGGTTCTAAAATTGTCTCAATTGTATTCTGATAGAGGTATATTTGTTTATTGAGGAATCGTACCTAGATAACCAGACTAGAATAATTGGATTGTGAATTGGAGTATGTTTTACTACAATGTCCCGGAAGTTCTTACCAGCTTCTGGGTAATAAAGTGGAGAACTTTTTTTGAAAGTTTATATTTTTGAATGTTGATAAAGTATCACCATATCATTTTTTGTTATAAAATATTTGTATTACATAATTTTTTCTATAAGAATCACACACACTATTGAAGTGTTTAAATAGTGCCACATGGGTGAAAGGGAATATCCTACTCATTTTATTCCACACAAAATGATTGTTTTCTACTAGATTTTACAATATTGTGTCATTTCCAAACCATAACATGGATGTAGCTATTCTTTTTGAATATTGAACCTTGTAAATACTTGGGTTCTTGTGAATGTGGGTTTGAATTGTTTTCAGTAGGTAATGTAATCTTTAACATGGGGATACAGTTGTTTTATAAGTAAGGAAACATAAAATAAAAGATATCACTGATTCAACCTCTCCCCCTCTCAGAGATACAATTATCCTAATTGCGAACCTACGATTGGTATGAAAGAGAAGGTTCCCTTCATTTATTGTATACCGAAGTTTTGAAGAGAAGTTGTAATAGAGAATCTAAATTGTGTGAATAGTAAAGTTATTCTGATTTTTGAGCGTAAGAAATATCATATTTGAAAAGATAAAATGATTCATTATCTTATGTCTCTTGGATATGATGTTATTGAAGCTATAACAGATGGATTTCCTCCAATTGATAATAAATTTCTTCTAACATCTATCAATATGAATAATATTGGCAATGATGGAAGGGATAAGAATTATTTTCTAGCATCAATTTTTAAAACTGAATTTATAAGGTTGAAAGGGGTTTCTATAGTCCAAGGTATATAAGACATGTTGAAAAACATATATGAAGGCCATAAAAACGTAAAGAAGAAAAAATTAAAAATTTAGAGGCATAATTATGAATATTTGAAAATGGGTGAGTATAAATATGTTGGGGACTTATTTACCTGGGTAAATGATATTTTAATCTCTATCAGATGTCTTGGGGAAAATTTAGAATATTCTATAGTTGTTCAAAATATATTTAGAATCCTTCCCAACATGTTTGATGTTATAGGTTCTTCATTTGAAGATATAGATAATGAAACATTATATCTATATCATTTTCATAGCACTCTCATCAATTGTGAAACAAAGAAGGGGAAAATATATGAAACCAAAAACAAAAGATGATAATGAAATGCCTTTATGGGCTGCCAAGAAAGGGATGTAAAAAATATTCTTATTGAATAAGAAGCTAGTGATTATAACTCTGAAAATTAGGTATATAAAAATCTTGATTAAATTTTATCCATGTTTTCTAAAAATATGAGAATTGGTATAGGTAAATACAAGGGAAAATTTCCCTTAAAAATTTCTGAATGTGGATTTGTTGGGAATTTTTCCAAAAATTTCCCAATAATAAAGAAATAATAATATATTTATTAAAAATAAAGAAGTATGAGAAGGTTATGGAAGAAACAAGGTGATAAAGAAAAATAGTATTCCACAGGGAAAGATAGAATATTCATCAAATCGAAAATAAGAAATTTCTCATCTAAAGATGAAGAAGAAGAAGATAGTCATGTTAAATAAAAAAATCTAATGATTATATTCATGAGAATAATTTTATTGAATAGTGAACGATGAAGAATTTAGAATAATTAGTTCTGATGAAGAAGAAATTCAACTTGAATTTTATTTGAAATAAGAGTTGATAAAATGTCAAAGAAATTTAGAAGGATTGAAAAGTAAAACAAGAAGTTCATAGATGAATCTTATTTAAAGAAAATTCAAGAAATTTTTTTAGATGATATGAACAAGAAGATAGTGAAGAATTAATATATGAAGAAATATCTTGAGAATTAAAAGAATCACAATGAGCATCTAAAATTAA
Source organism: Viscum album (assembly GCA_963277665.1). Taxonomy (NCBI): domain Eukaryota; kingdom Viridiplantae; phylum Streptophyta; class Magnoliopsida; order Santalales; family Viscaceae; genus Viscum; species Viscum album. The sequence continues at coordinate 1,096,053,408 of OY728142.1, read as the reverse complement.
AGTTGAAGTAAAAAAGAATAAGAGTTGGTAATTGTCAAAAAAAATTATAAAGCTTAATAGAAAGGTGTATGTTTCAAAAACATTATCTTTAGAGTTGGTGAAATTTATCATAAGGAGAAACCTGTGAAGGATAAAAAGAAGTTACCTTAAAAGGTTGAGAATGAAATTGGAATTGTTTTTTAAAAGAATAAATTTAGGAATGTTAAGTATGTGTCAAAGATTAATAAAGTGGTGAATTTGGATGTTTCAAAATACCCTAAGTCTGGAAATGTTTCTAAACATTCATAATCCTAGAAATATTCTAATACTTCTTATTCCATTAAATTTGTAAAGAAAATATACCTAAAAAATAAGATTCTAATTTATAATCGAAAGTTTTGTGATTCAGATAAAAAATCATGAAGTTTGCTGAGATACAAGCTCACAATTCCAATATGTATAGAATTTTCAAAGGAAAATATTCTTTTGATTGATACTTCTGGTATTGTGGGGGATTCAGAACGAAAATGGAGAAGAAAAATATCTTGTTGTTGAAACTAATTTAAACATTACAAAAGGAGAACTGCTTTTGATTCTTGACAGTAGGGAGTTTATCTCATATGATAGTAGATTTAAAATTTTTTAAGAATATAAAATATTTAAAAGAAGGAACTGTGGCATTCAACAATTATGAATCACTAGGAATAAAAGGTGTTGGATCACCTATCATTGGGAAATAGAAATTGAATTCTAAGAAAGATTTATATGTTGAAGGGATGAAATATAACCTCCTAAGTTTTTATAATTGTTTGATGCAGGTAATAAAGTTACTCTCAATATATAGGTTTTTTTTTGAAAATTTATAAGAATAGAATGATATTTACAAGAGCCCAACATACAAAGGGAAAATTATTTCAAGTTGGTGAGGCACAAAACTCTTATTACTTGTTCATGGTGAAAGAAAATAAATTGTGGCATAAAAGGATGGGACACATGTGTCATAGAAACATGACTGAGTTATCTTACATAAATATTGTTTGAGACATTCCTAATTTTCCAAGAATAATAGATTGGTGTTCCACAACTTATCAAAAAGGAAAGATTTTAAAATCAGTGCATAAAAGAGTTGATATGTATTCAAAACAACCTATGGAACTAATCCATTATGATATATGAGGTCCGATAAAAAAACAATAAAAAATGGAGATAAGTATTTCTTCACTTTTATTGATGAATTTACTTTTATTATTTGTGGCATGTATATGAAGTGTAAATATGATTCTCTAAAAATGTTTGATCGTTTTTAGAGGAAAGTTGAGAAATAATGTGAGTGTTTAGTGAAGAAGTTGAGAACATACAATGATGGTGAATACAGAAATGATGAATTTTATAGTTATCTTGAGAATCATGTAATTCGGCATGAGTATTAGTTCCCCATACACTCCTAAACAAAATGGGGTATTTGAAATAAAGAATAGAGGTTTGGTGGAAATGGGGAGAACTATGTTACTTGAACATAGTCTTTCTCATTACTATTGAAGGCAAGCCATAAGTACTATTGTATACATTCAAAACATATGTTTCTATAGGAAAAGATCTGATATGACTCCATATGATTTTTTTGGAAAAAATAAATGTTTGAAACACTTAATAATTTTGGGAGACCATGTATTATAAAGAAGAAAGGTGGAAACTTGGGAAATTTTGAAAAACAATGTGAAGATGGAATTTTTCTCAGTTATGCTATAGAAGGAAGATGATACATATGTTTCAATAAATGAATAGGAAGAATCTTTTATTCTAATTATGTATATGTAATTTAAAAGACTGATGAATAAAAATAGACTCATGTAGATAAAGAAGTTGATCAGGATTGGGAAACTTTTCTTAACAATTCCAATAATGATACAAACAATTATAATCTTACTCAAAAATAATAATCATAATTATCTATTTCTAGTGATGGGGAATATGTTAAAAAATATCATCCTAGGTTGAGGAAGAAACCGGAAGTTTAGAATATTATAAGTGATCAACTTCAGAATGTTCAAACAAGAGGAATAACAAATTCCATTACACATACTTCTTTGTATTTAGAAGTTTATCCAAATTATGTAAATGAAGCTTTTGAGTATCTATAATGGGTTTAGCCCATGAATTAAGAGATGGATTTGATAGAAAATAATGATACATGATAACTCGTACCTAAACCAGATAAAAAAAATTATTATCGGCATAATGTGGGTTTTTTTGAACAAGATGAAAGAATAAGGTGTAGTGATAAGAAACAAGGCAAGATTAATACGAAAAGGTTACACACAAATCTAAGGTGTCTATTTTGATGAAACTTTTTCTCATGTGGAAAGGTTAGAAACAATCAGAATTTTTCTCGTTATTTCTATTCAATAAAGTTAAAAATCTTCAAAGGGATATATAGTCCTGATTTTTTAATGGGGATCATGACCAAGAAGTTTACATTGAACAACCTTGTGGATTTGTTATTGGGAGAGATGAATGTTATGTAAGCAGATTGAAGAAATCCTTGTATGAGACGAAATAAGCTCCAAGGTCATGGTATTCAAAATTGGATACTTGCTTGAGGAAGATTAATTTCAAGAAAGGAATATTTGAAAGTAATAGTTACATCAAAGAAAGTCGGTATTTTTCCATCATTATAAGTGTTTATATTGATGAAATTATCTTTACTATGAATGATGAAAGAAGTTGTGAAGGATTTTTTAAAGAGATGAAAACTTTGTTTGAGATATCCATGCTGGGAGAAAGGAAATACATTCTTGGACTACAAATTTTACAAGAGAAAAAACCCATTTTTCATTCTCAAGAAAATTATGCAATGGAACTTCATAAGATGTTCTGAATGGATAATACAAAACCAGTTTTTTCACCAACTTCAGTGGAAACTATATTGATTAAATATAAAGAAGGTAAGGAAATTGACCAGAAAAAATTTCGGAAGTTGATTATAAGTTTGTTATATTTTACTATCTCAAGACCCTACATTGTTTGTGCTATTAACTTATGAAAAATATTTCATATTGCTCCTAAAAAATCACATTTAATTGCTGGAAAATTAATTATTAGATACATCAAAGGCATAAAAAATTTCAGAATCATGTATGATAACTCAGAAAGTATTGATTTTTTTGGGTATTTAGATGTTGATAGGGAAAGGAATGTTGATGATGAAGATCCACATCAGGTGTAGTTTTTTTAGTGGAAATTTTGTGTTATTTTTTATACAATGAAAGAAAATTTAGTAACTATTAGTAAGCCTAAATCTGGGTATGTTTCTACTATCCAATTTATATGGATGAAGACTCTGTTAGAATATTTACATATTAAAGTGAAGTTACCCTTGCTCTTGTGGTGTGATAATCCAAGTGTAATAAATTTCACCAGGAATCTGTACATCATTCTCATTCAAAACATATTGATTTTAAATATCATTTCATCAAGGATCATGTGGAGAAGAATGAATTAAATCTTGAGTATATTCCTACATCAGAACAAGTTTTATACATTTTCACAAAACCATTACTAAAGGAAGATTTCTATAAATTGAGGTTGAACATGGGCATCCAATATCTTTCTCATCAAGGTTGAGGTATGTGTTTTTGTCCCCTATCTTACCTTTTCATTGGATAGTGTTTTCAAAGGGAAAAAAATTGTTTCATAAATATATCCTTAAACAGAGATTTTAAAAGGGGGAGTTATGAGTAAGCTATAAATTCATCATTGTATGTGTGTGAACTATAATTACTCCTTTTTGGAGTGTTTCTAGGAAACAAAATTTTTGTATTCCAAGGAAGTCTAATAAGTAGAGAAAGATGAGGAATAAAGTTGTGAAGAAAAATTGAAGAGGGTTCATGATCACTTCTTTTGGACAACATGGATTTTCTGTCAATAATTCTTGTTTTCTACAATGATTTAGCTCACGTAGGCTTATAATTTTTGATAAGTAATCCATATATTGAGATTATAAAGTTTAGTGATTTATGAATCAGGGTTTAAAATAAAATCCAATGTGGGGATTGATAGGACCAAGATGATAAGGATGATCATATTCAGGTATTGTCTTTTTTTCAAATAAATTTAAGAAGAAAAGAATGTTTAAGAAGAATATAAATCACCTCACTTTGTTTTCGATGAAAATCAGACTGAATATCATATTCAAGAAAACTATACTCACAATTGTTAATGAATTCCATCATATTGAGAAGATTCCTACTGGAAGAAATGGTCCATCATACTCATCTCAAGACTCTATTGGAAGAAAAGATCCTAATGGGGATGAATTGGATTATGCATGACTGTGATATAAATGTGATGATGATTTTCAATTTTTCAATTAAAAAAAGACATAAGTATTTGGTAAAACGTGTGATGTAAGCTTTATGAAGGAATGGGGGAGTGTATCCAAATGTATTCAGGCTGATTTGAAAATAAAGATGGTTACTAGAGGAATGAGATATTACAATATGTTCCTCATTAATTCATATGATGATGAATCCAATCTTAAATATATTCAAGGTCATAAAATAATTTATCATACTTAGTGAATGATTGAAGAAGATGAAAATTGGTGAATCTAGAGATTTATGGTCTTAAAAATCACGTAATGAATTCATCAGATTCATATTTGTTTAAAGTATGGGATGGTTTGTGAAAAATGTGAGAAACTTAAGGTACTGGTTTTTAGTAAATATAGGAGCCAAAAGAGATAAATCTTAAAAGAAAGAAGTTAATGATTTTTAAAAAGGTAGAATAAGTGAATTACTGAAAGATTATTGGTATCGTATTCAAAATAGAAAGAAGAACTCTGCATTTTTTCAAGAGGTTTTATTAGTTGGGTCAATATCCATCGAATTGAAATTAATACCTAATCATCAATATAAAAAATGAAGTAGAACTGGTTAAAGATGTAACATCCTAGGTAAATAAAGAATATGAAATTTCTATATTTATTAATATTTGTGAATAAAATGTTAATATTACTTTAAAGGGAATTCTATGTTTGATGGCGTACCCAATACGCAACAATGAGTTTCTTTGAAATATAACGATACACACTAATAATATAATAATATTATTGTAAATGGTAGTAAAATCATAGTCGATGTAATGGTGGGAATGAAAAGAACTAACTAAAAATTTATTATATATATTTGTTAAATATTTTTACATTTATCCAATAAATGTTAGAGGCTTAAAATTTAAATAAATCCAATTTTAAGAATAAATATTCTAATATTGTTTAAAAGGTCGATTAACCACCTTTTGATGGAGAACCATTTTTAAATCTAATTTTTGTCACTTTTATATGTTATATTTGACAAAATAAAATCCTTCTTTAGAATGAAGACATCAAAATTTACTTTTTGTAAAAAAAATTTATTTTCTGATAAAGATCATTTTTAGTGAAAAATGTTGTATTTTAATTCAAAACCTCCTTTTAATATATTTTATTTATATTGTTATATTATCTTCTTAATTGGTTTTAAATTTTAATTAAAATATATTTTTACCATTTAATCCAATGGTGTTCATTCTAATTAACTTCACTTTAAAATTGGACATAAACAAGTGTCAATCTTTTAATAGATATTGTTTCTTAAAAACGCGCTATTTGTTTTGACAGTGGGAATTGATTATAAAATTAATTAATGAAACTTATATGTTTTGAATTTGGTAAAATTGATATCATTTTTTAATTTTTAATATCAAATATATCTTAGGGTGAATATTTGGTATTTTTCTGACAAAAGTTCATTTTTAATGAGTAGTGAAAAATACTGCATTTTAATTCAAAACTGCATTTTCATCCAATTTATTTATATAGTTAGATTATTATTTTAATTAATTTCAAGGTATAATTTAATTATTTTTTATAATTTAATACAACTTTGGTCATTGTATGTAATTTCACTTTTAAATTTGATGTAAAAACAAATAAATCTTTTGATAGATTTTACTTCTTAAAAACATGTCTTTGGTTTTGACAACGGGGATTATTTTAAATTAATTACTCCAATTTTTGGGTTTGGAATTTGATAAATTGGATTAAATATTTTTAATCAGAAGGTCCAAATTATGTAATTAAGACTCTTGTTTTTTGAAATTATCAATAGTAACGACGGTAATTATCTTTAATTATCGTGATTAATTAGTAATCGGGTAGTTAAGGGTAATAAAATAATATCATAATAATATAAAATGACCCCAAAATGTGTCCTAATACTTTTTGTGGTGTCACGGCCGACCATGGTTTTCCTTGTGCCAACTTTTGGTCCCCCTGGAATCACATTAGTGTGATAGTGACTTTTTATCATTTTTTTAAAGAAAGGAAATATAACAATGGTTTGTATATCCTAAGTAAAAAAAAATTAATTTCGTTTACATAAATGATATCTTTGACTATAAATATTCATTGGAAATCTAAAAATATTTACTACATTATGGTAATTTTTTTATAATTGTTAGACATTAAATAAATTAATTTATTTATGACACCACAATGATGCAGTGATTACCTCAGTAATGAACGATTAAAATAAAATGAAAAGATAAGGTAAAATATAAGAATAACACTTGTCAAAAACCTATTTTATGGGTGGATTTAGAACCCTTATAACTTCATCCTAGAAATATATAATTGTGTGACATTTAAAATCTGAAAATCATTTTATAATAAAGTAACTTTTCAAGAATTCCCAAGAGTGCCCCTCCTCCCTCTTATAAAAGGCCCCCACCTCTACCCCCTTACCCACAACTCTCAAACCCTTGGCTTATCCAACCTCTGCTCATATTGTCTCTCCAAATCCCTCTATTTCTCCTAGAAGCCTCACTTTGGGCAGAAGTATTCGCAAGTAAGCCTTTCGCTCAAATCAAAAAGAGTTACCCGATTTAGAGGTAATGTCTTCTCTTGAGTTTATTTCTTTTATTTTCCTTCTTCAATCCTCATAACATCGTTATTATTTGATTACATAACAAAACCTGTATCATTAATATACTAGTATGTTTTTCTGAGAATTATTTGATTTACACTAACACACACCTCCATCAAATGGTTAAAGAACATACTGTTTCCGTGGATGGCGAATTTCTGCCTCACGAAATGATGATTGTTCAATCTTCTCCTACCACCTCTCATGGTGGCCATTATGATGGTACTATATTTAAATATGATATATATGGTATTTATGTTTTCTATATGATTCTGTATTTTATATTTAAAACATAAATTTATGTTTTTCATGTTGTGCAAATGCGATAATTTCATACGAGGAAGTGTGGACTATGGCCCCCTCAAGTGATGTGACTCGTTCATGCAATACAAGAAATGTATAAATAATGATATTAATGAACTTATGTGACCTATATAAAATATATATTATAATGTAATTATAATATATATATCTCTAATTTATTTTTAATTCCATTAATATGACAAAGAAATAAAAGTAGCGTTCATGTGTACGGACAGCCTACCGTCTCCATGAACGGTTCATTTCATTTATTTATATCTAAAAATGTTATGGAATAGTATAAAATGAATATATACTGGATATATATGACATTTAAATCATTAATAATATTTTAGAGATGATGTACTTATAACTACACGGACAATTCTTTTCCAACAAGTTTATTTTTGACTCATGTACCAAACATCAACAAAAACATCTGATATGAACTCACGTAATTAACTAATTATTATAACATTATAATATGTGATATGAATTGAATCATAAACTTTCAATTATTTCCTTAATCAATTATAAGTTTAAAAAAGTTTATTATTTAGGAATATAAAGAAATGAACAAGACAAGTAGGACTTGAGGTAAGGGATCCAACCTCTCTCTTTCCTTTTAGGTACTCTCTTTTATGTCACTTCTTTTAAGCTCCTCTTTCTTATGTTGGGGGATTTTCTTATATATTCCTCTTACCCTACTTTTTATGTTCATATGATGAGATACCCTAATTGATATCTTCAATCCAATTTTTGGAAGTTTTGAGTGGTGCAGTTAGGCTGCCGAATTTTCATAAGGGGATATCTTATCTCACATTTAATTCTGTGAGATTTTCATTGTTCGCCACTTATTTCATGTGGTGCATTGTGTTCTTCCATTTGATATATATTATCATGATTCTATTTATATTCATTGTATTCTATGATTCATATTTTTTTATTATCTTTTGGTCATACGACTCGATTGATTACAATGAGGTATGTGGTTTTTACCTCACTTTTTATTACCGTGAGATTCATGCTATATTTGTCACTATCTCCATTGAGTGTTGTATATAATGAACATGATTATACTATTTGTGTAATATGATCTCATTTATTGGTATTTACATCAGCATTTTTTGGTTCTTCTTTCCTGGGGTGTACGTTTCGAAAGTTACCCAAATCTGTAAGGGATTCCTTCACCCTCCTCTTTTTTTAAAGACTTCTTTTTGTTATGTCTTTTAATTTACATCCTGTTATGTTGGGATATGTTATTATATATCCTTATTGATATAAATATTATTTCCAATTGATGAGATACCCTTTTATCTCTCATCAACTCATTTTCTTAATTTTAAAGTGATGTCGTTAGGCTGTCGAATTTCTGTAAGGGAACTTCTTAACCCAATTCCAATTCTTTGGTTCAAACTTCTACTTCTTGATTATGTCATACTATGAATATGTTTAGATGACCTCCGATTTTTTTACACTTAATATCCTCTTATGTTAGGTGTATTTATATTTTCCACACATAATCATGTAATTGATTTATCCTTAATCTAAGGATACCGACTTTGTAAGGGACTTGGTCTCAATGTCCTTTCATTGAGGAATATATTGTTTTATAAACAACTTTATTTTAAACGGTGTATAAACCACTTTTACTTTTACTTTTATTCAAAAGGGAATCTTTTCTCTATGAAGCATTTTACTAAATTAAAAAATGTATGTTTTTTAACATACGCGGTGACAATGACTGTAGAGACCTGAAGCTTGACGTTCATGGACATTACATTACTTTTGCGGAATATCTAATACATAACAAAAATAGACACACATGGACCGTAGTAGTTTAGTGTCTTTGGAAACTTGTAATATAAACTTCTAATCATGTTGAAAGATCTTCAACATCTCCCATAATGATCCTCCCCTTTTTGTTTCCTTAACTAGAACCTTTCTTTTAATCCTGGGGGAAAAGAAAACATAAAATGGGTGATCTCAAATGCTCAGTAAGGGTAAGCATGGAGAAAATAAAACAAACCATATACATTTGAACTAAAAAACATGAACATAATATTTAAACATCAAAATCTTGAGCAATGACATAAAACCTGGCAGTACGTAAGGCATATATCATAATGGATCATCAATCATGATAAAATGGCATAGGAATAAAGCATGTAATTGTGTCATCCATTAAGCACATGTAATTATTTCCATAGTAGCCAAGGCATTACTGCCATGACCATCTTAGTGGACAATGTCCCTTTCTGAATCGAGTTCACTCCTCGTTCCAGTCCTATAACACTGAACCGGATTAAACTACAATTCCAGCCTTGTCTATCTCATGAGATATAATTCTTTACCCAATGCATTGGAGGGAGATATAGGTCCCACCCATCTCATAATGAAATCATTCTTACTTGTGCCACAACATAAACATAAATTATTCATCATAACCAAAAGAATAAAATGGGTTTCATAAACATTATTCCATCATCACATAATCCATATAAAATAAACAGATATCATTTCATAATAATAAAAGTGAAACCATGTAAATCATAGAGACATTATACTTGAAACATACACATATAAAATAATGTCATCTTAGATGGAAAAATGGTTTTGATAAAAAACTTCAAATGAATTCTTGAGGAAAATATCCTTTCTTCTTCAAAATCATTTTCTTTTCACAAAATGCCATGAAATTTTAAAAGAAAAGTATTTTTTTGAAAATATTCATAAAATCTTTTAGAGTATGATTCATGAAAATGATGCGTTATGAAACCATAAAAATCCGTTCACGCTGTATAAGTTAAAAATAACATTCTTCTCGTACTTTTGTCGGAAAAGTCAAAAAGTACCTCGTATGGTAAACAAAAAAAAATTCCTTACATACCATGTAGTAAAAGTAAAAAATGGGTAAAAAGGACTTTAAAGATACATGAAAACAGTTTTATAAAACATGTTCTTGGGTGATAAAGATAACCCCAGTAAATACTTTTGAATAAACAATCTCGAATAAAAATGAGATTGATAAATTATCCCTTACCTTAGGTCCGATATGATTCGTATGGATCTGAACCTCCTGTATAATGATTTAAATAATTTCATTGACTTATTAAATAATCATATTCATTGTTATGATATCATATATGGTTCACTTATGACTTTATATTACCCGTTCCTTTGTAAATTCCATGTTAAAGAGTGTTTTGGGTAAAATCGTTTCATTTGTCGTCCGTGTTTTGACTTGTAATTATTCATATGATTAATTAGATCATGATTACTTAATTCCAAATATAAAACATGATATATATATATATTATATATATTCAGAATATACATATATATAATTGATCGATAAATTGAGAGAAATACACCGTTCATGGAGAAGGTAGGTCGTACGTACGCATGAATGTTGTTTTCGTTTCCTCATTGAATTGAATGGAATTAATTGGATGAAATACATATATATATATACATAAATAAATTATCATTATTATGTCATATATTTCATGATTACTTATTATATATACTTTATAATCATTCATGAATGGTTAATCATTGTGAATGAATCTCATCGCGTCATGGAGACGGTATTCCGTACGTACGCACGAGCGATGATATCGTTCCCATGATTGTGGAATTTTATTGGAGTGTATGTATACTATTACAGAATCAATATAACTTTACAATAAACATATATAGTTATTATTTACACCATTATACCCCATCCAAGTAAGGTGTTGGTGGAAAATATATTACACCACGGCGTGGAGATGGTATTCCGTACGTACGCACGCGTGGTGATTTCATTTTCCATAGGATGGATAGATGGTGAAATAGGGTTATTTAATACCTATAATAACATATCAGTATATTAGTGATACAGATGTTATTACTTCATAATGAAACAACCTAAGAAGAATAAGTGGAAGAAGAAATAAAGTTGAAAGAATCGGTAACAGACATTACCTCTTCTTTGAAGCACCTCTTTGAGACCTCCTCTTAGGGAACTAAAATTGGTCTTTGAAGAAGACCAGGACCTATAGGATGTTTCTAGGGAAGTGTAGAAGATAATTTTTCAGGGTTTGTCCGAGATTGAAGGCTCAAAGTGGTGTGAGGAAGAGAGGGAGGAGGTGCCCTTTTATAAGGGAGGAGAGGGGCACCTTTGGAATAACAAAAAATATTATTTTATTATAAAGTCATATTCGGGTTTTAATAGCTCAAAATTGATATATTTCGAAGATAATGTGGGTATGGGTCTAACTCCTCTCATCCAATATAATTTAGACAAGTTTAGGTCATTATATTAACCTTATATTTTAGTTTTAACTCTTTGTTAATTAGATTGACATTTACCATGTCACTTTGTATTTTTATATTATATAGTTAATAAATTTACCATATACATCCAAGAGACTCCCAAGTGGTACATTTATGATACACCTATCATGATATAAGTATCTTGGTCGAACCATAGATTTTTAGGAATATAATAACAACTAATAATATAATATTTGTTTTAAAAACTATTTTATGTCAATTTTGACACTATTTGCTAATTGATTTTTGTGAAAATGATAACAAGATTATTAGTTCGAAAAAAGTTAATTAAATCACTAATAACAAGTCATATTAACAGATAAAAGTATTTTAATTCATAAAAAGTCTCAAATTACATTTATTTGGGTATTTATAACATCAATTATGTCAATATTTCATTAATAAGATAATTATTGCATCATCATTGTGTCATAAATAAATTAAATTATTTTAAGTCTAAAAATTACAAATAAATTACCATTATGTAGGAAATATTTTTATCTTTCTAATGAATATTTATAGTCAAATTTATCTTATGTATAACCCTATATTAAAAATGATTTAGTTATTAAACTTTGATTTTAACTATTTTAACCCTTCTTTAAATAAATTAATAATAAATCTCATAATCTAATCCAAGTAGGCCTAAATGGTCATCTTTTATTCCTAAGGTTTTTTAGGGTCAAATTAAACTTGTCCAATAGAATTAGTACATGTTTTACGGTAATAATAATATCATTTTTACCCTTAATTAACCTATTTAGTTTTAACCGTGGTAAAAAAAAGTAAAAAGTTATTATTCACCAAAAATTATTTTCATCTCATTGAACCACATTATAATCCTTGAAATTAACCATGTCTCTCGGATTTTCGAAACTCCACTCACATAAGTGGTAAAATTATGTTTTATGAAAAATTCAGTTTTTTAACTACCACTTAATGGTTTCACTATTCATCAAAAAATGAAAGTTTCCACAAAAATACCAAAAATTGGGCCTAAGATATATTTGATATTATGAATTCAAAAATGATTTCTATTTTACCAAATTCAAAAAATATCAGTTACATTAACTAATTTAAAAATTAATTCCCGTCGTCAAAACAAATAGCGTGTTTTTAAGAGATAATATCTATCAAAAGATTGACACTTGTTTATGTCTAGTTTAAATGTGAAATTACATCCAATGACCAACATTGTATTAAATTGTAAAAATATATTCTAAATATACTTTAAAACCACTCTAATTAATAATTTATCACTATTAATTATTTTGATTAAAAAATTTGTTTTTAATTAAAATTTAGTAATTTTGACTATTCATCAGAATATGAAAGTTATCCGAATAGTACCAAAATTTCACCCTAAGCTAATTTCGATATTCTGAATCCAAAAATGAAGTCCATTTTGAAAAATAAAATTTACAAAATTTCAAAAAGTGGTTATTACTATTCATAACAGCTAGTTTAAATAATAGTTTAATAGCATATCGTTGTTTAGTGAAACTCGGTATTGCGTACAACACACGCTATCGAGGAAGGTCACGATTGCGTGTAATGAATCCAAGTTAGGGTCGTGTGTTGTGCAAGAATCCTTTGTTATAACGTACAACACAAGACATCAATAAAATTAAAAAGAATATTTTTCATAAAATCTCGGGGTGTTACAACCACTTTTCTGCCGCCGCGAGTATTATTTGATCTTTGGATTCCTTAACAAGCTGTAATGTTTTTAAAAGGAAAATAAATACCATATAATCTTTTATGTATTTTGTTATTGAAAATGGTTTTGATAACTTTTTTATTATATCAATTTGTTGTATTGATATCTTGTGATTGAAATGTGGAAATGTTATGTTTCTTTTATGCATGTTTTATGTGATATGATTATGTTATGGTTCTTGGGAATTATTTATGAAGATGGGTGGTTTCGTGATAAACTAAGGGCTGGTGAGTCTGATATATATCTTCAATGAATTGGGTAACGTGAAGGATTTAAACGCTAAGGTTTCTCCGAATAGATTTAGGGAATATAGTGTTATGGGTATTCCAAACGTAACCATGAGGGTTACTCCCTTTGTAAGAATGTTATGAATGCCTCAAGTTACCTTCATTTCTTATGATTTATATGAGTTATACATAAATATTATGATTTCAGAAGGTATGTTATGATTGAAAATTATGGTTTCATTTATTTGTATTTATTGGCAGGTTAATGTTTCCTTTCATTATTTTATAACCCTTGCTGAGCATTTTATGCTCATCCCAAGTTTTTGAAATTTTTTCAGAAGTTATAAGGAAGGGTAAGAGAAAGGAAGTATTCAAGAAGATTTATATCAAGAAAAGAACTATTGTTTTATTTAAGGATTTTTTTTATTGTTGTGAAAAATCAGTTATAGTAGTAGTGTCTACTTTGTAATCCTTTGAGATGTAATACTTATGTCCTAATTCTCTAAAAATCTAAACCTGAAAAGATCCTAAATGTGAATTATTCATTTAATTCAAGATTAAGTAATTTTTTAAGGCTGGGTCCTTATATTTGGTATCAAAGGTCGGTTTATATAACTTTAGAGGTTATAGTGTTGTTTAATCATAAGTGACAAGTTGTGTATAACCACAATGGTCAGTATATTAGATGGAGTCATTGTTTTTATTTTGAAAGTTAGAATGAGTTTGAGATAACTTGGATAAGTATATCTTAGTGTTTATCTTCCTCATTATTATATGATGATTTTACTAATATGCTCACACTGGCCTTTTTGGTTTTAGTAAATGGCTGGATCTAGCAGGCACCAAAGTAATAGTGGATGTGAAGAAAACTGTGACGGTTTTCTGAAAGAACAACTGAATGATGTGGGAGCTGCAAATAGGAATCTCGTGGCTATTCTAAACCAACTATCAAGGAGTCATGATGAACCACTTAAACCTTGGTGAGTTCTATAATGCATCATGTACGATAGAACCAACTCGATGTGGAAGTTCAGGTAATAATTATAATGGTAACCATTAGTGTATATATGATCCTTACTTTTGTGGTAATTATGGGTTACTATATGATGGAAAATAAAAGGCATGAGATAAAATTGTGGTTAAATTATGTTATTGTTATTCTTGAAGATTTTATATTTTTCGGGGGAATGTTTTAATAATTATATAGTTTTAGAAAAAGAGACAACACGCAGACCATGTGACTACCCGTCCCGTCAGACCAAGATACATGAATCGAACCCACAACCAAAGTGCGACTGGTATTTATCACCTACCACTGGACTATGTGAAGTCCCTGGTTAGTATGACAAATTCTTTTTAGTTAGATGATTTTATGAATCAAGAATAAGTTGATTTTGCGTTATCTATGGAAACGATTGACCTATCATGGAGGATATGTGATTAGTCTAATTACTTTTCAGTATGAGACTTTCAGAGTAACTGATGTTATTTGGAGATAACTGTTAAGATTTACCTTCGAAGACTATGTGATTAAATCCTTAAAATATTTGGGTTTCAATCATAGTTTGGTTTATTTTTGAATAATTTTAAGGGAAATTTTGTATTGAATGGTCTTTGCTGAACTTTGGGTTGTTTGACATGTTTTTGAGATTAAGAGTAGTTTTTCTTTTTGTAAAAGATTATCTTTTTTGGGATTATCTGATCTTATACAAACAATTTTGGTTTTAGTTAAGGTCTAAAGACATGGGAAATATATAGTTCATCTTTTTTTAGTTATGTGATTCTCTCGAAGTTGATTATAGCGCTCTTATTATGAACAAGTCATCCTAAAATACTCATCATTTGGAGACAATATGAGTTTGTGTTTGAAATCTAGTAAAAGATGAAAGTCTACATGACAAGTGAGTATGTTTACTTATGATTTATTTAAGCTCATAAATAAATTATTCTATGAAAAGTAACTTAAAACAAAAATGTTTTCTGTTAACTTTTCCTACTGGGGAATCAAATACCTTTTAACCCATCATAGGTTTGTGATTTTCTTGGGGTTAACTTTCTCTTAATCATGTTTTCTATCACTCTCCATCAGAACATGAACCTTTGTTTTTTCTTCAGTATCCATGTTTTCCTACATGGAATTCTAGTATGGGTTAACTCGGGTGACCTTTGTACTTCTCTTTCTTTCTTTTAAAGTGATAGTTTTGCTGACTCTTTTTTCGATGTGGGGCTTTCAATGAAATTTCCCAGCACAATTTTAAAATTGCGAGGATGCAATTCCCAAAAGGGGGGAAGGATGTAACATCCCAGGTAAATAAAGAATATGGCATTTCCATATTTATTAGTATTTTTGAAAAAAAAATTAATATTACATTAAAGGGAATCCAATGTTCGATGGCTTACCTGATATGCAACAATGAGTTTCATTGAAATCTTACGATGCACACTAATAATATAATAATATTATTGTAAATGGTAGTAAAATCCTAGCCGATGTAATGGCGGGAATGAAAATAACTAACTAAAAAGTGATTATATATGTTTTTTAAATATTTTTACATTTATCCATTAAATGTTAGAGGCTTAAAATGCAAATGAATCCAATTTTAAGAATAAATATTCTAATATTGTTTAAAAGGCCGATTAACCTCCTTTTGATGGTGAAACCTTTTTAAATCTAATTTTTGTCACTTTTATATGTTATATTTTACAAAATAAAATCCTTCTTTAGAATAAAGACATCAAAATTTACTTTGTGTAAATTTTTGTTATTATCTGATAAAGATCATTTTTAGTGAGAAATGTTGTATTTTAATTCAAAACCTCCTTTTAATCTAATTTATTTATATTGTTATATTATCTTTTTAATTGGTTTTAAAGTGTAATTAAAATATATATTTTACCATTTAATCCAATGGTGTTAATTTTAATTAATTTCACTTTGAAATTGGACATAAACAAGTGTCAATCTTTTAATAGATATTGTTTCTTAAAAACACGCTATTTGTTTTGACAGCGGGAATTGATTATAAAATTAATTAATGCAAATTCTATGTTTTTAATTTGGTAAAATTGATATCATTTTTTAATTTTGAATATCAAATATATCTTAGGGTGAATATTTGGTATTTTTCTGACAAATGTTCATTTTTAATGAATAGTGAAAAATACTGCATTTTAATTCAAAACCGCCTTTTCATCCAATTTATTTATATAGTTAGATTATCATTTTAAATGGTTTTAAGGTGTAATTGGATTATTTTTTTATAATTTAATACAATTTTGTTAATTTTATGTAATTTCACTTTTAAATTGGATGTAAAAACAAATCAATCTTTTCATAGATTTTACTTCTTAAAAACTCGTCTTTGGTTTTGACAACGGGAATTATTTTAAATTAATTACTCCAATTTCTGTGTTTGGAATTTGATTAATTGGATTTCATATTTTTAATCATAAGTTCCAAATTATTTAATTAAGACTCTTTTTTTTGGACATTATGAATAATAACGACGGTAATTATCTTCAATTATCGCGATTAATTAGTAATCGGGTAGTTAAGGGTAATAAAATAATATCATAATAATATAAAATGACCCCAACATGTATCCTAATACATTTGTTGGTGTCATGGGCGACCATGGGATTCCTTGTTCCAACTTTGGGGCCCCATGGAATCACTTTAGTGTGATAGTGACTTTTTATCATTTTTTTAAAAGAAAGGAAATATAACAAAGGTTTGTATATCCTAAGTAAAACAATTTTAATTTCATTTAAATAAATGATATCTTTGACTATATAATTGGAAATATAAAAATATTCCTACAAGATGGTAATTTTTTATAATTTTTAGACATTAAATAAATAAATTTATTTATGACACTGTGATGATGCAGTGATTACCTCATTAATGAACGATTTAAATAAAACGAAAAGGTAAGGTAACATATAAGACATAAACTTGTAAAAAACATATTGTATGGGTTGATTTATAACCCTTATCACCTTATCATAGAAATATATAATTGTGGTACCTTTAAAATTCTAAAATCATTTTTATAATAAAGTAACTTTTCAAGAATTCCCAAGAGTGCCCCTCCTCCCTCTATAAAAGGCCCCCACCTTTACCCCCTTACCCACACCTCTCAAGCCCTTGTCCTCGTCCCAAATATACCCATATTTTCTCTCCACATCCCTATATTTCTCCTAGAAGCCTCACTTTGGTCAGAAATCTTCCCAAGGAATCCTTTGGCTCAAATCAAAAATAGTTACCCGATTTAGAGGTAATGTCTTCTCTTTGAGTTCTTTATTTTATTTCCTTATTGAATCCCCCTAACATTATTATTATTTAATTCCATAACAAAAAAATTATCCTAAATATACTAGTATGTTTTTAGGAGAAGAATTTGATTTACCTTACACACACCTCCATCTAATGGTTAAAGAACATACTATTTTCATGGATGGAAAATTTCTGCCTCACGAAACGATGATTGTTCGATCTTCTCCTACCACCTCTCATGGTGTCCATTATGATGGCGCTATATTTATATATGATATATATGGTATTTATTGTTTCCTATACGCATCTGTATTTTATATTTAAAACATAACTTTAAGCTTTTCATGTTGTGCAAATGCGATAATTCTATATGAGGAAGTGTGGACAACCGCCCCCTCAAGTGATGTGACACGTTCTTGCAATACAAGGAATGTATAAATAATGATATTAATGAACTTATGTGTCATATATAAAATATATATTATACTTTAATTATAATATATATATCTCTAATTTATTTTAATTCCATTAATATGACAAAGAAATGAAAGTAGCGTTCATGCGTATGTAAGGCCTACTGTCTCCTTTAAACGGTGCATTTCATTTATTTTTATCTCCAAATGCTATGGAATAGTATAAAATGAATATATACTGTATATATATGATATTTAAATCATTAACAATATTATGGAGATGATGTACTTATAACTACATGGACAATTCTTTTCAACAAGTTCATTTTTGACTCATGTACCAAACATCAACAAAAACATCTTATATGAACTCACATAATTAACTAATTATTATAACATTATAATATGTGATATGAATTGAATAATAAATGTTAATGTTGGTCCATAAGAAATTATAATTGACAAAAGTTTATTATTCAGGAATATAAAAAATGAACAAGACAAGTCAGACTTGAGGTAAGGGATCCAACCTCTCTCTTTCCTTTTAAGTACTCTCTTTTATGTCACTTATTTTAAGCTCCTCTTTCTCATGTTGGGAGATATTATTCTATATTCCTCTTACTATAATTTTTATTTTCATATGATGAGAGACCCTAATTGATATCTTCAATCCATTTTTTGAAAGTTTTAAGTGGCGCCATTAGGCTGCCGAATTTTCATGAGGGGATATCTTATCTCACTTTTAATTCCGTGAGATTTCCATTGTTGGCCACTTATTGCATGTGGTGTATTGTTTTCTTCCATTTGATATATATTATCATGATTCTATTATATTCATGGTATTTTATGATTCATATTTTTTTTATTATCTTTTGGTCATACGACTTGATTGATTACAATGAGGTATGGGGTTTTTATCTCACTTCTTATTCACATGAGATCATGCTAATTTGTCACTATCTCCATTGAGTGGTGTATATACTGAACATGATCTACTCTTTGTGTAATATTATCTCATTATGGTTATTTACATCAGCATTGTTTGGTCCTTCTTTCATGGGTTGTACGTTTCGAAAGTTACCCAAATCGGTAATGGATTCTTTCACCCTCCTCTTTTTTTAAAAGACTTCTTTTTGTTATGTCTTTTAATTTACATCTTGTTAGGTTCGTATATGTTCTTATATATCCTTATTGATATAAATATTATGTCCAAATGATGATATACCATTTTATCTCTCATCAACTCATTTTATGAATTTTAAAGTGACATCGTTAGGCTCTCGAATTTCTTTAAGGAACTTCTTAACCCAATTTCAATTATTTGGGTTAAACCTCTACTTCTTGATTATGTCATACTATGAATTTGTTTGGATAACCTCTGATTGTTTTACACTTAATATCCTCTTATTTTAGGTGTATTTATATTTTCCACACATAATCATGTAATTAATTTATTCTTAATCTAAGGATACCGACTTTGTAAGGGACTTCGTCTCAATATCCTTTCATTGAGGCATATTTTGTTTTATACACAAATTTCTTTTCTATGGTGTATAAACCCCTTTTACATTACTTTTATTCAAAAGGGAATTTTTTCTCTACGAATCGTTTTATTAAATGACAAAAAGTATGTTTTTTTAACTTACGCGGTGACAACGACCTTCTGCCGCCGCGAGTATTATTTGATATTTGGCTTCCTTAACAAGTCGTAATGTTTTTAAAAGGAAAATAAATACAATATACTCTTTTATATATTTTGGTATTGAAAATGGTTTTGATAATGTTTTTATTATATCAATGTGTTGTATTGATATCTTGTGCTTGAAATGTGGAAATGTTATGTATCTTTTCTGCTTGTTTTATGTGATACGATTATGTTATGGTTCTTGGGCATTGTTTATGAAGACAGCTGGTTCTGTGATAAACTAAGGGTGGGTGAGCCCGATATAGCTCTCCAATGCATTGGGTAATGCGAAGGAGTTAAATGCTAAGGGTTCTCCGAATAGATTTACGGAATATACTATGATGGATATTCCAAACGTAACCATGAGGGTTACTCCCTATGTAAGAATGTTATGAATGCCTCAAGTTACATTTATGTCTTATGATTTCTATGAGTTATACATAAATATTATGATTTCAGAAGGTATGTTATTATTCAAAGTTATGGTTTCATTGATTTGTATTTTTTGGCGGGTTAATGTTTCCATTCATTATGTTATAACCCTTACTGAGCTTTTCATGCTCATCCCAAGTCTTTGAAATGTTTTTAATAGGTTATAAGGAAGGGTAAGAGAAAGGAAGTATTCAAGAAGATTTATATCAAAAAAAGAACTCTTGTTTTATTTAAGGATTTTTTTTATTGCTGTGAAAAATCTTTTATAGTAGTAGTGTCTACTTTTTAATCCTTTGAGATGTAATAGTTATGTACTAAGTCTCTAAAACTCTAAACCTAAAAAGATCCTCAATGTGAATTATTCATTTAATTCAATATTAAGTAATGTTGTAAGGCTGGGTCCTTATAAAAGATGTTTGAAAGTATCTTTTATCTTAATCGTAATGAAGAAATTAGTATTGAAGTTAGTTCCCAGAATCGTAATGAGAAGTCTTATGTTTCCCTTCGTACTTTTGGTGTAGAGCAACATAATGAGTAAACTGTTGTTGAACATAAGCTTCCATCATAATGAGTAAATAGGAATGGATATATATTCTTTCATTTCACATAGAGAAACAAAATAAAGAAATTATATTGGGTGATCAAAATAGAGAAATATAATCAGAATAGTTTTTGTGATGAAATTAAGAAGATAGGTGAAGTTTTTGGAATATTATAGAATGATCAAGACGAAATGATAAGAGTTTATAAGCATTTATTAAGACATTAATGTATCCTAAATTTTAGGAATCATGAAAATTCAAAAAATGATTCTTTATAGGGAAAGTTTTCCTGAATCCCGCCCAAACCACATTTGGGATCAGTATAAAAGGTGAAAAATACATTGTACTTTTTTGACTGATGTACTGTTCCTAAGAAGTAGACAGAAGGAAGAGAACTGAAAAAAAAATCTAAAGAGAAGAAGGGGTTTTTGTATTGTTTTTCTTAAAGAAACCACACCAGATAGATGTGATAGGAGAAGAGACAATATTAAAATATATTCAACTGACAATCATATTCTATTGATTATAATATCCAGTCGGTTATCATATTGAGTAGAAATATCATATTAGGATTTCCAAAAATATAGAGTATTGTTCCAGAATTTTCTCAATCATAGTCTGATAGAGGTATATTTTCAATATTGAGTAATCTAACTGGGGGAATCGAACTTGAAAAATCAGACTGGGAATCATACTAAGTTTTATTATAAAGACTATAAATATTATACAAGCCTCTAGGTAATAAATTGAAGATTTTTTTTGAAAGTTTATATTTTTAAAAGTTGATAAAGAAGCATTATAACATGTTTTCTATCAAAAACTTTTTATTGCACCATTTTTTCCAGAATAATCATGCCCACTATTTAATTTTTTACATAGTTTTAAACAAGTGAAAGGGAATATCCTACTCATTGTATTCCACAAAAAAGGACTGTTCCCTAGAGGATTGTGTAATAGTGGATCATTTTCAATCCATACTAATGACGTAGTTATTCTTGTTAAATAGTGAAATTTGTAAACACTTGTGAACCTGTGGATGTGTGTTTGAAATGTTTTTAGTATGGAAAATAATATTTAACAGGAGGAGAAGGTTGTTTTATAAGTAAGGAAACATAAAAGAAATCATATAATTGATTCACCCCCTCCTCCTCTAAGTGATGAAATTATTCTAACTAGGAAATTACACCCATTTCAGGGGTGATTTTAATTTTTAAGCCCATTTGAGGAATTGGATGGGATAACTCCCTGTGTCACAAGTACATAGGTTTTAACATCCTTGGTTTTTTTCCTCTACACACTTTCTATATTCCTCATAAATTTAAATATTGTTGAGTAAATCATAGATGTAAATATATTCCCTATTATCCTTTAGATAATATCTTACAATATTCCAATAAGGAGAGAGTTTATCTATAAAGGATGTGACTATGATGGAATCACCCATATTCACATTGTTTTGAATTAGATATTATAAACTACATTCTATTTTATAACACAACTCTTTTAAATATCTTCTATCAACCAAATTATATGAACTAAATTTTCTTACTATAAATTTCTTTCTCTATGAATCCTTGGTGATTAATGTTTTCAACGTGGAATTCAAAATCTCATTTTTTTCATCAGGAGGTGCCAGTTTGAATCAATGATATCAATAGGAAATGATTTGAGGTTTTTTCTTGAACACATGAGACCTTCATTATCCCATTTAATTATTTTTAGATAATCATAGAGTGTCATATATTCATATGTGGGGATATTTAGAGTTGAAATAACATACACCACTTTCACATTTTTATGAAGTAAGTGAATCTCCTTTAGCTACCTTTTGAATTTGTTCCCATTGAATTGATCCACATTTATCATTTTGTCGATTATTGTAATATCTATGTTATCATATCTACTCTAAATATTTTAGGAGAATATGGGTGGATAATGATATAATTGGAAGATATAATTTTATGACTATAGATAGAGACCATTGATGAACGTTATGATGTTTCTATCCTTAAGATTTTATTCTACCCCAAAAAATATATTTTATGCATTCAAAGTGAAGCATATTTTGGATTCAATGGTGTCTCATTACTCAAAAATATTAATTAGTAAATAGTAAATCTTGAATAACCTTTTGAAAAAAGTGAGTAATTGAAAGGTTTTTTACTATGTACTAATAAAGTCACTATAATTCTTGTGGAATAAAATTAAAGGAATCTAGATTTTTTAATTGATTTTAGAATGAATGGGTATTAATTTTTAAAGTCATGGGTTTTATTTTTATATTAATGGGAATAATACTTCTGATTATTTATCCTACATTTTAAAATTGGATAGACTTATTTTTATAGAAAGGAATATCTTATTTATAATTAGTAATATCTATCAAATCACACTCAATCAAATAAGTGGATCTGATCACACTTGATCAATTAATAGATGTATATGTTAGATCATGTTTGAAAATATCTATAGTCCAGATCACACCCATTTTTTCAAAGGGTTTCCCAACTAGATTCTCCCATTTAGTCTTAAACCAGAACTGATATGAACAAAAAGATCCTTGGAAAAATTAAAGGCCCCTATAAGAACTACACACTGATGTGGCATGAGAAGTTAAAATAATTCTATCATAGTGTCACATTTTTTGATTGCATATGTGTAAATTAACAATTTACTAACCCATTACTAAAAGTTTGTATTCAAGAAGATTTATCATTTAAAATAATAATAATTTGTTACCCCTTATATGGTGGCCCCACTCTCTCCAACTTTTTAATGAAAGATTCCATTCCATTATCATCCCACTTGAAATTAAAACAAAATTAAATATTTTAAAAAATAATTAAATCCAATATTATATGGTCATAGAAGGATAATCTTCATACTCTAAATTTTTTTTACATAAATAGAATATTTCATAAATGTTCCAAATCATTACAACCATTTATAACTTATCATTCGAGATCTTATTTATTGTTTAAAAATAAAATAATCAATAAGGACATTCAATCTCTACTGAATATCATCATATTATATACTTAACTAATCATAAGAGAATAGAATGGGAGAAATGATAAGAAACAATAGTCAACGTGTTTTATTGAATACCTCATGCATTTTCATGAACTAAACCATGATGTAGTAACCTTCATTATTTCATGGTTTGTTCCAACAAAAATAATTACATGGTATATAATATAGCATCATTTTTTAAGATTTAGTTCATATTTCTAAAAATATCTAAATTTCACTCAAGATTCATAGAATTTATGAACTACCACATTATGTCACCTCATATATAATAAATTGTGAAACTATTACAAAATTCCTTTTAGATGTCTTATAAAATTCCTTTAATAACATTTATCATTATTTTTTTCCAAATTTAAATCATATATAATAAATTTTTAAAATCCATCCAAAACTTATTTTCGATATCCTCCAAAACTATTTTGGAGTAGATCTGAAATTTTTGTATAGACACTTTATAGAAAACCATGATCCTAATCCATACAACCATAAAGTTTGATTTTATAATCCTTTTTAGAGTTGAAAATAATATGAAAAATCAAATAATCCTTTTTATAAGATATTTAGTGACTATGATACATAGAGTATGTCAATATTATATAACCTAATCAATCATTCTTGATTCTCTAAGAATAGACCAACCAAATGGATAAACATGTCACATGCCATTTTCCCATATTAATGATAGCACCACATGATCCTCATTCAAATATATAAGTGATTCATATGTTTCTTATATAGGAATTGATAGATACCTCATCAATCTATATCAATTGAGATCCCAAATATCAAACCCATCATGTGATAGGAAAATTTTTAATTTTGGTTAAACAACATTCAATTACATCATCAACAACATACAAAAACACCCATTGATTAGCTTAGCTTCAAGGCTTGAATATGAATGGTATAATAGTTTGAAGGTTACAATTTTGGGTATCTTATAAAACATAAGTAATAAGGATTTAATTTGAAACAAGAACCCTTATTGTTTGAAGATGTAATGCACTAGCCGAGATCACTCAAATAGAACCCAAGAAAGGGGTGCCACATTACCTCAAGAATGCCTCCCTATAAACCAAAGGCTATTGAATAGAAATGAGGGATTGTGACCACCATGGGGAGACTATTCCATCAAATATAATCTCAAGGTTCATGCTTGAAACTACAAAAAAATCATCATAACCCATCTATATATTGAATATACCTAACACCTATAAACATAAAACAGGGAGACAAGACGGTGTCCTACAATCTTGAATGTGAAATAAGTAAAAAATCAACAAGATGAATAATCCATAGTAGAGCATAAATAATAGAATAATACACAATAAGAATAAAATTTATAAAATAATACATGAGGCCCTTAGGTCCATACACATGCATTACAACTAAAAAGTAAATATACAATGGCCTCTAAAGTAACTATCATATCTATCTATTTTTTAATCATTTGCCTCTGATTTGATACTCATATCGATCCATTTGTACATCTCCAAGGTGATACTTGTTCCTAAATTGAAACATTGAATCCACTAATGAACATAAAAACCAATGTTTTGTATGATGGTAGGGATGATTCTAATTAACTTGTTGGATTCCTTTGTTATCCTTGACACACTAAGTTCTAGTGATCAAGTTGATGTGCATGAAAATATTAGGAGAGAGTGAAATTCAGTTCTCAATGTAAGTCAACTACCTAGGAAAATAAAATATGGTTCCCATGTAAACCATATGTACTCATTCACTTCTATAAGAAACATGCATCCTAAATACTCGACTAATACTACCAAACATAGGGAAAGTCCCACCTTCCGGTAACCAATGACTCGCATTCCCTCATGATTCAACAAGGTATTCCCCACCACATATCATGTCTCATCATACATAAATCCTAATGGGTCACTCTATATCCATCATCGCTAAATCGTAAAATTTCAACCTAACTCATTGGTCATCTCATTATACGTTAATTAACCAAAACCCCAAAATATCATGAGAAATAAGGATGGAACCAAGAATCTCAATTGTGAGAAATCAAGAGGTCCCAACCATAAAGGACTATTGTCAAATGATAATGGAAACAAATATGGCTGGTTAAAGAGGTCCTAAACAATAAAATAATTACTGATCAGTATTCACTTGATAAAAAACTAAGAAAACTAATGAATGGGATTCATCCATATGAAATAACAAACATGGAACTCATGCCCTACCCCAGCTCACCTCACTGGTCCTTGCCAAATATATATTCCAAACATTCCATAGTAAACTATTGGCTCAATCCCACATATTTTATATGGTTTTAAGGTGTGGATCCCACTATATGATGGTATAGATCTTTGGATACATACATATTACTAAGATTTCACTTCAAAACCATAATCTTTAAAAAAACAGTGATCCATGTCCATGGTCGTACCTTAAGTGGTTACTTGGAAGGAAATAGGTTAGATTTATTTCATATAGTCTAGAAACATGTCCTAAGGGTCATACAACATCTGTTCTAGTGTCTCATTAGTTGTCACTTAGCAACTGAATGACAATAGGGAGGGTCACATCTAGAAAGAGGTGTACCCTAACTGAGAAAACAATAGTGTATATGACATGAAACCCCAAAATACAAAATTCACCTAAAGTTTTTCTTTTATTATAAATCCCATATTAGATTTCACCTTCTATGGGTATTGGTACTAAATCAGTAGGTCCACCACACAAGTTTTATTCCTTCTCTAGCTATGTTCCTAGTCACTTTATAGTGTGTGACATAAGCCAATGTCAGTCAAGGGGGAACCCCCCCTATAAAAAGTATAAATGGGAACCTCGCCTCTCTTATCCCATCACTAAATTCATACCAAGGATTATTATTTCACTTGTACTATAACTTATGAGTCTCGAATAAGACACTAATCAAATAAAATAAGGAAAAACTCCCCCCTTAACCATTCAGATCAATCAAAGGAAATTCTATAAGATCTAGGGAATCTTAAAAATCTATCCAAATTATCCAAAACTTCCCAAATACCTATGATGAATATCTCACCCATCACTCAATCAACATAAAATACTCAAAACCATCCCAAGGGTATCCTAATGTTTCTATAGACATGTTCCAAGAGTAAATCTTTCATATTTTCCAGTGAAATATAACAAACCCTTCACCCAATGGAATGTTTATCCTATGGTTCATATGTTATAATGAATCAACATTAAATAGTATATAAAATACCAAGAAACCATAACAATAAATTCATACATAAGAATAAAAGAGTTGGAAATCAAGGAATAGCCCTCAAAAGGTTAAATATATCAAAAAATGTGTCAACATAATTCCTCTAGTAATTCATTTAAATCACGAGTAAAAATATATTTAAAAATTCCTTTATAAATTTCATCTCATTATATATTTTCTCATACTATCCCCTTGAAAAAATACCATGGAAATCATCCATGTAAATCTTTCTTTTTAATAACCATTTCAAACACCACCACTATAAATCACAACTATCATTTAGAAGTTTCACCCAAAACCAACATATGGAAAATTAAACTTTAAACAAAAATCCATTTTTAAATCATATTTAAAAATAGAAACGTGTTGACCATTAAAATTATAACTTGTTCCACCAAAACAAACCATAAAATGGACCATGTACATTCATTCAACCAATGCGCCACAAAAACCATTTAGTAAGATATAAAATTCTTAATGACTACTAGGATAATGTGAGATCATCACCATATATGTGGTTATACCCCAAATTTCTATAAAATACTCAAAAAATAATAATAATAATAATAATAATAATAACCACATAAACCATAAAACAATCCTAATAATCAAGACCCTTGGTAATGTAACATTGATCTTCCTTAATAATAAGATCCATAAATTGATTCCAATATCCTAATGACCACTAATAATCTCATGAGAACTTATAAAAATAATAAACCATATCAAATTAATATATAAATAATTTATTAATAGTAACCCATAATGTAATAATCAAATCAAAACTCATCAGGTAGTGTTATAAGGTTTAAACCTTGTGAAACAAGGTATAGTCTAATCTTGATACAAACTTGAAACTAAAGCATGAAAATTTTCCAAATTAAAATTCCAAATCAATGGAAAATTTGAACCAATTTCACCAAAAACAATAAAAAAATTATTGGGTTACATACCTCAGCACAAACGACAAACAACTGTGAGTAGACACTATTATAATAATCCTCATCTATGCATCACTTGTAAAAGACACATGAATATATAGTGATTCCATAATGCTTTTATGGAATTGAATATAAAATACCTAATTAATAATATAAATATAAAAAAGGATATGAGAAACATAAGGGGATAAAGGAATATGATTATCAAATATTCAATGAACCAAAACTCTTGAATACGTCCGTATAAGAGAGGGGAGAAGGAACTCCAAGGGAGAGAATGGATGGGGAGAAGAAATCCAAAAATACACTCTCTTAGTGATGATCCTACCTCAAAAAATAGGTGTACAACCATTAAATTATGGTTCTATCCTAATTAGAAAAAAAATCAAAAGGTCACATTATGGTGTGATCATTGGTGTCATGGCGCAACGCCCAAATATGGGGAAATTTTACGATATAACCATTTACTCAATGATATAATTCCCCATTCTAGAGATGCGCTAAATATTATTATCTACCCATTAATTTACTAATTTGGTGATTTATGTAGTTACCCACCAAGTTTTTGCATAATCCCCCCCAGCTCCAAAACATTTTCTAACATAGGACCTTATAGTGTAATCCCCTACCATCATGGTGAAATCACCTTTATAATACCATAGTTACCCCGATTTTAGAATGGCCTTCTACTAATACCTAAAAATAAAACTACTAAATCCTAAAAAACACTACCTGATTCATTAAAAACACCACCAAACCTTTGGTAACATCTAAAATCATACATGAGTTGAGCCTCAATTATCAAAAGTTCAATTACACTTCAAAAATTCAAATTTAACCAATATTAAATTCCAAAGAAGTCCAATCCACATCCCACTTCACCAACACTTATATCTATTGATAAATTAAAATTTTATAATGTATGACACTTAATTTTTTATATAGGTTATCTAGAACATAAAACCCTTTTTTATCTCATGAGAAAATTTCATATCTCCAAATGAAACTCAACCATGATAACCTTTACATGCTATAATAACCTATAGTACTCCATGATGACCATAAATTAAGGTATAAGTCAAATTCATACTTTGAGACATTAATTATCATTTCACTCCATAAATTAAGGTATAACTCAAATTCATACTTTGAGACATTAATTATCATTTCACTCCATATAATATAAACATCCGATATGAAATAATGATAAATGTAACACTTCATTTTTCACAACATAATAAATTTTATATAGTCCTAAAATGTTTTAAGAATACAAAAAACCCCATACATAAAAATAAATATAATATTTTTACATATTATAGGCTACCATAGAGGCTTCATAACATCACTATATAATTCATTTCACATATCCATCTAACCATAATATAAATCATCCCACTAAACCCATTTAATGGGTTAAAATATATGAATAAATATTGTTTGAATAATTGTGAGATTAACATTCATAATACTCAAAATAAATCTTTTAAAAATATATTAAATATTATTTAATTAAAAATAACCAATGTTGCAATGTTAATATCATTTTTGAATTATATAATTGAAATTATTTTTATTTTAGTTAACATAAACTTTATATAATTTCTAAATTTAAATTTTGTTTGAGCTTATTTAGTAATAAATTTAAAAGTAACTATTTTTATAAATTTAACAAAATATAAAAACATAATATGGTGGTTTAAACTATTTTTTTGGTGTGTGATAGGGTAAACCATGTAATGGTTAATGTCACAAAATTATTATTTTAGACACCAAGATACATGAGTTATTCAATAATGCATTACAAACATTTTTTCTCTCACTGTAATCTATCATGTTTGATTTGATCATCATGTGATTATGATTCAAGGATTTTAAATGGGTATGAAAATTTTTAAAATATTAAAAATCACATTTATTAGGTTTCATTACAAAGTTCTGAAACATTTTTGAGACATATTATTTATAATAAAATATTTGAGAAACATAGAGAGTGCATGGAGAGTCATTGAATATATTATATAAATAGGAACATGGTTTTTTATTTAGGTTATATATGAATTATGTATCACAGAATTGTGAAAATATAATCAATTTGAAACTCCCTCGCTCCTCTATCTCTATCTCTCTCTATCTTTAATGGTTTATCATACCTTGAAGTATAGAGGATCCTTTCCAAGAATTGAGATATTTTTACAGTTCATTGACTCTCTATGAGTTAGTATTTTGTTGGATAATTTTTAGTGATATATAATAAGATAATGGTATTTTGTTTAAATAAATTGGATCATCATAGAAAAATATGTGTGTTCGTAATTTATTCTATTTAGTTTAAAATAATAGCAATATCATGTGGTAGTTTAGTTCATTTTTCAATGCCTTTGGATAATAATTGCCCCCTCAAAAAAACATTAGTGGTATCATATCTATATATATATATATCATTTATACAAATGTTTTAGATACATTAAAAAATTTAACATTTAGATTTTTTCTAAAAAATGACATGTTTTATGAAAACATATTGTGTTTCAAATAAATTTTTAAAAAATGATGTATTTTAAATAAATAATTTACATGTTTTTATAAATTTTATAAAACCAAATCATGGTTTTAACAAACATGCATGAAAATGTTTCATAAAAATAAACCATCATAAATATGATTATATTAAATTGTGGTTTAATAGAAAAACTATAATGGTTAGTATTAAAATATGATTTCTTTAAGGTAACCATTGCATAGTAATTTGAAACCATGTCATGGTTTAAAAGTATGGTTTCTAAAGGTTGTTCAAAATGGATTCTCTTAAAGAAAATGGACTTTGTTTTCCATGAAAATATTTTTCATGTGATAGAGACGATATTTTGGTGTCTTATAAGAATGTTAAAGGTTTTTTAATTCTAATAAAAAAAAATTGGTTAGAGTTTTTAAAAAACCATCATTGATAAAAGCTTGTAGGTTTTATGTTGAATTTAAGGGGGATATACACTAAAAAACATTTTAGTGGATTTGATCCAGGTTTAAATTGGATTTGACATTGTATGTTTATAAAGTGTTTATAAATTATAAAATAAGGTGAAATATAAAATTGTTTATTTTGATTTATTAAATATTCATAAATGAGAATATGAAATTTTCACATTAAAGGTATTATTTTGGAAATTTATTTAAACCATGTCAAAAGTAATTTTGGTTGATTTGGTCAAATGATTGGATAAAATTAAATATGTGATATAAATTTTTTGTAATGTTTTTACAAAAAAATGTAATATTTTTATATGACTATAAAACTAATTTTAGAATATCATATGTTTTTTCAAAATTAAAGATAGAATATTAATTATAAGTAAAATAATAATATGAAAGAGTTTATATTGAAATAAATGTGAAATTATAATGATAATTTATTTATAGAATGTCTATTAGAGTTTGTTAAAATTATAAAGTGTTTGTAATTTATTTATTTATAAAACGTTCATAAATGTTTATCTCATGTCTAAATATATAAATTTCTCATTTATTTAGTTTATTCACTACTTTATTATTCATGAATATAAGTGTTATATTATGAATTGGTGTATGCTTTAGTTTAAAGTGTTAAAATTCTTATTCTAAATTGAATACCATAAATATAAGGAGTTACATGCTAGGTATGAAATGATATTTAGTTATGTTTAAGCATGGTTGTGATTTGTTTTGTGAGTTTTGAGCTAAAAACTAATGTTTTTTGTGATTAATTCATCTTAGGTATTAGGATTGTATTGGAATTAAGTTCTAACTTGAGAAGTGATTCATGGATAATAAGACACAGGGCCAAACTGCTCACTGATTTTTGGGCTTATGTTGTATCTAAAAAAAATAGATTGTTTATTTATCACACCATGCTTTCTCTTGTGTGTATTTTTATTTCATATGATTTTAATCATTTATAATAAAGATGTTTATATACCTTATCCATGGGATACATTCAAATATATGTTAATAAAATTGTATTTTATATTTGGGTAAGTAATAAAAATGATTATTTGTAGAAATATTAATATATCAATATGTTTTAAACATATTAATTTTGTTGAATTAATAGGATAATAAAAAAAATTTACATGCATGAATGTGTAAAATGAAATACATGATATAAGATGGTGAGATTTGAAACCCATTAAAAATACGAAGTGTTAGATTCCTTTCAAATTAATACTTTTTTGACCTTGATCATCTAAATATTTAGGGTTTTTCAAATAAGTGTTTAAATGGATTATATTATGTAAGGAAAGAAAGTTATGATATACCCTAACAGGATTAGGTTCCTATATTTTGAATGAGATTTGGGTTAAACCTAGATGGGAGAAACTAAAGTTTGGGATACCAAATAAATAGATTTGAGATAATCTATATTATGGATTATGAAATGAGTTTTTCACTAAAATATATAATTATCATGTGTTAGAATATTGACATGGTTTCCCACAAGATATAGTCAGGACATGTGTTACGAGCATAACTATGATGATTCAAGATAGAATATGGATATTGTACCATTAATGGAAATGATTTAATAAAAAGTTTCAACATTTTAGTGGGATCAAATTTAATTAATGTATTTGTTAAATGGTTTTAAAATATAATACTCATCTTATAAAAAAATTGTTTACATAAAATGTCTTCATCATCATAAAACATGAATTTGATATTAATCATTTAAAAAAATATAATATTTACATATGAAAATTTTGAGACTGGTATAAAAACTTAAGAATAGTTCTTATGTAAGATAGAAATTATTTGTGTTAGAGTAACAACATCCTAAGTTGAAAATTATTTAGGTTTTTTAACAAGAATATCAAGATTCTTAGGGGAAGTATAAAAGTATTCACTAAAGGTTTCAAAAGAATTGTTTATATACAAGATGACAAAAGGAACTTTAGTCTCTACTCATGTACACAATATAATTGGGTGTGATTTTGACTTGTAGATATTGGAGGTATCCTTTAAGTATTGATCTATCAATGGACTTAATGATACAATTATTGTTATAAAGGTTCCAATAATATATATGAGTTCAATAAACATTCACTTCATCTCTAAAATATATTGAGGATTTCAAAGATGTACATGGGTGGTCCAATATCAAGTATTTCTATTCAAATTACAAACGGGTAAAATTTTAATCTTGAAGAAGAATATTTTTTGGTATAATTTTAATCCAATATCATTAAAACCTGAAGGAGGTGTTAATAAGTATGTTAAGTATTTGAAATATAGATATAATTATTCAAAATACCCAATTTTTTGTAATAAAACTCCTCAGAATGTCAAAATCATGTACTAATGTTATAAAAAATAGTTCTTAAATTTTGAAGGGTATATGATAAAAAATGTATATTATATAATTTTTTTAAATAAATAAGAGTTTAAAATTAAGAAAAGGATTAATTAATATTGTATATTTTATTAAAGTAATGAAGCAAAGGTTTACTGAATCAATGAGTTGGATGAAAAAGAATATTTCAAACTCAAATGGATCTATATAAAAATATATATATGTCCATCTTATTTAAATTGTTTGATGAGAAAAAAATATAAATGAAGGTTTGTTATGAAAAATATGATATTATGACTTTGATATACAAGGTTTATTATTCATTTTATTTTATGAAATTTTTTGAAAGTAGATAAGGATAAAAAATATATCCAAGATAAAAGTGTTTTATCTATTTTATGAGTTTCTACCACCCATAAATAGAATATTTTAAAGAATAGAATATTTAGTTTAAATTTTTTTTTAAACACATATAACACCATTTAATATTTGGTTATTGATAGTTTTTTAAACAAACAAGATTTTATAAAGAAAGATATAACAACCAGAGTGGGGTTCAAGGTTGTCTTAAGTGGTGGATCCCATGAGCATACCCACATATAATTTGATAACAGTCAAGGGAGAATATCCCAAGATAGTAAATAAACCAAGATAATCTTTAGGATCCACTTTATAAGTAAAAAGGTTGGTTGAATTATTATCTTCATGCCAAGTGTGGACAATAACTACATCATGATTAATGGGACTCTTGTATTCCCTAACGAGGTAGGTGCAGGACTAATGTACTGAAGAAAAGCCTTATTGAAAATTTATGATCAATGTAGAATATGATTCAATATAAAAATGGGATATTTCATAAATTCTACTTAGTAAAATCCCAATTCACATGACCTAGACCCCTATGATGAGATGGTTCCCATCACTATAGAAGGAACTAAAGGCCAACACTACTAAAACTCAATCATTATGAATAATTCCTCCACCACATATTATATTATTAGCAAAAAATCCATCTATGTTAAGTTTAAAACAATTAATGGGTTTGTTCCAGCACACCCAATGGTGTTTCACATCATTATCCCTACCTATATAGATTGATATTGACAACATATTGAGGTTTTGATGACTTGGGGAGTTGATATTACAAGACTGAATTAATACCATATTTTAGATCAGAGAGAGAAATTTAGTTTTTAAACTCTATATATTTAATTAAGATACTAGATTTATGGATTCATTATGAGCCTCATATAAATCAAAATATCCAGTGGTGTGATCCATTTTTTGATATCACCCTTCACAAAAAGAAACCTCTACACTACCAAACCAAGTTGAGATGAAATTATCAATAGAGCCAAGGGGAATGGAAATATATTTGTAATCCACAAGGATGATTCAAATGGTATATTCCCATTCCCCCTCTAAGATAATATGATCTATAATTTCCTCATTTTAGTCTAAGTATAAAAGGTACATTGAAGTTAAGGTAATTATATTACTTTGAATTTTTGCGTTTGTGGGGAGTGCTATATATTGAATGTGTTAGACCAAAAATATATATTTATCTAGGATGAAACTATTCCAAAGAGAAGGTGTTAAATGATCTAAAATTTTCTAGATGTGGATAATTTTATGGTAATCTGAAGCACCTAAAAGGACCAAGCATGAATGAGTGAAGACACACCTATTAGACTTAAGAAATATGAAAATGTGAGATAAGATCTTCTTCTGATCATCATCATGCATATTTTCTGAAATGAACATGTGATCTATTTCCTAATTAAAAATCATTTTAAATTATGGGAACCCTTAAAATTTGATAGGATATCCCAAACAATTATAATCTAAGAACAAAATATTAATTTGACCCTTGTTATAGTGTGATTTATTGATAAGAATCTGAAAAATATCCTGGAGGAACATCCATGTATTAGATGTTGAGGAACTCTCCCCATATAACACCTATGTGATCCTCTAATATTTTACATGAATGAATTTCAACCATAAGTAATGACCAATTAGGGAATATTACACCATATTCAGATAAATTATTTACATCCATTCCCTAATGTTCCTAATGTTGATCCCACCTTCTTTGATGGGTTTGTATAGGTGACACTATAAATCCTAGTAGAAGTTTCCCTCTTTGTGTGAATCCCATAGAAATTTTTTTTGGATGATTTTGAATTACTTGATTACATATTTGAGAACTGTGATAACAAAAATAGAATTCATCAATATATAATAAGAAAACTCATGATGAGGGTGATTCTACCTATAAAAGATAGAAGGTGACACTTCTGCTCTGTAATCGAGCTAGTAATTCTATCTGCAAGACCATCAAAGTGATTAATTCATATATGTTATATAGAAATATCAGATCCATGATATATAATGATAAAGTTATTATATAGAACACATTTCCATGTTTAAATATGTATGGTACATCTGGGTGAGCTTCTATTCGAGATGAATAAACTACTTTTGGAAGTATCAATTTTTTATCCACTCCACAATCCTATACATTTAGAAAATATTTGATGTTATGTATGGATTTATATCATAAATTTAAAAGATAATCACATCATAAAAAAAGGTGAAAGAGGCCTGTGAAACTATATTTTTCCCTGAATGAAAGAACTTCCCCATATAAGATCTCTCTATTTTTGTTCATTCTAAACAAATCCTTAGTGAGGAAGAAAATATTGGAAGAAATGTTGTCACCCTAGTGAAGTCATACGTTAAATTTAAGAAGCAAATTTTATTTCCCATATTTTTTATTTCTAACCATGGGTGAGAGTAGTAATGAAATAAAATTTCATAGGCCCATTCTAGTAATTCACATATCCTCGTGGCCTTTAAAATTGAATACACTCTAGTTGGTCATAATATTTTTATTTATCTACTTTGAACATGATTTTAGTACTTATAACTTTATGATTGAATTATTATAACATGCCTTGAGCTAATATGATTGTACACTAAATATTTTTCCCATTCTTGAATCCTTGTTTTCCATCAGAGACTTGGTTGGGGAGGATATGTGATAGTCTATCATTCAGTATTTTGGCAAGGAATGTATAGATAAAATTGCATATTATAGTCATAAATACTCACAAAAAACATGGGTTAAGATGTTTTGGAATGAGAACCAAGTTAATCACATGTATGGACTTGGGAAGAATCTAACCTATGAAAAGATCATAAATAGCTACAATGACTTCTAGGTTTATAATCTCCCATTTAACTATATAAAAAGAAATAGGAAATCCATTTAGTCCTTCGGTTCTATCTGAGTTAATGTTGTTGACATATTCATTGATTTCCTACTCCATTGGAATGGTTATCATAATGTAATTTTAATGTGCATTGATGGATTTTGAAATATAACAGAAGAAAGAGTTATATTTCTCCTCCCCAGTTGTGATGCCCGATAATTTTACTATATTTTTCATTAAAACATAATAATTAAAATAGATTATTTCACATGAAACACCAAACTAAAACAAAATAGTGATATTTTTAAAAAAATATTAAATTTAACCATTATAATATTTAAGTTAAAATAGAATGTATAAAAGGATGTATCTATATTATGAAATCTATGAAGAAAAAAGGAAAGATATGGCATCGGGTATCGAAATATCCCTTATAAAGCTCATTTCTCTGAGCTTGGAAAGGAGGTGGATTAACTAGGGTTTTCCTTAGACAAAGAAAAACATGAACCCAAATAATTACGATGTGATATAAATCATATGTGAGAGAATTTCAAACTCAAGGAAATTGTCAAGAGGTCCATACTAGTGGAATCACCACCTGAGACTTTCACTAGAGCTTACCTTATTCTTAGATCATACATGAATATTTCAAGGGGATATGTAACTAGAAAATATGTTGAAATAAATATGTAATTATTATTTTAGTAATATATTTATCACATTTATTTTACACATTTTCCATTTTTACTTTTAATGAAAATGAAAGTTTATTTACAAGTACATTGATTAAATTAACGAGATCATTTTATGTATTTATTTTTAAAATTAGATTTTATGTTATTTATTTTAAAGAAAATATATATATTATATAAACTTTTTATATGAATATTATAACATCAATATAATTATTAAGTTATAGTAAATTGGAAAAAGAATAGTTAAAATATTAAAAAGTTATTTTCTGGTGATAACGATTGTCAATAAATTTTAATTATTTTTATATAAACTTTTAATTATCAAATATTAATGTTTTAATTTGACTAAATTAACTTAATTATTTTACTTATAATTAAAATATTATATTATGTTATGTTTTAAAAAAATTCTAAAATAATCAATTTTTAGCTGTATAGTGAAATAAATATCGATTTTACAAAAAACAATACTTTTATAACATTAACATAATACAAGAATGGATTAAATTTTTTTCAAAGATTTTTTATATAGAAAATATATTTATAAATTAAAATAAATCATTAAAAATACTGTATTGAATTTATAAAATCCATGTTTAACCTTTTGTAAACATAAGTGATATTTTGCTCTCAAATCTTTTATATTCACCTATGTTAAAAAAATAGTTTTCATCATTTATTGAAATTAAATTTAAAAAATGAATATAAAATTTTATATCAACATGATCATATTATTTAGTAATTTTAATTTCATTTTATGTTATAAATTTATGATTACTGTGATTAAAGTTAATTACCATGATAATGGTGAACGAGTTATTTTCAAAGAATTTTTTTTATTAATGTCGTGTAATATTTATCTAATAAATTAAATTTTTATATTTTATATAATATTTATGATATTATTTTTAAAAATATATAAAAATATCTTATCACCCATTTAATTGGTGAATAATATTTTATAATATTATGAACACTTAATGGTCAAAACATCATTTTTCTACAAAAACATTTATTTATATATTATATGATTTAATTTAAAAGTTTGTTTTATAATATTTATGAAATTATTTAGATTAAATATAGGTAAAATTTAGGTTCATTCCACCCAAATATGGTAATAGAGGTTATCATATATTTTTAGTAAACCTATTTTACTTTGTTATAAACTAATTATTAAAGAAAAAACCAAAATGGTAAAGTATATAAAACTAATCATAAATGACTAAAAACATGTGTAAAACATGTGTAAAAATTTATTTATGAGTTTTTCTTAACCCATGACCCTATCCAATCACTTATTCCCCAGTTTTGGACCCATTAACCCTATAATGGTGTCATGTAATCATTGTGATGCAATGGGTACTTACAAAAAAATCATTTTTCTCCATTAATGAAAAGGGAATCTCACCATATCTTGATAACCACTCAAAATTTTGGTTTATTATTTAAACTCTTCCAAATTAACCAATTCTATAATTATATTTTATATATATAATCCCATGGCCTCATTATGTTTTCATAATCCCTTCATTTACAATAATAGTTTCAATAGAATGTTCAACCTCTCCACATGATTAATTCTTACTCATTTTCCTCTTTATATTAACATTCATCTACCCCATAAAATATTCTCTCTCAATGATGTTATGAAAATTTATTAATATTAATATGATTACATTTATTATACTAATGTTATTTGAACCCAAGATTTTCATACATAAATACTACATCATTTTATATGAATATTCATTGAATTTCTTAAATACGTGTCAGAGGATTGTAAAGGCCTAGTGTATTTAGAGAATATATACACAATATTATTATATCATGAAATATCATAAATATCTCCCATTAATATCTTCTACTTAGACATAACCTTCTTAAAACCTTTCTTCATGGCCTTGGGAAAGGAAACCTAATAAAGATTTAGTTCAGATGCTCTGTAAGGATAAATATAGAAGATATCAACATAATATGAGTTTAATGATATGATTATATGAACATAACATTTGTAAACTCATACCCTATATATAATAGATCATAATATTGAATCATGACATAAATCTTAGTTGTTCATAAGACATGAATCATAAAGAAATAAAATAACATGAGCCATGAGAGTACAACCTTAGCATAAGAAATGGAATTGTGGAATATGCATAATCATAGAAAATAATTTCCTTAGTATATATTACTACTAGAAATATTATCATATTCAATTGGTTTCACTTCCCAAACCTTATTATTAGTTAAGTTTCACTCCCAAGTCAACAATAGTGGACAAAGTCCCTTACTGAATTTGGTTCACTCCCCATTCTAATCATGTTAATATCATGATATATCAATTATTAGCCAATTTATTATTGTGATATATAATTATAATCCCACCCATTTAAGTTAATAACATATCCACCTATATATGGTTATACCCTAATAACCATTCTTGGTTATAACGTAACCACCATCCTTGGTTATAACATAACCACCATACTTGGTTATAACAGAACCATCATCATTGGTTTATAATAGGACCACCAACCACATAATGTAAACCATACATATGTGTTTCACATGATTGTAAATCATTCATCATACGATAAACAAAGAAAAATAAATTAGTTCCATAAAAATTTTATCATAACATAACCTGTGGAAAATAAATAGATCTTATGAACATTCCATTATTTCATCATAGCATATCCCATGGAAAAGAAATGGGTTTCATAAACATCTTATCATCATAATTACAAACCATATAGAGAAAGAATAATGATAGTAACATTGGATCATATCCCCATTAAAAAATAATAAACTCTAAGTTTTTTTTTCTTTTATGATTATAAATTCCATAGAAAGATCAATAAAATGATCTTAAGAAAAACTCCCTTTTAATTTTTAAATTGCTTCTTTAAAGTCTAAAACTTTCCTTAATATTAAAGAAAACGTTTTATTTGAAAATAACATTAGAAAATTTTAATTTAATAATTAAATCATTGAGCCGTCAAGATAGTAGGAAATTTATTCATCTCATACATGCTAAAAAAAATATTTCTTTCACATTTTTTGTAAAAAGTCAAAGTACCTCATTTTAGAAATATTTAAGAAGATTCATTTTAAACAATTTTTTTAAAAATGGGTAAAAATAATTTTATAAATCATAGGAGAATATTAAAAATATTGTTTTATTTTTTTTAAACATAAACATGATAGAGAAATATTTGTTCTACCAAAGATAAGAAT
The DNA here is from genome assembly GCA_963277665.1 of Viscum album. Classification (NCBI taxonomy): domain Eukaryota; kingdom Viridiplantae; phylum Streptophyta; class Magnoliopsida; order Santalales; family Viscaceae; genus Viscum; species Viscum album. Next base: position 1,096,012,865 of record OY728142.1, on the reverse strand, counting down.
AAAGTCGACTTTACTTAACAAACATTATTTTAGTCTCTTATGTTCTTAAAGTGGGGAAAATGAAATGAAAACATGTATTGTCTATAAATAAACATAGTATAATAAATTTCATGAATTTATTAAAAAATATATCTTAATATTTCATCATCATAATCATAATCAAAAATAATCCAGATAATCAATGATATTTTAACATAAAACCTTTACCACTTTCATAAATTTTGAATCATAAGCCCCATGAAAAAAAATAACATTAGATGGATATTTAAATACCTATAGCTTCCCTAAGAATAATAATTAAATTTATTCAAGGTAATTATATACACCACATAAAATAAATAATTAGTTAATATGGAATGTTCCTTATAGTGATCAAATTAAGACAGAAATACCTTACCCCTTTGGTAAGTTTCAAATCATATGGCCCATAAAAGAGAAACTTTAAATGGAAATTTTAAATATCATGAAAATAAAGAGATTAATGATATAGAGTATCCAAGGGGTAGTATATACACCCAAAAAAAAGAAACTAGTGGTGAATATAGAATATTTCTCTCAAAAATAAAAAAATAGATAATATAAATATCTTACCTCAAGTCTCACCTTTCTTCTTACACATTAGAATCTCTTTTTTTCTGATAACCCCTTTAGGTTTACACCTAATACATTCTTGAGAAGGTTTTATAATCAATATAAGTCCTATATAATATAGTGAGGTAATTAAAGAAGATATTTTTTTATGTATTGGATGAACCAAAATGATCATTAGGTGTGGAGAGGATAGGATTGGGGGTGTCCTTTTATAATTGGGGGAGGTGACCTTCTTGGAAATTACATAGAAATTTTCAAAAAGAAAACAAAATAATAAATTCATTCCCAAGAAAAATGCTTCTAAATGGCCTTGTATTAAAATTTTGGATAGGATAAGGTCAAAATATGGGCATCCAATAAGATTTTTAAAAGTTTAATTAGCATTCATTCCTTTATCATTTGGTTTAACACCATTGGTAAACCTATTTTAATCTTAATCGCGACAATTATTTTTTGTTTTTTTTCAATTAATAATGAAAAAGAATTAGGTTGACCATATTATATAATATTTATGATTATTATTATAAATTTTGAAACCATATTTCTCAATTAAATTCACATAAGTGGAGGAAGTTAATTTAAAACTAAACCAACTGATGCAAAGAAAAACCTCTTTTCCAAAGAAATTTTTTTTAAGTATAAAATATTTTAAATCAAAGTTCAACTTGAAATTGATTCAAATGAACTAAATTAGATTAATATTAATATTATTGAACTAATTTTACTTAAAATTATTTTAAAATTTAATTGAACATTTTATATGCTTAAAATTAAAATGTTGTTTTCAATAAATATTAGCATTTTACAATATTCATAGAAAAATTAATATTTTCCAAAAATTCTAAAAAAATAAATCTAAGATAATTTTAAAATGTTGAATTCAAAAAAGAAATTAATTTTTGAAAAATAATTTTTTTAAAAGTGTAAAATTTTAATTTTATTATAAAAATCATTTTTTAAGGGAAAATGTATTTTGGAAGAATATATAGACTTTATTAAAATTCTAATACTTATTTATCAATATATTTTATTTATCAACAAACTTTATACCTAATTTTAAAAAAAATTAATTTATATTATTACAAAAGAAATTAGTAGATAGCTTTAAATGGTCATTTTTTAATAATAATATCAGTAGTGTATTGTTGTTCGTTAAAACTCAGTGTTTCATGAAACACGGGCTATTGAAAAAGTTAAATTTATTTTTAAAAATATGTTCATAAAATTTAGGGGTGTTATATTCTACCACCATTAAAATTAATTATCCCTCAAAATTTCTTCACTCCCATACAAAAAACTATGGATACTTCTACCTCATCATATCCTCAGGTTCTTACGTTACATCTTTAAGTTGGTGGTTTCACCACAAAACGTTTACCAGGTGAGTGGTCTTGTTTCATAGAATTTATCTCTACAATCCAAAATATCTACAGGTTATTATTCATATGGAAGATAATGATCTAGTGGTACAACCTCTAATTTTATTACTTGTGAAGGATTATATATTAACTTCCTCTACAGAGATACATGGAACACATCATGGACTTAAGTGAGGTTCGGTGGAAGCATCAAACAATATGATACCATCTATACTTGATCAAGAGTCTCAAAGTGGCCAATATACCTAGGTATATGATTTTAGTTTCTTCATGAATCTCATAACCTTATTCCATTTATAAACTAAAATAAACACCTTCTCAGCAACTTCAAACTCTAGATCACACCAATGATTGTTAACATAAATTTTATATCAACTCTGAGCTACCTTGATGTGCTATTTAATAACTTTTAATTTCTATACCATTTACTCAGTTATCTCATGTACCAATAGATTTATTTATCCAAATTCATCTAAACACATGTATTTATACACTTTTTTCAATAAATGGCCTCATAAAGAGCCATTTGAATGCTTAAGTGAAATATATTGTTATAAGAAAACTCAACTAGAGTAAGTTGTTTATCCCAACAACTTTTTGAATCCATAAAATAAGATCACAAGATATACTCTAGGGTTTTAATTTTTCTCTCATAATGACCAACTATCTTATGATGTTATTTCAAACTAAAACTCAACTCTATATCAAGTTTTTACTGAATACTTTGATAAAAAATCAAGTTAAAGCACAAATCATGATCAGATAAAATATAATGTGGTACTCCATGAACCTTAACACATCCTTAATGTATAATTTTGAAGTATTATTTGTAGAGAAATAAACTTTTATAATAATTAATTTTGATAAATTCATATAGGGGTGGACTATAACCCATATAAAATTATTCCCATTGGTTGTTTTTGGGATTCTCATGACAATGTCCATCGTGACATTTTCACATTTCCATTTTGGTATGGGTAATGGTGGTAAAATCCAATTATACTTTCATCTCTCATCGTTAAATTGATAAAATAATATGCACTGTGGTAAATACTTAGAAATGTCACTCTTCATGTTATCCCATTAGAATTTCCATTTTATCTCTCTATAAATCTTTTTACTTCTCAAATGAATAGAGAATAAATAACTATAAACCTACTCTAACTTATCCTTCTTAAAATATAGTAAGTATGGAACACATACATGGTTCATTAACCTTATAATTCCATTATAATTTAGGTTAAACGCATGAACATTTCTAACATTGTTCTTCATTTCTACATTATCCTTCTATGCCTTTTTAATATTCACTTGGATAGATGGTTGAACACTCATTTCAGAAAGATAAGATCTCTCCCTTTCCTTAAATATTTCTAGAACCATCCTTTTCAAATCCATAAATATTATATATATTGTGATCTTCATCATATATAATCTAGTATGATACTTTCAACTCAATGCATCAGCCACCTAGTTATCATTCCCAAGGTGGTAATGTATTGAGAATATTTAATCTATAACCAATTCCAACCATATTTTCTATCACATATTCAACTCTTTATACATTAAAATATTCTTTAAACTCTTACGATCATTATATATATTACTTGTTTATATATAAATATAATTCTTCTATATCTTTAAAGAAAAAATTGCAGTAATCAACTCCAAATCATGAGTGGGGTAATTTTACTCATGAGACTTTAATTTTCATGAGGCGGAAGCTATCACCATATCATTATACATGATAACACATCACAATACCTTCTTTTATGAAACAATATAGATTAAAAACCCTTATACAATATAGAGTACTATATTCATTGGTGTATTATGTAACCTCCTCTTCAGTTACTTGAATTTTTTCTCAAATTCATCTACCCAAAGGAACATGGCTCCCTTCCAGGTTAACTTAGTGAGTGGATTGGACATCTGTAATAATTTTTTCAAAAAACAATCATAATATCGATTCAAACCAAGAAAAATATAGATCTCATTTACCATGGTTTTTTTGGGATAATTTTCAATAACTTTTATCTTAGATGGGTCCATAGATATACTATCTATTGAGATTGTATAACCCAAAAATGAAGCATTTTGTAGGCAAAATTCACACTTTGTAATTTTTTCATAAAAATTATCCTTCCTTAGTTTCTTTAACAAAATTATCAATTGATATTAATTCCCATCAATTCTATTTGAATATATAATAATATCATCGATGAATAATAAAAAAAACTATTCATGGTAAAATCTAAAGACTCCATTCATTAAATCCATAAAGATATTGAGGGGCATCAGTGATATCAAATCTCATCACTATATATTCATATTTTCTATACCGTTTACAAAATGTTGTATTTGGTATATAATTCTTATTAACCCTCAATTGATGATATAAAAAATTAATTTCAATCTTAGAATAGTATTGATCTTCGTGCAGTTGATCAAACAAGACATCAATATGGGGAAGAGGATATTTGTTCTTAAATGTGATCTTTTTTATCTCCTAATAATGAATTTAAAGTCTCATTGGTCAATATTTCTTCTTAACAAAAAAAGGTTCAACCCAAGGTGAAACACTTAGAAAATTTAATTTCTTTTTAAGATTCCCTAGGAATTTCTTTTTCAATTCTTTAAACTCGATCAAGTAAATTATATAGGGTTTCTTTGAAATAGTTGTAACACTAGGTATGTGTTCTATTTTAAACTCAACTTCATGATTCCATGGAAGACTATGAAACATTTTTAGAAAAATTTCAATGCTCACCCACATAATATTAATATCATTGATGTTAATTTTCTCCCTAACCATATAAGATATTCAGTTCTTTTGAGTGAGAATCAAGACCCATAAAATGGATGTGTTCTCAATAGAAAGTTCATATCTATCGTCACACTTATAGATGATCATAGGATGGATTAGAATATCAAAAGTAACCTCTTTTCCTTTTAAATTGATATGGTATTTATGTAGATAAATATAATATAATTCAAAGATAACATCAAAATAAACTAAATGTATAATAACAAGGTTTTTATGAAGTAAATTCCCAAAAATGTCAATTGTAGAAGAATAATTTATCTGAGTTGAGATCATTATACCATTTGGGGGTTTCACTTCTAGTTGAACATCTAATAATTGAGGATAGTAATTAACATTCTTGTATACATCTTATGATATAATGGAATTCATATAACTAATATAAAAAAAACATTCTAATATTTGAGAATACTTTTCACCATATCAACTTCATCATTCTATATTCATTCCCTTATTAAAACCAAAATGGTCAGCATGACCTTGTGGGTTCATTGATCAAAATGATAAATCATTACAATTATATCTAAATCATCACACCATATTTTCAATCTATTGAACCTTAGGTTTAACCTAGTCTATTCATGATCATTATTCAAATCCTTCATGATGTTTCATAAAGAGTTTGTAAACATCCAGAACTTATCGCTCATGAGTATCAAACCAGGTGTGAAATAAAGACTGTTTTCATTCATAAAGTTATGATTGTGTTAAATACCAATGTTCTATTTTGGAGTTATTATCCCAAGGTTTAACTATGTCAAACCACATCCAGTTCTAGTATATAAAAAAATACTTTTTTTTAATAAATTTTCACTTCATTCTTTACCATAACTTAGGACATCCACATATATATACATAGGATTTTCATAAGGGTTCTTACTAAATTTTACTCATTTTAGTTTCTAATGTTAACTAAACCTTTCATATAATAAAAAATATAATGAACCAGGATTTTTATATATAAATATTAAATATTTTTAGAATGATATTCATTATATTACACATATACACACCCAAAGATCATAAATCCTTAGTTTCTTTGGATAATAGATACATAATCTTTTTATTTCATAAAATTTCATCAAAATCTCCCATAATTATTTTCTATTTAGACATTACCTACTTAAAACATTTATTCATCCCCTAGGGAAAGGAAACATAAGAAAAGGTGATCTCAGATTTCTTATAAGGGTAAACATGTGAGATATCAATATAACATCAGTATAAGGGTATAAGAACATGAGATTAACAATTTGAAACCCATTCCTAGTATATAGTAAATCATAATCATGAATCATGTAATAATTTTTATCAGTTCATAAGACATGATTCATACAAAAATCAAAGAATGCGATTCATGAGAGTATAAAATTATAATATGACATGGAATTGTTTCATACACGTATTCATATAAAATAATTTCCTTAAAAGATATTTATTAATACCATGATTATCCCAATAGACTTGGTTCACTCTCCATACCCTCATATTAGAAAAGTTTCACGCACAAGGAAATCATAGTGGACAAAATCCCTTACTAAACTAGGTTCACTTCCCATTCCATCCCTATTTATCTCATTAGATATCAATCATTACCCAATTTATTAGAGGGTTATATAATTCCGAGCCCACCCATATTATTCTATAACATAACCACCCATCCTTGGTTATAACGTAACCAACCATCCTTCGTTATAACATAACCATCATCCTTTATTATAACAAAACCATCCTCCTTGGTTATAATGTAACCACCATCGTTGGTTTATAATAGTGCCACCCATCACATAATGAAAAACAAACATAATTTTACTAAAATGTCATAAAATATTCATCATATCATACCCCATTAAAAGGAATTTAGTTTCATAAACCTTTCATCACAATATAACCTATGGAAAATAAAAGGGTTTCAAAAACATTCCATTATTTCATTATAGCATAACCCGTGGAAAAGAAACAGGTTTCCTAAATATATTTTCATCATAATCATAACGCATATATAGAAATAATAATGATGGTATCATTGGTTTGTATACCCAATAAAACATATTTAACCCTAAATTTTGTTCTCTTTGATGAAAATAAATTCCACAGAAATATCATTAAAACACTCTTGATGAAAATCTCATTTCCATTTTAAAATCACATCTTAAAAATAAAAAACATTCCCAAATATTTAAAGAAAAAAATAATTTAAAAATAACCTTGGAAACATATAAATGAATATTTAAATTGTTTATTGGTCATAGTGGTAGGAAATACCATTCATGACGTGTAACACCCCAAGATTTCATAGTGTGTTATTTCTTCAAAATAATTCAATAACTTGCACTACACGCAACACCGAGTTCAATCAAACCATGACATACCAAAAGAAAAAGCCATTCAAAAGAGGTTAATAATATTATTGACTAAATTTTAAACTTTATATAATCCTTATAATTTTAGATTCCATATTATGAGTTTCTTAGTCATAATGCAAGAACAGATTCATTTTCAGTATTGAACTTTTATCAACTTTTAATAGTGAAACCTTTTTAAATACAATATTTTAAACTTTTTGACTAAATGGGGACATCAAAAAAATTTAAAATGAAACATCCCAAGCTTCCACGGTACGCTTTCCTTTGAATAAAACAGTAGCGTGTGTTATACGCAACTTCGAGTTTTAACACACACCACAACCGATCAAACTAGCCGTTATGAATAGTAATACATAAATTTTGAAATTATATATATTTTATATTTTAAAATGGACTTCATTTTTGGATTCGGAATATCGAATTTTGCCTAAGGTGAAATTTTGGTACTTTTCGGATAACTTTCATATTTTGATGAATAGTGAAAATTACTAAATTTTAATTAAAAACAACTTTTTTAATCAAAATAATTAATAGTGATAAATTATGAATTTGAGTGGTTTTAAAGTATATTTAGAATATATTTTTACCATTTAATATAATGTTGGTCATTGGACATAATTTTACAATTAAACCGAACATAAACAAGTGTCAATCTTTTGATAGTTATTATATCTTAAAAACACGCTTTTTGTTTTGACAGCGGGAATTAATTTTAAATTAATTTCTGCCACTTCTGTGTTTTGAATTTAGGAAAATGGATTCCATATTTGGAATCAGGATGTTCAAATTGTGTAAATAGGTAACTTTTATTTTTACACATTTTGAATAATTACTGCGGTAAATATTTTATTTACCATGGTTAAAGGGTAAATCCGGTAAATAAGGGTTAAAAAAAATAATATTATAATAATAAAAAATTACCCTAAAACGTGTCTTAACCCTATTGGTTGATACATGGTCGACCATGGGCATCTTTGTGTCAATTTTGGGACCCCATGGATCCACTTGTAAGTGATAATGACACTTTATTTTAATTAAGTTAAAATGAATACAAAAATGACACAAGCTTACATCTTTTAGAAGAACAATTTTTACATAGGGTTATAAATGTTGTATTTTCGATTATAAATATTCATTAGAAAGCTAAAAAGAGTTCCTACATAATGATATTTTATTTATAATTTTTAGACATTATATAATTTATTTTATTTATGACACAATGATGATGCTGTAATTACTAAAATAGTGAAAAATAAAAATAATTGATCTTATAAATACCCAAATAATTATAATATGAAACTTTTAATGAATTAAACTAATTTTATAGGCTAATATGATATATTAGGATTGATTTAATTGACTTTGTTCGAAGTAATCAATCTTTTAGGAGTTTCACAAAAATCAACTATTGAATAGTGTCAAAATTGACATAAAAGAGTTCTTAAAACAAATATTATATTATTAATTGATATTAAATTCCTAAAAATCTAAGGTTCGGCCAAGAGACTTATATTATGATAGTTTCCTCATTAATGGACCACTTGGGGGTCGCTTGGATGTATATAGTAAGTTTATTAATCATATTATATAAAAATACAAAGAGACATTGTAAAAGTGAAACTAATTAACTTAGAGTTAATACTTAAAGATAAGGTTAATATAAGTACCCAAACCTGTCTAAATTCTATTGGATGAGTTGTTTTCGACCTATCCACACCTCATCCTTTGAATAGTCAACTTTGGAGCCTTTGTAAACCGAATATGAATTTATTATAAATTAATATTTCTAACTTTTCCAAAGGTGCCCCTCACCCCTCTTATAAAAGGGCACTCCTCCTTCTCATTTCTTCACACCTTCAAAGCCTTTTGGTTCGGCCAAACTCTGCCCAAATACTCTCCCAACATCCCTCAATACAACCTAGAGGCCTTAGTTTGATCAGAAAGCCAACCTAAGGAGCCCTTTTGATCAAATCAAAAGGAAGAACCCGAAGAAGAGGAGGTTAACCTACCCCAACCAAGGAAAAGTACAAGGTAAGGGTTATTTCACAATCTCTTCTTTATCCGAGGTTGTTTATACGTAATAATCTACTGGGATCTCGTTATCATCCACATCCATGTTTCTTAAAAATGTATTTCAAAACATTTTTACTATTTAAAAGAATATGGGTTAAAGTCATTTATACCCTTGTTTGACTTTTTATAAGAGGTTTATAAAGGAATCTTTCCGTCGTTTTCAAAACAAGGTCCTTTTTAACCTTTTCGACAGAATTGAGGTAAGAATGTTTTTTTTAACTTATACGGCGGGTGCGGTTATTTTCCGCCGTTATAAAATCGTCGAAGCTTTCCATACAAGATTACAAGAATATTTTCAAGAAAATGTTTTATTTTATATGGCTCTTAAATGATTTCAAAAATAGAAAGAGATATTTCTCTAAAAAGTGTTTTGATTTCATCTATGTCAACATCCTTTAATGGATTTTACGCTTATTTGAAGTTGATTTATTATAATACAAAACTTCTATATTGTATTGTAGGTTTTGTGATATGTTTGACTGTGGATGTGCTATTTTATACCATTCATTGTTTATGGTGAAACTATTGACATTTCGTATGCTAGTTTTAATCTGAATGTTTATGTTATATTTCAAACTTTTCTTCAGATGAATGTGCTAAACAAGTATGTTCCGGGTTGGGGACCGGTAAAAGTAAGCCCTCCAGGTTGGGGACTGGTAAAAGTAAGCCCTCCAGGTTGGGGACTGGTTAAAGTAAGCCCTCCAGGTTAGGGACTGGTAAAAGTATGCCCTCCGGGTTGGTGTCCGGTTATTAAAGGCACTCCGGGTTGGTGTCCGGTTATTAGAGGCACTCCGGGTTGGTGTCCGGTTATTAGAGGCACTCCGGGTTGGTGTCCGGTTATTAGAGGCACTCCGGGTTGGGTTCCGGTTAGAAGTAACCCCTAGGTCTTGGGATGAGGCCTAGACAAAGAAATTAACGTTTAGCATTATGCATTCCAACATTATGAAAGTGGTTATTGATATTGCATGTGATTATTCGATTAGTAGAATATCCATGTGAACAAGTAAATGGCATTATTTCATTTTACTTTTGCCATACTATGTTGAAGTTCAATTTTAAAGGGCTTTTGTTTTAGTAATTCATTGCCTTAAATGTTTATGCTTATTTTGAATGTTCCGCTATATTGTTATCCTTACTGGGCATTTGAGCTCACCCCTTTTCTATGTTTTATTTTTCCCAGGTAGTGAAGAAGTAAATTATGAATGACTTGCAGGGATATTATGAGGGGTTAATAGTGTGGATATGAAGACTTTGTTGTTGTAGTAGTTTTTCACTTTGAAATGTAATGTAAAACTTTATGATTATATCTAGTGTTTCCAAGGCTACTAAACCAATCGGTCTTTCGGGATTTGATCTTTCTTGTGATCATGCCAATGTTATGTAATAATGCACCGACTCTGGGTAGCTGGGGTCGGGGCGTTACAGTTGGTATCATAGGAAGTTTAGTACAAACCTTGGAAGCTAGATTTAGATAAACTCTGATTAGAGCACGTAGACCTAAGATGAACTTTGAGGATTAGTATAGAAGAACTTCCTAGAATTTTGGTATTGTAGAGATTTTGTGAGTTTTTCGAGCAATACATCCCTGTCTGGATACGAGCAGGTAGAGGCGGCTCTGGCACAGATGTACCTAGGGGTAAAACCCGAAAACACCGCTTTGAGCTAGACACGAACGGGAACTGGTGCACGACAACGGGCCTTGCTGCACTCTTGGTTACGACACTCCCGGGGGATATGCTTAGGATAACTCTCACTATCTTTACAAATCATTATGAAGGGTTTATGAGTATATACTTCCTCAAAGAAAACATATTTATGATTATGGATTATATCCATAGATAGTTCAATTTATGTTTAGTGTTTTATAAGTATGGGATTATGTATTTTGATTCATAAACTGATCTAGTGTATTCCATTGTTTAGAAATGGCACTCAGTAGAAGGAATGAGAACTACAGAAATTCACATGATCCAAAGAGGAGGAAGGATCATATCTTTCATGGTCTTAAGCTAGAATTTATAAGAGAAATAGTCTCCCATGTATTATCATCATATGAAGAAATAATATCATGTGTTGATAAGATAAGTAAAGAGTTTACTGAGTCTTATGGCTTTGAAGGGAAGCAAGAGAAGAAAGGGATGGAAGAGAGAAAAATGGATAAAGGGAAGAGGGAAAAGATGAATTTTCCCATATGTGGTAACTGTGGGAAGAAACACCCTGGAACTTGCCTGAAAGGAATGGGAGTTTGTTATAAGTGTGGAGGAAAAGGGCACAAAGTACATGACTGCAAGGGTGATAAAATGGTTTCAAATGTACAATGCTTCATTTGCAAGGAGTTTGGACACTACGTGAACCTATGCCCCAGTCATCAGACTATGCCTCAAATGATGCTATTGGATAATAATCAAGTTATGATACTACCACAGATGAAGAGGAATGATTAGAGTTCTTATGTTGATTATGTCAATTGAGTGTTGTATCAACAATGTACTTGTTATAATAATTATGGAGTATATAAGAATTGTACTGTAGTACTATTTCATTAAAGACTTGAGATTGTGTGGAACAAAGAAAAGTGACTCAATAGCAGGATAAATTTTTGGAAAATATATGGTTGAGAGAATGATAAACCATAATATAGTTCTGATACCGAGTTAGTGGTTTTGGAATAATACATGATTGTTTTGGATAAATTATATTGGATATTCTTTACTACCTTGGAACTGATTAATGATCTGTATATTCCATTATTGTTGGGGTTTAAAACATTTTTGGATTGATGAGGTATATCCAGCATTCTATATGGAATAAGGGAGCATGAATGTAATCAATAAGGAATATGGTAATTCAAGATGTTTCAGTTTATTAAAAGAATACAAGATGAAGGTATTCATATGCTATTACGGGGTAAAAAGGATCTATATTATGTTTACCTTCCTTATAAATGTTAGACTGTGAGTTTGGACAGAAGTATTTTGGATAGTTCTAGTTTGGATTATTTTGGATTGCCATAAAAGGACAACCCGGAGGTCGGGCGGCAACCCGTCGCGTCCGGCAAGGCTGCGAGACTTGAACCCGCAACCGAAGGGCGACAAGGGTGTATCACCTACCACTGGACCATGAGATGTCCTGGATTAAATAATGAAGTTTTTATTAAAAGATCATGTAGATGAATTATAAATTCGTTTATTTTGGAACCCTATACGAATAGTGTAAATAGAATTTTTTTTTTTTACGTTCTATTATGTTTTAGAGTGAAAGATGAGTTTGTGGTAGAAATTTATTAATGGATAATACTCTAAAGTATGTATACCTCCTTATGTTCTTAGCCAATCTCATAAATAAATTCCACAACATTAAGAAAAGGAACATAGAACAAAAATGTTGTCCTAGATGGTACCTTAAATCATCACTAATTTATGGCTTTGGGATTGTTGGCCTTTTCATAGCCATGTTCTCTACCACTCTCCATCAGATAATTGATGGTTAGATTTCTCCTCCATATCCATATTTTCCTACATGGATCCCTAGTATGTGTTATTTTCGGTAATCTTCATACTTTCCACTCTTTAGTTTAAATAGAGGCCTCATTAATTCATTTTTCGATGTGGGATTTCAACTAGGATATTTTGAAACGTAAAAAATGTGTTATCCTAATACCCTATGTTTTGTTGAACCGATGGTATTTCAATTCATCATAGATTAATGAATTTAAGGAACTCAATTTTATACTTGTTTGTGATTGATGACCTCAATCACTACCTATAAATATTTACGTTTTTCCTCCGATTATATGTCTCCAATTTCCACCAATGTTCTCCTAATCGAGATCATAATTTGGTGGTGACCCTTTGATTTCTCTTTTCCTCATATTAAGACTAAATTTTAGTAACCCAATTTCCGATGTGGGTTTTCCCACAAATATATTTTCTACTTTCAACCTTTTATTTTCTAAGAACAATTTCAAATTGCGAGGACGCAATTTATTGATGGAGGGGAGAATGTAACACCCCAAGATTTCATAGTGTGTTATTTCTTCAAAATAATTCAATAACTTGCACTACACGCAACACCGAGTTCAATCAAACCATGACTTACCAAAAGAAAAATCCATTCAAAAGAGGTTAATAATATTATTAACTAAATTTTAAACTTTATATAATCCTTATAATTTTAGATTCCATATTATGAGTTTCTTAGTCATAATGCAAGAACAGATTCATTTTCAGTATTGAACTTTTATCAACTTTTAATAGTGAAACCTTTTTAAATACAATATTTTAAACTTTTTGACTAAATGGGGACATCAAAAAAATTTAAAATGAAACATCCCAAGCTTCCACGGTACGCTTTCCTTTGAATAAAACAGTAGCGTGTGTTATACGCAACTTCGAGTTTTAACACACACCACAACCGATCAAACTAGCCGTTATGAATAGTAATACATAAATTTTGAAATTATATATATTTTATATTTTAAAATGGACTTCATTTTTGGATTCGGAATATCGAATTTTGCCTAAGGTGAAATTTTGGTACTTTTCGGATAACTTTCATATTTTGTTGAATAGTGAAAATTACTAAATTTTAATTAAAAACAACTTTTTTAATCAAAATAATTAATAGTGATAAATTATGAATTTGAGTGGTTTTAAAGTATATTTAGAATATATTTTTACCATTTAATATAATGTTGGTCATTGGACATAATTTTACAATTAAGCCGAACATAAACAAGTGTCAATCTTTTGATAGTTATTATATCTTAAAAACACGCTTTTTGTTTTGACAGCGGGAATTAATTTTAAATTAATTTCTGCCACTTCTGTGTTTTGAATTTAGGAAAATGGATTCCATATTTGGAATCAGGATGTTCAAATTGTGTAAATAGGTAACTTTTATTTTTACACATTTTGAATAATTACTGCGGTAAATATTTTATTTACCATGGTTAAAGGGTAAATCCGGTAAATAAGGGTTAAAAAAAATAATATTATAATAATACAAAATTACCCTAAAACGTGTCTTAACCCTATTGGTTGATACATGGTCGACCATGGGCATCTTTGTGTCAATTTTGGGACCCCATGGATCCACTTGTAAGTGATAATGACACTTTATTTTAATTAAGTTAAAATGAATACAAAAATGACACAAGCTTACATCTTTTAGAAGAACAATTTTTACATAGGGTTATAAATGTTGGATTTTCAATTATAAATATTCATTAGAAAGCTAAAAAGATTTCCTACATAATGATATTTTATTTATAATTTTTAGACATTATATAATTTATTTTATTTATGACACAATGATGATGCTGTAATTACTAAAATAGTGAAAAATAAAAATAATTGATCTTATAAATACCCAAATAATTATAATATGAAACTTTTAATGAATTAAACTAATTTTATAGGCTAATATGATATATTAGGATTGATTTAATTGACTTTGTTCAAAGTAATCAATCTTTTAGGAGTTTCACAAAAATCAACTATTGAATAGTGTCAAAATTGACATAAAAGAGTTCTTAAAACAAATATTATATTATTAATTGATATTAAATTCCTAAAAATCTAAGGTTCGGCCAAGAGACTTATATTATGATAGGTTCCTCATTAATGGACCACTTGGGGGTCTCTTGGATGTATATAGTAAGTTTATTAATCATATTATATAAAAATACAAAGAGACATTGTAAAAGTGAAACTAATTAACTTAGAGTTAATACTTAAAGATAAGGTTAATATAAGTACCCAAACCTGTCTAAATTCTATTGGATGAGTTGTTTTCGACCTATCCACACCTCATCCTTTGAATAGTCAACTTTGGAGCCTTTGTAAACCGAATATGAATTTATTATAAATTAATATTTCTAACTTTTCCAAAGGTGCCCCTCACCCCTCTTATAAAAGGGCACTCCTCCTTCTCATTTCTTCACACCTTCAAAGCCTTTTGGTTCGGCCAAACTCTGCCCAAATACTCTCCCAACATCCCTCAATACAACCTAGAGGCCTTAGTTTGATCAGAAAGCCAACCTAAGGAGCCCTTGTGATCAAATCAAAAGGAAGAACCCGAAGAAGAGGAGGTTAACCTACCCCAACCAAGGAAAAGTACAAGGTAAGGGTTATTTCACAATCTCTTCTTTATCCGAGGTTGTTTATACGTAATAATCTACTGGGATCTCGTTATCATCCACATCCATGTTTCTTAAAAATGTATTTCAAAACATTTTTACTATTTAAAAGAATATGGGTTAAAGTCATTTATACCCTTGTTTGACTTTTTATAAGAGGTTTATAAAGGAATCTTTCCGTCGTTTTCAAAACAAGGTCCTTTTTAACCTTTTCGACAGAATTGAGGTAAGAATGTTTTTTTTAACTTATACGGCGGGTGCGGTTATTTTCTGCCGTTATAAAATCGTCGAAGCTTTCCATACAAGATTACAAGAATATTTTCAAGAAAATGATTTATTTTATATGGCTCTTAAATGATTTCAAAAATAGAAAGAGATATTTCTCTAAAAAGTGTTTTGATTTCATCTATGTCAACATCCTTTAATGGATTTTACGCTTATTTGAAGTTGATTTATTATAATACAAAACTTCTATATTGTATTGTAGGTTTTGTGATATGTTTGACTGTGGATGTGCTATTTTATACTATTCATTGTTAATGGTGAAACTATTGACATTTCGTATGCTAGTTTTAATCTGAATGTTTATGTTATATTTCAAACTTTTCTTCAGATGAATGTGCTAAACAAGTATGTTCCGGGTTGGGGACCGGTAAAAGTAAGCCCTCCAGGTTGGGGACTGGTAAAAGTAAGCCCTCCAGGTTGGGGACTGGTTAAAGTAAGCCCTCCAGGTTAGGGACTGGTAAAAGTATGCCCTCCGGGTTGGTGTCCGGTTATTAGAGGCACTCCGGGTTGGTGTCCGGTTATTAGAGGCACTCCGGGTTGGTGTCCGGTTATTAGAGGCACTCCGGGTTGGTGTCCGGTTATTAGAGGCACTCCGGGTTGGGTTCCGGTTAGAAGTAACCCCTAGGTCTTGGGATGAGGCCTAGACAAAGAAATTAACGTTTAGCATTATGCATTCCAACATTATGAAAGTGGTTATTGATATTGCATGTGATTATTCGATTAGTAGAATATCCATGTGAACAAGTAAATGGCATTATTTCATTTTACTTTTGCCATACTATGTTGAAGTTCAATTTTAAAGGGCTTTTGTTTTAGTAATTCATTGCCTTAAATGTTTATGCTTATTTTGAATGTTCCGCTATATTGTTATCCTTACTGGGCATTTGAGCTCACCCCTTTTCTATGTTTTATTTTTCCCAGGTAGTGAAGAAGTAAATTATGAATGACTTGCAGGGATATTATGAGGGGTTAATAGTGTGGATATGAAGACTTTGTTGTTGTAGTAGTTTTTCACTTTGAAATGTAATGTAAAACTTTATGATTATATCTAGTGTTTCCAAGGCTACTAAACCAATCGGTCTTTCGGGATTTGATCTTTCTTGTGATCATGCCAATGTTATGTAATAATGCACCGACTCTGGGTAGCTGGGGTCGGGGCGTTACATGACGTATAAGTTAAACCAAATAATCCTTTCACATTTTTAGTAAAAAGTCAAAACAACCCATTTCATAAATCGTTAAGAATATTCCATTTAAATGATTTTGTAAAACATGGGTAAAAATACTTTTAAAAATTATAGGGGAATAGTAAAAAAATGAAAAAAGATTAGAAAACATGAACATGAAATAAAAAATATTTTTGATCGAAGATTGAAATAAAGTCAATATTCCTTAACAACATTATTTTGGTATCTTAAGTTATTAAAGAGAGTAAAATGAAATAAAAACATATATTCTACAAAAGTAATCATAGATTAAGAAAATTCATGAGTTTATTGAAATATAGATCATATTATTTCATTAATGGAAGCATAATCATAACCAATTATAATAAATAAGGAGATTGTAACATAACACCTTTAACACTATGGTAACTTTTAAATCATAACCCCAATGAAATAATGACACTTAGATAGATCTATAAATCCCCATAACATACATAATAAGAATCATAAAAAATCATGGGAAATATATGCACCACATAAAATAAATAAGTGGTGATTATGAAATGTTCATCATAGAGAAAAATTGAGATGGAAATATCATACTGCTTTGGTATATTTTTTTATTATAAGCCTCATGAAATAATAAATTTAAATGAAACTTTAAATATAATGAAAAGATATAAATTCATGATATAGTATGTCCAAGGGTCATTATATACACCACAAAAAATAAAAAAGTTTAGAATATTAAATTTTTATCCCATAAATAAAAGAGAGACTAGAAATCCCTTACCTTAAGTCTTGACTTTATTGGTACACATTCGAATCTCCTCTTCTTCAGAGAGCCCTTATAGGTCTACACCTAAGGCTTTATTTGGAGGGTTTCCTAACCCAGATAATGCCTCAAGGATGTGGGGGAGGAATTAAGGAAGGGATTTGGTTATGTATTGGATGAATCAAAAAGGATATTTAGGTATGGAGAGGAGAGAAGTGGGGGTGTCCTTTTATAAGTGGTTGAGGGGTCCTTCTTAGAAATTACTTGAAAATTTCCCAAAAGAATACAAGATGATAAATTCATTCAAAAGAAAAATGATTCCAAATGACCTTTTATTAAAACTTGGGATAGGATAATGATGAAATATGTACATCTGATAGTATTTTTACAAGTTTAATTGTAAAACACACCCCTGTATTTTTTTTAACCCCCTTGGTAAACCCATTTTAACCTTAACAGTAATAATTAATTTTACTTATTTTCACTATTAATTGTAAAAAAATTAAGTCAAATTTATTATTTAATATTTATTATTATTATTCTAAATATTTAATCAATTTTACAAAATTAATTTCTAAAAAATTGGCAAAATGTAATTTAAACCCAAAAATTCCAACGTGAAAAAGAGTTATTTTCCAAAGAAAAATAGTTTATAAGTATAAAATATTTTATATCAATATTACACTTGAAATTTATTCCAATGACCAAAAGTTTATTAATTATAATATAATATATCTAATTTTACTTTTGAACTATTTTAAAATAAAAAGGAACTTTGTAAATTTTTTAAACTAAAAGGCAGTTTTAAATAAAAATCACCATTTTCACTATTTATCAAAAAATTAATATTTTCAAAAAAAAATATTAAAAATTCACTCTATGATAATTTTGACATGTTTACTTGAAAATTAAAATTAATTTTTTGAAATAATATTTCTAAAATTATAATAATAAAATTTATTATAAAAATATATTTTGAGGAAAAATGTTTTTTTGAAGCATATAAAGACTTTACTAAAAATTAAATAATTATTTATCAATATATTTTCCTTCTCAATAAAATTTATACATAATTTTATAAAAAAATCCTCATTATATTAACTAGTTTAATGGCTAGTTTATGATGCTCAGGTTTAAATAATAATATTAATAATATATTACATTTCGTTAAAACTCGATGTTGCATGTATTGCAAGATATCAAAAAAATTATGTTTATTTGAAAAAATATATATTTTAATTTTGATTTCTTAACTCCATAAAAAACCATTAAAAATTATTAAATCAGTATGCGTTTGTATGGACTACTGCCTCTATGAACGACAAGTTCTATATTTCATAAACTCTTTACATGGTTATTTCAACACAGTTAATTAATGATAAAATATAATATTTTTAATGATAATAATATTATTAAATAATAAATTATTTTATTTTTATATCCCCTTTTGTTCCATGGAAAATGAAGTTGTCATCCGTGTATGTGCGGACTACCACCTCTATAGAATGATTTATTTTGTTTTCCCTTTACAATAAAAAATGAATGAATTTTAAATTGAATATAATGTATAAAAATGACATTACTCATACCATTAAAAAATTTTAATGATAATATTTTACAATATATAAGTATTATTAATAATAAAGTGTTATAGTAAATTTAATTGTGTTAAATAAACACCTCAAGGCACCTATCTTAATTTGAGTCAATTTTAGAAACCTATGAAACTGTATATATATTGTTCTAAAGGAATAATAAAGTGAATACACATATAAAATTATAAATATGTTGAATCTACTTTAAAACACCTTTAAAAATGGTCAACATACCAATATATTTTCGAAGAAATTGACCAAACAACCACAAGTAGTTGATATAAACAAAAACCATATAGTAAATTAATAAAATATAGTAATAGATATACCATAGTATATGAAATAAAGATGAATAAATATTTTAATAAAGTTTTCAATAAAATTAATTTTATTATCTTCTATTTTAGGCACACACACATAATAAATCAAGACATAAGGTAAGGGTTTTTTAATCTTAATTTTTTTTCATTGACATATGATTTTGGTTTACCATTATTCATTTTTTCTAGTGTATATATTGGAAATGGATTTTATTATTTCATAATTATGATGAAATTTAATGGATTTGAAAATTAATCTCATGTTATAACATACATGTATTTTCAATTCAAAAAATTGTGATGTTGGGCAGGTTCTGTTAACTCAAACCCCCTTTATTTTGGTTATAAGGTCTTGCATTGAAATTCTTACTTATATGATTGTTTCCTTCCACCCTAAAATTTTCCATTAAAATTTATATTTATTTGTGGAGGAATTTAAACTTTATAATCAAATATTCCTCCTTAAATAATTTCTTCCACATAAAAGTATGCCATTATTTAATAATAATTCCCATTCTCTTTAATGATTATTTCTCATTCATGTACATATTTTCCCTTCCCATCAGTTTTCCTCTTTATATTTGCAAATATAATTTTGTTTTATCTCATGTGAAATTAATATTTCACTTATAATTTTTTTATAATATTTTTTTATTATCCTCTGGTATGATGTTGGATTTCAACAAAAGTTATTTTAAAACATAGAAATGGATCTTCTGATCCACCCTCATTATTTTTGGATTACATGTTCTATTTATTTTTATCCCCTTTTTCCTATATTGTTTCCTCATGTTTTTTATCTATATTATTTTTATATGTTCCTTATATATATATATAAATATATATATATATATATCTTAAGTTTAGTTTTCCTTCCTTTGTTGGGGAATGGTACATGTTTTAATATCCCTCCGCAATTCTCTCTTTTAAATAACCTGATTTAAGGGAACATCCCTATTTCTTATTTCATAGATATTATCACCCCCAAAAAATGTTTTAACAAGGAACATATTTTGAAAAACCTCATTATTTTATAGAAAACCAAACTATTTCATGTTTTTAATGGAAAATAATAATCCCTTTTTTACATAAATGATCCTTTGCTCATATTGAAAAGAATCACCTAATTGGTTCATTTTTATTCTTACTTATTCTTTATCCTTCTCATTGATGTTTCTATATTCTAACTCAATTTTAAATAAATATGATTCATTATTAAAATATTATAATGAAAAATTATTCAATTCCTTATTCCCATTGGAATTATTATGATATATTCTTTGGGTACTATTTGAGATATGATTATGAAACCCACTTCTTTATCATGGGTTTTATTGTTGTTATGATTTATGTATGTATTCTTTTCCTCTTATGGAACACATATTTATATACATATTTTGAAAATGAATGGTACTCCCTGATATCTCACTAATTCATTGAGTAATTTTTACATCTCATGGCATACCATGTATAGTCCATGGGAAATTAGCATAATCACACTTTGTTATGTTGTCTTAGAAGTGATCCCTGACTCATGATTATAGTTCATGGGTGATTTTACTAAGTAAATTATATTATATTGTCTTGGTGGTTATCCTTGACTTATATTTATGAATTTATGATTTATTTTTTCACACATATTTATGATTATTTTAAATTATGATATCATTTCATTATGCTATGTTTTCATGCATATCTCATACCCTTATGTCATGGTACATATTTTTTGTTTTGATATTACATTTACTTAATTAATTATTTATGGAAAACTGTTATATTTTTATGTTATTTTATCTCATATGTTAATGATTTAACCCTTATTGACATGTTGATAATTTTTCCCTTACTAAGAATTATAGATCAACCCTTTCTTATGTTTCCCTTCCCTAGGTATTTAAGATAAGTATAAATTATGAGAAGACTAAAAGGGGGTATATATGAGTTTTATTATAGATAAATGGTCACAAATTTTGTAAAATAAATTTTCATTGTAACTCATCTTCAAAGACACTAATCCAAAAGGTTCTCTGATCTATATGAGATTATTATGATATGTAATGTTTAACTTTTGGTAATAATGTAAAATCAATATATTTTCATCTTAGGTCATTATAGTTGGTATCAAAAGAGTTTTTATTTTTTTTAGGATACTTTTAGTTAATTTTTTTGAATTGGGATTAGATAACTTTATTGAAACCCAAGGGATTAGTCTAAGTGATGATTCTAGGTGTAGGATAACATCTAATAGTTTTTTTAAATTATATAGTATTTGATTTGCTATAAATTACATCCAATTATAGAATATTGTAAATTAGATGTGTTTTTGGAATAGATTTACCATGGGTTAATCACCCTGAAAAAGCTTAGTTGAGTATTACCTCTATCTTCACTCGATGCATGATGAGTAGTCCTAATATTGAACACCCAGGAATAAATTCTTGAGGGATATAATTTAGTTAACCACACTCTCTTTATATGTCATTATAAATGATTTATTATCTTAAGGAGTTCGGTAAGGAGTATGAGAGAACCCAACATAAAGAAAACTAGATTTAACCAAGAGTGATTTAGGTTGAACTAAAAGCTAATGTAATGGTCTGAAAGACTATAACATTTTGAGGTTGATATTTTCATGAGATAATTTATAAAAATCATCTTATGATGTTAATTTATTATCACTCACATTAACCCATTTTGGTTTTAATAATGGATGAAGACTGAAGTAACCATGTTAATGATGGGTTTAATGGATAAATATAATATTGTCCCAATGGTTAGCCTAATGAGATCAGAGATGGAGTGATAAATATTATGATTATAGTAAACGAGCTATCAATAATTATGATTAATATTTTGAATTTTGTTTCTTTTAAATACTCTAAATATGTAAATGGTGGAGACTCATAGAACTTTAGATGATGAAGATGATGAATAAAATAATATTAAACTTCCTTAATGTTTGAAATATGGGAAGAGGAAAAAAGGAATGTCTTAAAGAGACTAGAATATGTTTTATCATTGGAAAATGAGGTCATAGAGAAACAAAAATCTAAGTTAAAATTAATATTTTAGTGAACATGGTGAAAGGAAAAAATATTTTTTCTTGAGGTACCAATAATAGTTCAAAGTCTTAAATGTGGGGAACTTGGGAATTATCCAAGGTAATTCCCTCATCCAAGGTCCAATAAGAATGATTGGAATCCACAAAAATCAAGGATAAGGGAATATTGGAAATCTTATACAACCAAAAATACTGAAGTGAGTTCCATAAATAATGTGGAGTTAGGAACACAGATCATCCACTCATGAATTGAAAGTGTTGTATTTTTAACTTTTTGCCCACTTCTTTATACCTAGAACATTTTTTAAAGATGTTAAATATTCACCTCTATGACTAGATGTTAATTTATTAATAAAATATTCTTGTGGTGTGATTTTTTTATCCCAAGATTATGAATATAGAAAAGTTTTTTTTCAAAATAAAGTTTTCCATACATTACATAAATTTAATTTAATTTTGGAAATATATTGGTTATTTCATCTTAGGGGATAAATTATTTGGAAAAAGAAAACCACATTTCATATAAAGGTATGAAACTCTATCAAGGAAAGGAAAATTATGAAAACCATTTAGATGGAAATTACATAATATGGGGATTAATACTGACTAATGAAAAACTCGTAGCTCAAATGGTTGGAGAAAAACTCAATATTATGGTTAAACCTATACATATGGAAATGATATGTTCCTGAGTTTTTAAGGTTGATATATCTCTAGAAGTTTTATCTTGAGTAATTTATATCTTTAATATACCCATATATATTACAATTGGTAAGGGGTAATTAAAATTATGAGGATGAAATTTATTTAACAGTGAGAGAATGTAACACTTTAATATTTTACTACATTTTTTTATTTACAACCTAATGATTTAATTAACTTATTTCACATGAAACACTGAAATAAAAAAACCATGACACTATTAAACAAAATTATTAAATTTCACTATTATAATATAGAATCTACATTAAATGGTATAAAAATGTAACAATATTACAAAATCAATAAAGAAAAAGAAAGGAAAATGCTTCAGGTAGTATAATTCGTCCTTATGAAGCTCATTTATCTAATCTTGTAAATGAGGTGGATTCACTAGGTTTTAACCTATACCAAAAACCAAATCTCACTCCAACAATTATGGTATGATAGAAATTGTATGAAATATAAGTTCAAGATCATGGAAATTTTCATGAGGTTTACACTAGTGGAATCACCACCCACTACTGCCACCAAAGCTTACCATATTCTTGAATATTACATGGTGATATTGAGGGGTCATTTAACAAAAAATTAGGGTGATATAATCATGTAATTATTAATTTAATAAGTTATCTAACACATTTATTTTATATATTTTTTATTTTTACTTTTAAATATAAATAATGTGAATGACTAAGACATTAATAAATTTAACGAGATATTTAATGTGTTTATAAAATTTTCATTAATGAAATATATTAAAATAAAATAAATATTATATATATGTATATTAATTTAATAATATAACAAAAATATAATTATTAATTGATAGTAAATGAGAATAAGAATAGTTAAAAT
Source organism: Viscum album (assembly GCA_963277665.1). Taxonomy (NCBI): domain Eukaryota; kingdom Viridiplantae; phylum Streptophyta; class Magnoliopsida; order Santalales; family Viscaceae; genus Viscum; species Viscum album. The sequence goes on along the minus strand of OY728142.1, from coordinate 1,095,988,734 downwards.
TTTAAAAAGTTATTTTCTGATGAAAATGGTTGTCATTATTTATTTATTATATTTAATTAAATGTTTAATTATAAAATATAATAGTTTTAATTTTAAAAACATATTTTTTTATAATTACAATATTATCTTAAGATAAATTTTCATAAATTTTCTTAAATAATTGATTTTTAGGTGAATATTTAAAAAATATGATTCTGCTAAAACCATCACTTTTATAAAATTATCCTAAGAAAATAATGACTTCAATGTTTTTTAAAACTTTTCTATATAAATAAATAAATCAATTAAAAATACTATTTTGAATTTACAAAACCCGTGATTAATGTTTTGGAATATAAAGTAATATTTTTATCTAAAATTGTTATTTTTTCCAATGTTAAAATTTTAGATTTCGTCACTTGTAAAAATTAAATCTAAAAAAATAATTTTGTATTTTAGATTACATGTTCATATTATTTAATAAATTTATTTTTATTATTAGGCATAAATTTATGATTACTATTATTAAATTCAATGATTGTGATAATGGTGAAAGAGTTATTTTCAAAGAATTTTTTTATTAATGTTGTGAAAATTTTATCTAATAAATTAAATTTTTATATTTGATATAATGATTTTTATATGATTTTTAAATATATATAAAAATATATTATCAATAATTTAATTGCATATAAATTTTATATAATATTAAGAACATTTAATCGTAAAAATAACATTTTTGTATAAAAACTATTTTTTCAATATATTATATGTTTTAATTAAAACTTTAATTTTCTAATATTTAGAAATTTAATTATATTAAATAGAGGTTAAATTTAGGTTCATAAAACCAAAAAATTTAATATTGGTTATCTTATATTTTTACTGAAACCTAAATTACTAATAAAAAAAGTTACCAAGGTAAAAAACCAAAATGGCCACAAGTAAATGAATCAAAAACATGTTTAAAACATGTTTTAAAATGAATGTTCATGTATTTATCGAAAAACCCCCATATCAAATCAATTATGAACCAGTTTTGGATCCATTAACCCTTGAATTGTGTCATGGAATCATTGATATGTAATGGTGATTTACAAAAAATGTCATTTTCCTCCACTTATAAAAGGGACCTCTCATGACCACTTAAACAACACTATAAATTTCGGTTTCTTTATTAAAATATTAAAAATAAAACACTCCTAAAATTATATTTCACATACATATGATTCTGGTCAATATAATTTATCTTAATCCCTTCATTTCAAAAAAAATACTTTTAATATAAAGTTCAAGCTATCCATGTGAGTAATTCTTACTCCTTATTCTTTTCATCAAAATATTCCTATAACCTTTAAAATATTATGATGGTATGATAAAATAATTACTATTAATTTGATAAATTTTGTTATACTAATGAAGTATCACACTTCTACCTCACTAAAAACCCATTTGAAAAATGAAGACATCATCATGCGTTTGTACGAACTGTCGCCCATAAGAACTGTATGTTCTATTTTCATAAAATATTTACATGGATGTTTAAAAAGATTAATTTAATGATAAAATATAACATTTTTATCATGAATAATATTTTTAAATGATAAATTATTTTATTGTTATACCCCCTCTCATTCTATGGAAATCAAAAGATTTTGTCGTGTATATGCGGACTACCACCTCCACGGAATGACATGTTTTGTTTTCTATTTATCAAATAACATGGATGAATTTGAAATTATATCTAAGTTATACACATGATATCTATTACACAATTAATATTTTTTTAAGATCATATTTTACAATCTATAAGTAATATAATAATATAAAATTATAGTAAATTTAACCTCATTAAATGAACATCTCAAGGAACCTATATTAATTTGAGTCCATTTTGGAAACCTATAGAATGGAATATATTTTGTGATAATAGAAAAATAAAGAACATAAAAATATACAATTATATAGATTATTAATATATTTTACAATATATTTGACAATGGTCAATATACCAAGAGATTTTTAGTGAAATTATCCACACAACCTCAATTAACTGATATAAATGAAAACAATATTGTAAATTAATAAAATATTGTAATATATATAATTCATAGTATGAATTATAGATTAATATTAATATTAATAAAGTTTTTTATAAAATTAATTTTTTATCTAGGATGTCAAGGAAATGCACAAAACGAATCAGGACCTAAGGTAAGGGTTTTTTATCTCAATTTTGTTTCATTGAGATGTGATTTGCATTCACCAATTGTTTATTTTTTATTGTGTACATATGGGGCATGGATTTAATTATGTCATAAATTTCATAAAATACAAATTATTAAAAAACCATCTCATGTTAAACCTTTCTTGTATTTTTAATTTGAAATATTATAACATTTAACAAAAATCCCTTTTCATTGGGTTATAAGATATCTTCCTGAAAATCATACTTATATGCTTGTTTTTTCCTACCCTAAGATTTTATAATTAAAATTATCTTTTTATTTGGTAAAATTGAAACTTTTTATTCAAATATTCCTCCTAATTAAATTTATTCCTCCTAAAATTATGACATTATTATGAATAATTTTCATTCCCTTTAATGATGATTGTTCTTTCATGTCCAAATTTTATTTTCTGATAAATGTTATAAATTTTATTTTAAATCCTAATTTTGTGTTATCTCATGTTACCTTCATATTTACCTACTACAATTTTCAAAATAATTTTTTATTATCCACTTTTATTATTTAGGATTTCAATAAATTGAATTTTGAAACATAAAAAGGGATCTTCCAAACCACTATTTTTATTCCTTGGTTATTCATTATCTTTATTTTTCTCCCATTTCCATTATTTTAATCCCATGTATTTCATCCATTTTTTTATCAATGTTCCTTAAATATATATCCAGTTTACTTATCCTTTGTTGTGAATACTACATGTTTTAGGTTCCCATTATAATTATCTATTTTAAGTAACTTGATATAATGTAACTTATCAATTTCAAATTTCATGACAATTACCACCCCCATAAAATGTTTAAACAAAGAATAGTTTTTTTAAACCCCTTATTTTTTTAGAAAACATACCTTCTTCAATTATGGTTTAAAGAAAAATAATAATCCCTTTTCTTCCTTAAAATATCCTTCACTCATTTCAAAAATAATCACATATATGATTAATTTTCATTCTCATGTATCTTTGATCCATCTCATGAATGTTTCTATATTATAATTAAATTTTCAAGACTTATTATTTTTTATTAAAATATGATAATTTAAAATGACTTAATTCCATATTTTCTTGGGAATTTTTATGATATAGCCTTCATTTATTCTTTGAGAAAAAATTATCAAACCCACTTCTTTATCATGGGTTCTATCATTATTATGTTCTATGTATGGTTTTTCCTTCATGTGGAACACATATTCATGTATATATCATTAAAATTAATAGTTAGCCCGGATATCACTCTAATTAATTGTGTAATGTTTACATCTCATGAGATACCATGTATGGTGTACAGGTGGTTAGCCTAAGAACTCTATATTATGTTGTTTTTGTGATGATCCTAAAAAATGCTTCTGGTTCATGAGCTATTTTCCTAAGAACAATATGTTATGTAATATTGGAAGTTATCCATGAATTATTTTTATGATTTTGTTATTTTTTATGCATATTTATAATTCCTTGAACATATATGCCATATTTATATGCTTATCTCACACTCTTATATCATAGTACGTATTTTTTCTTTAGAGATTGCATGAAATTAATTAATGATTAATAGAAAAAAATTATTTTTTCATGTTATTTTTTATAATAAATTTCTCTATAATATTTTCTTCACATATACTTATGATCTAACCCTTGATGAAATCTTTATAAGTTTTTACTTACTAAGTGTTTGAGCTCACCCCTTTCTTATGTTTCCCTTCCCTAGGTTATGAAGATAATTATAACTTATGAGAAGTATAGAAGTTATTCTATAAGAGTTATATTATATATAAATGTTTACAAGTTTTTTAAAATAAGTTTCATATGTAACTGGTCCTTAAATATCCTAAACCAAGAGGTTCTATGATCTTTGTGAGATTATTATGAGATGTAATGTTTAAAATTTTTAAATAATGGAAAATAAAGATATAATTGTATTGGGACATTATAATAGGATACCTATTACTATAATCAAACTATGAACCTACAATAAGGGAATGAAAATAAGAAATAGTAATAGGACCAGCTACCTAGATGTTGCTGGTATAAGAGACATATTATAGCTGCATGTTGAGATTGCCCATGAAATTACTTTATTTGATATATTCTTGGAAAAAGGTGGTGTTCATATCACCTTTATTAAGATAATTACCTCTTGATAATTCATGGTAGTGACTATCTTATTCAATTAATATCTTTTCGAGAAGTATCTACTTATTGTGGAGGGTTTTGAAAGCATCATCATCTCATCTATCATGTAACCTAGTATCTAGCTGGTTCATTTCTATGTAGAGATCATCCAGACCCATCTTAATGATAGAGTAGTTATTCATCCATTCAATAATATATCATTTAAGCCTCTTAATTTTATTTTTCTGTACAATCCATGTATACCCTTTTATGAGAGAGTTCCCCGAAGAGTGTATGATATACAGGAACCCGTTATCTCAAATCCAGAGGTTCGAGAAGACAAAAGTTCAAAACCCACCCCTCGAGAGTTGGAGGGTGATCTGTTATGGTGGATGATCATATAATTATAGATTCATATGGGAAATTAAGGTATTAGAAAAGTCATAGATATCATTAAAATTATCTTTACACTTATCCAAATAGCACTGGGTCCTCATGACTCTATGTTTATTATTTCACCAAGTATAATGATCACATGAGAAATAAAGGTTAAATAGATTTTTTATTAATAAAATGGATTTTAAATATTTTATATATTTACTTAAAAATTATTCCCCACCATTATTATCAAATTTGTATGGTATAATATTGAATTTACCTCCTATGAACCATCCTTAAGGACTTGTATTGAAGGAAGAAAGTGTCCATCATAGTTCCTACCATGCTTAGAAAAAACACTTAGCATATAAAATCATTAGATAAACCAATAAAGAAGAGTTTAAAACTTCAAAAATTATGTGTTGATGGGATTAGTTGATTATATTCACCATGATATATATTTTCTAGAAGATTAAAACCAAATTTTTTATCATATTTTCATTCATAAAGTTCCACATGTGAAGCATGGATGTAAAACTATCAATAGAGAAAGCCTAGTTCTTTATTTCAAGGATGTAAATAATAGTTTTTTTTATAAAATTCATGAGATAAACTTTTTCATTTGTTCAGGGATATGATTCACCTAGAATTATATATTATTAAAGAGACCATGATGAAGATTATATTGGATCTTTATGGTATTTTTTCGCTATTCGAGATGATCCTTGAAGTTATTAATAGTTGTTTATTAAATATGCCCACAAAGTAAATATATATTATTTATTAATGATAATTATTTATTACCTTATTAATATATTTTGAAGAAAATATAGTTTCTAATATGATAGTGGTAGAATTTATGAAATTATAAAAGTTCTAAGTGTAACAAATAAATGATTGTATCATTCTAATTCAAATTTAATGTAACCTTATATTATAAAAAAGTTTATGGAATGTTGGAAAATAAATATCTTAATGTAAATAGTTATATTTAACTATTTTAAAAAATGATCTAAAATTTAAATATTGAATGTAAAAGTTTTAAAATGATGATGATAAACTTAAAAATAAATCTAAGTAGACAACATGTGATATTAACATCATAACATTATATGTTGTAAAGTAAATAAGTTTGAATATTATGCATAAAGAGTTGAATATGAGGGTTTTGAATCATAATATTACAATTATTCAAACAATAATTATTCATATATGTTTTCCATTAAAGGGTTTATAAAGGTTTCAGGGCACAACAGAAGTGGTTGGGGAAATATCCTATAATTGTTTTAGTGTTTTAAATGGATTATATCCCAAGAACATGATGAAATAAAACCCAAAATATTCATTGAGAGGATATTTCACATTCAATTTATAATTAATGTAAAATAATAATTTCTGTGATTGTGATAATTATTTCTTATAATTGATCAAACCGGTTGTTTCTCTTATTATACCTTTGTTATGATGGACAATACAATTGAGAATTCATCTTGTTATATCCACAAGTTTTCAATGAATCTATCAAGATTACTCATGGTATTATGGGTGATAGCATGGAGTAACTAAGCACCTGGTGTCATTTACCATTGATAAAAGAATGACTAGCTCTTGTTATCTCATTATTGAGAAGGAGACAGGGGATTTACTCTCTTGGTCTTAAGAGAATTTCCCTCATACTTGAGATAATTATCTTAAGAGAATATTTTGTGCTAAAAAACACTCAAATTATCTAAAATTATATAATCAAGTTTATATACCTTGGTTTATCAAGATAATAATTCCATAAGAGATATTATTAAATTATTTATTTTTAGAAAACCCAAAGAATAATATTATTATTATTACTATTATTATATTCTCATGAAAAGTTATAAACTCATGTATTAATAAATTATGTTCATTAGAACCTTAACTAAGCTTGTTAATACTCATATAAATTTATAAAACCTTTTATAATAAATATTTAATTATATAATTATTATTAATTTAATAACTAAATAAATATTACATTCACTAAACTTCTCAATAATTTATTTTAATATTAACATTACTAAATAAGTATTTATATTAATCAATTTATTAAATGGTGAATAAATAAATTTTTATTTATTACCTTATGAATAATAAACAAGCAATAAAATTCAAGTCAAATATTCTAAACTCATATATTTGGTGACTGGATTAATATGTTTTTTATAACATGAATAATTAATATTCCAAAAGATAATAATAATATTTCTTATTAATATAAAATCCAAATATAATTTACTTTAAATTTTGGATACACATAGAGTGTGGTCCTCTAGGCCTATTTTTCAGTGGAATTTAGTGAGCTTGCATAAATTCCCAGATTGATATCTAGAAACATGTCAAGGGATCCATTTAGAAATAATTTAATTTTGTAGCAACAATGTCCAATTTATGAATGATTATTGTGTAAAATTATCCAATTTTATTGATATCTCATCAATAATGTTACATACTTGTGTTATCAACCTATATTCTTGATTTATCTTTTTTTAGTCCCAAAAAAACGTATACAATAACTACTATAGAATTGGATTTAATTAGATTGTTATATTTCAATCAAAAAGAATACAATATCTTCTTATATTAACAGGAAAGGAACAAAAACTTTCTTGAATTATTCAATTAATTACATATCACTTATGTTGAACCCAATGTATATTACCTCGTTTTGAGCATATGTTTTCTAGGTTTATATCCAGACATTAATGTACATTATTCTTGACAAACATTAATTATAATATAATGCTTAAGGACTAATAACACTTGTTCACATATAGTAATATTAAATAACACATATAATATGTGGAATTCTTATTATAGGTTCTATAACCATTACCTCCCTTTATAGATATTACCATGTATGAAATTCATGATAAGAAGTCTCATCCAATAATGGGCCTCAAGCAACTAATATTCAAACATCATATGTTCCCCATTAGAAATATGTAATATAAACCATATTATATTTTTTTATAGATATTTTCATATCATCTCAAGGTTCACATTATAGCGAGGAAATAATATAACCATAAAATGTGATAATACTCTAAGAAAATTATCACCTTAATGTTACCCAAGAGGGAACTCATTAGGTTATATGATATTTATTAATATTATGGTAATCGAAAGTAAAAAAAGTTAATTGACAGACTCCAACTTTCACTAGATACAACTGCTAAATAACTACTTATTATATATCACATGATAAACATGATTAATATGAGGTATAACTATAGTTGTTGGTCCTACCACATTCTCATATTGTTTTTCTCCTCACTAAAACTTTACTATTCAAGAAAATCCCTCGTGAAGTGATATCACTAAGTATTAAAAATTTTATTCTATTATAAACTTTAAATATTTTCTAATACCATATTCATAAGTTTATCATTATATATATTATAATAAAAATTTTACTATCATGGTGAAACTCTAAAATCTAGAACAAATCATTGTTAAATTGCTTCTTAAGATACATTAGAAGTCACAACATACTTGATCTTTGTAGATACAGCTACCACTAAATTTAATAATATTCTATTTATATTTACATTACATCACTTTTATATTAGATCAAATTAAGTTTAAGTAAGACTAGTTTTTTTATCCTCTTAACCACTAGCATTCCCATTCCTCTAATTACCAGGTACTCATCCAATGTACATTCCAAAGTATTATTGAACAGTTTTGACTACATCCATAAGTGGTTATCTTAGTTCTATTAGATATTTTCCCTATATGAACGATGTATAAGAAATATATAATCTTAGTACATATCATGGAATATGAGATAAATTCCAAGAACCTACGAAAATATAATTCTATTCATCATAATAATTTCCTCTTATGTTTCACACGTCTACTTGGAGAGATCTCATGTCATGTGACAGAAGTAATAATTCACTCTTGAATTTTTTTTTAATATTTTATTTTTCAACACCTTTTCAATATATGTACTATTAATAGATCTACCATAACCCATAAAAATATTTTATAATATCTTGTTCCCTATAACTTAGGTTACTACTTTAAGTCATTCTGGGTAGAATCACTTTATCTTTGTATTAACAAATTTTAAGACATAAAATATATTTTCCATATGTTATAAACATATTTTAATTTGAAAACTATATTACGCACACTAACCTATTTTATACACATGGATCACTTTTAGACATAATAATACTAAACACTCTTATGGATTTATCTAATGAATATTCTTAGATCAGGATGATTGCCTTAATCCATTAATGTATATTTGTCACTCACATAGCTTACTAGAATTATCTGGTGTCACCAAACCTTTTGGTTGCATCATATAGACATATTAAATTAGTTTTAAATCATAAAAGGTGGTATTGAAATATAAATTTTCAATATAATGATCATGCAATTTTTTAATGATAAGTAAAATTATAATAAACTTATCATGATGATTAGTGAAAAGGTCTCATCATAGTATATGTCTAGAAATCACTAGAAACCTTTTTTAAACAATTGTGCCTTATTGTTATGAACTTTACCATCCATATATGGTTACTTTTTGAATACTCATTAATACATTAACATCCAATAGAAAAACAACAAAATTATGGTACTGGATTTGGTGCATGGAATCCATCACTGAATTCATATAAACTTTCCAATAAAATCTTTTTTGTATTTACTTATTCTTAATAGGATTGATTATTATTTTCAAATAATATATCACCTGAATTGGTGAATATAAAACCCCCTATTTGGTTTTAACTTTCCTACGTAGTATGTTCCTCTCAAATAACTCCTCCCACTAAGTATTATGGAGTTTAGTGTTCTTATGTAAACTCATGTACTTTTGGAGTCTTCAATTTATTGAAGTCTAGATTTCTCCCACTATATTAAAATATAAGTTCTTAAAACATATAAAAACATGGTAAATCAATTGACTAATACATTTCTAGCTGATGGATAGTTATATATTTATTATCTTTAGGATGATCAACTGAGATGCACTTAGTGTTTACCTTTATTTAAGTTTGTATGCTAAGATTATATTTAACAAATAGGTATCATAAAACACATGAAGTTGTCACATAATTTATTGATATCGTATTTCAACTTATATGATATCCATTAGTCAATATAGTTATTATATGATCGTATATTATGTTTATATTTTTGAAACATGACTTAAAAGTATTTATATAAGACTTACGGTACATGTAACCTTGTAATAGCATCACTTATTTTATGAGTATAAGGTAATTTGGGTTTTGGAGTAGCTTTGATCTATATTTAAATGATCAATGAATACTTAGTTTATAAATTCTCTGATTATCCAACTCATGGGATATTATATATTTTACCAATTGCATTTATTACTTTCACTTTACATTCTTCAAATCCATTAAATGAATATCACAGAGTATATGAAGTTACCACTATATTATCCTTATAATAATTCACATGTTTCTATATGAAACTTAATATAAAATGTTTGAGGATACCCATTTCGTTTTAATGTTTTCTTTGTCTTAAAAATTAATATGTAAGTATGTAAAATTCCTAATAATTTTATCTCCTAAGAGACTAAACAACCTTCAGGGTATATCCTTGATAGTTATTTTTGGTTTTACTTTATAATGATTAATATGGGTATTATATGAGTCCAATATTTTATAAACATCATTTATTTTTGGTATTATATTCTTATTATTCAAGTGTTAATAAAATATTAAAAATAAAATAGAATAATAACATTAATTTCAAATATGAAATAATTTATTTTTATGTCTATAACTGGACACTAAGATAAATGTTTAGGCAATACTAAATAAAAATAATAGTTTTTTGGGAATTCATCCACTATGTAATGTAAAGTTTGTTCCTCCTCTTATATAAGTCATGAATCACCCTTTTAGATACTTAAATAGTTCACCTTACTTTATATAATCTTTTTGAAGTTCCTTGTATCCTGTATTTGAAAAAAAATATGTAAATTTAATATTATATTTAATTCCCAAGAAATAAAATAGAAATATTATATGAAATGATGAATATAACTAAAGTATAATCTTCTTTTTTCTTCTTCCTAGAATAATTTCTATTCATTTCAAAATGACCTTTATTTAAATATGTGAAGTGGATAGACTATTTTTTATTCCCCTCCCTCTAAATATTTTGAGTCTTTGAGAGGTGTTTTAAAGGTTCTATTGAATTTTAACTTTTAATAAGATTTTCAACCTTTCACTCACTGAGTTTTCCATAATGGATAAGGATCCATGTTCCCACCAATCATTGTATTCTTGGTGAAGCATTTTCAAAATATTCTTAGGAAGATTCTATATACTATTGATTCAATAATTATTAATGAATATGGATATCCTTGGTGGTAATATGATAATATAAGATTAATAGTAAATTTATTATGCATATAGAATCCTAAATTCTCTAACTAATTAATGTACTTAAACATCTTGAATGAAAGATCACTAGTTAGGTAATCATACTCTAGTTTATACCTCTATAGTGTATTCGAAATCTTGTTTATCTTTTGATGTTCTTTCTACATTTCAAGTTCTATAAGATGAGATATCATTGTTTACATATCCAAGTATTTAATTTTCATGTTTATCTCTTCCAACATAGTAGATAACATGATTCAATAGACAAGTGAAGCATCCTATATGTATCTCATGTAAGAAACTTCTTCACCATCGCTCACTCATTGAGATGGATGATCTGGATTAGGGGATTCCAATACATGATATAAATTTTCCTATAGTATTTTAGTGTAGGAAAAACTATAACACTCTTGGAAATTTGGGTTCATGAGGACATGGTACTTGTACAAGAATGATCATAGTGATCCTAAGGATTTTAGTTCCATTTTCTAAAATAAATAAAATATAATTTTAGTCATTTATCTTGATTACAAAGTGTGATGTAATGAATTAATACTATTATTCTCCCACTATTTTTAAAATAATAACATCCCTCTCTATTGGATTTGTAATATCCTATTACTTGGATATTATAGTGGTAATGATACATGTTCCCATTTTTATAACCTAGATGAGATCCTGGTCAAATTACTCAATGGTATTTATGTCGGTGATATTTCCAACCACAATAACTTATAGATTCTTGATTTATTCACTGGACTCCCCAATCTAGAAATCCTAAACTCATATTTCCTTAACTCTTTCCTCCAAGTTACACCAAGCATTTTGAGGTCAACTACTCTTGATTCTAACTTGATTAGGTAAACCCAAAACATTCATTATAAATCCCTAATAAATGAGATTATTCTGACTAGGTCTAGGAAAATACTATGATCCATGGTGGAATTCTAACTCAGGTAATGGGAGGTGATGTTTGACATAATATTTTTCTTGAGGGATTTTTTTAATCTTATCTTTAAATATTAACAATTTTATTCTTCACAATCTCATTAATTTTATATATATTTTAAGTAATTTATGCAAAATTAATTTATTTTATTTTATCTTGGGATGAATTTTGATTTATTCACATTATTTTATCATTTTTAATCAATAAATAAACTATGCATCACATTAATAAATGAAAACCATGCACTGATAAATAGAAAAAACATATGATATGATCATGAGATTTTAAGTATTGGTTGGCTTATCAATTCAAAGATAAACCAACCATGAACCTAGGAGAAGTAATTCAATGATTCAATGATTTGTCTTGAGTTACAATGCTCCTCTACTAACTTGTGTATCTCCTTGGTTACTTTCGCCTCAAATTAGTTCATAAACCATATCCACTTTCTAGGAGATCCATCCCTTACAAATGCTTACTTACTATCAAGTGAGAGGTTTAGGGTTGTATAAAATAATACTTGGACATGGAGGACCATACATAATAAATAAGGAAAGAATGATATCTATATCATCACATTTAATTTAATAATAAATTTATCCCAAAAACCCATGTAATAAATAATTAAATTAAATAGAAACCTAATATTTATATAGGTCATTCAAGATCATGATCATTGATAATATACAATAACTATGTATTAAAATTTCTAAACATCCATTTAAATTTATTCAAATTAATATAAATTTACTCCAATTAATAAATTAATAAACTTAATAATTAAATTAGTTATCTTGATTATATGTCTAAATGGCCCTTGAAATTCTCATCCTATATGAATTTAAATAATTTAAATAAATTATTATTCATATAAAATAATTTAGTACATGACATGTATTGATTGGGAATATGGAGTCTACCCTCTTGGTTAAATTTATATTAGTACTGTGATTTAAAATATACTTTGTATGTACTCGAGGTGACATGGAATATAATCTCTTACATTTGATTAAATCAAATTATGGATATTAATGATTACATTATGTGTACTATCACTAGACATGTAACTTACGTTATTTATTATCCTTATTGTATATTGTGTACTTAAACAGTGTGAAATCTTACATGGAATGTTGTGATATACACAATGTGTTTTTCTATAGATCCAGTCATGTAGTATGTTTGGTGTGTATGACCACAAGATATTCCATGAATATATATGGTGTGTACCATTGGTGATTCTCATGATGTACACAACATCTACTATGATGATATGAATGTTTATTTTCATAATTACATAGAAAATAAGGATTTCATTCTACACAGTCTGATGAAAATTCCTCAGTGTGTACCAAGTGTGGAAAACCTTATCAAAATGCATATATCACTAGCTACACGCAATGTAGTTTTTTATCAATTTAATTTTTCTATTTTTTGACTTACACAATATAGCCTATATCAACATGTATCTTTCATGACTTTTCATGAGTTACATGGAATATACATTCAATGACATTATGTGTAATCCATTTCTAGCCACCCACACTACATGCTTAGGGGCACTATGTGTAACACCCTAAGGTTTTCTTCTATTACACAGAGTTTATAGCCTGGTACACACCATATAACCCATTATGGATGTGTATATCAACTATTATTTAACACATAGTATGTAAGGACACTATGTAATTTGACCACATATCTTGTATGAGTTACGTAGGGACACACCATATGGGGTTACATGGAGTGTACACCAGATACACACCTTGTACTCACATTCAAGAATCATTCCAACTATAAGTCAATATGAAATGTATAATGAAACCATTTATCAACCCTCACACAAAGTGTCATGATTGTTGTAGTACATCCTTGCATGGTTTCCCATGGGTTCATGACATATACTTTTTAATTCCATGTCATGTATCGGTGTTACCCGGATAGCATCCTCTACACCTATGGATAGGATATTCTAGCATTCTTCATTTTTTCTTGGCCTTTTCTTGGTCGTATAAAGTTGAATGATCATGTAATTTTGAGTTTTGTAATAAATAATGAAAAACTAGAAACAATTAATAACAAAAAAAATGAGATATTGATCAAACAAATAGTAAGTAATTATAAATTATAATATGACATATTTTATACCACTTAATGATTTTAGGGCATAGTGTAAGTGGTCAGAAAGATACACAATAAATTATTTATTCAGTTTCAATAGGTAACATCTTAGAGCCTGAATGGCCCGAAGGCCTTATTTTTATTTTATTATAGATAATACCCCTTTTAAAGGTTGAAGGGGAACCCATACATCACCTATAGGCCCAAGGCATCAGGACCGACATGACCCACAATACATGACCCAAAGGCACCGAGGCATACCATGCCCATTACATGACCTGTTGGCCCAGCCCACTAGAACTGCCCCTCCCCAGCATCTTGAATCATTGATCTTCATAGCTCCCCACATTTCATTGTTTATCAGCTAGCATTGCCCCGTATAAAGTTGCACGATGCCTGGTCCCAATGGCAGCTTCCATACCCTCTCATTCTTCCAATCCAGTTAGCTCTGCATCTGGTGGCTGCTACTCCTATTGCTCTGATCCTCCTCTGGGTCCTGTTCTATGTGAACTGGGATACTCCATAGTCTACGTGACCCGAAGGCCCTGTGGCCCGAAGGCCTTGGATGACCCGAAGGCCCTGGAGACCCGTAGGCCCAAACCGGTGGCCAGAAGGCCAAAATTGGGTGAATAGTTACGGATGCTACAGTACCGAACAGTAATTGCTACAGTGACTACTACAATACTGCTACAGTACCCCGGAAATTCTCCTCCACTTGGTTTTGAACTCGGGTCTCTTGGATGCCAAACATGAGCCCTTACCACTAGGGTACGGGCTTGTTGGCTAGATAACATCTTAATAAATTCATTAAAATAACCCAAAAATCCTCATAGATTGGATATTTCATATTTAATTTATAATTAATTTAAAATAATAATTACTCAATAATATGATATATTTTTTTATCATTGATCAACATAGTTTCTTCTCTTATTGTATCATTATTTTCATGGATAATCAAAACTAGTAAAGTGACCCAAGATAAAAATTTCATTATTAAACATCATTTCTATAACTTAAATATTAAATCTCACAAAAAATAATACAAATCCAAAGAATTAAAGGTTTAGTGTCTATGATTATTATCTATACAAGAAAAAAAATACAATACTTGTGAACATTTATCTATAATTAAGTATCACTAGACTCCCTTTGTAACATCCAGAGTTTTTGGGGTGAGTCAAAATCTTATCATGTTTTGAATTTCTTTAGAGTTTTCTACCTATGCCAATTGATTCTTCGATCATAAAATTAATTCTGAGTTTTTCTTCAATCCAAAATCTTTTTTATGGGTTTAGAGGTCTAGAAAAGGCATTGGGTGTTTAGACGAGTTTCGAGTGTGTCGATGACCCGAAGGCCCATTTTTTGGAGAAGTGCAGGCCAAGGCGCACAGTTAGATTAAACCGTGCGACCTCCTAGTAGAAACTATGTAGCCCCATTTTTCACTAATCATGATATGGGGAAACCATGAGTTAAGGGGTTCACATCCATTCATTAACCTCTACAGTTTTTGTAAAAGGATTTTTCAATTCTTGGGCATCGTTTGGAAAACTGTGCACAAGCTGCATGGGTAGTTCCATTTGGGAAGTATGTCTACACAGAGACATACATGGTTTACACGTGTTTTGGACTAAATATGTGATCTAACCATTCAGATCTTGGATCTTAGGATAAAGGAGTCACATGTTTTCCACATGGTTTAGAAAATAGTGCAATCTAACCATGTAGCCTCTTAAAGGTGTGAAATTACCTTTTTTCCCCACATTCATTAAACCTAATTCTTACTTCTTTTCTCATCCTTGGTCATGTAAATTGAAAAATATAGCTCCTCCCTTTCTCCTCCTCTTGGTTTTTATCCAAATAATTATTTTGACCTATGTTCTTCAACCAGTTTATGGAATTGGGTCCATCTCAAGAGTCTCTCATCTCCTGGGATTATATTTCTCTTTTTTCTCACCTCATGGACCAATAAATCCATGTTGGTTGTATTCCCTATTTTCATGGGGTTCATTGAAAATTTATATTTCTTCCAAATCATTCAGAGTTAGTGGATAAGATTGTATGTTCCTATGTCTATCACCTCAAGGTAGCTGGTGCGTACTTCTATTTATGATTTCATGAGTGTTTTAGGGGAATGGATTTTAATGCACCATTTTGATGATCGAGAAATAACTAGTTGAAGTAATGGTTTTATTTTTATAAATTAAATTATTCATATGGTATGTCATTGGGAATTCTCTAACCATGTTTACTCATGTAAGGTTGGGTTAGAGGCTTTCAACATTTTATTAAGTTAGGTTAGGGGTGTTCTTTATATTAATTAGTTTTTTTTAAATTAAATTTTTTATTTCATTGAGTTACTAGATTTAATAATATTTATTTGAATTATAAAAATATGAAATGATATTGATATACTATTGGGTTATAATGGAACATGAAGAGAATGGATTGAGGATTCAAATAGTGATAGTTATTTGATTGAAGTGATGTGATCGTTGGGACTAGCTTGGAAGGATATATTTTGGCAGATAGTCCATAAAATTATAGGAAAGGATCATGTGATATGAGATGGAATTTCTATCGGACTGAGCGACATGGTCATAGGGGCATGAGGTGTTGGTCTTGGTGTGTCTTAGTATCTAAATTGGTAATATCACTCACACATATTGACCAAATCACCATTTGGAGTTTTGTGCACATAGGTTGGCCCAGTGATGAAGTGGTTTTGACCAATTATTTTGGTAGAGTTCCTTGGTAGTTTTGGATTACATAAATGGATGGGGTTTCATTCCATATAAAGCTACGAGGATTGTGAGGAGATATCGGAGGAAAGAATTGTGGCTATCATTTGGGGGATGAGGCTTGTCATGCTTGAGGTCATTGGGCCAAGATCATTTTAGAGGACATGAATTTCTATTCCTTAGGATGTTGTATTTTGAGATGACTATGGTTACTATTTGAGGATAGGTTTCTCTATGCCTCTAGTTTTTGGGCTTTGAGTTGATGGGTTCCTTCGAGCAGCGGTCTGAGGGACCAAATTATTTTATTGGGCATGCCTTCAGGATGTTAGTTACATGGTTTATGGAACTAGGTGTTGGGAGAAATTTTGAGATGGAACCTGAGGGTTCACCTAAGTTTTGACATCAGAGGATACCTAGATCTATGAGCTAAGGATCCTCTCTACCTTAGTTATTTATGCAATGGTCAAAGCAGGTGAAAGCTTCCAAGTGGATGTTTATCACCAGGGAAGCTTCTATTTACTTTATTCATGTGTTGTTGACTATTTATATTAGTATAAAACTATTGAGTAAAAAATATAAGGTATGCACATGTGGGTGATACCCTATTGAGACTTTTTCTCATACCCAACATAGTCCCTTCAAGACATGTGTAGAATTTATGATTTTTCATTCAAATAATGGTTCGGCCTCTAGAATTGGGCCATATTTTGGGCTATTATCATGGGATGTATTGAAAGGGAACTCGGTTTTCCTACCTCTGGTTGATTTTTCCTATTTATTACTTTTCTATTTCAGCATTCTTATATCATATGTATGTATTGTGGTCAGCCATTGGTGACCCCTTATTGATATTATAGTGTATGACTTGTTATGTATGCGTGCTATGTTTAACTAAAAATGGTAGGTTTGGTTTTTTTATATATGATTCTTCTGTTAGTTATTCTTCTTCTATTGTCTAATATTGATTGTGTATCTACATTTAGTGGGTTACTGGTTCAAGTCTTTATAGTATTTTCTTCCACAACTTATTATATATCTACTTGGACTGGTATTTCATCCCCACCAGA
Organism: Viscum album; assembly: GCA_963277665.1. NCBI lineage: Eukaryota > Viridiplantae > Streptophyta > Magnoliopsida > Santalales > Viscaceae > Viscum > Viscum album. The sequence continues at coordinate 1,095,970,733 of OY728142.1, read as the reverse complement.
GGGTATAGTATCCCCGAAATAAATTATTACACCATTTATAGTAATATAAATCCTTTGTAATATGGGGAGTAAAGACTAGGGATAGTGGAACTCATCCCAGAAGAATTGTTCAGGTGGATAATCAGATCGGGGCGTTATAAATGGTATTAGAGCGGTTATTGACTGGGAATTAATAGCAATTTTCAGCTGGCTACTAATGGTACCGAATGATTTTATTTTCAATTTATCTTAATATTTTGGTTATGGTATAATGGAGATTAGTATTTTTTTAGGAACTGGGTTTAGATATCATTTTTGTCTTCCTATAGCCCTAGTCATGGGGGACAAACCGAGTTTCTATGGGTGGGAATTGTTGTTGTTTTTTTCTCATTGTACATTTATATGATTTCCACCTTGAGTGGTACACTTCGAGTGTGAATTTTCATTTTTTATGATATTTTATCCTTGGACTGTTACAGCAAGGAAGGAGATATAGGACCCTTTTCCAAATATAGGAAGGGGATGTTTGTTCTGATTGTTATGCATGTTTATGATTTTTATTAGACACATAATAGGATGTTTTAAATTATATATGCATTTTCATGTGATAAAAATTTCTTTCAATTTCCCATGGGGATATAGAATCCTCTAAGATGGGTTGGGTTGTCTTAAGTTTCAATGAAGGGAACTAATTATTGTTTTACTACCTAACTTATCATTGGTGTCTATACCAATTTCTTTAGAGTTTGGTGCTAATGTGAATTTCATCTTTAATCATTGGAACATTATTCTGAGTTTTTATTCGATATAAATCATTGTTTTCGGATGGGTTTAGAGGTTTGGAAATGGCCTCAGGTGTGGGAAATGGTTTCGGGTGCGTCGATGGCCCAAAGGCATAGTTTTAAAGAATTGCGGGCTGAGGCGCTCGATTAGATTAAACTATGTGTCCTCTCAGTAGAAACCATGAAACCTCATTTTACACTGAGCATGGTTTGAGGAAACCATTCATGATGGGGTTCACGATCATGCATTTACCTATAGAGTTTTTTTAGAAGGATTTTTCATGGCTTTCGTATAGTTTGGAAAATTATGCGCAAGCTGCATGGGTAGTGCTATTTGTCCAGTACCTCCACACTGTAGAACGCATAGTTTGTGAACAGTTATGGAAAGCCATGTGGTCCAACTATACAAGGCCTAGATCCTAAGTAGTAAGAGTTTCACGGTTGCCTCATATTTTGGAAAACCATTCGAGCTAACCATACGACCTCTTAAAGGTGTGAAATTACCTTTTTACCCTCCTTCTTTAAACCAAATTCCTCCATTTCTCCTCATTGGTCATGAAAATTAGTAAGGATCGATCCTACCTTTCTCTACCTCTTGGTTTTGATCTGATTCATTTGTCTAACCTCCATTCTTTAAGTTTATTGCGGTGTTGGATCCATCTTGGTGAGTATCTCCTCACCCATGTTTCTATTTCTTTTTTTCTAGCCTCACGAACCACTAAATCCGTGCAGGTTGTTTTTCCCTTTTTTAGGGCATTCATCAAAAACATTGATCTCTTCCAAATCAATAATATTTAGAGGATATGATCAGATATTCCTATGTCTATGACCTCAAGGTAGATGGTACATACTCTTTTCTTAGTGATTTCATGAGAGTTTTAGGGGCATGACTTTTAACATGCCATTGTGCTGACCGAGGGAGACCCAATTAAACTAATGTTTATATTTTTATTAATTGAATTGTTCATATAAGACATTTTTTGTCATCATTTAACCATTTTTACTTGTGCAAGGTCGAGTTAGAGGCCTTAGACCTTTTGGGCAGTTAGGCAAGGGGTTTTCTTTATATTATTTTGGTTGTTGTTTTAAATGGAATTGTGTTATTTGATTTATTTGATCTATTCAATCATATGGAATTGAATTATATAAATGTGGAATGATTGTGATATACTATTTGGTTTAAAAGGAACATGAAGGGCATGGCCCGAGTATTTAGATAGAGATAACTATCTATTATAGGTGATGTGATTGTCAGGATAGGGTTGGAATGAGGCATTTGGGCAGTTAGGCCCTCAGGTTATGGGTGATGCTCATGTGTTATGGGATGGCATGGCCATAGGACTAAGAGACGTGGTCTCTGGGGAACAAGGTGTCAAGATTTTTGTGGATTAGGTTCTAAATGGGTGATGCCACTCACCCGTATTTCCCAAAGCACCATTTGGAGTCATGTGAACATAGGTAGACTCAGTGATTAGGTGGTTTTGAACACTCATGTGGGTAGAGGCCACTAGTAGTTGTGGATTAGGTAAATAGATGGGGGATTCTTGCTGTAGAATCCATTTGGATGGTGAGGATCCATCAAAGAATAGAATTGAGGCTATCGATTGGGGGATGAGGCTCACCATGATTAAGGTCATTGGGCCAGGATAATTTTGAAGGATGAGAATCATCATCCCTCATGAAATATTTTTTTGAGCTAATGGTTGTTACTATTTGAGGATAGGTATCGATGTGCGTCCGGGAATTGGGATTTGAGCTGATGGGAACCTTCAAGTAGGGTCTGGGGAAAAGATTCATTGATTTTTTGTGACTTTAGATATCAGTTACAAGGTTGATGAAACTAGGTGTTGGTGACATTTTGATGTGGAACCTGTGGTTTCACTTTATATTTTATATCAGAGGATTCTTTATGCTATAATATAAGGATCCTACCCTCCTCAGTTATTCTAGTGATATCTAAAGTTGGTGATAGCTTCTAGGTGGTTATTGAGCACCAGGGATGATTATTTTTAATTTATGAATGTATTTTTGCTTATATATTTTAGTATACATTTGATAAATCAAAAATGTAATGTATGAGCATGTGGGTTTTTACCTACTGAGACTTTCTCTCACACACTGCACAGGCCATTCAAGACACAAAGAATTTATGCTTCTGTGTTTAGGTAAAGGTTTGGTCTCTAAATCTAGAACATAGTTTGGGCTATTAGATTGGGATGGATGGCAAGGGATCTTGAGGTTCCTACCTCATCTAGAGTTTTCCTATTATTTACTTTTCTATTTCAACATGATTATATCATATGTATGTACTGTGGTTAGCCATTGGAGACTCTTTCTAGATATTTTAGTGTATAACCTCTTATGTATGCATGCATTGTTTAACTAAAATTGGAATCTTTTTTCCATTTCATTATTTTTAAAAAAAAATTATTTATTCTTCCACTATTTCCAAATATTGATTGTGCATTCACCTTTGGTGGGATACTGGTGCGAGTCTATTTAGTCTTTTCTTCCACTACTTATTATATATCTACTTGGACTAGTATGTCAACACCACCAGAGGGTATAGTATTCACAATATCGATTCCTACACCCTCATTGCTAATTGGAAGCTTTTGGAATATGCAGAGGAACACCTAAGACTAGTGGAACTCAGCCCGAAATCACTATTTGGGTGGGTAATCGAGATAGGGCGCTACAAATGGTATCATAGTAGTTCTTGGATAGAAATTAGTAGTGATGTTCGGTTGGATTCTAATGGTACTAAAACATTTTCTTTTATGTTGTTCTTACTATTTATGTTATGGTATAATGGAGATTAATATGTTGTTGGAAATAGGTTTAGAACTCATTTTTCAGTTCATGTAGCCCCAGTCACGGGGGGGACCAAGTTTCCAAGGGTGGGAATTATTGTTTGTTTGTATCTCATTTTATAATTTATATGATTTCTACATTGATCATTATGCTTGGAGTTTGAATTGTTATTTGTTATGATATATGACCCTTGGACTAGTATATAAAGGAATGAGATATAGTACCCTTGGCTCGGTATGGAAATTCGGTGTTTTTTTATGACTGTTATGCATGTTTATGCTTTTAATTAGCCACATAATAGGATGCTTTAAATTATATATGCATGTTAATATGATATAAATTTCTTAAAATTTACATTGGGGACCAGGAATGTGCTAAGAAGGGTTGGGTTGTGTAAAGTGTAAACAAAGGGTACTAAGAAGTTTTTTCCTACCTAGATTCTCATTGGTGCTTATGCCAGTTTCTTTGGAGTTTGGGGCCTGTTCCATTTCCTTATTTAATCATCAAAACTTAATTATAAGTTTCTCTTCAATCCAAAACCATGTTTTTGGATGGGTTTAGAGGTTTGGAAAAGTCCCAGGGTGTTTTGAAGGGTTTTTGGTGCATCAAATGCCTAAATTTCCGGTTTTGGAGAAGTGCATGTTGAGGTCCACAGTTAGATTAAAACATGTGACCCCCCAATAGAAACCATAAAGTTCCATTTTTCACCAAGCATGATTTTGGGAAATAGTACATGAGGGGGAGCATGACCATGTGTAACCCTCTGTAATTTTTTCAGAGGGATTTCACACAGCTTACACGCGGTTTGAAAAATCAAGCACAATCCACAAAGGTAGTTCCATTTGGGTAGTACCTCTGCATTATAGCATGCAATTTATGCACACGATTAGGGAAAACCATGAGAGTAACCATGTGGGTCTTGGCTCCTAACTATCATGAGCCACACAATTGCTGCACAGTTTAGAAAACCATGTGATCTAACCATTCATCCACTTAAATATGTTAAATTACCTTTTTCATTATCATTATTTAAAACTAATTCCTCCTCATTTTCTCCTCTTTGGTCATGTATAATAGTAAGGATATCTCCTCCCTCACTCCTCCTCTTGGTTTTTATCTGAATCATCCATCTGACCTTCATTATTCAAGCTATTTTTGGTGTTGGATCTATCTTGGTGAGCCTCTCCTCTCTCATGATTCTATTTCTATTTTCTCTCGCCTCTCAGAATGATAAATTCGTGTTGGTTTTTTTACGTATTTTCAAGGAATTCATCGAAAACATAAATTTCATCCAAATTGGTTAGAGTTACAGGCTAATATTGGGCATGTCTACATCTGTTAAATCTAGGTAGGTGGTACATACTTTTCTATATGAGTTCATTATTGTTTGAGGGGATTGTCTTTTAACATGCTGTCATGTTGATCGAGTGAGACCTAATTAAACTAATGGTTTTATTTTTATTAATTTAGTTTTTTATGCGTGATATTGATGGGAATACCCTAACCATGTTTACTCATACAAGGTTGGGTTAGAGTCCTATGACCTTTTGGGTGGTTAGGCTAGGTGTTTTCTTTATATTAATTTGTTTGTTGTTTTAAATTGTATAGTTTTATTTAATTGAGTTTCTAAATTCAATCATATTCAATTGAATTATATAAATGTGAAATGCTTGTGATATACTACTGGGTTCCAATGCAACATGACGGGCATGGACCAAGGATTGAGATAATGATATCTATATGTTTGAAGAGATGTGATCACTGTGACAGTATTGACACAAGGAATTTGGGAAGCTTGGACATCAGGTTATACAATATGCTCATGTAATATGGTATTTCATGGCCATAATATTGATTTACATGGTCACATGGGCACTAGATATTGGATTTGGTGTGGCTTAGGTTCTAAATTGGTGATCCCACTCACCCATATTAGTCAAAGCATTGTTTATAGGGGTGTTCACATAGGTTGACTCAGTGATGAGGTAGTTTTGACCACTCATGTAGGTATAGGCCACTAGTAGTTGTAGCTTAGGTAAATGTATGGGGGTGCTTTCCAAAGAAATTTATAAGGATGTTGAGGAGCTATAATAGGACATTGTTGAGGATGTCAGTTGGGGACTGAGTCTTGCTGTGCTTGAGGATGTTAGACAAGGATAATTTTAGCGGATGAGAATTTCTATTCCTCAATACATTGGTTGCTGAGCTGATGGTAGTTACTATTTTAGGACAGGTATCATTGGACCTCTTGATGTCAGGATTCAAGCCAACAGGTTCCTTTGTGCAGGCGTCTGGGGGAACAAATTCTTTGATTGAGTGTTCCTTCGGGATGTTAGTTACATGGTTAATGGAACTAGGTGTTGGGTGACATTTGGAGGTGGAACCTAAGGGTTCACCTAAGCTTTTACATCAAAGGATGCCTAGAGCTATGAGCTAAGGATCCTCTCCTCCTTCGTTATTCTGGCGATATCCAAATAAGGTGATAGTTCCTGGTGGCTGTTGAGTGTCAGGGAGGATTCTATTTACTTTATGCATGTGTTTTTTCATTTTTATTTTAGTTTAAACCTACTGATTCACAAATTTAAGATTTTCACACATGATTAGTACCCTATCAATACTTTCTCTCACACCCTACATGGGACCTTTGGGAAGTGTGTATAATTTCTTCTTTTTCATTCAGGTAAAGGTACGTCCTCTATAGATGGACCATAGTTTGGGCTATTATAATTCGATGGATGGAAAGGGGCTTCGAGGTTCCTACCTCATCTAGAGTTTTCTTATTGTTTTATTTTTTTTCAGCATACTTATATCATATATATGTACTATGGTTATCCATTGGAGACCCCTTCTGGGTATAACAATGTATTATATGTTATGTATGCATGATCTATTTTACTAAAAATTGTATGTTTGGTTTGTTACATTATTTCCACTGCTATTATTAGATATACTTCTGCTATGGTCTGATATTGATTGTGCATTCTCCTTTGGTGGGTTACTGGTTTAATTTTTTTACTTTTTCCTTCTACTATTTATTATATATCAACTTCAACCAGTATTTCATCACCACTAGAGTGTATAGTTTACCCACTATAACTTCTTACACCCTCACTACTAGTCGAAATCCATTTGTATATGGGGTGGTGTGTCTAGGCTAGTGGAACTTAGCCCAAAATCACTATTTATGTGGCTAATAGGGTCAGGGAGAAAACCCCCTCTAGTCTTCTCATATGATATACTCATCTTCATAACTTAGGGAATAGAGGCATAAGAAGGGGTGAGTTGAAATACTCAGTAATGGGATAATCTTATCAACATTTCATCAAGGGATAGGTCATAATTATATGAGAAAACATGAGAAGGGTAGAAATATCTTATTAATATGAACATGGGACAATAATATTTCTCCATAAGTCATGATAAAAGTACATGAAATCGCAAATGAATAAACATGTACCATGGAACAAGAGTGTGAGATAATAATGATGATCTGTGGAGCATAATCATAGGCATCTGAAAAAGGAATATGTTATGTCATTTAATCATATCATAGTAAGTAATTATGTAACAAATATAAGAACAAAAAAATCATATGGTGAACAAATACAAGTATTACCACCATTTAAGTCATAAAAAACCAATAATTTCCACCATTTAAGTTGTGAGAAAATAAAATCATGTCCATTATTTATATTGTGAAAAAATACAAACATGTCCATACTTAATGTTGTGAATAAATCTAAGCATGTCAATAATTAATTGTCTCATAAGATATAAAACCATAACCAATACATTAGAGGGTGATATCATACCACAACTATCATTATACATAAATATGTGTGGAAAAAGATATCAATCATTCAACATATCATGAAAACCCATGGGAAAATGGGTTTCATTCATCACATCATAAAGAACCCAAGGAATGAAAAATGGGTTTCACAACATTTTTAGATATCACCAAAATTAACCTCAATAGTGTAAATGGTAGATACCCAAAATTTTGTCAACCCAAAATATTATTTCATAATAATATTTAAAAGGTGATTTGTGAAAATAATTTCTAATAGAATAAAGCCTTTATAGATTGAAATGAAAATATTTTTAAAATGGAAAAATATTTTTTAGAAAAGGTTTTAACATTATTGTAAAATAATGACTTACTGATCACAAGAAAATTTCATTTTCAAAAATGAGAAGTGAAAACATTGAAAAACATTTTCTTATAAAAATAAACATAAAAATAAATCCTTTACAAGTTTTAATGTTTATTAAAAGTAAATGTGGGGTGGAAGTAGAAAAATTAATTGTGAAAGGATGTAAAACCTTTTTAATATTTTAGAATGCCTATTTTGAAAACCCGCATCCTAAAAATAGTAACAAAACTAATTTTTTAAAAGATAAGAGAAATATAAATGTCACATGAGATAACACATAATTGATTTTCCACATAAAAGGATAAAATTTGTGGTAAATGGAAATATGGAAAATGAGGGGAAATTGTAGTTATATCAGATGGTAATTATTCTCAATAATGATGTTATTTTAAAAAATCAATTCATCTAGGTAAAAAATATAAATTAAAAATTCCACTTTCCCAATAGGTATAATACATTGTATTATAATCATATAATAGAATGAATTCATATTGTAAAACTATAAAACAAAAAGGAATTATAATTACTCAAGAAAATAATTTGAGTCAAGAATAACCCCTTACCATAAAACTTTCCTACTCGAACGTTATCTAACATCATTGAGAACTTGAGATATATCTTGGAAATACCCTTGAAAATAGAGGCCTTGAGATAAATAATTGAGAATATAGACTTATGAAATTGATATAGGATTCTATAAAGGGAAAAATTTCATAGTTTTAGGATAAAATTTGAAGGGATGGGTATAGGATGAAGTGGTGGAAATGATCCCCTTTATAAATGAAGAGAATGGTAATTTTGGAAGTAATAAATACAATTAAATAATGGTATGTCAATACTCAAGGATCAAAGGATCGAAAATTTTAAAATAATGGAATGTGTTTGAATAATCCACCTCACATACAGACACTTGGAGGAATTTTTTTAAATAATTTAGGTCTTTTACACTTAGTAAAGCTCTTTTTTACAATTTTACTTATACCATGGTAACTTACTTTTTAACCATGGTAATTAATTTTAATAACCAAACATAAAACTTAACTTATTAACTAATTTGAAATAAATGATTTCAAATATTAAAATAATTTTATCAAATAATGTTTCTAAATGTTATAATGGTTGATTTTAGTATTAGTGTATAATGCGTGAAAACATTTTTTTAGAAGAAGTGAGTTTTTCATAAAAATATTATGTGTAGTATGTATTTTTAATTATAATTTAATTTAATTATAAAAAAAATTCTTATAAAATAAATGAATTTTTTGTTCCTTTTGAATAAATCCAAAATAGAATATCACCATTGAAATTTTTAACTAAAATAAAAGACTAAAAACAATTTCTAAATTAGAGTGAAATATTAATTATGTTCTAAAATGATGAAAAAAAAGGTTTTTGAGAATTAATATAATATTTTGAAATACATAATTTTAATCCTCAAAAATTTTTTTGAATAATTAAAATATTTTATAAACTTCTAGATCTTGATTTTATAAAAATAAAGGCATTAAAGGTATAGTTTTGGTAAAAATTGTATTTTTCACTATTCATATAAATAATAATTGTAGTAATGTATAAAAAATACATCTAAGGGTACTTTTGATATTTTTATTTCAAAAATTAAGTTACTTATATCAAATTCTTATTCTAAATGTGATAGAAGTTAATTTCCATTTAAAGACACGTCTATGGAAAAGAAATTATTTTAAGAAAAAGAAATGACTCTTATATTAATATATCCTTTTACAAATTTATCATAAGGTGGTTACTATAATTAATACCCACCAAATTAATATCTATAATATATCATTTATATTTAATAATTTTATATTATTAAAGTATTGAGGTTTTCATTTTAGTTTGGAATTGTGTGCAAGACAATCTACTCAACATTATATTTATTTATGGAAAAGTATTTTTTAAAACCGTGGCTTGTTACAAATAGAATTTATCTAATGGTATCCACATATGCTATATGAATCTCCAAACATTTCTGTTGATATTCTAGGTAATATCATGGAGGAACCCAACACATTGTGTTATTCTCCATTGATCACAACAAAGATTATATCTTCTTATCTCATTCTTAAGAGGGATAGGAAGATTTAGTCTATTGTTCTTTAGATAATTTCTTTTTAATTTTACCCAGGATTGAGATAATTATTTTAAGAGAATCTGATATGCATAACAACTCTCACATTCTCAAAAATGATGTAATCATGTTTACATTTTTAATGTTAAATAATTAATAATTACACAAGGTCACTTGTCTAATTATTTATTCTATATATACCCCTTTCCAAATAATCATATTATTATTATTATTGTTATATTCTCATGAAATTAACTAAACTCGTGGATTAAAAAATCATCTCCATCAAGAACTTAACTTAACCCATCAATCCTTCTAAAAAGTTATTGAACCTTGAATAATAAATATTTTGATAAATAAATATTATATTCACTAATCTAAAAAAATAAATATTTATATTAATATTCACATAACTAAATAAATATTTATATTAATATATTCACTAACTAGTGAATAAATAAATATTTATTTATTCCCTTGTGAATAATAAACATGAGATAAAATTCAAATCACATTTTCTAAATTCAAATATCTTATGATTGAATTAATGTGATGAACATAAATTGAATAATTATGATTCCAAAAGAAAATAAAAATATATATTCTTAATATTAAATTAAAATAGAATTTAACTGAGATTATAGGTACACTTTGTGTGTGTCCTTCTAGGCCGCCTTCTCAAATGAATTAGGTGAAGTTACTTAAATTCCAATATTTGTATCTAGTAACATATTATGGAACCCATAGAGAAAAAATTTAAAGTCACAATGAAAATAAATTCCTTAAGAATGTTTACTGGGTAAGGTAATCCTTTTATCTTAATATCTTATCAATAAAGTTTCATAATTGTTTCATAAATCAATATACCTGATTTATCATTCATTGAAACTCTAAAATAACTCATAAATGAACTACTGTGTCTATGGATTTAACCATATATTTATATTTTAATCCAAGGGTATGAGATATATTCTTCCATTAACTCAGAAGGGAAAATACATTCTTGGATTATTAAACTAATTTCATATCACTTATCATGTACCTAACATATGTTACCTCACCACCAAAATATATCATTATTGTTTTTATCCATACATAAAAATTTGAAATTTAATATATGAATTAATAATAATCTCAGTTCTAAGGACCAATATGCACTACCACGTATAGGAATATTCAATGACATATATAACATATGGAATTCCTTTTAGTGCATTTATCCACATAACCTCCCTTCTTGGAGATTACCATGCACAAAATTCATGATAAGAAGTCTCATCAACTTATGATCCACATATAAATTATATTCAAAAATCAATTGTGTCTCTTTAGTAAGATTTTATCTAGAATATAAGACATATGTTTAAGAATATTTACATAGCATCTCTATGTTATCATTATATAAGGTAAATTCTATATCCTTTTCATGTGACAAATACTCTATGGAAATTATCTCATTAATGTTACATGGAATAAAACTTTTCATATGATAAGATATTTATAAATATTCTAGAAATTGAAATTAAAAAATTAGTTGGTTCTAGGGAACCAACTCCAATAGTTAAGTCGGAGATCTTATCATAAGTTTACATGGAGATGTGTAAGGAATTAAAATGTGATGTAATTAGTTTAACAAAACACTAAAATTGAAATTAACATAAGGCCTCTTTAGAGGTATATCATATGGGATATGATAATATGGGTTATTATTTATGATTTTCTTAATATTTTTAAAGTATTTTAAGAATATAAAACGTTCCATGTTATGTAAAGTAAAATCTCAAATTTGTCATTTTTTATTCACTTCATATATTCATAAATTGAATTGATAATTGACCTCTAAAAATATGAAATTTATTTATCTCTAACTAATGTTCAACATGGGGGATTATAGGTTCTGATGACATGTGAATATTAGTGTTAGTAGGGATTCATATAGTGATGCAGGATTCACTCATGAGGCACAAAACGAGTTTTGTGTACTAGATGACCCGCTATGTGTATCACATATAGTGCCATACACTTTGAATTTAGAATACCACGAGAGTATGTTTCTTATTTAATCCTCATATCTAATTTTTAAAGGATACCTATCATGAGAACCTTTATACTTTGATACCTTTATTATTCTATATTGAAGGCAGATCTAATCGGGTGGTGGTTGGGTATGTTTTTTATCATTTTATCGATTGACTTTTAACAAATATGGGATTTATCCACTCATATAATGAGTATTAAATTTGTTCCCTTTATTTAGATAGAACATGGAATTATAAATCCATACTTATATAAGTGTAATTTGATGTCCTTATTTAGTTGGATTAGGGTAATGTGATGTGTTCATTTGTTTGGGTGAATGACATGTGTGTATTAATATATATGGTCAGTCAATACTCAGTGAATCATGATTTTATGTGTTGGTTATATGAGATTGAAATGATTTTTGCACATGAGCCTCAGCCCAGTTGGTGAGGACTCGCTAGGTGCATCCAAGAGACCCGAGATCAAATCCGGGTGGAGCCTCATTTCTGGGTACTGTAGCAGTACTATAGCAGCACTGTAGCATGCACTATTGTTGTACTGTAGCAGGCATTGTTCGGTACTGTAGCAGTAGGAACTATTCATCTATCTAGGCCTTCGGGCCACCGATTTGGCCCTCGGGTCCTACAAGGATTTCAGGCCACCCAAGGCCTTCTGGCCAGTTTATTCTCAAGGCCTTCAGGCCACCTTAAGTCCTTAGGGCCACCCCATGTGCTTCGGGCAACATGAATGCAGGCCCTAGACACACTACCAAAAAGGAGTAGCCCTAGAAGAGGATTCAGAGCAGGTGCACTCACTGGAGCAGAGCCAAATGGATTGTCAGAATGAGAGGGTATGGCTATGCCATTGGTACCAGCCAGTTCTTGCACAGGAAGCCTAGCCAGACGGTCATGCAAAGGTGGAGATCTACTATCAGGATACAGAATCTAGGGAGGGTCAGTTCCTTTTAGATAGTCTAGTTGAATTCCCTAAGACATTTGGGTCATGTAATCTCCTAAGCATAAGGGCCATGTAATCTCTGAGACTACGGGCCTTGTAAGGGTTCCCCCTCATCCCTTGAAAGGTGGGTTATTAAAAATATATAAAAATGAATCCCTTCTGGCCATTCAGGGAAATTATTTTTTCTTATGTTAAAGTTATTTCTTAGAAAAAAGGATTAAATTTTTATAAATACTTGTATATGGTTCACCTTGAAAAAAAGATAATAGTGATTAATGTTTTTGATAGAGATCTTGTCAGATCCCTTTGTATTTTATGTTGAACTATCACTTTTCTGGAGTAATCTATTTGATAACAATTATATATTATGGAATTTATAATTTTTTTCAATTCTATAAATGACTATAGGGTCATAATTAGGGGTTTAATGAATTATTTTTATATTTTATTATAATGTCTTAGTAAAAAACTATGAGAGATACCCCAAAAGTGTTTTAGAGGGTATCCAAAAAATGTTTTCGATAGATTTTCACAAATTATTAAATATGATGTAACATGTAGGTAAAATGAATTATAAATTTTCAAAAAACATTTTTGGGAATAATTTCTAATTTTTTTACATATTATGTAACATAAGGTGAATGAGAGATAAGTCTTTAAGGCTTTAGTACATGTATGATATTTTTAAAAATATATACTGAAGATAAAACCACAGTGTGGTGGTCTAAACCAATTCATGATATATACTAGGGTAATCCATGTTGTGGTGAATTTAATTAAATTATGGTTTTATACCAGATGATGCATGATTTATTCAATAACATATAGAATTCATTTTTTCTATAAAAATAATCTATCATGTTTAATTTTATCATCATACCCATCTATTCAGACTCTTTTTTCTGTATTTTTAGAAAATACACTTTTATGGGGTTAAGTGATAACCCACACAGAACAAATACTACATAAAAAACTGATGCAAATTCAAACTAAATTCAATCCAAAATATATTCAAATTTCAAAATGAAAGCTTCAAATTGAAAGCGCGCATATAGGAGACACTTCAGGCCCAACAACATCATTATTCCCCATGACATCTCCTCAAACATTGAAGCTGACTATCATCCCAAATTTCATCAACATTATAAAACTACAAAAAACAAAGATGATGAAATCAGCTCTTCCAAAACATCCATCAATAAAACCTCATCATCGTCAACCAACACCGTACCCATTACACAAAAATTAGTCAAAAACCAACCATTTGTTGTAGGATCATCACCAGAGTAAGATTCAAAACAACACTGGATCATAAAATTCCAACAAGTACCCCTAGAAAACAAAAGGAAAAAACCAATACAGCCTAAGTCAAACCTCCAGTCATCGAGATAGATTTAGCACACCATCTCAACATCAACCTTCAGTAGCATCAACACCTTTAGAAGCTGACATAGAAAATGCAGGTCGTGCACTCATGAAGATGAAAACTCCCATGATATAAGCCCAAACCACCACATAGGATCATCACACCAAACTAAATGGGGGACATTTTTGGTGAATTTTTTTTGAAGAAAATAGGAAGAATGAACAAAATCTATAGTGTGAAAAAATTAAGAACCGAACTACGAGAGCCACATACAAACATGTAACAATTGAGCACCTGAACAACTCCATTTCAAAATACCATTATGCCAAACATATTATAACTTTTTGGATTTTAATGAGGATCCTTATAATGGTAATATAAATATGCTCATATTTTTTGTTTTTGGTTATATAGGAATTTAGTATTACAAAATTTTGAAACTCGTTAAGCTGATGCACTCTCTATGTCACTCTCTCTAACGCCAAGGTTCTAGTAGACCATAAGGAAGAGATAATCTATAAAATACAGTCTAGAATACCTAGCAATAATACTTTAACTGACATACCACAAACCTAAGGAATGTTCATGGTCATGCAAATCATAACTTGTAAATCCATCTCAACCAAAATAAATCACACTGAAATTTCATCAAATATCTTTTAGGCATAAAATATCACTTTTAAAATCCAACCATATAAAACCATTTTAATTATATTTAATAACATCAAAATTTATTTTATAAACAGTATATAAATTTATTTTGACCAAAAAAATTCCATATGTAATTTTTATAAACATTCTATGTGCATAAAAAATAGTTTTAAGAATGTAACACCCAAATAACTTAATAAATCCCATTATATCAAGATCAAAATCAAAAAACATGGGGATAAACTTATATATTAATAAAAAGAAACTTATATAGGAACTAATTTGATAAATAATTCATTTATAAACCCCAATAAACATTATTTTATCAAAAAAAATGAGGTTATATAGAAACCCCTATCTGGATGTCGATGAATCCTTAACACCTTCAACAAACGAGGTTGAATCAGGGTTATAAATGATATTTATTTCCTCATAATATTAAAATACCTATGTATTCTTTTATTTTTCCTTCATATATAAAATAAATAAATTTTTAATGATCCCTAGATAGAGTGGGAGTGATATGAGAGAATAAAAACTAGAGGAAGAGGAAGATAAAATAAGAGTGGTGGAAAAACCTAAGTGCCTCCATGGGATCCATCACAAGAGTGGAGAAGAAAAGGAAATGAGATGGGATCTATCTCCCATACCATATGTGTTCCATGAAAAAATGAGGGGGAGAGGATAGGATTCAATACTTTTGTATCAAATATTATATAATAGTAAACACAAATATATATTATTATAATAATGAGATAATAAAAAAATTATTTTTAGAGACTTCCACCAACATCAATTTCTAAAAAAATAAATTAAAATATAATTAGAAGATCAAAAAACCCCACATTCATCGATTTTTTTCAAAAACCAATACTCTAAATTTATAATAAATAATAATTTACCATGAAATTACATTACATTACATATTATAAACTCATATATTTTCATATATACGTGAACTAAAATAGTGTAGACTCATACCACATATTTTATAACTGTAATAATTAATCAAAAAATTATAATACTCTATAATTTGATTACATAGGGTCTTATAAAGTCAATAAATGAAAAATAATGTTCCAAGTAAGAAGACATGGAATACACAGTTAGCAGGAATTATTAGAAAAACTATGCACCTAAACATACAATGCTACTTGAAAAGATTTTGAGGGATGAATATCATCCTCAACAAACACAAAAAATAAAATAAAAAAAACCCAAAATAAACTAGGATCTTTCTATACATTTAGAATGAATAATAAAATTAATAATAGTGGTATAACTTTAACCAGTTCATCCAAGCTTCAAACAGGAATTTGATGTGGATCTTTAAGAAGCAACTGATGGGTTCTTCTCTCCCAAGTCTCCACAAATTGAATAAATATTTTAATTCTCTAAAAGGATTTCCCTCCTATAAACAATATTCTAGAACCTTCATATTGAAGGATGGATGGAATAGTATCTAAAGAGAATGTTTTCCAAGGAGTTTCGTATTGTCTTAAGATAAATAAATTCCACACTATGTTCAAGGATCTCATCAATCTATATACGAATCATTGTATCAGAAATGAAAAGTGTCTATTTTTTAGTCAATGTGAACCTTATTCCTAAAATAAAGTGGTTACTATAAATTTACTAGTGGCATGTGGGTTTTTCATTGGTTTATATGATTATAGTTTGGTCTCATCACACTCTTTTGGGGGGAATTATTTCTTTCTCTAAAAAACACTTATATATTTGAGATATGTTTGTGAATATTTGACAAATCCAAGTATATGATTGGTTACCATAATTAAAGTTAATGATTAAGACCATGTTATAACATAAACATCTATATATATATATATATATATTAAATTTTATCGATATTCCTTTTATTAATTGAGTATGCTACGTTGTAATCTATATAGTTGGGTACTCTAAAATGTATCGTTATCCAGAGTGGAAGTTGGTTTTGTGGTGTTGGGATTTAACCCATGAGAAGAGATTTCTATGTATCTATATAAAGGGAATTAGAACCCACATAGTCCAGTTCCACATAATGGGACATGATGTATCTTTTAAGTTCATGTGATAAAGACCAATGTAGTGCCTTTTAAGGTTGTTCATCCATGACCAAGTGAAGTTCCATTTATAGAAGTACATCTAATACCTAAGGGATGTTGGGTTTGAACCACAAAGAGGAATTATATATATCTTGGATAATAATAATTAAATCCCATGTAATTCATTCTTTATTGTTTAAGGTCATGAAAAAAGACTATAGAATGAATTTTAGCAACATGTGATGAGGAATTTATGTTGTTTAGTTTAAATTAATATAGGTAGGACTACTAAGAAAAAATTTCCTAGAAATGGTTTGTGTGAGGCTTATGCATGAGTAGACCTTTTGGTCTCTTACAATTTATTAGTAACTAAACAAGAGAGAGGGTATGAATACTTATTGGGAATATTGACCATTGAGGAATAATGACTCATTGGGAATATGTACCTTTGAGATATGATGACTTTTAGTGTATATAGATCATTGATATGGGTCTCATAGAGGATATGGCCACATGGGGATGAGTTGGGGCTAATGTATTGGCTACCCACTAGGTCAATCCTATCTATTTAAACTAAACAGGAGAAAATGTCATTTAGTTTAGGGAATATGTCCCTTTAAGGAAGGTTTCATTGGGGATATAACCCCATAAGGATGAGTCATGTATTACGCATGAGTAGACCAAGGAGTAGTATGCCTCACTAATGGATCATCAGGGTTAAATAATTAATGAGGGCATAATTTGGGCCTACACCTAAGGATGAGTCACGCATATTTTTTCACTTCCAACCTCTTTATGGTTGGAAAATAATTAAATGTTGGAAACATGGGAGGTATGGCCCCATGAAGTAAGGGATGGGTATTACACCTGATATGATGACCATGTCCTTCAAAGAAATAAAAAATTATTTTTGTGAGGATTATGAATATAATTCCAAGATATTTCTAACATAGCCTGTGACTTGAGAGAAGGAGGGTTTTTGAGTCTTCAACTTAATAGGAGTCCCTTTCTATCTCTCTGAATCATTGAGTGGACCAAAGAGATCCACTAAGAACATAGGATGATTGGATATTTGATATGGTTCAACCAAATTAGGGTACATTTTCTAAGGGAGTCTTCACCGATATCCTTAAAACAACAGTCATCGTTATCAATAGAGTACATGATCTTAACTTCTCTAAAGGCCTAATTGGTTTCAGAGAAAAAATTAGGAGATGAATTTTATATAGTTAATACAATATTGATAGGTTATATAATGGTTTTGATAACCATTTCATGTGATTTAGGTGTTAGTGGAGGTGACCATGGTAAATTGGTCAGGAAAATCTTACACCTTGGTATATGGACTAGGTTATGGTTCTCTTTAGTATAGAATAGGGTGAATATGGATCCCTAATTAGTAGTCATGGTTTATGGTTCTTCCTATTATGGGATAGTGTGAATATGGTTCTTTAATGAGTAGGATTGGGTGTTGGTTCACCCTAGTATTGGGTTGGAAGAATATGGAACACTAATGAGTAGGTATACATAATGTTTTCCCTAGTATGTAGGCTTGGGTGAAACTTAACCTTATTATAGGATAGGGTAAATTGGTCACCTTAGTGAGGAGACATATGAAGGTTCCCCTAGTAAGGATGTCTCCAGGTATGACATGGTACCATAACAACCTAGAGCAGGGGTGCTTCACCCTAGTCATGAATAACAAGGAAATAAGTTGTCTCCCATGAATTTTTCAATTTGTTATGTCATCAATTAATGAAATTACCCCTATTTGTTTAGTAATTACCTAATATTAAATCTTAATTAATCTTCCTGAAATAGGTATGGAGACTAGGGAATGTAGAGGTCCATTCTCACAAGGAGTCCCTCTATCTGAGTGTTTAAGTGCATAAAATGAAGACCCATGGGGTATATTTATAGGAAAATATTATGATCGGGGTGCATAATTGTTGGGAACTGAATGAAGTTCATGAAATTGATATAGGTGTGTGATACGAGCATGAAATATCACTCACGCAAGTAATTTTCATAAATGTGGATAGAGTGTGACAGTGTATTCATGCAACTAGATTGGGGTGCACCTATAGAGACCTGGTCCATGTGACTTGGGAGCAAGGACTTAGTCCTAGGTGAAGTTAAAGATCTCTTCCAGATACCTTTTCCTTTAAGATATTAATATTTTCATCCTTTTCCAAAATAGAGTGCCAAAAAATCCACCCCCCCCCCCACACCTTTTGAATCCAATTGAAATGTGGATGATCTAATTCAAAGGTAAATGTGACTCTGATATGAAAATTTTCTCAAAGGTAGGTTGTTTATGATAAAGTTAGACTAGGTCTTACAATTTACGCACTAAGCCCAATCTATGCACTATTAGATGGGTGATTCATATTTTTAGTTATGTGATGCATGTTGGTGATGAAAATTAGTACCTTGGAGAATGATTCATACTGAACTAGTGTGAATGACCTACATCCCCTATAAATAGTTCCCCCGAAATTTCCATAATCTCTTCTCACCTAAGAAAACTCTAAAATTTCATGCTCTTTATTTTCTCAACTACTTTTCACTACCTAAGGTAAGTATGATCTCCTTTATACTTCACTCTACCCTTGGGGAAATGTTGTTGGGTGTGTGTGAGTTATACATAGAACCTATGCTTAGGTGAAGTGACCAAAGATAAAGTGTAGGGTGAAGATGCCTATAAAAAAGCACTTGAGAAAAAGTTCTTGAGTTGTTATTCCTTTAGAAAATCTACCTAGGTGAAGGGGATAAGAGACTACTCCTTTCAAATTTCTATCAGTTTTCTATGTTTTGTCTCACCTTAACTCTTGATAATTTTCATATATGATTTCTATAAATTAAATAGACTAATTCTAATGAATTTATACCTCATAAGGAAAAAAATAAGACTTAAACTTCATTCATTTACACAAACACTAAAGTCACTACTCTGATTGAGGAGATGATCAATGATGTCAGATATGTTTTACATAGATAGTGTAAAATCCACCTTTCAACACTTGTAAGAATTATATGAAATCATAACCAAGAGTACCAATTACCCAAATTTCTCCCACTATATTGGAATGGAATCCTGATGAACATTTATGTCACTTTACTAGATGAAAACCTTCCTAATTTATAGTTCTTTAAATACATGAAATTAGGTAGTTTAAATATTTTTTCAAATGGTATTTTTATCCACGAAGGGGAAATAAATAAAGCATACATGTTACATCACTACAAAGATACATCATACAATCATCTACACATACCAAGACATAAAATATATTATTGGACATACATCTTCCACCGGTCAACCACTGATCAATTTGAAGGATAAAATGAAGATTGGGATCTACTCCCTAGAGGTGGAATCAATCTTGAATGGATGCGGGAATATTAAGTATATTAAACAAGTGTATTTTTTGATGACCAACTAAAATTCCTGGCCATATATGAGGTCATGATATCATAAATGTTTTTATACAAGAACTCTAACCTAGACCTAGAGTTACTAAGACACTGGAGCCTATAAATAAATATTTTCCACCTAAAAAATAGAGAAGATGGCATCTGTATGTGGGTCGTCAACAAATTATTTTGGGGGTGAAAATCCTCAAGGATATGCATGAAGAATTAATACCCCTAAACACTATGTGGAATATCCCCAATGGATTACATTGCTAAATCAAGAATTTATGAGTAAGTTCACAAATTCCATGGTAAAGGAACCCCATCAACAAACTGATGTCAGTTTTGAGACATGAATGAAAATATTCTAGGTACTCCATGGGAATGGGATGACATATAAACACTTTAAATGGTGTATTTAAATGAATAAATGAGGAGTACAAGAATATATTTACTGAATATGGAGTAAGTTTGATAAAATAATGGTGTTATGATGTTAACCCTGATATCCCTCTTTAGACCTAGCTAGATAGATTTTTAGAAATGTGTTTAAGCATGTATTTTCTTCTAGTTTATGAATCCTTTAATGGAATCTATCCAAGTACATTTGTAATTATAGCCAAGTTATCTTAGGGGGGGCATGGTTCTGGCAGTGTCAGTGCTATCATGGATCTAAAATTGTTTACTACACTTATATAAATGGAAGTCTTCATTCCACATTCTGTGGTAATTATAAGTATTATAGGGATAGATGTTGGTGCACTTAAATTCATATTTGCTTCATATAGAGTTCAATATCTTAGATTTAAGAGTTAAATCATTTATTTATTCTTTTTTTAGCATCATGCCATTATCATTGAAGAAAGTTGTGAACCCAAGGATTCTGATACTACACCTAGAATTCAAATTCTTCCCCTGTAGCATGCCAACCACCATGATAACCATCAAAAAATTTCATAAAGAATATGAAGCATGGTCATACATTATGGATTTGAGGGATTGATTCCTAGAATCTTGAGTGGACTGTGACATCATCTATGAGGCATATAATCGTTACCAGTTCCCACATCAATTCTAGGTGATGATGGCCTTAGAAACCACCCAATCCATAATCAAGATCCTTAAACCATGTTAATTCATTGGGATAATGGCTGAATATTCTCCTAGATGTATTCATAACCTTAGATAATTCCATTAAGAAATATTTTTAGGGTCACTACTGAATCGGTCCCTGATATAGGGAAGCGGGATACCAGAAATTAACATAAAAGACATGTGGTTGGCAAGGTAATAGAATTTTCAAATAAACATGATCCACAATATTCTTGGTTACTAAAATTCAAGAATATTATGTATCTAAAATATTTTTTATGATGGTCCAACTTCCAAAATTTCCCCAAGACTCCAGCTAAGGGTATGGGGCTTAGGAAACAACTAATATCACAAGATTATAAGACTTACTCAATAACTAAAGGAGGGTCAGCTAATTCCTTCTCATACTATATATATCCTGAGTTCATTATCTTTTGGGAAAACTAGCCCTTAAAAACAGACCTCATGATATTATAGACTACCCTTCATGGTGTCATCCATCTCCCTCATCTTGTAATTTTGAATACATCTCTTAATTTTAATCTTGAGAACAACCCAGTTGATGGAAGAAAATGCATTGGGGAATTAGATATGCTAGTATTTTCTACCAATAAGGGGGTATCTATCACATGGTGGGTGTGTGATATGGTAAATTGGGGTATCATAGAGGGGGTCATCAATTAGACCATTGATGAGGAATGGGATGAATTTTCCATCCCTGAAGATATATATTAGTGGTTCCTCTTAAATAATATTATCTTTAGCTATCTATCCATTCTTGAAAATATTCACTTTTTTAATCTTATAGATAAGAGGGATGGTGGATGTACTCATGGAATCATCGTAGTACACCATGGGTGGTACCCCAATTAGTACTATGGGACCGACCACCCTAAGGGAAGAAGATATATATTTTGGTGAGAGGGTGATGTTGGAAGCCAAAGGACTAAATTAAACTTCGCTCTTCCTACCTCCAGGACCCTTTCCCTAGAAACAAGGTTGAATTTCACTCATCAAGAGATCATGAATTATAGAAATGCTAATATTTTAGAAAATAATCATCAGTAATGGTGTAATAGGTTATTTTCAAGTTCATCCTTTGTTTCCACATGGTGCATATATATACAAGAACTAACATCATGACACCTTTTATTATAATCTTGCTTCTTAGATAGGGATCCATTTAAGGAGAACCTAAAGCAGATCAAAGGGGATGGATGGGATGAATTCCCACCTCCCACAATAGAAGTGTATATAACTGTGATTTTAGTAACATTGATAGAAACTGCTCTGACCATCCCCACAAATGGAGGGACATATGGTTCGAGTATGATTACTGAGTTTAAGTGCCACACTTCAAGTCACCCTACTGAATTTATGATCCCTAGTAGTGATTATTTTTCTTAATTAATTTTCAATAAATATTTATGATATATTATCATTAATATATGTTAAATCTACCTTTTTTGAGCTGAGATTCCTTAGAAAATAGTTGAATAGGAATAATCCTTCCTCACTTGTCCAAGTATCTCCCCTATAGGACATTCTTATTTGAAAAATTAACCTATAAAACTATATATATATAAGGTAGAGATATATTCATCCCCTAATATCTTATTTGAGACATCTTAACTCATCAATCAAATCAATAAAGGACCCAAGGATAGGAAGGTTTTGATCCCTCTAACTTTCATATTCCTAGTCACAGGATCCCACTGGAAGGTCCATCTCATATGGATACTGTAAGAACCTGGTTTTTTCTATGAAAGACTTTGAAATATTCTTGATAATATTCCAGAGCAGCGCCTTCATACGGCGTGCGATTCTGAGCCCCAGAGTGGCCGGAATTAAATTTTCAGTGCCTTCACACTGGAAACACCAAATAAATGAGAAAACTCCTAAACGGTGATCCGGATCAGATATTCGAGTGTACGGATGGGTCTGGAATGGGGTGTTTACCCTAGAGACGACATTAAACTTGTCGGCGCGGGACGTTTGGACCCCTCGCCCACTTCTGGAGCGTTAAACGGATTAATTAATTAATTAATTAATTCTTTTAATGCCAAAACGCTTGTATCTCTTAAACGGTGGCTCGGATTGGAAAACTGAGGGCACCGTTGAGTTTGGAGCATGTCATTTACCCTAGGAGGGGTGTAAGTTTTGCGGGCGCAGCCCGTTTGTGAAAAATGGCATCAGGGGCGTTTTCATAATTTGGCGGCTTCGGACGCTAAGTGTAATAACTTTTGAACAGGGCCACGGATTAAAATTTCGAGACATCGGTTGTGCTCGGGAGGTG
The DNA here is from genome assembly GCA_963277665.1 of Viscum album. Classification (NCBI taxonomy): domain Eukaryota; kingdom Viridiplantae; phylum Streptophyta; class Magnoliopsida; order Santalales; family Viscaceae; genus Viscum; species Viscum album. Next base: position 1,095,947,066 of record OY728142.1, on the reverse strand, counting down.
GTGTTTACTCTAGGGGAGGCTTAACCTCGACCCTGTCGGGAGTTTCAGATGCGGGTCTTTTCGGGGGTTTTAAATTAATTAAATCTTTAATTAATTTATTTAAACCCCACCCCTCTCCTTCCCCTTCCCCCTGGAAGCCCCTCATCTCCCTCTCCTCTTCCACCTCCGGTGAGGCGGCTCCAGCGGGGCAGCTTCGGCAAGGCGGCGGTTCCGCGGCGAAACTCCGGGCAACGCCCACGAGGTAGGGTCTTGTTGCGTTTTGTCTTCCCGCACCTATTTTGAACATAAATCATATGCTCAAATTATTGTTAGATTTTTGAAATAATCCCATGAACGCGTAGTATACAATTTTCCCTTTCCAACGCATCTCTCGGATTCGAATTCTGAGCCCCGTGGTGTCCGCAATCATCCACCGAAGTTGGCGGGATTTCGGTCTCCGGCGGATTCGAGCGGCGGCGCGGCTAGGGCGGACGGTGCGGCGGGGTGTCCGTGGGTGTCTAGTGGAGCGGCTGGGCGAGGCCAGGGCGCAGCGTGCCTTCAGTGGCAGGGTGAGGGAGGTATTGTTCGGGTGAGGCCGGGGGTGTCCAGCGGGCGCCGGCGAAGCACGGCGTGCGGGCGACGAGGCCCCGGCCCTCCTAGTCGGGTTGACGCGGCGACAACGGGGGCGGGGTCCTCGGGACCCCGCGGCAGACAAGACCTGCACATGGTGGGTCTTTTTGGGCGAAAAGAAAGTCGGACCGGCTTTCTTCCGGTCCGGGCGTGGAAGACCGGCCCGCGACCGCGGGCCAGTTCAGGAGAGTGGACCGACCGAACCGGCCTAGCCCACTAATGTCCGTTTTTTTTAAAACGGTTGTAAATGTCAGCCCGGGTGTCGGATTCGCGCGCCGTCAGTGGTGACACATTCCTTGGGACGAAGAGAATATTTTGAGATGGTTTTGGGAATTTTTAATTTCCGAAATGATAGGCCTTGGAGGTGCGACGCGTCTTTAAGTGGACGAGCGTTTTTCCCGAGATTCTTGTTTTGAGCGGCGCGAACGCATCCGACGTCCGTTTTGAGTGTCGTTAGTGGCATTCAAACCCTGGTATCTAGGTGGAGTTTTCCAGGGTGGTTCCGGGCATTGAAGCTGTAGTTGAGGCGTGGGCCCCATGGCCCGTCTTTTGAGCTGTGTGCAGCTTTCAGCGACTTTTTCCTCGGACGTCCGTTCGGGGCGTGCGAGCAGTCGATGTCGGGTGTTTTTCTGAGGGCATCGCATTGGCACAGTCTGCCCGCTGTAGTTCTGCACGATGGTGCAATCCCCACAAGGGACGTTTCGGGAGTTGACGGTGATTTCCAGCTTTATCACCGGGCGACCGTTTTGGACAAGTGAATAGTCCATCTTGTGTGCTTTTTTCGAGAGGATCGCAACGGTGCGATCCATTCATGGAGTTTCGGGACCGGGCTGCGGGTCCCACGAAGCACCGCTAATGTGCGGTGCGCCGGAATGCATCTTTTTCTCTGGATATCCATTGAACTCATGTGAGTAGTGCCTTTGACGTGTTTTCCTGAGGGGATCGCAATGGTGCGATGCGCTCAACTGTTTTTGGGGCCGAGGCTTAGGATCACGGGACGCCGTACGGGCGTGAGGCGGTGTGGGTGACTTTTCCGTTGGATATCCATTGAAGGCGAGTGAGTAGTCGATCTCGCGTGTCTTTCTGCGAGGATTACAATGGTGTGATCTGTTTGGTTGTGCGGAGTCTCTTGCGCGATCTTATTAACAGTGGAAGCATGGAAGGTGCTCCAGTGGTGGTTCGCCCTACCTTGTTTGTAGCGGACCCTTGGCATGTGATCACGCACTCTTGGGAGAGTGATATAAATGGTTCATGAGATGTGGTTGGTTGTGCCTCAACCGATGAGGTGGAAAGTTGGAGTTGTTACGTCACGCCTTCGCGTTGACATTGGGTGTCGTGTGTACGATAGCCTATGGGCTGGAACGAGGTATACTCTAGGAGTATACGAGAGCACTTGGAGGTACGTGTGGTTTGTACCTGAGACGTTCCTGCGCTTGGTTGGGGTTGACTTGGGGCCACACGTCGTGTGGGCCCCACATGCGTGCCGAGTTCTGCTTTGCGTACTTGGACCTCCAGTGGAAGCGTAGAGGGTCCCTTTGTGCTCGTTTGTTTGACTAGCAGGGTGGAGTTTATTTACCCTGGATTTGTGCTCGTTTGTTTGACCAGCAGGGTTGATTGGTCTCCCCCTGGTTTCATTCTCGATGGATTAGCCAGTAGCGGTTCTAGTGACACCCACTGCTGGAGCAGACGCTTCACCTCTTTTGGGTGAGTTGTTCTGGAGTTGGGAGGTTGCGCGATACCTACTCCATGTTCAGTTGGCTAGTGTTGTACCCTCTAGTGGATATGGCCAGAGCAGTTCTGAGTTTTACCCTCCAGTAGGGCTGGGCAGTGGGTTACACATCGGCTTCTAGGGTCTACCCTCCAGCAGAGACTGGGCAGTGGGTCACCCGACACTCTTAGGGTCTACCCTCCAGCAGAGACTGGGCAGTGGGTCACCCGACACTCTTAGGGTCTACCCTCCAGCAGAGACTGGGCAGTGGGTCACCCGACACTCTTAGGGTCTACCCTCCAGCAGAGATTGGACAGTGGGTCACCCGACACTCATGGGGTCTACCCTCCAGCAGAGACTGGGCAGTGGGTCACCCGAAGACCTCTTAGGGTCTACCCTCCAGTAGGACTGGGTAGTGGGTCGCCCGTCGTCTAGTTCCAGGTCTACCCTCCAGCAAGGCTGGGCAGTGGGTCTCCTGTCGACTTATTCCAGGTCTACCCTCCAGCGGGGCTGGGCAGTGGTTCGCCTGATGATGTATTAGGGTCTACCCTCCAGCGGGGCTGGGCAGTGGGTCGCTGGATGATGTGTTATGATTTAGCCTCCGGCGGGGCTGGGCAGTGGGTCGCTTGATGATGTATTAGGCTTTACCTTCCAGCAGGGCTGGGCAGTGGGTCACTCGATATCTGGTTATGAATTACCCTCCAGCAGGGCTGGGTAGTGGGGACATCGGTTGGTATTCCAGACTCAGTCCTCTCGACTAGGCTAATATGTGGCTTACCTCCGTGATTATCGGAGTGGGACCCTTGGTTGTACGGGTTGGTGATAGGACGGCTTTGGCTTGAGGAGACCTCTCGACTACAGGGCAGTGACGAGGTGTGGTTTGACTTTCCCTAGGACTCTCAAGAATAAGGGGTGCTTTCCCCCCACCGAGACATGTCCTTGTGACGCGAACTAAAACCGTGTGGAAGAGTCAGTGCCGCCCAAAGCGGATAGTGTCGAGGTGCAGTGGTTTGATCCCCTTGGCTTGCGGTTCAGGGCAGACGTGCGAGATACTGGGCATCGATGATGGTGTTAGCTTCTGGGACTGTTGGATACTTTTTCTTGGGCTGAGCTACGGGATGGAGATCCCCTTACGACATTGTTCAGGCTACTTGTTGAGCATATTTATATGTATATGCCTTGTTTTCAGGACCCACTTCTTGGGTTTGGTTGCTCTCCTTCCAGGAGAGGCGAAGACGCGCGGGGTATGCCACGTTCTTTCCGTGTCTAGCTTCTCATGGTTGGACGAGTCTACTCTCCTGTTGGAGGTAGTGAAGACTCGATGAGAAGTTCATCTTCTCACCGTTTCCATCTCCTTGTGCCTGGATGAGTCTACTTCCTTTCTCTTGTTGGGTTGAGTTGGACTCTTTTCTTCACTTTCAGTTGTACTCCTCTACTTTTCCTGTTCGCTCTACTGCTCACCCTTCGGTACCTCCTTTGTTTCTCCCTCGAGCCTTCAGGGTATCCTACTGAGTATTTTTATACTCACCCCTGGTTGGGCTTTGCCCGCACTTGGTGTGCCCTTGCAGACGATGGACAGGAGGAGCGTGACTTTAGTGGAGCGTAGGAGTTTGGGAGCTTGGACCGCGTGCGGTGGATGTGGTCGGGTTCCAGGAGAGAGACCCGACAGCTGTTTCTTTTTGTTTACCTGTTTTCGGGTTGTGGCACTTTCTGGTTGGTCATGTGTTTTGCCCCTTTTTTCCTTTTCAGCACTTTACTTGTATCTTTTAGAGGTCGATGCACATTGCGGTTTATTTATAGCAGTTTCCCTTTTTCTTTACTTGTCTTTTCTTTTACTCTGTAGTTTGGCATTGAGTTTGTTGCGTGTGTGTGTACAGGTACTTAGGAAAAGTCCTCCCCGAGTTATTGTGCTTTTGGTGCTGGTCGCCAGCCCCTGGCCTATGGAGGCGGGCTTGGGGTAGTTGCGGCCCGAGCCCGGGTAGGGTCGGGTCGTGACAAAGTGGTATCAGAGGTGGTTCGTTCCATGGTACGTTGTGCGGACGTCCTTAAAAGAGGAATTGGTTGGGATTTAGGGCAACAGTGTTAACATGTCTCGAGTGCGGCTCTCAGGCCAGGGAGTCCAATGATGGTGCGGCGGCTGACATATCCATTCACCAGGACCTTGATAACCCACTTGTCGACTCGGCATGCTGAGACACTTGTTGCTGGGAAAATTTGTTTGTGCATCACATAGGACCGAGTCTTGACTATCCTTCTTGATTCATCTCCCCATTGTTGTTGTTGTTGGTATATACATATATGCTCATCTGACTGCGGCACTCCTTGATAATATTCAGGATGTATCTGCGAAGATAGCCAGAAAAGATACCAGCTTGGGTGCGTGACGATGACCCTATGAGCTACGAGGCCACAGTCCAGGACCCATCATGTGAGCCCCTTTTATCCAGGTGGGCTGGTAGCAGCACCCCCACCTGTTGAGCAGCAAACAGTTTCAGCAGAGCAGGCTGAGCTTGAGTGCAAGTTGAGTGCACTCTGTTAGTTCCAATGGCAGAGACCGCTGAGGTTCAATGGTGAGACAGACCCTCAGGCATCAGAGGTTTGGCTAAAGATAGTGGTTTGCCTTTTCAGGCTTGTGGAGATGCTGACAGATCAGAGAGTGGCTTTAGCAGCCAGTCTTTTTCACGGATCAGCTTGGCGTTGGTGGAGTCTGGTGACTCAGCTTCTTGACGAGTCGTCACTTTCATGGGGTGTCTTTCGGTTGTTGTTTCGTGAGTATTTTTTCCCCTCTTCTTGTGCTCTGTTCAGATTCAGGAGCTCCTGCAGTTTTAGTAGGGAGGGGTGACGGTGGCCGAGTACGCGGATAGTTTTGCAGACCGTGCACGCTTTTACCTGGACTTGGTCCATGACGACAACCTCCGAGCGCAGAAGTTTGAGCAGGGTCTCCGCCGAGAGATTCATGTTGTCGTAGTACCCTTGGGCATTTCCACATATGTCGGGGTGCCAGAGCAAGCGTTGGTGACAGAGAGCTTCCTGTCATGTTTTGCGGTTGGTAGTGGCAGTGGGCGTGACGGAGTCGGGACGTCTGCCGCAGCTAGTGGGCATTGGCAATCAGAACCTTGACGCATGTGGCTTACTGAGAACCGGACTCAGGGGCATGGTCGTACACCACAGTGGTGCCGGAGGGCACCAGAGCAGCCTAGAGAGTGTCGGTGATATGCTTGTGATGGGTGAGGTCACTTAGGCACGAGACTGCCCGACCCGAGTTTCTGGGAGCTTTGGGCAGGCAGCAGGCGCACCACCACGGCAGAGGCGGCGCCGTGATTGGAGTAGTACCCAGGGAGGAGGTTCTAGCAGAGGAGAGGGACGGGCTGGTAGTGGGGGATGACTTTAGGAGATCTCCCCATCACCACTAGGCGGTCCACGTTAGGCTCCGGGAGCTAACGGTTGGGACCACAGACAGCCGCGAGCTTTGGATGTCTACGATCCTGCAGAGCATGGGATGGTGAGAGGTACCCCTTGCGACTCTTCTACTTTTTGCAGTAGAATTGTTAGGCTCTGTGTGTGAAAGGATTTTCTCCCTGCTCCTTGTTTGAGATGTTACCAGGGTGACGCAGGGCGTCGGGTGTAACCCTGTGTTGGTAAGGAGAAAGGCGTGAGACCTTTTTCCTTTAGTCGATGTTGTTGGCTCCTTCGCTTCCGAGTGTGTAAGAGAGCCTCGGTTGTGGAGTATTATGTGACCAGATATCCTTGGGTGTTTCACCATATGGATATTCTGAAGGAGGGAATCACCGGGCCTTGTTCCAGGTGCGGGGGTGATTCCAGTCACGGCGTGCGACGTAGAGATTTGTCCAGGGAGGTGAGCTACCCCCGAGAGCCTTCGGGCCATTTGAAACTGTGCAAAGGGATGGTGAGGTTCCCTACCGCCTTTCCCTAACCCCAAAGTCTGGAGTGGGTGCACGACATCAGTGAGGGCCGACCTAGCGTGAACAGATCAATCCTTTGGTCAGTGTGCTGTGACGCAGAGCTGTGCGTGGGTTCTTCTAGGTATGGGAAGCCAGGAGTGGGCTTAGTACCCTATGTTTCTCCCTAGTTTTACTTTTCAAGGACGAAAATCTTGAAGTAGGGAATGATGTAAGAACCCGGTTTTTGCTGTGAAAGACTTTGGAATATTCTTGATGATATTCCAGAGCAGCGCCTTCAGACAGCATGCTATTCCGAGCCCCGGAGTGGCCGGAATTAAATTTTCAGTGCGTTCACACTGGAAACACCAAATAAATGAGAAAACTCCTAAACGGTGATCCGGATCAGATATCCGAGTGCACGGATGGGTCCATAATGGGGTGTTTACCCTATGTACGACATTAAACTTGCCGGCACGGGAGGTTTGGACCCCTCGCCCGCTTCTAGAGCGTTAAATGGATTAATTAATTAATTAATTAATTCGTTTAAAGGAGAAATGCTTGTATCTCTTAAACAGTGGCTCGGATTGGAAAACTGAGGGCACCGTTAAGTTCGGAGCATGCCTTTTACCCTAGGAGGGGTGTAAGTTTTGCGGGCTCGGCCCGTTTGGGAAAAATGTCCCCAGGGGCGTTTTCGTAATTTGGCAGCTTCAGACGCTAAGTGTAATAACTTTTGAACGGTGCCTCGGATTAAAATTTCGAGACCTCCTTTGTGCTCGGGAGGTGGTGTTTACCCTAGGGGGGGCTTAACCTCGACCCCGTCAGGAGTTTCGGATGCGGGTCTTTTTGCGGGTTTTAAATTAATTAAATCTTTAATTAATTTATTTAAACCCCACCCCTCTCCTTCCCCTTCCCCCTGGCAGCCCCTCCTCTCCCTCTCCTCTTCCACCTCCGGTGAGGCGGCTCTGGCAGGGTAGCTCCGACAAGGCGACGGTTCCGCGGTGAAGCTCCGGGCAACGCCCACGAGGTAGGGTCTTGTTGCGTTTTTTCTTCCCGCACCTATTTTGAACCTAAATCATATGCTTTAATTGTTGTTAGATTTTTGAACTAATCCCATGAACATGTATTATACAATTTTCCCTTTCCAATGCATCTCTCGAATTCAAATTCTGAGACTCGTGGCGTCCGTAATCATCTACCGAAGTTGGCGGGTTTTCGGTCTCCGGGGGATTCGAGCGGCGGCGCGGCTAGGGCGGACGGCGCGGCAGGGTGTCCGCGGGTGTCTGTTGGAGCGGCTAGGCGAGTCCGGGGCATGGTGTGCCTTCAGCGGCAGGGCGAGGGATGCGGCATCCGGGTGAGGCCGGGGGTGTCCAGCGGGCGCCGGCGAAGCACGGCATGCGGGCGACTAGGCCCCGGCCCTCCTGGTCGGGTTGATGCGGTGACAACGGGGGAGGGGTCCTCGGGACCCCGTGGCAGACAAGACCCGCACATGGCGGGTCTTTGTGGGTGAAAAGCAAGCCATACCAGCTTTCTGCCGGTCCGGGCATGGAAGGTCGGCCCGCGACCGCGGGCCGGTTCAGGACAGTGGGTCGGCTGAACCAGTCTGGCCCACTAATGTCCGTATTTTTTAAACGGCTGTAAATGTCAGCCCGGGTGTCGGATTTGCACGTCGTCAGCAGAAACGCGTTCCTTGGAATGAAGAGAATATTTTGAGATGGTTTTTGGAATTTTTAATTTCCGAAAATATAGCCCTCTGAGGCGCGACGCGTCTTTAAGTGGACGAGCGTTTTTCCCGAGATTCTTGTTTTGAGCGGCGCGGACGCATCCGACGTCTGTTTTGAGTGCCGTCAGCGGCGTTGGAACCCTGGCGTCGAGTTGGAGGTTTCTAGGGTGGTTCCAGACGTTGAAGCAGGAGTTGAGGCGTGGGCCCCACGGCCCGTCTTTTGAGCTGCGTGCAGCTTTCAGCGACTTTTTCCTCGGACGTCCGTTCGGGGCGTGCGAGCAGTAGATGTCGGGTGTTTTTTCAAGGACATCGCGTTTGAACAGTCTGCCCGCTGTAATTCCGCACGATGGTGCGGGCCCCACGAGGGCTGTTTTGGGAGTTGACGGCGATTTCCAGCTTTATCACTGGGCGACCGTTTTAGACAAGTGAATAGTCCATCTTGTGTGCTTTTTCGAGAGGATCGCAACGGTGCGATCCGTTCGTGGAGTTTCGAGACTGGGTTGCAGGTCCCACGAAGCACCACTCGTGTGCAGTGTGCCGGAATGCATCTTTTTCTCTGGATATCCGTTGCACTCATGTGAGTAGTGCCTTTGACGTGTTTTCCCGAGGGGATCGCAATGGTGCGATGCGCCTGACTGTTTTTGGGGCCGAGGCTCGGGATCACGGGACGTCGTACGGGCGTGAGGCGGTATTGGTGACTTTTCTGTCGGATATCCGTTGGAGGCGAGTGAGTAGATGATCTCGTGTGTCTTTCCATGAGGATTACAACGGTGTGATCCTTTTGGCTGTGCGGAGCCCCTTGCACGATCTTATTAACAGCAGAAGCATGGAAGGTTCTCTAATGGTGGTTCACCCTACCGTGTTTGTAGGGACCCTTGGCGTGTGATCGCGCACTCATGGGAGAGTGATATAAATGGTTCATGAGATGTGGTTGGCTATGCCTCAACCGATGAGGTGGCAGGTTGGAGTTGTTATGTCACGCCTTCGTGTTGACGTTGGGTGCCGTGTGTACGATAACCTATGGGCTGGAACAAGGTATACTCTGGGAGTATACGAGAGCGCTTGGAGGTACGTGTGGTTTTTACCTGAGACGTTCGTGCGCTTGGTTGGGGTTGACTTGGGGCCACACATCGTGTGGGCCCCACGTGCGTGCCGAGTTCTGCTTTGCGTACTTGGACCTCCAGCGGAAGCGTAGAGGGTCCCTTTGTGCTCATTTGTTTGACTAGAAGGGTGGAGTTTATTTCCCCTGGCTTTGCACTCATTTGTTTGACCAGAAGGGTTGAGTGGTCTCCCCCTGGTTTTGTTCTCGATGGATTGGCCTGTAGTGGTGCTAGTGACACCCAGTGCTGGAGCAGATGCTGCACCTCTTTTGGGTGAGTTTTTCTGGAGTTGGGAGGTTGCGCGATTCCTACACCGTGTTCGGTTGGCCAGTGTTGTACCCTCCAGTGGATATGGCCAGAGCAGTTCTGAGTTTTACCCTCCAGTAGGGTTGGGCAGTGGTTTACTCATCAGCTTCTAGGGTCTACCCTCTAGCAGAGACTGGGCAGTGGGTCACCCGACACTCTTAGGGTCTACCCTCCAGCAGAGACTTGGCAGTGGGTCACCCGACACTCTTAGGGTCTACCCTCTAGCAGAGACTGGGCAGTGGGTCACCCGACACTCTTAGGGTCTACCCTCCAGCAGAGACTGGGCAGTGGGTCACCCGACACTCTTGGGGTCTACCCTCCAGCAGATACTGGGAATTGGGTCACCTGACGACCTCTTAGGGTCTACCCTCCAGCAGGGCTGGGTAGTCGGTCGCCCGTCGTCTAGTTCTAGGTCTACCCTCCAGCAAGGCTGGGCAGTGGGTCGCATGTCGACTTATTCTAGGTTTACCCTCCAATGGGGCTGGGCAGTGGGTCTCCTGATGATGTATTAGGGTATACCCTCCAGCGGGGCTGGTCAGTGGGTCGCCAGATGATGTGTTATGATTTACCCTCCAGCGGGGCTGGGCAGTGGGTCGCTTGATGATGATTTAGGCTTTACCCTCCAGCAGGGCTGGGCAGTGGGTCACCTGATATCTGGTTATGAATTACCCCCCAGCAGGGCTGGGAATTGGGGACACCGGTTGGAATTCCAGACTCAGTCCTCTTGACTAGGCTAATCTGTGGCTTACCTCCGTGATTATCAGAGTGGGACCCTTGGTTGTACGGGTCGGTGATGGGACGACTTTGGCTTGAGGAGACCTCTCAACTGCAGGGCAGTGACGAGGTGTGGTTTGACTTTCCCTAGGACTCTCAAGTACAAGGGGCACTTTCCCCCACCGATACGCGTCCTTGTGACGCGACCTAAAACCGTGCGGGTGATTCAGTGCCGCCCAAAGCAGATAGTGTCGAGGTGCGGTGGTTTGAGCCCCTTGGCTTGCGGTTCAGGGCAGACGTGCGGGATGATGGGCATCAATGATGGTGTTAGCTTCTGGGACTGTTGGATACTTTTTCTTGGGCTGAGCTACGGGACGGAGATCCCCTTACGAAATTGTTCAGGCTACTTTCTGAGCATATTTATATGTATATGCCTTGTTTTCAGGACCCACTTCTTGGGTTTGGTTACTCTCCTTCCAGGAGAGGCGAAGACGTGCGGGGTATGCCACGTTCTTTCCGTGTCTAGCTTCTCATGGTTGGACGAGTCTACTCTCCTACTGGAGGTAGTGAAGACTCGATGAGAAGTTCATCTTCTCACCGTTTCCATCTCCTTGTGCCTGGACGAGTCTACTTCCTTTCTCTTGTTGGGTTGAGCTGGACTCTTTTCTTCACTTTCAGTTGTACTCCTCTACTTTTCCTGTTTGCTCTACTGCTCACCCTTCGGTACCTCCTTTGTTGCTCCCTCGAGCCTTCGGGGTATCCTACTGAGTATTTTTATACTCACCCCTGCTTGGGCTTTTCCCGCACTTGGTGTGCCCTTGCAGACGACGAACAGGTGGAGCGTGACTTCAGTGGAGCGTATGAGTTTGGGAGCTTGGACCGCATGCGGTGGATGTGGCCAGGTTCCAGGAGGGAGACCCGACAGCTGTTTCTTTTTGTTTATCTGTTGTCGGGTTGTGGCACTTTCTGGTTGGGCGCATGTTTTTCCCCTTTTTCCTTTTCATAACTTTACTTGTATCTTTTAGAAGTCGATGCACATTGCGGTTTATTTATAGCAGTTTCCCTTTTTCTTTACTTGTCTTTTCTTTTACTCTGCAGTTTGGCATTGAGTTTGCTGCGTGTGTGTGTACAGGTACTTAGGAAAAGGCCTCCCCAAGTTATTGTGCCTTTGGCGCTTGTCGCCAGCCCCTGGCCTATGGAGGAGGGCTTGGGGTAGTTGCGGCTCGAGCCCGTGTAGGGTCGGGTCGTGACAGATATATTTTCCCAACAAACTGATGAAGTAGTTTTAATGGGAGATAGATGAGATCTAATTATTTAAACAGTTATAATAAGGGGAAAAATACTTTTATATCACAAAATTAAGAGACTATATTGATGATTTAAGTCCCTGCCGCAACAGGTAATGAAAACCTGATCATAGGATATGTTTATATGGCTCCACTAGAGGAAGTAATTCCAATTGGAGAGTTCAGTGCTACAATATAAATGGGTGAGTCTCTATAATTCCTTCCATTTAATTTGGAAACAATTGATTAATATATATGTATATAAATCTATTATATTCCTTGAAAAACTACCATCACAAGAGGGGGTACTGATCAAAGATACTTTTGTCCCCATACTCTAACTACCAAATTGAATTGATAATGAGATTTTTTATGGTATAAAAGATCAAATAGTGATGTGAAGGTGATAAAACAGAGTTAATTTATACCTAAATATATTTCTAATTCTTTTATAGGCTTTGAATCAGACTTATATTCCCTTAATTTCCAGCGTGTTTCTTGCCTATATATGTGAAAGGACATATAGAATCTGATTTCTAGAAATCACATGGATGATCTACTGGTTACTCCAGAAAACATTTTTCATAAATACATGGAATTAGGATCTATCATGTTTGATTACTAGTACATCTGAATTTTCATGAAGGATATCATTTGTGAGTTATAATAGAGAAAGTATCACAACTATTACTTTCCATGGCACAATTAGTGGCATATTTTTTAAAACTCCAAGATAAGGTTTTTCAACAGAAATACTTTTTTGTAGAGACAATAGTGGAACAATAGTATTTTTCTGATGAAGAACCTGTTAATTTAATACACTTCAATTGGAATATAGATACCAGTAAGGAAATATTAGTGGTATGGAAAAATATTTTCAAATTTTCTAAGATTGGAATGAATAATGTGGATGCTGATGTAGAGAATATTCATCTCAATGGGGAAGTCAATGTTTCTTAGATATTCAGAGTTCAACATGATGCTTGATGAAGCCCAAAAATCAACTAATGAACTCTAAGTCTCTGTAGAAGTAATTTTATAATGTATCGCTATTATAAAAAGGGACTCAAATAATGTGGATGATCCTCTCCTTTTCTTGAACATCAATGGAAAACACAGGTTGATCTATTTTACATTATTGTCGAACTCTTTACCTCTTTTATCACCTTAATCATAAGTATACTATAACTCATGAAATTTATGAATAATATCATCATGGTCTCAGTCATTGAATTAAAATTGATCAAGTAAACCATGACCTATAGCTATGTGAATCAATCAATGATGTATAAATAAATTCTATTATCCCTTAGAAATGTTCCATTGGATAGATATCACAAATATGAATATAGTTACATTTATTCCATCACCATAAGTCATGTTGAACCTATGAGGTAGAGGATCATAGAATTTGGTTTCTCCTAAGCATGTAAACGTAGAAGGATTTTAGTGGTCCGAATATGGTAGCATATGTACCATCACAGTAAGCTAATGTAATCTCACTTGAATATGAGATGTGTTTTCTTCGTATACATGTAATACATGGATGGGTTTAGGTAGTTCAGATATATAATCATTTGTTCCATAATCATACACTAAATTTGGTTAATTCGGGTATGATAGATGAGTGAATAATTATGAATAAAATCACAGAGGGGGGATTCCAAATGAGGATTATAATGTTTAAGAGGGATAGATAACCCTAATACTACATCCTCATTCATTTCACGAGGATTCTATGAACCTAGTATATAATAGGAACATAAGAGTGCTTTGTGATTTTTTAAGGTTGAGAGAGATTGCGAGTATTTCTTGACCTTCTACAGGGTTATATAGTGAATTCCATAAGATATTCATCTCTTTCATTAGCCCTACCATTTTCCAAATCCTCATACGGGGGAGGACAAGTGGGAAAATCATCTTTTTCTCTGTTTTCCCTTTACAGGTCTTCAATCAGACAAGTTTTATGCCTTTTAACTTTTCAAAATGATAATTTTTTATCAAGTCATTAAAATTTCATGGCCAATAAGCAGAGAATCAAATTTTTTATAGGTATCACTTTGTGGTATTTCAACCTAAAAATTGGTGTGTCACTATTGTTGAGTAGTTTAAGGTATTTTATTTTCTACTAATGTAGCTAAGGTTTAAGGTCATGAATATTTGATGAAAGGATTATTTAATCTTTATAACAACATCAGAGGTGTGATCCTAATGTGAATGGGAGACTGATGATATCGAGTTAGACCTCCACATGGGTAGGTTAATTTAGTTTAGGTTCCTAATTCTTAGAACAAATGTTTTTGAGGATCAGGTTCAGATAGATTTAACCAAAAAATAAACATTGGGGTTGTGTATTTGATAAAGAGGAAATATTGACCATGTATAAATGGGTTAGTCCCTCCATCAGTAAATGAATTCTCAAAAAAATGAGTGCATGGTTTAAGTTCATAGTTCTCAGAATATTGTTTTATGTTGTTTAGAGTCACACAATAAGGACCAATGTAGGCTCATGAATTGTATATTTTATTCTTGATTTGAAAATGGGTTTGATGAATAAATTTTTAACATAAAGGGTGTTAAAATATACTTGAATACCTTATATATGGTATTCTTCATTCATAACTTGAAATATTTGAATTTATAAATGATGATATGGAATATGTGTGTAGGGGATAACTGTTGACTAAATTCGGGCATAAGATTCTAATGATATGTTTCTATGGAGTAAAAATATTATAGGATCTTATCCTTAGAATGAATATACCTCTAGTTAGCAGTGTTGAATATGGAGGAATAAACATTACCAGAAATAGGTTCCCCTTGAATACAAATGTGCTCATTTATGATAGTGATGAGAGGTTTACAGATATTCAATAACTTAAGGAATGAAGTGGGATTATGTAGAAATGATATCTAATAAGGGTTCAACAGTCCTAAAGAATAAACCAATATGTATTGAACACATTATTAGGGTGAAGTAAAATCGCATGGGATCACCCAAACATGCACTAAATGGGGAGAAGGTGGAGGGTTTACCCAAACATCTACCCAGACCAGTTGGTCCAGTAAGCATAGATTATCTTTTTCTAGGGTCATGTGGTAGGCCCCAAAATCTTTTCAACTTATTCTATGTGTGATCTAAATTTTTCATAATTAAATGATATGAATTAGTGAGTAGAGAATTTAATACTTCCCAAGACAACCTTTATGGAATTTTTATCTAATAATCCTTTATATATCTTTCATTTTAAATTTAAGGGTTATACAATTTGGAAAACTAAGGACTGAAGTTTTGGGCCACACATCTTTGAAAACAAATCTAGGGTTTAAATGTCACATATAAGTGACTAAATAGTAAGGAATTATATATAGAAAGGGTGAGAAAAATACAACATGAATGTGAGCCTCATGCTATTGTAGACTATCTTGTAAGGGGATACATACACTTTACGGTCTTAGTTCTTGGACCAAAAAAGTGAGAGAGTCTTTATAAAAAGGTTAATTCAAAGACAAATGTGAATAAGGATCCCAATAATCCTATAGACCATCTTATAGAGGTTAACATAGTTTAATTTCATGGTTCTTTTACAAAAAATGGATTAAGTTTAAGGTCACCCTACTTTGACCAAAAGGTGAAATAGTCTATATAGAAAAATGTAAGGTGATAACCCGATGCGAATGATGGATCAATGCCTTTATAGTTCATCTAAAATAGGGTTAAATTTAGTTTATGTTCATGGTTCTCAGACCATTTCTAGGTGTGTGATATGAAAACCCATATGGGACTCAAGAGTCGAGAGCATCCCAACACCTTTTAATAGGAAATAAAGATGATACAAATATTAAACTAAAGTATTTGGAATATGATGATGAGATGGATCATGTATATTGAGTATGACTAATTACCATAATTCAAATGATTAGTTCTGTGAAATTGCCTTTGGGGTGTATAAATATTATAGGACCTTCCCCTTAGGAGTAAAATTCATCTATTTGGAAATGCTCAATATAATGCCATGAAAATTACTAAGTAGAGGTTTCCATTTAAATCGAATAAACTCATTAATAATAACCATGAATGTTTATGGAGATTTAAAATTATTGAGGTATGAATCGTGGTTTATGTAAGAAACATTAAAGAGATGATTGGAACATTGTAGACCCAAACTAACTATGGTTAGTTTTCTTACGGATAATAAAGGGGGTAGATATAGATGATGATTTAAAGATGGGTCGTGAATAAATGGTATATAGTTCACTATGTATCCTAAAATAATATGAATCAAGTCACATGTAGGTCTTATATAATATAAACCATTCGAATAAAAGTTTTTTTATGGAAAGAATCAATCTGAATAAGATGATCATAAATTGGTAGGGGTTTGATGATGATAGAATTTGTATTAGAGTCTAAAATATATAGTTCAAACATCATAAAATATATTTAAATAACAAGAATCAATCCACAGATATTACTCATAAAATATAGTCCCTGCATATATTGATTTCATATGTAGAGAAGGGGTATTATTATTCTTGCATGATATAGGAATTCAAAGAATCTTCAAGGCTTATTCCCATGATAGGAATTATGGGATTGATTTATGAGTGAATTACCATACCCAAGAGAGGGTTTGAGGAAAGGAACCTCATGTCTGACATACTTACATAGATCTTATTCTCATATAGGGAATTAGGGTCATATGAACCACTATAAATAGTTTAAGGTCATGTAGGATAGACCATATGTGATTCAGTTTAATTCCATAAAAAATATATATATATTATGTAGTTTTGATTCATACAAAATGGAAATTTTTGGAGGGTATTTGTACAAGATTGTATTTTTCATGAAATGAGATGCCTTCATATCAGTGATTAAGATATAGAGGAAAACATTATATTGATGAGAATCCCCAAACAATTATATGAATAAAGGGTTTAATGGGACGTAACATGTAGTTGGGATCAATAATATTTATGTTTTTATATATCATGTGATAATAGGAATCAGGACACACATAATTCTTAATATATATCAACCTAGTAAAGATATTAAAATAAAAAATTTTGTTGTGAATGGGAAATCTCTACACTAATATGGATAGAGGGTGGAATGAGGATAAATATTATGTCTGGGCTGAATATAGACAATTAAAGTTCCATTATATATCATATAATATTAGGAATCAATCCACGCATATTTTTTTAATATAGAATCTCTCTACACAAATATGGATCATATATAATAGAGTAAGGGTGTAAAGTATGGGTCCCCTATTGAGAAAAAGGTGAAACACATAATGTAAATAAGTAAAGGCTTCCTCAATATTGTAAAACCCATTATATAAGTGTAATTTACAAGTTGGTCTTAATATAAGATATCCTAACATCATTATTTTTCCCATAATTGAATTAATCAAGTGACATGTGGTTCTCATATACATGAAATAATTATTCTGGTTATATGTTAGGTGAACCAAAACACTGGGATAAGAAAATGTAACTATTTATATAAAATCATTGAAGAAAGATAGTTCCCAATTTGGGAGATCACTTTTACATGGGGAATTTTTTACTATATATATCAAGATCTAATTTAGGGAGGTTTGTTACTATACATTAAATGAGATATATTTTTTTGAATAGTTTAAGTTCAAACATTATATACCACTCTAAAAAATTAAAATTTGTGTATAATGTACTATATATCATGAAATTTAATTTCATGAGACAAGAACCCAATTCCCTATAGTTTAGGGTCATAATACAAGGACCAATTCCAAGTAGTTTTGAGGCATGTGGAGTGGACTATATGTGTTGTGAATTTTAAGTTCATATGGTGTGGATATTTATATAGGAGGTTTTTCATAGATCTTAATCATTTGAAAAAAAATGGTGTTATATCATTGTTAATACTATGGAGGGAAATCCAACTTAACTTATAGGTCCCAAAGATCAATACTAAGTGAGGGTTTAAATGGGAACTTTGGATAGGACTGAAATATATGGTTTAGACATCACTATATATTCAAAAATAACTTGAATAATTTAAAATGAAGTTACTATAATTCCCTAGTATGGGGTTCATTGGGAAATCCCTGATGTTAATGACCGAGGACCCAAACACAAAGTTGATTTTGGGTGTCTTTGGTCATTGGTTAGGTGAACCATGAAACTAGGGATGGCCAGTATATCCATAACGATTGAATCCTAGAAGGAATATTTTTTTATATCGAGATATTATATATGGGAGGGTCATATTGTGTTGTCATAGTTATATGGAAAAGGAACCATATGTTTGGGGATTTAACAAAGATCTAATTCATAAATAAGGGAGTTGGGACTCATAAAATGGGCCACTATAATCAATTTATGGTCATGTAGGATGGACTATATATCATGTGGTTTAACATCATGAAACAAGTAATCAAGGTTACTCTATCCAAATATTGTTTTATCAAGGGGTCTGATGTAAATTAGAAGGCCCAAATACTAGGATGGAACTCCTAATAGTGGGGGAAATTTTTTTTACCCAAATTTTATGGATAAATAACCATATTCTAGGGGTCCTTGCATATATTTTTATCATATGAAATGATGCTTGGTCTCATGTAGTGGACCACTCTAAGTAGATTATCTTCATACAAGATGGACCACGTTTCTTGCAGTTTAACATCATGTGGAAAGGACCGGGGATTCATGTATTTTAGGGTCACAAGACATAGACCACTATATTGTACATTTTAACTAGTCTGGATCATTCACAAAATAAGATATCCTTGTCATAGTTTCAATAAAGGAGGAAACTATGCATGAATAACTAATGGATTGATCACCAAGTAAATGTGTGAGATAATTAAACTATTTATTTTGTCTATTAGTCTACAAATCACTACATATCTAGAGATAGAATGAATCAAGACACATATAGTTCTTATGTGATGAGGGTATTTTATCTTGACGAAAATTGAGAAATGGAACATTACCTAAGAACTTCTACATAGATCTAACTCTCATGTAATGAGAATGGGTCTCACAAAAAAACCATTCCAAATAGTTTGAAATTGTATGTATGGTAAACCTCATGTCATGTTGTTTAACATCAAGGAACTAGGAATTAGATTTTATATAGTTTAGGTTCATGTGACAAGAACCCACCCTATTATTTTAAAGGTATACAAAATTGAATTCAGTTATTCATTTTAACATATTTTAGTGTGTATGATGTGAACCTATTGTGAATTTATGAAAAATATTTCTTAAGAAACCTTGAATTTGTGGAATGAATGGTATTCTTTTTATCCATTGTAATCCAGGAATAAAATCTATTAGAGTATACCTTATGTATAAAATAAGGTCCTTCTCACATTGGCCCTAATTTTAGAGGTATTTTCCCAGGTATCCTAAGAGTTTAAGATCTATCACAAATTATCCTTGGAGGAATGAGTAAAGGTGTAAATTTTTATTGAACTCTTGAGAAACTTGGTTCTAATGTATTTTAAGCTTATGAAGTGTGAAAAACCATTTATCATCGATTTACTCCAAATAATAAAGTTGTATATAGGAATTAAAAATATTTTATAGAAATGATTATATATATATAAATACAAAGTGAGGGTAGTTTCACCTCAATGGGAAATAATTCATATGTTTGGAATATAAGTGAATATGTTGTTGCTTGTGTGGAACTTTAGATTTTGGTATAATAATACTACAAAGAATATAATTTATTTTCATGCCAATAATTCTTGTATTTTTAAACTATGTTCAAATGAATGTTAGATAGAGTTCTTTTGAAATCCACTCTCTATCTGTTTGTCACTGCATGATAATAGGGTTAATGTTTGGATATAATATCTTATTCCCAATATAGCCTTTTCAACATAGAATCGTATACATTAGTGACATTTTTAATCAATATTATTTAAGGGACACAAGATTTGGTGATTGTATTGGACTTCATGAAGCTGATGATATCCTTGATTCTTACTTCCTTGAGGGATATAGACTTCTACAACTTAGAGAAAACGTTGGGGGTGGTAAGGGTGTACTTGTATTTTCTGGCTGTGGTTGGGGGATATAGCCCAATGAAACCAATCCCCCATACAGAAAATGACCAAGTGTATTTGGTGGTGTGTATCAGTTTTGGGCGATGGTGGATGAATTTGGAATATATCTAAAATGCATTTTACTTTTTCATAAACTCCATATAGTATTCAATTATTGATTGATAGAAGTACCCAAGTATATTGATTTTATAGAGGATCTTTTATACTAATTGGTGATAACCATAAGTATAGGCATGGAATTCTTAAAAGATATTAAGGGTTTCACATTATTTAATGAATATAAGGAAGAATACTTCAAATCCTTTCCTATATAAGATTTTGTGGGAATTTGAGTTGTCCTAAAGGATGAAATTGACTGTTCACTACCAAATATATTCCTTCTTGGCTTGATCTGGTGGTATAATTCCACTTTGGAAGTAGTATACTATGGGAAATATATATCCACTTGTGGTATCAATTGAAATGGTTATAGTATTGATAAATATTTTTATTAATCTCATTGATCACTTCCATAACATTTTTTATTAAATGTGAAACCACACATAAATGTGTGATGTGAATGAATGTATCATCCTAATCTTGATCAATTAGGAATATAGGAACATTGGTTAATTCATCATCTTGGGCCTTTTTTGCATTCAGGTTGTGAGATAGCATTATCTCAAATGTGAATTCATCCATCAAATCTCATATATATTTGATAAATGTAGTAAATTATTACTCTGTAATGGCATATTCACCATTGATATGCTTGATTATGAACTCTAAATCACCCTTAAAATTCAAGTAGGACACCAATATTTGTCCAGTTCCAAGCCTACAATGAGGGCCTAGTACTATACCTTATTTTTAGTGAATCCTTATGATATAAGGAAGGGGTAAAAAATCACTCCTATGGTGGGGGATATCATTAAAATCTATAAGATGAACCGATTGTTCTTTTGGTTTCCAATCCTCCTTCCTATTGAGCTCTTAGAGGCAATATTAAACTGCATTTCCCATATTTAGGGAGTGTCGTTGATGGAAAAAAACTCATTATTGGGGAGCATTTTTCCCCACAATGACTTGTCTGGGATAGGTTGTGCTATGATAAAATCAACTAAAACATATCCTTTGGTCACCTATGAGGAAAAATAGGATGTCAAATTGCTTTATACTAATATCCAATTATGGTACATTCTCAGTTAACATCATAAAGCTAATGATATGTTTTATAGGGTCAATATGATAGACTTGATGGACTTGATGGACCTCATGATACTTCATGTAGTGCCTCATCTTCTTAACTATGAAGATCAATTTTAGATATCAATTTTAGATATCTAGGTATCAGATATCAGTATCTAACACGGTTTTCCTAACATGATAGAAACTTTTTTTCTTTTCCTGTATTATTTTTGTAATGTTCTAACCCCAGAATCCCGGGTCCATTGTGTTACTTTATTACATTGGAATGATTATAATGAATAAAAACCTAAAGGAGCAAACATTTTAGCAGATTTTAAAAACTAGATTACATACATGATACCCATAATACATTGGAAAAAAAATAAATCATAACATAACTAAAAGTTACGAATCCTTGAAATTGATTCCAGTAATTTATGAACTAGGGAATGGAAACATAATAAGGGTGATCTCAAATTATTATTAAGGTTAAAGTATTGTGTAATTTAACTTTAAGTAATAATAAATATGGAAATAATAAAATATAATTGAATAATTCTATATAAATAATCACATGAGATTAAAAATTGACAATATATATTATAACTCGTCGAATAATCACATAAAATATCAATAAATAATCTCATAAGGATGGAATGGATAATGTTGGACATATGGAACATACCGTTGAGTCCTCATCCAAGACATCTGAAAATAAATGAATTATACCTCGGCCAAATCTATATCTAAAAATAAATGGGCAAAGCCTCAGCCAAGTCCATATCAAGTTTGTCTCATGAGACCTACTGATGCATCGAGAGGCTATAGTGGTCCCCGATCATCAATTACTAAGTATAATTCATTACTCAAAAGAGTTGGGTAAAAATATATATACATATGAAATGTAAATATCGTTTCTCAATTAGTAAATATAATCACAAACGATTCTGAGTAATATGGTGAAAGGTGTCAAAATAGCACATCAACAGTCAAACTGATCATAAACCATTTAATAAAATATGGTAGATGATGTAATAATATATAAAACTCAATAAAACATAATATTCAACCAATTATGTTGACAATGATTAAAATAGTATAATAAAATATTTATAAATATCTTGAGAAAAATGCCCTTTTTCTTTGAAATCATTTATTAAAAAGATGTGCATTTATAAAATAAAATATTTTATTTAAAAGTGACATTGTAAAAATGTATAGGAATCAAAAAAACATATATTTTTTATGACATCATAAAAATAAACTCATTCTATAAAAGATAAAAATAAGAATTCTTTCTATATTTTTGTCGAAAAATTCATAAAATACCTCATTCGGAAAATGAAAATAAAAGATTCCTTTAAAATCCATTTTATAAAAATTATAAAATGGGTAAAATATTTAAAACATTTATAATATAGTATAAAAATATTTTGGGAATGTTTTTTAAGAAACATGTACATGGATGATAAATATTCCCCGAAATATACTTACATATAAACAATCCCGAATAAAAATAAGATAGTGAAATTAACCCTTACCTTACATTTCCTTTGGGGTGAACATCCTTTAACCTCTTTTGTAATGATTTTAATAATTTTAATAACTTATTTAAGACCTATATTAAAATTTATGTTATCATATATTATCCTCTTATAATATCATGTTACCCATTTGTTAGTAATCATTCATTATTTTCACTATTTTGGGTGTTAATTTCCTAGTTTTGTGCGTAAGTTTTGACTTGTTATTTGTTGTTCCCATTAATTAGATCATGTTTTAATAATATAAAGAAAGTAAACAATGATTTAAATATTATATATATTCATTATATATCTATTTATAATAATCCATAAAATTTGGAGATAAGAAATTAAATTCACTATTCATAGAGACAATAGGTCATACGTATGCATGAACACTGCATTCATTTATTTTTCATATTAAAAGAATGAAAGAAAGAGATATATATGTATATTATAATTTTAATATCATATTTATGTCATATATATTTCATATTATTATTAAAATCATCCTTTATACAATCCATGTATAGTGTGAATGAATCACGTCACTTTGAGGAGGCGGTAGTCCACACTTCCACAAACGATGTTATCATATTTATAAAAATAGAAATATTAATGGTATATGTTACAAAAAAAATAAGAATAAAGACATAATAAATATCATATATAACATATATATAAATATATTTTCCATCATAATTCTCAACCATGAAAGACAGTAAAGGAAAAAAACAAACAATCGCCTTTTCATGAGGCGATAGTTCGTCGTACACATAAACAGTATGTTAGTTTCAAATTAGATTAAAGTGTGTGTTAATTTAGGTATAAACCTTAGCATAAAAAAATTAATATATTTATAATACTATTTTTTTATATAATTTTGTAATATATATAGTTTAGTGGGTGAAGAGTTGAAATAAAACTAAAGAGCTTGAGGAAAGATGTTACCCCTTATTTGGGTAACTACTTTTGGTTTGAACCAAAGGGCTTCTTTAGATGTATTTATGCCAAAATAGAGGATTATAGGATAAATATATGGAATTTATGAGATATTTGGGGAAGATAATGGTGGATATGATGTGGCTTGATATGTCTGAAGAAGTGAGGGAGGAGGATCCCTTTTATAATTGAGATAAGGGTAGCTTTTGGAAGCCTCAAAATATCTAATTAATATAAGTTAATTTTTCGATTAAAAAGGCTCAAAAAAGTGATTTATTTAAAATATAACATGATTATGGGTCTATATAATTTCAAAAAATAATTTTTATACAATTTTATGTCACATTATAACCCATATCTTTTGGATTTAACCCATAGTTAAACCTTTTAACTCTTACCGTGACAACTTAGATTTTTACTCTTTAAGGGCTAACATAGTAACTATAAAATTCCAAAAGAGACATAAATGGAATATTTATGACATATTGATCTTAATACCACTAATTTGGACAAATATTAGGTTTTTATGAGTTTTATATCATTTAATAAAATATTATTTATTTTAAAATATCATTAGTGTCAATTGTGACACTATTCATTAATTGACTTTTTAAAAATATCATAACAACATGATATCTTCAAACCAAATCTTTTAAATCATCCCTAATATTTAAAATTAATATATAAAATTATTTTATGACATTAATTTTATCAAATTATATTTATTTTAATATTTTTAATATCACTTATTTGATTATTCCATTTAATTAAACAATTATTACATCATAATTGTGTCACCATTTAATTTAATTATTTATTTCTTAAAATTTATAAATAAATTAACATAACAAATATAAGTAATTTATCTTTCAAATTACGATTTATAGTTGATGTTATCCTGCAAAAAATGTAATGCTTAATAAAATAAGAGTGTGGCATATTGAACTTCCCTTAAAAAAAATAATATAAAAGCAAAAAAGTAATCTAAGTGACTCCAAAATGCCATAAAATCATAATAAGGATGATTTTGGTCGAAAATATCTTATCCAATAAAATTTTTACTAGTGTTAGGGTAATTTTATAATATTTATAATATAATTTTTACCTTTAATTGCCCGATTTTCCTTTAATAGTGGTAATAAAAAATATCACTAAAGTTATTATTCATATGCCCAAAAATAAAATAAAACTATTTAAATAATGTGTACCCACTAATTTAAAATATGGTATCAATTCTTCATTATTCAGAACATAGAATATTTAGTAATTAATTTAAATTTTATCTTGCTGATGGGGTGGGAAAATGGGTTATTAAATTTTAAACATGAAAAAGATTGAAACATTTTTATATCTAAATTCAATGTAAAATTAATTTCAATGACCTAAATTGGATTAAATGATAAGAAAATAATATATTTATACTTTAAAACCAATCAAAAATATAATTTAACACTATAAAAAAATTAGATGAAAATTCAGTTTTGACCTAAAAAGTAGTGTTTTAATTATTCATCAAAAATTGAAACTTCTTAGAAAAATAAAAAAATCAACCAAAGTAAATTTTTATATACCAATTTAAAATAAGAAGTTCATTTTTTCAAATATCATATATAAAATTTTCAAAAATTGTATTTAAAATAGGTCTTCTATTAAAATGTTCTAAAACAATCTTTAGAAAAATAGTCTTTTAATGCATAAAATGGGATTCATTCTAATCTTATGACTATAAAATCATTTGGATGAATTTAAAAAACATTATTAAATATATAATATATAAATTTCATAATTTGGTTAATATTATTCATTCCCATCAATTTAATTGCTATGTTACAATTTCATTTTAAATAATAATATTAATAGTATATCATGGTTCTTTTAAGCTCGATGTTGCATGAAACGTAAACTATCAAAGAAATAGAATTTATTTTAGAATATACATAATGTAAAATCTTATGGTGTTCATTATCCCCTCATTAAATAATTTCGGTCCTCAAAATTTAAACTCAGGATAAAAAACTAGGGGTTTGAGTTTTCAAAATATCATTGTTGAAATCCCACATTAGATAAAAGATTAATGTGACCTCCACTTTAAAATAAATAAAGTACAAAGATCACCAAATATTACACATAATAGGGTTCCATATAGAAAAATATGGACATGGAAGAGAAATATAACCATCATGTTCTGATGGTGAGTGATAGATAACATGATCAAGAGAATATTAACAATCACAGAGCTATAAATCTACAATGATCTGTGATTCCATTTGATTCATCCAAAAATAAGGGACTAGGTTAACATTTTTTGTTTCAATATCCCTTCCCTACATTTGAATAATTTATTCACGTCATATACTAGGAACATAAGGAAACATACTTACTTGACAAGTATAGTTTCATCCTTTAATAAATTTCTACCACAAATAAACTTCTACTCCATCTATCATATCATTTAAATGAATAAAAATATGTTATACTGACCAGGAAAACACATAATAATGTGGTAAGTGATGAACCTATTTCACCCTTTTGTTGTGGGTTCAAGTCTTGCAGCCTTTCCAAATGCGATGGGTTATTTCCTGACTTATGGGTTATTCTTTTTCTAAAACTATATTATTATAACATTACATAAATAACCTTAATATATTCTAAATTAGAGAAATGTTTTAACCTCAAACAATAATATCCAATGTTCAACTTAATCCATTCCAAACTTTAGACTTATCTAAAATATATTTATCCAAATTAATAGTCCAAAAAGGACTATAAATTTCCAAAAATAAATCTTAACATTATATTTTCCTCAAAAAACATAATGATTCTCATAATATCACATACCAAATATATGAATACCTTGATAATGTTAAAACCTTATTGAAAACATTCATGACTCCAAATCCTTAAATAATAATTACAATAGTACAATCCTTATATATCTCATGATTATCATAACCATAATATCATAACATAATTCTTGAATCCAAAAACAAAAATACATTAATTATTCCATTTATATTGTAGTAAAAATATAATCCTGACCATGATCTCTTTTTTGATCTATATTTCCTTGACATTTAGTACAATCATTTTCATAATTTCCCCATCACTTTAAAATTGTAACTTTGAATATTGGTAGATTCTTTCTTTCCCTTGAAATCATGATTATGTTGGAATTTCACACCACACTTGAAGAAGACTTCTTTTTCATTTAAGAAATAACCATGGTGCTTCCTTCCAAAATTATAATATGTGGGGAAATACTTCTTTACCTTTTTACCTTTATCTGTCTCTTGCTCTACCATTGAATTCTTCTTTTTTCCCCTTAAATTCATAATACATAGATAATTATTTCTCTATCTCGATAGCATATGAGACTATATCTTCATATGATGGGAAAGTTTTGGAGACTAATTATTTTTAGATTAATGGATTTAACCCATAAAATAAATAATCAATCTTACTCCTTGGGTTATGTATGTAATCGGTAGTAAGACTTTCTAACCTTGTAAAGTTTTATTCATACTTAAAAACACTCACATCCTACTTTTTCCTCAGGTTCAAGAATTGTCTCTCTATATCCACTTGTTGTTAGAAAGAAAAATATTTTTCCAAGAAAAGTTTCTTGAAATCCATCCATTCCATGAGTTATATTTACTCATCTTCTTTAGTGTTTTGGATCAATAACCACCATTAATCTGCATCTCCTAAAATAGGATAAACTACCATGATAAATTTATCCCTTTCATTACGTACCAAATAAATAAATATTTTCTCTAAGTAAATTATCCATTGTTCCACTACAAATTGATTTTTAGTTCCATTTAATTTTGGAGGTTGTTGTCTCATGAAGTGGTCTAAAATTTCTCCTCCACCTTTCAGATCATGATTCTCCATATGGATAAAATTATTATTCATAACATGAGTTATCTATCCCAGTATAGTTATAATATGCTCAACACCAGTTATATCTCCAGCTCCAACATCATTATCTTGCATATGAGGGAATAACCTACATGGATTACGTGAGTTAATATGGTTTCCATTCCATCAACTAGGAACCATTTCTAAACAATGACATACTTTAGATTAGGTTATGAATCACAATGCATAATTTTATAACTATTAACACATAATATAAATTTAAAAATTTATCCATAGTGAATCTTATAATTATAAAAATGGTTTATTTAGAGAAAAAATTATTTTTAAATAATTCATAATGGTTTTTATAGAAAATATGAATTATCCTAATCATAAACCCTAGGAGTGTTAAACCAAGTGCACAGTAAGGCCCATTGTTGTGTACCAGGTTACACCGAGTTAGGAATGATGCACCTTGTTGGTGTTGTCACCCTGATTTACAAATGAGCCACAACCACGTAAACTTGTAGTATCCAAATAGGGAGGTATTTTAGGAAGACCCACATAATCTCTACCTTAGAAAAATTTTAGTATGTTCTTCACTGCATATCCTCAAAGTCTATCTTAGGGTTATGTTCCCTATTATAGTTTCCAAGGTTTCTACAAAAATTCCTCTGATACCAACTATAATCCCCCAATCCCATAAGCCCAGATCTAGTGCCTTACTTATTACATTATAATGATTACAAAGAATCAAATCCTAAAGTATGGAATAGTTTAGTAGTTTTGGAAAACCATATTACAAACATGACACCCATAATATATTAGAAAATGAAAATAAAGAACAAAATAAGTAAAAGATCATCATCCTTGAAATTGGTTCCAAAATTTTATCTTCATAACTTGGATAATAGAAACATAATAAGTGTGAGCTAAAATTCTCAGTACGGGTAAAGTACAGTGGAAGCTAACTTGAAGTAATAATAAATAATTAATAAATCAAGAATAAAATATTAATCATTAATGCCATATAAATAATCATATGAGCTTAAAACTTGATCATGGATATTATAACTAGTCAAATAATCAAATGGAATATCAATAACTAGTCTCATAATGATGGAATTCATAATGCTCGATATCTGAAACATACCATCGAGGCCTCGACCAAGATATCTAAAAATAAATGGTTTAGGCCTTGACCAAATCCATATCTGAAAATAAATGGGCAAGGCCTCGGCCAATTCTATATCTAGTTTGTCTCATGAGACCTACTGAGGAATCTAGGGGCTATAGTTAGACCCACCCATCAATTATGAAGTCTAATTAATTCCTCACATGTATGAGGTGAAACAACATATACATATGAAATTTAAATAAAATTTCCCAATCAGTTAACATAATCACAAACCATTCTGAATAATATGGTGAATGGTATCAAAATAGCACATCTACAATCAAACTGATCATAAACCATCTAATAAAATATGGTATATAATATCATTATAGGTCAACTTCTATCAAACATAATATTCAATAAGTAGTGTTGACATGATGAAAATAATCTAATAAAATCATTAGAAATATCCTGAAAAAAATACCATTTTCTTTTGAAATCATTTATCTAAAAGCCACACATTTGTAAAATAAAACATTTTATTTAAAAATAAATTTGTAAAATTATAGATGAATCTTAAAAACATCAATTCATTATGACGGAAGAAATAACCTCTAATGCTTATAAGTTAAAAATAAAAATTCTTTCCCTTGGCCGCCCAATCCTTGATTTATCCTCAAGTTCCTCTAAGCCTCTCTTAGTAAGAGCAGGATTAGTGGTAACATGAGGCTTTGGGTTATGTGGATCATCGGTCGACATATTTCCTAGAGATATTGGATTCATCTTGTTTTTTTACTAGCTGAAAAAGTTTTTTTTCTAATTTGATGATGTTGGGGTTCGGATCCCACCACATCTCAAATCCATGCTCTGGCCTCGTGTTCCTCTTCACCTCTCCCAATCTGATCTAGAGCAGTAGTTAAATTGAGGATTTGGGATGTGTGGATTAGTGGATATTGGTGCTCCAAGCATTGATTAAATCATTATTCTCTTGTGAAGTCATTTACTAGTTCAACTGATCTTTTTGGCGCTCCATCCTCAAGGTGTTTGATTCTCATTCGGTGAAGTTTGAGTATATGGTTTCAGGGATTTTTGTTTCTATTGCGTTGATGATGAGGGTGAAGCGAAGATGGTGTGGTTGTTTTATGTTATGGATGGATAATGATTTAAAATTAATGATGTTTTATGGTAGTTCAATGGTCATTGACGGTCTCTGACGATGGTTCTAGTTTGGTGACGTCAATAGTGGTGTTTGGATGGTAATGGCGACTATGACAGTGGTGATGATTGTTGTAGGTGACAGGACTTCGGCTGATTGGTGATCTTGATCATCTTAGGTTTTGTGTAGGATTTTTGAACTTTTAATTTTTTATTTTTTATATTTTGATTTTTTATCCTGATCGTTACCACTGAACCATAAATTTCATGCTTCAAAAAAGAAATAAAAAATGAACTTTCATTAATTATTTTCACTATTTGGGGTGTTAATTGCCTAGTTTCTTGAGTAATTTTTGACTTGTTATTTATTATTAACAGTAATTATATCATGGTTTAATAATATATATAATTTAAAAAAAATATTTAAATATTATATATATTTAGTATATATGTATTTAGAATAATCCATAAAAGTTGCAGACAAGAAATGAATTTCATTGTTCAGGGACTGTAGGTCATACGTACGCATGAACGGTACATTAATTTATTTTTAATATTAAAATAATGAAAATAAAATTAAATATATGTATATTATAATTCTATTATCATATTTATTTCATATATGTTACATATGATTATTAAAACCATTCTCTATACATTCCATGTACAACGTAAACGAATCCCGTTGCTTTAAGGAGGTGGTAGTCCACACTTCCACAAACGATGTTATTGTATTTATACAAAAAGGAAAGCATAATGGTATGTGTTATAAAAAAATTAAAGAAGAATAAATACATAAATATTATATATAACATATATAAATATTTTTTCCATCATAATACCCAACCATGAAAGGTGGTAAAGTAAAAATGAACAATCATCGTTTCGTGAGGCGGTAGTTCACCGTAAACATAAATAGTATGTGTGTTACCCATTAGATGGAATTATGTTTAAGTGTAGGTAGAAACCATATAATAAAAACATCTAAGTATATTTAGGATCTGTTTTTTTTATATAATATTGTAATAAAGAGAGTTTAGGGGGTGAAGAATGAAAATAAAACTAAAGTGATCGAGAAACGATGTTACCTATTATTTGGGTAGATCCCTTTGGTTCGCACCAAATGGAATCCTCGGATACATTTATTCCAAAATTTAGGATTATATTATAAATATATGGAATAATGGAGCTTTTTTGGGTAGATATTGGTCAATAAAATGTTTCTTGAGATCTGTGAGGAAGTGAGGAAGAACGTGCCTTTTATAATTGAGGTGATGGTCACTTTTGTAAACTTCAAAATATTAAATTTATTTTCTATTAAAAAAGGATTCAAAGTGAGTTATTTATAATTTAATATTACTGTGGGTTGAAATGATCTCAAAAAATAATTTTTAGATAATTTTATGTTACATTATCACCCTCATCTTTTGGCTTTAACCCTTAGTGAAACCCTTTAACTCTTACCGTGACAACTTATATTTTTACTCATTAAGGTTCAATATAGTAACTCTAAAATTATAAAAGATCCATAAATGGACCATTTATTACATATTTAACTTCATCATAATCATTTTTCCTAATTTTATATTTTTATGAATTTTATATCATTTAATAAAATATTATTTATTTTAAAATATCACTAGTATCAATTTTGACACTATTCATTACTTAACTTTTTAAAAATATCATAACAACATTTTATTTAAAAAAAACTCTTTTTAATCATCCCTAATATGTAAAATTAATCTATAAAATTCATTTATGAAATTAATTTTATCAAATTATATTTATTTTAATATTTTTAATATCGTTTATTTGATTATTTTATTTTATTATACTATTACGGTATCATCATTGTGTACACATTTAATTTAATTTTTTATTTATTAAAAATTATAAATAATTTAACATAATGAAGATAAAATTTTGAGATTTCAAATTACTATTTATTTTCGAAGTTATCCTCTAAAACATTTTAATACTTATTCAAACAATATTGGGACCTATTAGACTTCCTTTGGAATAAAATACTATAAAAAGGCATGAAGTCATTCGAGTGGCTCCAAAAATCCATAAAATCATCTTAAGGATTATTTTTGTCTAAAATATATCATCAAATAAAATTATTACAAGTTTTAGGGTAATTTTATAATATTTATAAAATAATTTTTACCTTTATTTACCTGATTTACCCTTAACTATGGTAATAAAAAATATTACTAAAGTTACTATTCATATGCCCAAAAATAAAACAAACCTATTTAAATACTTGTTACACCCTGATTTAAAATATGGAATCTATTTTTTAATATTCATAACACATAATTTGAAATTATTGATTTAAAATTAATCCCATTGACAGGGTGAGAAAACGAGTTATTAAAGTTTAAACATGCAAAAGATTGAAATGTTTTTATATCTAAATTCAATTAAAAGTTAGTGAAAATGACCTAAATTATATTAAATTATAATAAAATAATCAATTTATACTTTATAACCAATCAAAAATATAATTTAACACTATAAATAAATTATATGAAAATGTAGTTTTGAACTAAAATGCAGTATTTTTCATTATTCATCAAAAATTGAAACTTCTTGGAAAAATACCAAAAATTAAAACAAATTATATTTTTATATTCATTTTTAAAATGAAAATTTAATTTTTTTCAAATAATATATATAAAATTTTCAAAAATTGGATTTAAAATAGGTTTTCCATTAAAATGCGGTAAAACTACCTTTAAAAAAATATAGTCTTTTAATGCGTAAAATTGGATTCATTTTTATATTATGCCTATAAAATAATTTGGATGAATTTTAAAACATTTTATTATATATATAGTATATATATTTCATAATTTGGTTAATAATATTCATTCCCACCAATTTAATTACTAGGTTATACATTCATTTTAAATTATAATATTAATAATATATCATGGTTCGTTAAAGATCAGGGTTTTATGTAATGTAATATATAGAAAGAAATTGAATTTATTTAAGAAGATATGTACTATAAAATCTTGGGGTGTTACAATTTTTATGGTAAATTTGTGCATTTATAAATTTGTCTAAGTTTTCTACATAATGTATGAGAGTTTTCCCCTCTACTAGAAACATCAGAACCATCAAGAATATGAGATACTACTTGAGAACATAAAAGAATATATAAAAATCCTCATCCTACATATAGGTGACTCTCCTTTTCATAAACTTTGTATAGGGATGACATTTTAAAATTATATTAGATATAAAGTGTCTAATATAACTGAGACACCCCTAGAGTCCCCTAATCTCATTTAGATTTCAAGGAGCTAACATATCAAGTATCACTTTAGTATTCTTAGTGTTGACCTTGATGTAATAATGGTGTATAATAAAGATGATAAATTTATTTAATGTTACCCCAAAATCATATTTCAAGGTGTTTAACTTCAGGTTTTTTTGTTATAGTTTGTCCAAAACCATCTCAAGATCTGTAAGATAATTACATTTTATTGAGACTTAACTACTAAATCACCAACATAGAACTCTATGTAATTCCCCATAAGGATCAGAAATATATGGTTCATGGTACTTTGATATAAAGTGTCCAAATTCTTTAACACATTTGGAATCACTTGGTAGAAAAATACCCATTTTTATTCCATGAATTCAGTGTACTCCTTGTCTTCAGGTGATATTTAGATATGGTTATAGCTTTATTATCTATACTTAAAGGAAATGGAATATAAACTATTAATTTCATCGATCAGTATCTCTATTATCCAAACTAGGAAATCATTCATTGGCATATCTCTATTAAAATCCATTAAATCAATATAGAATCATATTTTACCATTCATTTTCTTGATATTGACAATATTAGTGATCAATTTTAGGTATTAAACATTACGAATGAATTTTTATTTGATGTGTTTTTTCAACTTTGGATTCTTTCTTGGCAGTATAGGTTAGATGCATTCTCATACCTACCTGCTTATATCTATATTGGTCATATTGATGACCCAAGTGATGGGTAGCCACATTGGGATCCAACCTAATAATTTATATATAGTTATAGGTGAATATATCTTGATTTTATTTTAGGAAGTAGATATATGTCTCATTTTCCTCAGGTTTCATGGAGATACTGATTAATATAGGCCATAAATATTCTTCTAAACCCAAATTCACCTATTGGAGTTTATACATCAAGATGCCTTCCCTAAATGTTGTAGGGGAATCTATGAAATATTATACCACTTATTATTATTTTTCATTTCCATAAGTGGAATATGAATAATAATTTTTAGAATTTCAAAGTGGTATAGAGGAATATATAGATCCTGAAGATGATAAAAAGGTGTCTCTAGATCCTTAAGATGATGTGCGAGTACCGCTATTATTCAATTTTAGTGAAATTATTCCTCTAAATATCAATGTATTCCTAATAAACTAATTCCATGATATCATGTGAAAATTTTCCCTAAACCCCATCATTTATTCTTCTATTGGGATTCATATCCAAATTGTTGAAGAGCCTTAGTTTTGATGACTAGGATGAAGATTAGTCAGACATGCATGATGGTACATGTGTTCGGGGGACAAGTTGATCATCATGGGTCATGCAATAGTCTTTATCTTCCTTGGAAGTATCTACTCAAAGGAAATTTTTGCCTAACTGGTGTATGAAAGGAAATTAACTGTTTTGTTAGGATTATTTTCCAATAGGACCTACATGATCAGATGACTTCTTGGATTTATAATTTTTTCCTCAATTTATTTAATGGGTAACACATATTATTTTTTGAGTTAACTCCATGGGATTAAAGGGTTAGGCTTTAGGATATTGAGATCAGTTATTCAGATGGAGTTATCATCCATCAATTTCTTTCCATCTGATTTGTATAATGCTGCCTCTATATATTGGGAGTCATGATACTCAAAGGGGGCTTTATCACCGTAGAGTACCCAAAATTGTTGATTGATGGAGTATTTGCAGAACTTGCTGTTTAATAAAGGTATTTTCATATCAATTTAGATCCATGTAATTCCTAGTAATATATTGAATTTTGTGTCTTGGATAACCACCATAAATTCAAATTCAGATATGATATCACTAATATGGGATCTTAGTTTGATCCTACCAATTGGTTTCTTATCATTGTTATCATATCCTTGATTTGAGGGACTTAATTTAGCTTCAATATATCCTCAAACATTAGACGGTATATACTATTGTGATTTTTACCTATAACCATTATCAATTAGATCCCAATGGATGTCAATATCACCCATCTTTCAAGATATATACTGGTCACTGATTTTCTTAGGTATGGAGGCCTCTTAGTCATTCTCCATAAAGTAAATGACTACCTGACATTCTATATAACCAATATTCACAGGATATGCCTCTATCATAGAAACAGACACCTTGAACTCTTGAGGTATTAATATGGTTTCGATGAGGGCTTCCATGAGTTCCGTTGGGAGGTGAAGAACATTTGGGATAGGGATCTTGGTCATAATGATGGTGCGTTACTTCAGGATTTTTTATTTCTAGAATTAGGGTAATTGTTTCCAATCATAAGGTTGTTTGTTGCTTTAGGGTTTAGAGGTTGATGTTAACTACACCAAAAAAATCATTTCCATTTCCGAAATTGGGGGTATTTTTTCCATTTATGGGTTAGAATGAGTTATTCTTCCTATAATCTAACATTAACTTGAATATTGTGAATTTTTAATTCAATAATCTAGTTTGATTGGATCATAATAAGGCCTAAATGATTTATAATCATATAAATAATCCTATTAAGCTCATTGGAATGGCTAGCTCTATGTTTATGTGTAACATATATCCTTAGTGAAAATAGTTCTTGGGAATATAGGTCCATTTCAACGTATACTTTCTTGGTATCCTCAACCTCTATAGCCCCACCCTCTATTATGGATGGAGATTTCAATTTCATAAAATTCCTCATATTCTTGGGTGAATGGGTTTTTGTAGTGGATTACAATGAATAGTATATATTGTGAATCCTCATATAAGGTAGGATCATTTTGGTGTGGGTGGTACTCGTTTTCTTATTTGGGGGAATGGTTCCCATTATCTTAGTGATATAGGTAGGGAGTTTGAGATGATTTAGACTAGATTAGGTACTGATAATGACTCTTATTCCTATGACCTGTTTCATGGAAAAGTATATCACCGTATCTTGGAAGATTGTGATGTTGAAGATATATTCTTTGATACTTTGGGGGGGGCTAGGGTCATAACTAGTTGGTTCAGTTTCACCATGATAGTAGAGTGTTCCAAACTAAAAAAAATTGGTTCATCCAGTGATCAAATTTCTATGTACACTTTGTTCAATATTTATTTACATTCCCCATATTCTTCTATTGGAATGACATAAATATGGGTCGCATGTGCTAAATGATTTACTTGTTTATTCTCCTCATAGTCTACTATCTTCTAATGTATATCCTTGTAGATGAATAAGTAATGGATATTGTTCTCCAGTATCCAATGGAAAGGGAAGTGTTCAGGGTGGTAATTTTTATTATTTTCATTAGGCTTATTTACCTCCATCATTTTTGAGTGGGTTATTCTCCATATCCATGATAACATATCCCAGAACCTCCTCTCTATGAAAAAAGTAGGTTTTATTCCTATGATCATAACACTTTGGGTGATTTTTCTCAATCATTACCTATTAATGAGGAGGTTTTTATTGTTGTATTTATTCAATGGTAGGCACCATGAGATTTTGTGTGGTCTTGGATGGCTATTATGGTATTGGTTCCAACTTGATCTTTATAGTTATGGTCTCCACTCAAATGTATCTCTACCCTTGAGTTTTTATCATAATACATGATTTGGACATAGACCATTAGATTTTATCCTTTAATAATTGTGTGATTTCTTCAAACTCCTAGAATCCAACATGGTACTTTAAATAAATTAGTAGCCTCTATAATTCATCTTAGATATTTTCTATACAAATATCCAATAGCTTCTCCTGAGGAAGATGCATGTTCAAGGAGAAGGTTATCCCCATTCACCTTGAAATAAAATCTATAACCCTGTCATTTTATAATTATTTAAAGTTTGAGATTTCAAGTGTAGTTTTATTAATAGGTATTCAGCTAAACTGGTAAAGAAATTGTTGATTGTGGTCGTCCTAGTTGTCCACAGATCCTGTCAGCAAATTACTATAATAGACGAATGCTTCTTCTAGGTACCAGATGAATCATATAATTTTTACTACTTCTTAATACTCCAATATTCTCATCATGGGGCCACACTGATACATGAATTTCATAATATGTTTCTATGCGTCACTAATATCATTGAAGATAGGTAAGGTGGGATTCTCAAATTTAGGTTGAGAAGGAGTAGCATGCATCCAATAAGGATATGGATTTATTTCTGAATATACTTGTGTGTGTCACCCCTCCATCACTTCCATTAGATAGGTAAGGGACTTGATGGAGTCAAGAATATTTGGTGGAAATGTCTCTTGGGATGATTACCTTGTGTAAGTAATGATAGGATCCTAACAAGGTGGGTGTGTTAGTGACATCTCTCAATATCCCATTTGATCTGAATTGGGGAAATTTTCTTGAAAAAATTGTATCTATTTCCTTAGGTGGGAAATTCCTAATGATTTTTGGCCATTGTGTTCAGATAAACTACTGGTCTAGACCCAGACTCAGTTGGGTTGTTGAACTCTACTCTCATTGGATGAGAAACCCCATCATATTGGATATATACTAGAGGAGATACATTAACCATTATCTTTGAATTATATATAGTAATAATATTTTCTTTTGAGTAGTTCAACATTGATTCACTTTAATTCCCCTAGATCAGCTTCAGACTGGGTGAGCCTTTCCTAAAAAAAGATGTTCAACTTCTTTGGGTGGTGGGTGGGTTGTGTATATTACTATGAATTTCCCTTTTTATTTATCCAAAGAATGTTTATCAAGTGGTAGTGGAGTATTTGGAGGAGCTCCCATATTTTGATCCTACCTTTAATTCAGGGTATGCACACATTCTTCATCGGTTTGGACCACATTTCAAGAAACATCTCTTCATCATGTCCTTTCATGCCAGGTTTCTACTCTGGGTTATCTGCGACACCAATTCTAATGAAATTTACTAACACATAACATGCAGTAAGAATCATGTTCCTATCCATATTTAAAATGTATTTTTTAACCTCTTAATATCTATCAAGAGACAAAGAATTGGATTCCTTGATATTTTTCTTCTAGATGGAGTAGTTTGGTTTATAGCCTTTGAGAGGTTCCACATACCCTCCTTAGTGAATGCTAACCTTGAGAGAGTCTCTGATGGATTCTGAAAAATGCACACATATTGAAGGAGATAGATCGTATAGTAAAAGGAACTATAAGGGAACTTCTTGTGAAGATGAATCAAATCTAAAGAATATTTATTTACTTAGAGTGGGTGTAATAATTCCCACATCCCTATGGGATAGGTTTATCTTGTACCTCCACTATCACAACCAAGATCTAGTATATCTTTGATGATCCCAGGGGTGGGTGTGATGCTAAAAATTCCCAAAATCCTATGGTATGGGGTTTCTCTTGTAATTTCATAGAGGTAACTACTATCATGGCCTTCCAAATTTTTTGAGCTTCTACTCAGGAATGAGTCAGAAATTTCTCCTTTTTAGTATGAGAGACTTTTTCTACTGAATGTTACTCACTGTTTATAGGAATTTCTGACCATACATTGGATTCTTATTTGAATTTCTTAATTAACAGATGCAACATCCCATCAATATCTTACTCCAATCGAGTATTATATTTTTTATTTTTAGAAACAGAATGGATTTTCTTGACAAAAAACTAGAATATAAGGGAATTTGGCCAAAAATAGCCTTGAGGAGATGATGTTACATGTTTTTTTCCTAAAAAACTAGGTTGACCAGTTAGAAGGGTGAATTTTAGATCTCCACCCCACCCTTAGATGTTCACATCTAGTGGGGAATCTCAAATTATCTTGAAAAATAGATCTATTATATTGAGGTATGACTATTTTTTGAAATCACTCTACTTCACTTCCTTGAAATTTTAGTCCAATAAGAAGGTAGTGAATTCAGTCTGATGAAAAATATTTCTCATTTTCTTGTTGTGGCTGGTGTACTCCTCGTAAGAAAAATGTTCCACCTAGAGATGGTGGAGAGTCACCCATTGCTTCTAGCATAGATAAGGTATGAATTCCTCCTATATCATATTTAGAATGTCATACCCATGTGATTATAAGGACTATAACATGACCAGTATATTTCCTTTGTAAATATATTTTCATATGCCCATGGAACTCTCCTCATCCTTGGTGAGAGATTATGTATCTTGATCTTACCATATAGATCATTTTATCATAGATTTATCAAGGGGTGGCATTTTTTGGAACCTCATTAATTTCTTTAGAGGGTAATAAATCCATATGAGGATCAAATAATGCCCAGTTCCCAGTATTTTCCATTTATTGGATGAAATTACGCCTATATGTGATGTAGTGATAGGTGTAGTTAGCCTCAAGATCTCATGGTCTTCTCAATATAAGGGAATCCTTGGAATGATTTTGACATGAGGAGTACTATCAAGATGGGATGAGATTTAATTTTGGGGAGAAAATTTACAATGAGAACCATGGAAAGGACCTCTATGGATGATATTTATATTTAAATGGGGGGACCTTAATGAATAATAATTTTTGGAGACTTCTAAAGTTTCTAATATATGTACAGCATTGAGGACCCCTACATCTGTAGTTTCTTCCTCTTTTTGATGATGATTTGTAATATTTTTGGCCTCCTATAAAGATATATTGAAGGGATTTTAGGATATCAAAAATGATTGGGGAATGAATATGAGAATTATTCTAGTTTATAAGATTCCCTTTATGATAACTTATTAGGTTTCCCAAAGGGGTTTTTGTTCGATGTGTCTTGTTTAACATGTTGTATTTGTTGAAAACATGGTTTGAAGTCATCATGGAAATGGATGAGGTGGAATATTCATTATAATAAGGTATTATGTGTTGAATATGTCCTAACATGGGAAATTCCATTCACTGGTGGTGGTTATAGTGAATATAGAGATGGATCTAGTATAAGGCAACAGCTAAACAAGTATCATGATATTAGCCCAACTAGGTTAAATACCTTGAGAGGGGGGTGAATCAGGATATGATAGATTAAAACAACTAACCCTTTAGATCTTTTTTTATTAAACAAAACACTATTATCTCTCTCTAACATATAAATGTATGAACATAAATGAAATCATGAATTAGACGCAGTGATTTTACTTAGTTCACCATCACTAGGCTATGTTGAAGGACCATACAACATAAATGTGATGATGTACCAAATCCACTAAGGATCACTTCTAAATTAAAAGGAATGAGCTATAACACTTCTATTTCAAGGATCACTACCTTTAATATGTTGAGGGTCAACTCACTACTTCTCCAAGGGTCACTTTCTAACTCTCTTTCAATGGTTCACTATTGGTGGAAAAAGATCACTTTCTTCCACGTCCTTCACTCACTTATCTAAAAAGGATCCAAATACAGTTTATAGACATGAAGGTCCATTAATTATTAATAATTAATGCATCCTCAACTATAGGTAGTTGACCTATTAAGTCATTTTTTCACCTAGTAGATGAAACCCACTTTTCTGAGTACAGTTAGTTCTTTTATAGAATGGTGTAAGATCCCCAAAAATATATAAAATCAAATCCTTTTTTCATTATGTCTGTAATGGGTTTCTGAGTACAGTTAGTTTTCAGAAATTTCTTTCACTAAATGTTTCACTCCCTCCATGAAATTAATTTCTCCCTCCACAAAATATCTTGCATCCTCTATGAACTAGATTTCTTTCTTGAACTATCTCCATAAACTATCTCCACAAACTGTCTCTATGAACTATATCTGCAAAATATATCTGAAAAATATCACTGATAACTATCCCCAAGAACTGTATTTGTGTACTATCATTGTGAACTATCTCTGTAAACTATGCCCAAAAACTATCTCCATAAACTATCACTTTAAACTATTTCATTCATGTAATTGATCCATTAGAACTACCTCCTTCATGGAATTGATCCCCGCAAACTACTTCCTCCTTCACAGAATCCTCCCTCGTGAACTACATTGGACTTCTTTTAATTCTTTCAGCAATGATAATCTCAAATGAAATCCTCTAACCTTAATGATGTGATTAGGGTCCTTTATATAGGAAAAAATACCACAAAACCGTCTAATCATAAACACTAAAAACATCAATTCAATACAACATTCACTATGAACTGTTATGTGATCTGCATAGTTCCTTAATCCTTTGGGGAGGCCAATGTATTCCGCAAACAAAAATACTTTACGAATACTTAAATCACTACCTCAATTCCAAAAAATATGATCCTCCCATGATCATGTGTTTCAGTCCACCAACTGTGCTTTGTAGTCCATGAACTGTGCTTTTATGTTCTCGAACTACCATCTATTAACTGCATGATTCAAAATCTGAGAACTATGCTTCATGGTCCACAAATTGTGCTTTTCAATCCACAAATTGTGATTCGTGGTCCAAAAACTATGCTTTGTAGTCGATGAACTATCTTTCGTGAACTCCATACTTTAAAATTCATGATATGTGCTTTGAGGTCAGGGAACTGTGCTTCACGGTCCCTGAACTATGCCTCGCAATCCAGAAACTATGCTTCATGGTCTAAAAACTGTGATCCATGAACTCCTTTATAGAAAAATTTCTCTTACCATAAAAAAACTACCAATTTTGAGGCCCAAAATTTTGGAAAACATTGGGAACTTGTGCCACCTTAAACATCTGCTTCGGTAACACCAACCTTACTAAAACACAATCATTTAGATTTGTAAATAAACACAATCACCCCAAAAACACCATGACATGACCTTAAGGGATTTTTTCCAATAATCTGCCCCTTTTGGGTTTGTTGACAACTCTTCACAATTTGATATATAGTTAAAGATTTTTTTATCTTATACCAAAATTTTCTTCTAGAGATTTATATCGAGATCAATTATTTACTCAATACACACTCTAATCCCAGAAGGTAAATTTTCAGCATGAGAAAAAAGGGTATCATGCAAAGTTTAGAAATGAATCACTTCATTCAAAATCACTCAATTGCTTTCATCATGAACCTCATTTTTCATGATATATAACCTTTTATTGACCACCTTTAGAATCGTCAAATTTAAAACCCACTATAACCTTCTCTCTTATCTTAATGAAGACATTTTCTCCCCTTTTATAGACACAATTTATCCCCATTTTTCAAAGAACCCAAAGATTACTTCATTGTGGTCTGTAATTGGGTAAAGAACACAAATCAAAACATCTTGGAAAAAACACACCATACCTCGGATAGAGGTGATCCTACATCCATAGTATATCAGGTGTGGGGAGTCAACTAAAATCCTAGAGTCAGTCGATGTCATTTAAATTGTTCTTTAGTCCAGGCCTTCATTA
Source organism: Viscum album (assembly GCA_963277665.1). NCBI lineage: Eukaryota > Viridiplantae > Streptophyta > Magnoliopsida > Santalales > Viscaceae > Viscum > Viscum album. The sequence continues at coordinate 1,095,905,345 of OY728142.1, read as the reverse complement.
GAATTTCCACAACTTATAGTTCAGTAGGCACATACTCCAACTTCACTAGCCCATGCTCCACCTTCTCCTTGATAAAATGATTTTTGATTTCAATGTTATTTATCCTTTAGTGATGGAATGGATTTTTTATAGGTTTTTTATCACTTGAATTATAATAATGGATTCTTATTGGAGACTTCACTTCAACTCTGATGTCATCAAGTTGCTGCTTCATCCGAAATAACTATGTGCATGGTTGAGTAACTACAATATATTCAGCTTGTGAGATTATCAAATAAATGAAATATTTTTTATTTATTAGAAAAGAAATAAACAATCCTCCAAGATAGAATTCACCACATGTCATTGATTTTCTGTCATCTTCTAAATCAACCCAATCTGAATCTATATAGCCCAATAACTCTTATGAAGATTTTTCATTGTACAGAAGAATAAAATTCACCATTCCCTTGATATAACAAAGTATTATTTTCATAGAAAGAAATTGATTTTACTTGGTGTTACATTGATATATATATATTTGGAATGTGTTAAAAAAATATCTGTTATTGTAACTATTAAGGACAATAGACTACTAATTACTTTCCTGTATTTTGTGACATTAAATAAATTACCTTCATCGTCCCTTGATAGTTTCATCCAGGTAGCTACTAGATTTTTCATATACTTCGAATTATCCATTCCTAATCTTCTCAAAACCTCCTTGGAATATTTATATTGATAAATTAATGTGTCATTGTTTCCTTGTGTCACCTCTAATTAAGGAAAAATGTCAGTTCCCCAATCATTGACATTTCAAATTCACTTTTCAAGAATTATACAAACTGATTTCACTATGCTTCATTCGATCCGCCAAATATTATATCATCGACATATATCAGAACCATCATCCTTTGATTACTATCATTTTTCACATATATATTTTAATCAACTCCACCATGCTAAAAACTAAGTTTTTTCAAAAAAAAATGATCTAGTCCTGAATACCATGATCTTGGTGCTTGATTCAACTCATATAACACCCTCTTCAAACAAAAAAATTTGTTCTCATCTTCATGAATGAGAAAACTATCAAACTATTCAATATAACCTTACTCGTCTAAAACCCAATTCATAAATGTTGACATGAAATCCATCTAAAAAACTTTGAACCTCCTTTGCACTACTATGTCCAAAAATAATTTGATTTTATCTATCCTTGAAATAGGTGAAAATGTTTCATCAACATCAATACCTTCTATTTTGGAGTAAACTTTTCACACTATTCCATCTTTGTTTCGAATAAATATTCCATATTCATTCATCTTATTGAAAAAGACCCATTTAGCCTTGATGACATTCTTATATGTTGGACTTGAAAGAATCTCTCATATTTGATTCTTCTCAATTTGGTGAAGCTCTTCATTTATAGTATGGACCCAATTTTCATCTCTAGTTTCTTCCTCATAACATTTAGGATCTACCTATGATAATAACCATTATTTATATAGATTATTCTTCCTCCATGTATACACTAGAACTGTCTGATCAAAAATTATGTTCTTTCTATCAATTTCATCTCGTATCTTCAATATTTTTGCAGATAATAGTTTTTTAACATCCTTTTCATTATCTTAGTCTTCTTCTGAATCAGCCTCTAGAACTAGAATATCCCCAGATCTGGTTATCTCTTTATCATTGTCCTCCTAATACTGATCATGTATTTATTGAATATTCTTTTCATTCCATAGTTTAGTTACATTATTACTTTAAACTACCTTTCCCATCTATTTATTGAATCATTTATATGTTTTTCTTCTCTTTTAGTAGCCAAGGAATATCCCTTCATCTCTATGAGATTCAAACTTCTTGTGTTTCTCTTTACTGAGAATGAAACACTTACTTCTGAAGACTTGAAAGTACTTCAATGTTGGATTCTATCCATACCATAGCTCGCATGGAGTCTTATCTTCTTTCAGACATAGTAACACTATATTCGATGTATACACTGATTTCATCATTGCTACATTCCATAACTTCTCTGAAAGTTATTTCTAAATGAGAATTATTCTAGCCATGTTGTTGACAATTTGATTTATTCTCTAAACTAATATATTTTTGAAACATTTGTCCCATCCTCATTGGATTGAGAATGTGTAGGAACATTAATTGGTCTTAGTAGACATCCCTAAGATTTCAATGGCTGTAAATTAATGCCAAGGACTTCATTTAAAATTGGGGGATGATTTTCCCTTTTGATAATAAAACAACCAACTAAACAAGCCATAACCAAATAACCCACTACTTGATTAATGATATTAATGAAAGAAAACTCAAATCAACCCATTAACATTAAAATCAAACTAAAAACAAGTACCATAGTTGAAGAATACAATACTAAAGTACATAGTAGAAGAAAAAACTCAAGGAATCCAATGAAAAACTCCAAAGCTCCAAACATGCTCCATGATCCAACTCCAAAAAACTGACCAAGTATTACAAGGAATTGCTAAACATGTCTGATAATTTACCTTTTCCCAGGTCACAATAAACAACATTTGTAAAAGAACCAAAGTTCCAAAGTAGGGGTGTGTAATGAAACTCAGTATATTTTTTCCAATGACTTCCCTACTCATGCCACTTTGATAGAACATGTTATCACATTTATATAAAAAATTTTATATAAAACAATTACTAAAATTAGTTTATAACTAAATATAAATAAGTTCAATCATAAAATAGTTTTATCAAAACAATAATAAGTTATAAGGAAAGAAACCAAAAAAATATTTAACGCCATTTCATTTATTCCTCCTTTGGAATACCCCCATTCCAATCTACATATCCAAATATCTACACATGCATGCTACATTATGATTTTTCCATACTCAAGAGTGTTTTATTTTTTATCTACCAATTAATCACAAGGTAATTAAATCCCAAGTTTTGTTACACCTTTAGCACCAAGAATAAGGTTATATTTCAACCAGGCCTCATAATCCAATATGAACACACACCACCAAGTATGCCTAAAACAATTCCAATACAATCATTAAAAAACCATTACAATTCCAAAACCATTTCAATGAAACAAAATTTTTATTTAAAAACTTTTTCCATAAATTAAACTAATAAACTATTTCAAAATTATCATTTTAAATTCATTTGTCAAATAAATTTGCACAAAAACTACACAATTTCACACAAATCCACAGACCATCACTAAAGAAGTCTTCTACCATGACTTGCACACAAATTTCATAATAAAATTAAATCAATTTAATCAATTTGAAACTAATACTTTATATTCTAAATATAGGAGTCGATATTTAAGACACCCACCATGGGTTTTAGGATAACAATGATGAACGACATGAAAACGCTAATGAAATTAGGTTAAAACTCAAAAAATCCCATTGGATCTCTTCAAATGTCATTAAAAATACAAATCTAATCATATTTGGAAAAAAAATCTTAGATATATCTACAACATATAAATATCTAAGAAACTAACAGAGAGGGAGAATTGGATCCAAGTAAACCCACCATGAATGAACAAGAACAATGACTTACCATAAGAATACGGCTTCGAATCCCCAAAAGAATCCTTCAGATCACCTCTAGATCAATGGGAGGATCTTTCTTAGACTTTAGGAAGATAGAATATCATGTTAGGGCTACATAAGAGGAAAAATTAGGGCCTTCTAGGTTAAAATGTGTGAGATCCACAATTTTAGGATTTCACCTTTAAATCGTGCATGATTAGTCACACTGTTAAGAAAACTGTATGTTAACTATGTTCTAACTTCTATCCCAAGTAGGAACTTGGCACGGTTGTCTCACAAAATTTCCAAACCACGTGCCAGTCATTCCAAAGTCCACTGTCTCAAGTTGGATGGTTTCTCCTAGGCATCCTCATGGTGTAAACAAACTGTGCACTACTGGTGTGTTATCCCATTAGACTATGACTCATTGTTCATGTTTTCTTGTACGTGTTTCATAGATTTCCCAAACTGTACACCAACCATGCACCTTTTTGAAATCCCAAAAACCAATCCAAAAGTTCTCCAAACTCTCCCAAAATTCACACATATACTTTATATACTCAAAAATCATGAAGAAAGAATTACTTAATTAAAACCAGGGGTTCTAAATTATCCTTACCATTGGCCTTTACATCCCCAAAACGTATAAAACCATCATTGCTCTAAAAGAGTTTGGGCCAATGTTATTTAATTTCCTTATCCCATTCCGAAGTCTCTTCTTGAATTTGACCTTGTTTCCAGAAAATCCACAGTAGGACAATGCTTTTTCTATGCAAGTGTTTATCTTAACTATCCAAAATCCAAACCAGTATATGTACCAATTAAAAATATAGCTCTAAGTTAGCATGATCCCATCAAATCACATGGTCAAGATCAGGCTAATACTTTTTCAACTAAGATACATGTAACACATTATGCAATACCCTGAGTCATGGTGGTAATTCCAAATGATATGCCACCACACCAAGACATTCCTATAGCGACCCAGGCTTAACATACTTGGATATTACATCATTTTCTATTAATATTCCATACATTAAAAAAATACTTGTCTGAGAACCATAATAGTTCAGTGTCTTTGGAAACATGGAAAAAAATTATATCCTAGTGAAATATCTTCAACATCTCCCATAAATATCTCCACCATTATTAATTCTACCTAAAACATTTCTTTATAACCTTAGGAAAGGAAACACAAGGAATGGGTGAGCTTAGTTTCTCTATAATGGTAAATAAAGGAAATTCGTAAGTATAACATGAACAAAAGGGTATAGAAATTGATCATAACATTTGAAGATTATACCCTATATATTAGAGATCATAATAAAGATTATTTCTTCATAAGACATGAATAATAAGGAAATAAATAACATAATCCTTGAAATAATAACATAAGAATAAAACATAGAATTGTAGAAAACACATAAGCATATAATAAAACTATGTAAAGATGGAATACCAAGGTCTTTTTAACATGTTAGGCTTGAATTAATCGCTCTTGAACCTACTTCAAGGTTGGGATTACCTCTTGTGTACCTTCTTATTTTAGGATTGGGATTTCCTACCTTGTACCCTCTTATTTTGGACTTGGGACGTCCTCCTGTGTGACCTCTTATTTTAGGCTTGGGATTTCTTCCTGTATACACTCTTGTTTTGGTCATGGTATGTACTCACATATACCCTCTTGTTTTAGGCATGGGATGTCCTCTAATGTACCCTCTTTATTAGGTCTTGGTATTCCCTCTCGTGTACCCTTTGATCTCAAAAAAACATTTATCATTACCTAATGCATTGGAAAGAGATATAAGTCCCACCCATCTCATAATGAAATCATACATTCAGGTACCAAAAAATCATGAACATTCATATCATATCCCATGAAATTAAATGGGTATCATAAACATGTAATCATATCATAACTTATGGAATGATAAAAAGGTGTCATAATAATTTCATCAAATCATAACCTTTGAAAATAAGTGGGTTTCAAAATCATATAACCCATGGAATAGAAATTGGTATCATAAGCATCATTCGATCCAAACATAAACCATTCATGAAATAATATTAATGGATACTTTGTATTATTTATTATAAGGTAATGATTAACTTCAACATATGTCATCTTATATGGAAAATAACTTGGAATGATGTTTTGAAAACATTTCTTGAGGAAAATATCCTTTATTCTTTAAAAAAGTCTTTTTAAAACATCAAACCTTTTTTAAATACACTTTTGTTTGAAAATACTTTTAAATTTTAGAAATAAGTATTGAAATCATTTTTCAAAACCTTTTTCCTAGAAAACTTGTAGAAGAAGCTTGAAAACATTTTCAAAACCATTTCCCTTTAAAACTTATAAAATAATATTCAGAACATTTTAAAAACATTTTTCATTGAAAAAAATTTTAAAACATATAGATAAATCATAAAAAAATTGAAAACCATTTCATTTAAAATAAATTGAAAATATATAAATAAATCATCAAAACATTTTAAAAACAATTTTCCTTGAAATATTATAAAAGAAGATTGAAATTTTTATGGATACCATTTGATTAAAAATTACTTTTTAAAAAACATTTTCTTAAAAATTAACCTTTTAAACATATGAGGGAAGCTTTGCCTAAATGACGGGGTATAAATCCATACATGTTGTATGAGTTAAAAAGAACATTTGTTTTACACAATAAAAAGGTTATAGAAATTCCTTGTTCAGAAAGTGACAAGAGTATTCCTTTGAAAACATTGGTAAATAAAAAAAAGGGTAAAAATATTTTTTAAATATTATAGGATAATAGTAGAATATTCTTGAAAAACCGTTTAAGAAAACATGGTTTTGAAGGAACATAAAATATTGACCGATGAGAGAGGTAAATTCTAAGTTATTAAAAACACTTTCTTAACTATCTTATCTACAAAAGAGTAGAAAATGGTACCAATAATTGAATATATCATTAGTAACCAAGGTATAAGAAAATTTATTAGTGTTCTTGAGATATGGATCATAGTATTTCATCAAAGGGAGCATAATCATAAACAATCTTGAAAAGCGATGAGATTGTTTCAATAAACTCTTACCACTTGGTAACTTTGAACCATACTCCCAATTTAAGAAAATAAAATTAAATGAAGCTTAAAATATGTTTAATATAAATATATTAATTATATAATATTTCTAAGGTAGTATGTACACATCATAGAATAATATAGGTGCATAACATGGCATGTGTCTCAAAAAAGGAAAATTGAGACAAAATTATTTTTCAGATTTGGTAACTTTTGAAAAATAGTAACCATAAATTAAATATAATAAAAAGGATATTTAAATACCAAAATTTAATTATAATAATCATATAATACATCCATGGGTAGTATTCCCACCACAAAAAATGAATGGGTGGTGAATAAAGCATGTATCTCACGGTAATAAAAAGTGAGATGAAACTCCCTTATCTTGTGTCTTGAATCTATTCATACTCATACAAACCACCTGTAAAATAAATATAAATTTATTATAAATATTTTAAAGAACCATATTATTATATATATAATACCATATATGGTCTGATTAATACCTTATATTACCCGCTTTTTAGCAATCCTATGTTAATGTTTCACTTCGAGTAATATCTGCTTTGTTCTCACATGTGTCTTAATTTGTTATATATTTGGTCCTTATACGTATATCATGATTTAAATAATGTAAAAAATGATATTAATATCATTTATATACATTATTTTTGTATTATAAACTTTTATATAATATATAAGTATGGAATGGAATACACTATTCATGGAGACAGTAAGCCATATGTACGGATAAACATTGTTTCCGTTTTTATTATTGTGTTAAAAGAAAGACAGAAAATGAAATATAAGTATCTATATATATATAATTATTAAAGTATAATTATTATATCATATATATCATGTAATTTTACTAAAATCATCCTTAATACATTCCATGTAGTGTGTGAATGAATCACATCGCTTTGAGGGGGCGGTAGTTCACACTTCCTCAAACAAAATTATTGTATTTACACCAAATGAAAATTAAAAAGGTATGTGTGTAAAAATAATAATGAAGATTAAAAACAAAATAAATATAATATATGACATATGTAAACATATTTTATATCATACCTTCCACCGTGAGAGAAAGTAAAGTAAAAACTAACAGTCATCATTTAGTGAGGTAGTAGTTCATTGTACACATAAACAGTATGTTCGTTACCCATTAGATGGATGTTTTTGTAAGTTTAGGTTAAAAAATTATCATAAAAACATCCTATTATATTGAATATATTGGTTTTTTTATAAAATCATGTAATAAAGAGAGTGTATGGGGTGTATAAAGTAAATTAAAGAAAGGAGTTTAAGAGAAGGTGTTACCTCTTAATTGGGTAACTCCTTTTGGTTTGTGCCAAAAGGATTCCTTGAACTGTTTTATTAAAAAAGGATGGATTCAAGGGGTAATGGATGTATTTTGGGAAGTTTATTGGGATGATAATGGATGAAACTAAGTTGTTTGAGAGGTGTAAATAAGAGGGAGATGTGGTGGCCTTTTATAGGGAAGGGAAAGCACACACTTGGCATTTTTGAAAACAAGTTAGGTGTACCCACGTTTTTACCTAACAAAAGTCATAAAAAACTAAAAAAACTCAAAATTTGATGTTTTATTTCTGAAATATGTCCATAAAATGTGTTTTGTATAATTTTATAGGTCATTTGGGCCCTTAAATGTAAGGTTTATTCCCTTGTTAAGATTAATTAGAGTAATTAATTTTAACTGCATTCACTAATAATTTTGGTAGAAAAATTAGTTGATGTTATTAGAAATTATAAATTAATATAATTATAAATATGGAATCCATTTTTCAAAATTCCAATCATAGAAGTGGCAGAAATTAATTTAAATTCAATCCCGCTGATGGGACAACACTGTAGGTTTTTTAAGTAAAAACATCCAAAAGTTTGCTAAGTTTTAATACAAAATTTCAAAGTGAAATTGATTATAATGCCCAAAATTTTATTAATTGATAAAAATATTATCTAATTAAACGTTTAAACCAATTTAAAATTTAATTTTACCTTATAAATAAATTACATGAAAAAGTAATTTTGAATTAGAAATCAGTATTTTTAACTATTCATTAAAAATTGAAACCTTAAAGAAAAATACCAAAAAAATATCCTAACCTAATTTTTTTATTTCTATTTTAAATATGAATATTATTTTTACATATTAAATCTTTAAAAGTTCCAAAAATTGGATTTAAAATGGGTTATCCATTAAAAGGTGGCAAAACTACTTTTATAAAATTATAGGTTTTTAAACATAAAATTGGTTTTTTCGTATCTTATATCTATCAGATCTATTGGTTGAATATCAAAAATATTTTATTGAATATGTAAAATTTATATAACATTAATATCACTCACTATTTGTAATTAATTTAATTTATTAGGGTAAAATGGCTTTGTGACCATAAAAATTATAATATTTTTAGTCATATTCAATCGGTTTTTCATATTCATTTATAATTAATTAGTAACCTATGAATTCATCTTATATTTGGGTAAAAATGTATTTTCATAAATTAGTTAATATGTTTCATAACTGTTAATTTAATGGTTAGGTTATATCTTATTGTATTCAATAACAATATTTTCATAATATATTATTGTTCAGTAAAACTCAATCTTTCATGTTACGTAAGCCATTGAGGAAGGTCATTATTGTGTTTAAAAAAATCTAACATTAGTCCTTCATGTAGATAAATCTAACATTTATGTTTAATTTAGTGAATTATTAACTTTTTGTTTCATATAATGCAAGATAAATACAATTCTTTAATAAAAATTGAACTATTTTTAGTTTTGCGTGAAATGAAAAATATCAAAAGATTAAATTAATTTGAAAAAAAATAATTCAAAAAATATCAGGGTGTTAAATTTTACCCCATTAAAAGGAATTACTCCCTTAAAATTCATATGGGTTATCAAAGGATTAATATGATAAAGTTTCCTTCATAGAAACCCACATCATAAAAATGAATACTAAATCTTCCTTTATAAAGGGAAAGTTGGAAACATAACAGTTAACCAAAGTAATATATAATTATTTTTCTACATATATCATAGCTAGTAAGTAAAAACATGGACATTGAATAGAAATTGTGCCATAATGTTTTGATGGAGAGTGATAGAGAATAAGGTCAGGATAAAGTTAACAATCAGAAATCCATAAATCTACGATGAACTAAGGGACCATCTGATTCATCAGAAATAGAGGTACTAGGAAAAAAAATTGGCTTGGAGATAATTTTTCCTAAAGTTACATAATTTTCATGAAAATATATACTTTCATGATTTCAGGACAACTTCTCCCTTTTATTTCATTGACCCAATTCCCCTCTTTCTCTAAAATGGAAGGTAGCTTTTTCATTCCTGAATTACTAACAGATCATGAGACACATGATATGCCATATCATTAGTTATCATCAATAAAAAGTAGTTTTAATTGTCAATCCAATATTCATAAATCTGTATATGGAAATATAACACTTTAATCTTACTAACTTCATCTGAATTTTAACTTAAACATTCCATAAATGGTTAACCTTGTAACCATTCCAAAATATAATCTGCCCTTTAATCCTTAAATAAGATCATATATTCAACCAAAAACATTTTTATTAGAAACTTGGGTCCATCATTATATTTATATAATATAAAATGTGATTTTATTATTCCATAATCCATGTAGGTAAATATAATCACATGAAATCTCACCAAAGGGTGGAAAATAATACCTTAATAGGGATTATTCATACAAAATAAAACATTGAATTCCTAACTAAAGAGGGAAAGATAAGTAATTCTTAATTATCATGGTTCACTTCATCCATTATGATCACATAATATTTTTATTTGCCCTTTGTATTCAGTTTTTTTGTGGATTATCATTTACATTAGTCCTTGGATTGGGTCACTTATTAGCGTAATGGAAAAACTCTATGAAATTGAAACACTGAAGCATAGAGGGAGAATTATATGGGGATTTATAATTATTTTCATCATCATATAACTTCCTCCCATAAATTAAACATTTAATAACTCGATGAACTTCACTTACATGATTAATAAATTTAGTAGTCCCCTTAAGACAATTCCCTCTATGTTTCTTCACACAATTTGTACATAAAAGAAGGCTCATTTTCATTTCTCCATGGTTTTTATATTATTATTTGAACTCCATATTCCTTTTTTGTAAAAACCATGAGATTGATACACAAATCCAACCACTATTTCCACCTATATAACATATCTAACCACTTCTTTTTAGCTTCTAAAGTCTCTTATAGCCAAGGCCTTTTAAAGACTAGGTTTTAGACCACCAAATAATTGATCAATTTTTATTTTAGGTTGAATGATAATACTTAAAGAGTACCTTGAAATCCCTGTAAAATTTTCTTTATAAGCATGATCAGATTCATCATCCTTCTTATTAACTTCTATGAATTTATTTTCAATCTTCGTGTGAATAATCCTAGTAAATTACTTATTAAAAAATATGTTTTTGAACTCATACCAATCCATTAAGTCAATTTTGTCATTCTACCTCTATTCTTAATTAGATTCCACCACTGATCTAATTCACCTTCTAACTGATAAACATCTAGAATGGAATTCTCATGTTCTAAACATTGAAAAATAGAAAATATATTTTTAGTGCTACAGATCCATTATTTTCAAATAAGTGGATCAAGAGAACCGTTGAAAGAAGGCATAATTTTCCTTATGAAGGACTCAATAGAATTTTGTTACCTCCTTTACTGATTTTGGAATCCATCATTTTTAATAGCTTGATAAATTTGGGTGAGTATAGTAATGAGGCATTTTATTCCTACTCTCATAGCATTTGGTTTCTTAGGAGGACAATCGATTCATTTTCCTTTTCAATAATCATTAACACAGTTCCTTCAGGTTCCAACCGTTAACTAAAACAAAAAAGTATAGAGTAAGAAATATTCATCGGAGTGTGGAACCACATAATCGTTAAAAACACTTATATGATGTCTAAATTATGACATCGTTCTTAAAATATGAAACATTAGGTTTATCATAAGTTATTCATATCCAAATTATATTTAAATCATTCATGATCGTTTGTGAATAGTTTGTGAATTCCAAAATCATATCCCCAGGGAGTTTCAAACCAGGTGTGCAGCAAGGATTGTTTTCATGCACCAGATTGCCCCAAGTCAGGATTGAGACATTTTATCAAAGTTATTACCCCTAGCTACATATGTTTCAGAGCCACATCCACTTGTAGTATCAATATAGTGATTTATTTATAGGAAACCACTTACTCTATCTTTTACCAAATTCTAGGACATTTTTCTAAATGTTAACGCATCCTTATAATTATCCTTAGAGACATCCATAGACACATCATTAGAAATATACCTAGGGATCTCACTAAATTTTTATCATCCTAGTTTCCAAAGGCTGACTAAACCTTTCCTTTGATACTAACTATAGAAACCCAGACGTAACAAACATGTATATTACATCATTTTATATGAATATTCAGTACATTACAAAAAACATGCCCAGGGACCGTAATAGTTTAGCGTCTTTGGAAACTTGGAAGAAAAATCTTCTATCCGGGTGAATGATCTTCAACATATCCCATAAAGATCTCCACCTTTAGTAATTCTACCCAAAACCTTTCTTCATAACCTTGGAAAATTAAAAATAAAAAAGGGGTGAGCTTAGATGCTCAGTAAAGGTAAATAAAGGAAATGTATAAGCATAACATAAACAAAAGGGTATGGAACTTGAGAATAACATTTGAATATCATACCCTACATATTAGATATCATAATAAATATTGGAAGTTCATAAGACATGAATCATAAAAAAAATAACATAATCCATGAAATCATAACATAGGAATAAATCATGGAATTTTGGAAAATACATAAGAATATAATAACCCTATATCAAGGCAGTCTAACAAGGCCTTTGTAACATGTTAGTATTGGGTTAATCACCAGTATACCTTCTTTGGGCTTGGGATTCCCTCCTATGTACCCTATTATTTTGGAATTGGGATGTAACACCCCTAGTTTTTCTAAAAAAATAGAAATGCATGGAATTTTTTTTAGTATATATTTATAACTAGCCTTTAAAACAAAACTTTTCTACTTCTATGTTTTGAATTTCAAGAAATTGTCATCTACAATTGTGTTTAGTATGTTATTTGGAGTCTATTAGAACCAACCTATTTTTTTGGTGAATAGTAACATACCCTTATGAATAGTAATATGACCCTAATGAATATTTAATTTTATTTTTATTTTATTTTCTTAAGGCTTTAAGATAATGACATCTTGATTAATTTTTCAATGTGATATAAAAGTAGTTATAGATTTTAAATAATTAATTTTTGAATTACGAATGATTTTATTTAAAAATTAAATTAAAAATATTTAGAAAATTATTTTCAAAAAAATGGACTTAATTTTTGGAATCTACACGTCGATAAATGGTTAGGGTGAATTTTGGGAATTTTTCTGAAACAGTTGATTTTTTGGTGAATAGTAAAAAATACAGTTTTTAGTTTCGGTGTGTTAATGACATCATTAATGATGTAATAATGATGTCATAAATCTGGTAGACTTGTGTATAGTTAAATAATATGTTAGAAGTTCCAAGTGTCTTATACCATGGGCAAGGCCATGGTTTTTCAAATACCACCCATGAGGTGTCCCTTGGAAATTATTAACATATTCCCTTACTTTTCCTATAAATACCAAACCATTCCTTCATTAACTTCATTCCAAATTCTTCCTCAATGAATCTTAGGCCTCCTTACCTTCATAGTAGTCCTCTCAAGGTTTCCTCAAGCCCCCAAGGTCTCAACATTCAAGTTCTAAGTGTTACTCTACAAGGTAAGAAAATTCTCAATTTCTTTCTTTTTCCATTCAAGTTCTCTTTTATGTGGTATAACTTTCAAGTTTATATACCATGTTCTTATTTCCTTATTATTTTTTATCTTCTATATATTATTATTCATTTCAGGATTATTGACCCTTTTCCTATCTCTTTTTAAAATTTTCTAAAACCATGTTGCGCAGCCGTTAGGCTGCCGAATTTTTGTAAGGGATTACTCAATTATTCTTTTATTTTGAATTCCTTTCTCATTCTTTCATCATATTTTCTTACCCAAGAGGAATGAAATCTCTAGAAATAATTTATATTCTAGATTTTATCATTTTCATGTAAAATTGCTCATCATTATTTTTCTCCTCTCCCACTTATTCAAGGAATAAAAACATTATCTGTGATGTGTCGAATTACCGACATCGTGGATGATGTGATTTCAATTTTCATTAACAATTTCAAGTATGGTTCTGAAACAATTTTAATGGTTTAAACAAGTTATAATATATGTATTATATCTCATCCATGGTTATGGAATTATTTTTAACTCATGGTTTTAATTTATAAAACAAAATGAGGTCATTTTTATCAAATAACCACTAAAATGATCTAAACAAACATCATTAATGTTTTAACTTATGAATAATTATCTTGTAAGAATTCAAAAATTATAAATGGTATAAATTATGGTAATGGAAATATGTAAATATTACTCTATTAAAATTCTAGAGTTTCACTTCCAATCGACAAGAACATCCACCACAAACCAATCATGGAAATCATGTAAAGAACTCACCCAAAAATAGTGGAAGGAGCAAAATACTAACAATTAAAGGGTAAAATGATGTTATGAAATGATAATTTAATATTTTATAAGAATTAAAATGTTTCTTTAAAATAATAATAACACTCTTTTAACCATTATATAAAAAGTTTAAATAAGTTTGAAGTAAGACAAACCCGAGGTAAGGGAATTCTGAACCCGATTTTTATTCTTTGGGTAACCTTCTACTTTATTATTTATGTGCTATTTAAATTGTTTGTGTGATGGGTTATATTTATATTATGTTTTATTATGTGTATTTACTGTATATATACATTCTCTATCCACTCTATTAAGTCTCTCTCCAATTGTATGATATTTATAAGGGGATTTTCTTTAAAAATCCTCTTTTTAAATTCTGTTTTACAAAATTCAAAAGTAATGTCTTTATGATATTATTCATGTTGTATGGTTAGGATTTGGTTCTTGGGAATTGTTTATTATGAAGTGTGGGACCTATATCTCCCTCCAATTCATTTTTATGATTAAGTTGGAGGTCGGTCGTATGGTTACTCCAAGTGTAATTGTGATGGTTACACAAATATTAAGGTAGTCGTGAGGGTTACAAATTATAAGGCAATCAAGAGTGTTACAAGATTATGTAAGTAATTCCCCAATATACCTTTATTATTATATTTATGTTCTCATGTTTTGGGTGGATATTTTTTAAATCTAATGTTACACAAAGTAATTATATATTGGTGACAAGCATGTCTTTTGTAAATTATTTCATACGTTATGAGTATTCATGGACTAATGTGATCTTTCCTTCATTTACATCCCTTACTGAGATTTTGTGCTCATCCCAAGTTTTTAAATGATTTTATCAGATTAATGGATGTGTAATACAAAGAATAAATCCATGTTAAATGTTGAATAATTGTCAAAAAGTCATGTTTAAGTTTTAATGTTTTATATTTTAAAAAACATGGAAACTATTTTTATGGTATCCACTCTATAATAACATGTAATGTTATGAATGTATTTTCCCAATTCTCTAAAGCTATAAACTTTAAAAGATCCTCAATGTAAAATGAAGTTTTTTCTTTACTAAATTCAAGATTATGTATGTAATAAGGTTGGGTCCTTATAGTTGGTATCAGAGGATAGTTTTGATAACTTTAGGGGTTATGGTGATGTTAAAAGAATACCGTAAATTATTTTTACTCTATGATTAATTTGAAAAAAAAAATTAGCATTTAAAGAATACCATGTTTCTTCATCTAAGATATGTTTGTTCAGAATGGTTGTCCACATAAGGAACAGGGGTGCTGAAGAGAAGAGGCACCAACAGAATGACATCCTTCCGGAACTATAGCCTGGAATGGTAGGCATTGGAACCGAGTAGTTTGTGATAGTAATGGCTCAACTAATACAGGAAATAAATGGTGGTGGAATCCATGCAAGAGAACAACCAGATGTACCACAACAGGACATGACAGTAGTGGAACATTTTATTAGACAACACCCTCCTGCTTTCAATGGATCTTCTGACCCAGTAGCACATGAAGGATGGATCAAAGCCCTTGAAAAGATATTTGATGTTATGGGATATTCAGACAATCAAAAGGTAAGTCTTGAAATTTATCATTTTAAAGGGGAAGTTGATCAGTGGGGGTAATTGATAAAGAATATTAGGGGTAGAGAGGATTTTTATTCCTTAGAGTTGGATGAATTTAAAAGTCTTTTAGTTGAAAAATATTTTCCTAAAGTGGTGGGACTGAGAATGGAGAAGAAATTCCTTGAATTGAAATAGAAGGAGGAAGATTCAGTGGCTGTGTATGAAGAGAACTTCACCCAACTGGTGAGGTATGCTCCAAATATTATTCTGGATCTTGATAGCAAAATAGACCACTTTTAATCAGGATTGAAGCTAAGGTATCGAAGGGCGTTGGCCTCCCATGAATTCAAAAGTGATGAGAAACATTTTTGATGTGCTGAGAGGGTAGAGATGGAGTTTGATGATGATCATGTGCATTTTTTCAATAAAGATAAGAATAAGTCCAGATGGAAAGCAATGGGTAAGAATCAACCAAATAAATCTGATGGTAAGAAAATCCAATTTCTAGTTTGTGAAAAGTGTGGCAAGAAGCACCCTAGGGAATGTCTTAGAAAATCTGGGAGGTGTTTTAAATGTGGTAAGTTTGGACATATGGCCCAAGATTAAGATGAAAATGATTCTAAGACTAATCCTGATAAGAAAACTATAAAGTGTTTTAAATGTGGTGATATGGGTTATTATGCAAATGCCTTCCCAAATAGATATCTTAATGATGCATAGAAGCCAAACTACAAGCATAAAGGTGTAGTGAGATCCTTTGAGAGTACGTCAGTAGATTTCAGGCCATCCAATGAATTTGTATCAAGTAATTTTTTTGTTAACTCAGATTTTTCTAAAGTTTTTTTTGATACAGGGTCTACACATTCCTTCATCTCTGAGAAACTTTCTGGTAAATTGGAAAAATCACCTCAAAAAATGAGACCCAAACTTGTTGTTAAAACACCAGGGGGAAATGTTATAACAAAGAGTAATTATAAGAATCTTTCTATTGTGGTCTGTGGAAAGACTTTACCTGCAAAAAATAATTTTACCCTTAGTCAAGTTTGATGTTATTCTAGGAATGGACTGGCTTTCTGGTTATCGTACTAAGGTTGATTATAGAGCTAAAGAAGTTGTTTTTTAGAAAGAGTTTTAGTTTGTATACAAGAATGAACCCATAAAATTTATAACATATCAGGAAGCTGAGAAACTATTGAAATATGGAAATAAAATTTATCTTTCTCATATTGTTGAAAATAAGGGAACTATTAAAATTAATGATGTGCCAGTGGTAAATGAATACCTTGATGTTTTTTTCTGATTAGTTACCCAGTGTCATACCTAATCGAGAAGTTGAATTCACAATTGACTTAGTTACTGATGCTAATTCAATTTCAAAACCCTCATATCGTATGGATCCAATAGAACTTTTTGAATTGAAAAATCAGTTGCAGGATTTGCTTGACAAAGGCTTCATTCGTCCTTGCACTTCACCATGGGGAGCCCCTGTTTTGTTTGTAAAAAAGAAAGATGGTTCCATGAGACTTTTCATTGATTATAGAGCTTTGAATAACATCACTATTAAAAACAAGTATCCTTTCCCTCATATCAATTACTTTTTTGATCTGCTCTAGGCAGCTCGGTACTTTTCCAAGATTGACTTGAGATCCGAATACCACCAGCTGAAGGTGAAGGAGGATGATATCCCAAAAACAGTCTTTCATACTAGATATGGGCATTATGAATTTGTTGGTATTCCATTTGGATTAACTAATGAACCTATTGTATTCATTAATCTTATGAATAGAGTATTTCATGAGTTCTTGGATAAGTTTGTGGTTGTATTTATTGATGACATTCTGGTATTTTCTAAAAATAAAGAGAAGAATGAACAACATATAAGGGTTTTTTTTAACTTTAAAAGAAAAGAAACTGTATGGAAGATTTAAAAAGTGTGATTTTTTGTTGCAATAGATTTATTTTCTTGGGAACATTATAAATAAGGATGGAATAATAGTTTATCTTGCCAAAACAAAGGTAGTTGACTAATGTCCAAGACCTACAAATGTTACAAAGATTCGTAGTTTTCTTGGATTTACAGGTTATTACTAATGGTTTGTTGAGAACTTTGCACAGATATATTTCCTGATAACTAAGTTAACACGGAAAGGGGTTAAATTTTTTTGGATAGAGGAATGTGATGTTTTTTTTTCAGGAACTGAAGAAGAGATTGGTGAATGCTTCAGTTTTGGCCTTACCTTCCCGGAATGGTGAGTTTGTCATCTACAGTGATGATTCTTTGAAGGGATTGGTTTTGTTTTGATATAGAATGATCATGTAATTGCCTATGTTTCAAGACAACTTAAACCTCATGAGATAAATTATCCCACACATGATTTGGAATTTGCAGTTGTGGTTTTTACTTTGAAAATTTAGAAGCATCTTTTATACGGAACCAAATGTCAAATATATACTGACCATAAAAGTCTAAAGTATATATTCACTCAGAAGTAATTAAACATGAGGAAGAGAAGATGGATAGAACTGATAAAGTATTATAATTACATGATCAATTACTATCCTGGAAAATCAAACAAAGTGGCGGATACCTTAAGTCAGAAACATCATGCATCATTAACCATGCTAAGTTTGGAACATGATCCCTTGACTAATGATTTGATGAATTTTGTCTTAGAAATTGTTGGTGTAGGGAATATATCTATTTTGTTTTAGGTTTCAGTGCAGTCTTTGTTATCAGAAAGAATTATGTAAGTGTATAAAAAAGACCACGAGCTATAGAAAAAGGTAGAATTGGTTAAAATGGGTAAGTTTCCAGAATTTAATCTTAATAAAGATTGTGTTTTAAGATTTGGAAAAAGGTTGTGTGTGCCTTGTGATTCCCAATTGAAGAAAGAATTTTTGTGTGAAGCTAATAGTTCTCCATTTTCTGTTCATCTTGGTTGTACTAATATGTACAAAGACCTCCGAGATTATTATTGGTGAGATGGAATGAAAAGAGGTAATGCTAATTTACCATGAAATGTTTGACATATCAATAGTTTAAAGCAGAGTAACAGTTACCTAAGGGGATGCTTTAGCCTTTTCCAATGCCAGATTGGAAATGGGAGAATGTATCCATGGACTTTGTGGGGGGACTACCAAAGACTTCTCGAGGTAAAAATGTGATTTGGGTTATTATTTATTGGATGAAAAAATTTGCACATTTTTTATCCATTTGAGATACAATGTCTTTGGATCAGCTTTCTCTATTGTACCTCAAGACGATTGTCATGTTACATGGAGTTCCACTTTCCATTGTATCTGATTGGGATCTTAGGTTCACTTATAACTTTTGGAAGGGACTTCAGAAGTCACTGGGAATAGAGTTAAATTTTAGTACAACTTTTCATCCTCCATTAGATGGGCAGTCAGAATGAACGATTTAGACTTTGAAGGATATGCTTCAAGCTTGTTCAATGGAATATCAAGGAATTTGGGATCAAAATCTTTCTTTAGTTGAGTTTTCTTATAATAATAGTTTTCATTCCATTATTCAGATGGCACCTTTTGAGGCCTTGTATGGGAAGCGTTGTCGGACTCCAGAATTTTGGGATGAAGTTGGTGAAAGAAAGTTGATGGGGCTAGAATTAGTAGAATAAGTGGATGAGAAAGTGAGGATGATCCAGCAGTACATGATGATAGCTTAGAGTAGGTAGAAAAGTTATGCAGATAACAGAAGGAAAGACTTCTCTTTTGAGGTAGGTGACCATGTTTTTCTTAAAATCACTCCTTGTAAAAGTGTGATGCGTTTCGGTAAGAAAGGGAAGTTAAGTCCATGGTTCATCGGTCCTTTTGAAATCTTGGAGAAAGTTGGAATAATGGCATACCACGTATCTTTGCCTCCGATTTTGACTCAGGAACACAAGGTTTTTCATGTTTCAATGTTGAGAAAGTATGTTCCAGATTCATCACATGTCTTGAGCCCAGAAGTAGTTCAGTTGGAGTAGAACCTTTCTTATGAAGAGAAACCAATTCAGATTCTTGATCGAAGGGAATAGGTATTGTAGAATAAGTTAATCCACCTGGTTAAGGTTTTTTGGAGAAACCACATGGTTGAAGAAGCAACATGGTAGTCTAAAAATGCTATGAGGGAAAAGTACCCTCAGTTGTTTAATAAGTAAATGAAATTTCAAGGATGCAATTTCCAAAGGTGGGGATAATTTAACACCCCAAGTTTTTCTAAAAATAAATATAAATTCATGGAACTTTGTTTTTAGTAGATTTTTATAACTATCCTTTAAAACATAATTTTTCTACTTCTATGTTTTGAATTTCAAGAAATTGTCATCTACAATTGTGTTCAGTATGTTATTTGGAGTCTATTAGAACCAACTTGTTTTTTTGTGAATAATAACATTCCCTTATGAATAGTAATATGAATAGTAATATGACCCTAATGAATATTGGATTGTATTTTTTTTGTTTTCTTAATGCTTTAATATAATGACATCTTGATTAATTTTTCAATGTGATATAAAAGTAGTTATAGTTTTTAAATAATTAATTTTTGAATTGAGTATAATTTTATTTAAAAATTAAATTAAAAATATTTAGAAAATTATTTACAAAAAATTTAATTCATTTTTGGAATCTACACATCGATAAATGGTTATGGTGAATTTTGGGAATTTTTCTGACACTTGATTTTTTGGTGAATAGTAAAAAATACAGTTTTTAGTTTCAGTGTGTTAATGACATCATTAATGATGTAACAATGATGTCATAAATCCGGTTGACTTTTTTATAGTTAAATAATATGTGAGGTGTTCCAAGTGGCTTATATCATGGGAAAATACCATGGGCAAGCCCATGATTTTGCAAATACCACCCATGAGGTGTCCCTTGGAAATTATTAAAACATTCCCTTACTTTTCCTATAAATACCAACCCATTCCTTCATTAACTTTATTACCAATTACTCATCAATAAATCCCTAGCCTCCTTACCTTCCAAGTAGTCCTCTCAAGGTTTCCTCAAGCCCCTAAGGTCTCAACCTTCATGTTCTAAGGGTTACTCTGCAAGGTAAGAAAATTCTCAATTTCATTCTTTTTCTATTCAAGTTCTCTTTTATGTGGTATAATAATCAAGTTTCCATACCATGTTCCTATTTCATTATTATTCTTGATCTAATATATATTATGATTCATTTCTGGATGGTTGACCCTTGTCCCATCTCTTTTTAAATTTTTCTCAAACCATGTTGCGTAGCCGTTAGGCTACCGAATTTTTGCAAGGGATTTCTCAATTATTCTTTTATTTTGAGTTCCTTTCTCATTATTTCTTCATATCTTCTTACCCAAGATGCATGAAATCTCGATAAATAATGTTTATTCTTGATTTTATTATGTTTATGGAAAATTCATCATCATTATTTTCCTCCTCTCCCACTTATTCAAGCAATAAAAACATTGTCTATGATGTGTTGAATTGCCGACATCGTGGATGATGTGATTTCAATTTTCATTAACTATTTCAAGTCTAGTTATGAAACCATTTTTATGGTTGAAACAAGTTATAATATATGTATTATATCCCATACATGGTTCTGAAATTCTATTCAACTCATTGTTTTAATTTATAAAACAAAATGAGGTCATTTTTATCAAATGACCACTAAAATGATCTAAACGAACATCATTAATGTTTTAACTTATGAATCATCCTTATGTAATAATTAAAAAATGATAAATGGTATAAATTATGGTAATTTAAATATTTAAATACTACTCTATTCCAATTCTGGAGTTTCACTTCCAATCGACAAGAACATTCACCATAAACAAATCATGGAAATCATGTAAAGAACTCACCTAAAAACAGTGCAAGGAGAAAAATACTAACAATTAAAGGGTGAAATGATATTATGAAATGATAATATAAGATGTTATAAACATTAAAATTTTTCTTTAAAATATTAATAAAACTATTTTAATCATTATACAGGAAGTTTAAACAATTTTTAAGTAAGACCAACCCTAGGTAAAATAATTCTTAACCCGATTTCCATTCTTTGGGTTAACCTTCTACTTCATTTTTTATGTGATATTTAAATTTTTTTTGTGATGGGTTCTATTAATATTATGTTTTATTATGTGTATTTATAGTATATATACATACTCCATCCACTCTACTAAGTATCTATTCAATTTTATGATATTTATAAGGGTATTTTCTTTAAAAATCCTCTATTGAAATTCTGTTTTAAAAAATTTAAAAGTAATGTCTTTATGATATTATTCATGTTTTATGGTTATGATTTGGTTATTGGGAATGGTTTATTATGAAGGGTTGGACCTATATCTCCCTCCAATGAATTGGGTATGATTAAGTTGGAGGTCGTTCGTATGCTTACTCTAAGTGTAATTGCGATGGTTACACAAATAGTAAGGTAGCCATGAGGGTTACAAATTATAAGGTAGTTGAGAGGGTTACAAGATTATGTAATTAATTCCCCAAGATACCTTTATGATTATATTTATGTTCTCATGTTTTTTTTGGATCTTTTGTAAATCTCATGTTATACAAATTATGTATATATGGGTGACAAGCATGTCTTTTGTAAATGCTTTCATAAGTTACGAGTATTCATGGACTAATGTGCTATTTCCTTCATTTACATCCCTTACTGAGATTTTGTGCTCATCCCATGTTTTTAAATGATTTTCATAGGTTAATGGATGTGTAAGAAAAATAAGGAATCCATGTTAAATGTTTGATAATTTTCAAGGATTCATGTTTAAGTTTTAATGTATTATATTTTGAAAAAAAATGGAAACTGTTTTTATGGTATCCACTCTATAATAACATGTAATTTTATGAATGTATTGTCCCAATTCTCTAAAGATATAAACTTTAAAAGATCCTAAATATAAAAGGGAAGTGTTTTATTTACTAAATTAAAGATTATGTATGTAATAAGGTTGGGTCCTAATATGGTATGTCCTCCTATGTACCCTCTTGTTTCAGGATTAGTACATACTCATGTTTACCCTTTTGTTTTGGGCTTGGGATGTCCTAACATATACCCTCTTTTTTGGGACATAGGATGTACTCCCATATACCCTCTTATTTCGGTTTAGGGAAGTCATCTTTTGTACCCTCTTCTTTCGGTCTTGGATTCCCTCCCGTGTACCCTTTGATCTTACCCCATGCGTTGGAGGGAGATATAGTTCCCACCCATCTCATAATTAAATCATACATACATGTTCCACAAAATCATAGAAAATAATAACATAACCAATGAAATGAAATGGGTATCATAAATATGTAATCATATCAGAACCTATGGAAAAAGATATAGGTTTAATAATCATTTCATCAAAAGCATAACTCATGAAAACAAGCGAGTTTAAAAATAATATATCCCATGGAAGTGAAATGGGTTTCATAATCATCATTCCATCGAAACATAAACCATTCAAAAATTATTATGAATGGATCCTTTGGATCATTTCTTATAAGGGAATGAGTAAAATCAATAGATTTCATCTTAGATGGAAAATAACTTAGAAATATATTTTGAAAAAAAATCTTGAGGAAAATATCCTTTCTTCTTTAAAAAAATATTTTTAAAACATTAAACATTTTTTAAATCCACTTTCTCTGAAAATACTTTTAAAACATATAAATAAGTCTTGAAATAATTTTTGAAAACCTTTTTCGTTGAAAATTTGTAAAAGAATCTTGAAAAATTTTGTGAACCTTTTTCCTTGAAAACATATAAAATAATATTCAAAACATTTTAAAAACCATTTTCACAGAAAACAATTTTAAAACTTATAAAGAAATCATAAAAAAATTTTGAAAACCATTTTATTTAAAATACCTTGAAAACATAGAAATAATGCTTGAAAACATTATTAAAATAATTTTCCTTGAAAACTTATAAAAGATGATTAAAAAAAAAATACCATTTCTTTGAAAATTACTTTAAAAAATCCTAAAAATTAACATTGTAAACATACAAAGGAAGCTTCACCAAAATGACTGTGGGTAAATCTGAACATGTCGTACGAGGTAAAAAGTACATTCCTTTTACACGATAAAAATGTTAGAAAAATACCTTGTTATAAAATTTAAAATAATATTCCTTTGAAAACATTATTAAAATAAAAAAGGGTAAAATTTTATTTTAAATATTATAGTGTAATATTAGAATATTCTTGGAAACCATTTTTAGAAAACATTGTTTTTAAGTAACACAAATTTTCTATTTATGAGATTGGTAAATTTTGGACTTTCTTAAACACACTTTATTAACTATATTATGTACCAAAGAGTGGGAAAATGTTAACAATACATGAAAATATAACGAATAACTAGAGTATAAGAAAATTCGTGAGTTTTCTTGAGATATGGATCATGATATCTCATCAATGGAAGCATAATCCTAAATAATCTTGAAAAGTGATGAGATTGTTTCAATAAACTCTTACCACTTGGAAACTTTGAACTATAATCCCAATTTAAGAAAATGAAATTACATGAAGCTTAAAATATAATTAATATAAATATATTTATTCTATAACATGTTGAATTCAATATATACTCCTCATGGAAAAATATAGGTGCATAACATGGCGTGTGTATCAATGAAAGAAAATTGAGACAAAATCATTTTATTGATTTGGTATCTTTTGAAACATAGTCCCCATGAAGAAAATATAATAAAATGGATATGTAAATACCCATAAATATAATTATAAAAATCATATAATAAATCCAAGGTAAGTATAAACACCACAAAAATGTAATGGGTCATTAATAAATCATATATCTCACAGAAATAAAAAGTGAGATGAAACTCCCTTATCGTGTGTCTTGACTCTCTTTATACACATATAAAATGCTTGTATAATAAATATAAATTTATTATACATATTTTAAATAACCATATTCTTTTATATAATATAATATATGGTTTTATTAAGACTTTATATTACCTGTTTTTTAACAATCAAATGTTAAGGTTTCACTTTGGGTAATATTTTCATTGTTCTTCGCATGTGTCTTAATTTGTTATATCTTTGTTAATTATACTTATATCATTATTTAAATAATGTAAAACATGATATAAATATCAGTTATATATATCATATTTGTATTCTAATAATCTATATATTATATAATTATGAAATAGAATACACCCTTCATGGAGATGGTAAGCCATACATACGCATAAATGTTGTTTCCATTTTTATTGTCATATTAAAAGAAAGAAATAAAATGACATATAAGTATCTATATTTGTATATATATCATTATTAAAATATAATTATTATATCATATATATCATATAATTTCACTAAACCCATCCTTAATACATTTCATACTGTGTGTGAATGAATCGCATCGCTTTGAGGGGGCGGTAGTCCACACATCCTCAAACGAAATTATTATATTTTTACCAAGTAGAAATTAAAAATTATAGTGTTGTTAAAGGAATAAAAAATATTGAATACATGATAAATATAATATATAAAATATATAAACATATTTTCCATTATAATGTTCTCCATGAGAGACGGTAAAGGAAAAATGAACAATCATCATTTATTGAGATGGTAGTTCGATGTACACATAAACAGCATGTTCATTACTCATTATATGGATGTTTTTGTAAGTAAAGTTTGAACCCTTATAATAACAAAATCATAGTATATTTAAGATACCATTGATTTTATACATGCATGGAATAAATAGAGTTGAGGTTTGGAGAGGGTAAATAAAAGAAAGGAGCTTGAGAGAAGGCGTTACCTCTTAATTGGGTAACTCCTTTTGGTTCGTGAAAAGAGGCTTCCATGGATTTATCTCTACCCAAAACAATGATTAAATGAGGAAGGTTGGTATTTTTGTAAGTTTATTATTCATATCTTGTCCGAACCTAAGTGCATTGAGAAGTGTAAAAGAGACTGAGAGGTTGTGGTCTTTTATAGGGAAGGGAAATGACAAACTTGGAATTTTTTAAAACAAGTTAGGTGTACCCATGTTTTTACCTAAAAAATTAATAAAACCCCAAAAGAACTCAATAATGGAAGATTTATTCCAAAAATATTTCCATAAAATGGGTTTTGGACAAGTTTATAGGTCATTTGGTCCCTTAAATTTAAGGTTTATTCCCTCATTAAGCTTAATTACTATATTTAATTTTAACTGCATTCACTAATCATTTTGGTCAAAAAATAAGTTGAAATTTTTAGAAATTATAAATTATTATAATCAAAAATATAGAATCCATTTTTATAAATTCAAATCATAAAATTTTAAGATATTAATTCAAATTTAATCCTGCTCACGGAGACGACACTATGGGTTTTTAAAGTAAAAACTTCCCAAAGTTTGCTAAGTTTTTATAACCAATTTCAAAGTGAAATTAATTCTAATGACCTGAATTGGATTAATTGATAAAAATATTATCTAATAAAACTTTTAAACCAATTTAAAATATAATTTAACCTTATAAATAAATTATATGAAAAGTAGTTTTGAATTAAAATTCAGTATTTTTAACTATTCATTAAAAAATGAAACCCTATAGAAAAATACTGAAATTTTATCCTAACCAAAATTTTATGTTTTTATTTTAAATATGAAGTTTATTTTGATATATAAAATCTATAAAAGTTCCAAAATTTTTATTTAAAATGGGTTCTCCATTAAAAGGTGGCAAAACTGATTTTATAAAAATATAGGTTTTATGCATAAAATTGGGTTTGTTCATATATTATGTCTATCAAATTGATTGGATGAATATCAAAAAAATTATTTAATATGTAATATATATAAATATATAATTAATTAATATCACTCAATAATTTTAATTAATTTAATTTATAATGGTAAAATAGCTTTGCAACTATAAAAATTATAATAATTTCCTTTATATTGAATCTATTTTCATATTCATTTATAATTAATTTTTAATTTATGAATTCATATTATATTTTTATAAACAATATATTTTCAAAAATTAGTTAATAATATTCATAACATCTAATTTAACGGTTATGTTATATCTTATTATATTAAATAATAATATTTTAATAATATATTATAGTTCAGTAAAACTCAGTCTTGTATGTTATGTAAGCCATCGAGGAAAGTAATTGTTGCGTGTAATGAAAGATAACCTCGATTTTCCATGTAGATAAAGCTAAAATTTATGTTTTTTGTAGCGCACGATTAACTTGGTGTTTCCTATAACGCAGGCCAAACATAGTGATTTAATATAAAATGAACTATTTTTAGGGTTTCATGAAATAAAAAATATCAAAAGATAAAATTAATTCAAAAAATATATTTCACAAAATATCGAGGTGTTATATTTTTAGTATCTCATAAGGTCCTATGTATCAAAAAATAACCTTCCTTGATTCCCAAAATATCAATGTCCAAGCCTTGGATAGATTTTTAAGAACACATGATCACTCACCTCGAATGAAAACGGTTTTCAATGATGATCTACATATCATTTATGAGTATTCAGATCTGTCTCCATCCATTTCCTAATCAACTGAATCTTGTCTATTATTTCCTTGACAAGTATCTCCCCAACCAGTGAAGTCTCACCTATTTCCACCCAAAAAAAGTGGATAATGAGAAGTACGCCCATACAATACATCTAAAGGAGCCATGTGTATTGAGGCCTGATAGTTGTTGTTATAAGAGAACTCCACTAATGGTGCATGTACTTCCCATGAGCGACCAAAATCCAATACAGAAGCCTAAAATATGTCTTAGAATGTTTGTATCATCCTTTTGGACTATCTTTCTGTCTTATGATGATACATTGTTCTCATGGTCAACTAAGTCCCAAGGGATTTCTATAAGAATTTCCAGAAACAAGACATAAATCTCTTATCTCTGTATGACACAATAGAAACTGGAATTTCATGCCTCTTTACTAATTCTTGGATATAAATTTTTGGTAATTACTCCATTTTATGATATTCATTAATCATAATGAAATACTTCATCTTGGTAAGTTGATCCACTATCACCCATATGAAATCATGTTTCCAAATCATTCTTGGGATAACTATTAAAAAATCCATAGCTATCTACTCCTATTTATAAACTGGAATAGGTAAGAACTTCAACATACATTCTATTCATTTATGATCTACCTTAATATGTTTAAAAGTTTAGAATCTTGAAACAAACTCAACCACCTTCATTTTCATTCTGACCCACAAACATTGTTCTTTCAATCCTTTATACATCTTATGTACTCCAAGTTGAATAGACCATATTGAATGGTGGTAATCATGAAGAAGATGTTCCTGAAACGCCGTGGGTATGACCATCCAATTTTGAAACCACAATAGTAAAGTCCTATCTAGCATCCATCCCTCAATGGTCTCTCCACCATTGAGTTTTGACCTCATAGCCACACATTCTGCATCAAATGTATGTTCCTCTTTATCCATCTCCACCAAATCAAAAAAACATAAATTGGGAAGAATGTTGTAACTTAACCTAAGTCATCACATTCCATGTACATGTCAGCTAACATAGACATAAACTACCACTCATCTGAAGCTTCTTTTCCCAACTGAGCATAATACCTTCTCCTCAATGCATCTACCACTGAATTTCCCTTACTCGGTGTATGCATCAAGTCAAAGTCAAACATTTTGAGATACTCTATCCATATTCTTTATCTCAGGTACAAATCCCATTATGAGAAAATATGATTCAATCTCTTATGATCCATAAACACTATAAATTTCTCATTGAAGATGTAATTGAGCTAAGTTTTCAAAGAATAGATTGGAATATAACTCCAAATCATGTGTTGGGTAATTCTTCTCATTCGCTCATAACTTACTTGATCCATAAGAAACAAAATGATATCATTTATTGAGAACACACCACAAACCAGATCCCAAAGCATTACAAAACACCACATACCCTGATTCTGAAAAAATCAATATTGGTGTTGATGTAAGTAGGAAATTAATCTTTTGAAATTATTTCTAACATTACTCAATACATTGGAATCGAACATTCTTTTTTTTCAAAGCTATTATAAGAAATTATAGTCATGAAAAATTATGAAGAAAGAATCAATAATAACCATCCAATATGAGAAAACTATGTATCTCAAAGACGTTCTTTGGAGGTTTCCAGGAGATAACAACCTATGTATTTTTTGGATCTAGTAAAACACCTTTTTCAGAGATTACATGGACAAGTAAACGTACCTCTTGTATCCAAAAATCACACCTTGATAATTTGGCATACAAATGGTGATCTTTAAACATTTCCAAAAGTGTCATGAAGTGTTGATCATGATCCACCATTGTCCTGGAATACACCAATATTTCATCCACAAACACCACCACAAAAGAATCCAGATACCTCTAAAATATCCAATTCATAAATTCTATAAAGACCGCCAGTTCATTCGTAAGACCAAAAGTCATAACCAAATACTCATAATGGCCATATCTTCTTTTGAAAGATCCCTTCAGAATATCCTCCATCTAAACATGCAATTAGTGATATCCTAATTTCAATAAAATCCTAAAGAACCATTGATTTCCTATTAATTGATCAAATATATCATCAATGCATGGAATTAGATACCAATTCATTATCATTACATAGCTAATATTAGGTTAATCTACACATATCCAATGAAATTGAATATATGATTCATCTTGTTTAGCCACACCACCTCTTTTTCTAGTTCAGAATCACCCCAAAAGATGGGTAGATTCTAATTCTGGAATTGGATGGAATGATCCACTTTCCTTGGATTATCCCTTTTTCCCACTATCTATAGCCTGAAATACTTGTAAAATACTCTAAATCAGTTGTTGGTTTATCTGTGGCTTGGGTGAAACCACATTCTCAGTAGCTTTTTTTGGTTGGTTTCTATGACACCTCCTGGGTTCCATTTTCTAAAAACACAAAAAATTCCATAAGTCTCACTCTCTATTAATTGATGTATTGGAATTTCAACTTCTACCACATCATACTATCACAACATTTCTTTCCAAAATCAACCATTTTCCATGTTCAACCATTTTTTAAAAATATAAATTTTCTTTTGAAAATCAACCCATTTAAAAAATACCACCCTGATACACTTTTTCCAAATATTTCATTTGAAATCAAATTTAACATTTTTCTAAAATCGAGAAATTGTATCAAATCATTAATAAAAATGAAATATATAATCCTAGTGGGAATTAAATCAGCTAATGAATGTCATGCTCATCTAGTTGTCCAAACCCATTACAATGAGATTCTAAATCCTATAACTGTATCCAAAACACTTATGTACCCAACTCCCAAGAAACTTGAATTTCAGAATAAGAAGGTTAGATACATATTTTTATGCTCTACATTTCAATTACCCACAATCCTAATCCTTTCTATAATCCAAACTCAATGAATATACAAGAATTTATTCAACACCAAGACCAAAAACCAATACCAAGTCATAGACCAACCAAGAATATTACCACTTGTTCCAAAAAAATCAGAAGGGCCAAGCTGGTTCCACCTGTAACATCCCTACCCTCCTCATTATCTTAAAAAGGTGGAGGAAAATTACATGGCCTTAAGATACATCCCCAAGATGCCAAAGGATGGAAATGAATGCCAAGGGATTCCTTTATAATTGGGGGATGATTTTCCCTTTTGAAAATAAAATAACCAACCAAACAAGACATAACCAAATAATCCACTACATAATGCATGATTTCAATGAAATAAAACTCAAATTAACCCATTGATATTAAAATCCAAATAAAATTGAGTACCATAGGGGAAGACTATAATACCAAAGTTCACTGCAGAAGACAAAAATCAAAGACTCCAATGACAAACTCCAAAACTCCAAACATAATCAATGCTACAACTCCCCAAAACCACCTAAATATCACGAATTACTACTAATGATGCTTGAAAAATTACCTTTTACCATGTCTTAATAAACAACATCTACAAAATAACTATTGTTCCAAAGTCTGGATGACTAATGAAACTCAATAGATTTTCACCAATGATTTCCCTACTCAGACCACTAGGATAGAAC
The DNA here is from genome assembly GCA_963277665.1 of Viscum album. Classification (NCBI taxonomy): domain Eukaryota; kingdom Viridiplantae; phylum Streptophyta; class Magnoliopsida; order Santalales; family Viscaceae; genus Viscum; species Viscum album. Next base: position 1,095,874,392 of record OY728142.1, on the reverse strand, counting down.
AAGTGATAACATTTATATGAAATAGTTTATATAAAAAATCCAAAAATAATTTTATAAATAAATATAAATAATTTCCATAGTAAAATAGTTTTCTCCAAACAATAACAAGTTCCAAGGAAAGAAACCAAACAAATCTCTAAAACCATTTCATTTGTCCCACCTTTGGCATACCCCATTGCAATCCACATATCCACATATCCACACACGCATGCTTATTTATGATAGTTCCATAATCATGGGTAGTTTCTAGTCAATCTACTAATTGGTCACAAGGTAATTAAATACCATGTGTTGTTACACCTTTTTCATTGAGCACAAGGTCATATCTTAACCAAGCCTCGTAAAGCAATATGAACACACACCCCCAAGTATGCCCAAAACCATGACAATAAAATCATGAAAAAACCATTATAATGCAAAAACCATTTCAATAAAATATCCTTTTATTGAAAGCCTTTTTCCAAAAATAGATCCAAAAAACTATTTTAAAATCAACATTTTAAAATAGTTTATCAAAGCACTTTGCACAATAATTCCACAATTTCACAAAAATCCAAAAACCATCACTAAAGAAGGTTTCTACCAAGATTTGTACAAAAATTTTACAATAAATTTAAATAAATTTAATGAATTTTAAACTAAGGATTCATATTCTAAATAGAGGAGTTTAGAGTGATGCCACATACCTTGGATTTTATGTTAACAATGAATAATGGCATGAAAATGCCGACGAAACTAGGTTGAAACTACAGAAATTCACCTTAGATATCATCCCCTATCATTAGAAAAGATAAATATAATCATATTTAGAATCAAATATCTTAGATCTATACACAGTTAATGTATATCTAAGAAACCAAGTGAGAGGTATAAGTAGATCTAAGGAAAACCATCAAGAACAACCAAGAAAGATGACTTATTATAAGAATTCGGCCTCGAATCACCAAGAGAAGCCTTAAAATAACCTATGGGTCAATGGTAGAAGCTTCCTTAGAATTTGGAGAGAGATAATATGGAGTTAGGGCCATATAAAAGGAAAATGAGAGCCTTATAGGTCAAAACGTGTGAGATCCATAATTTTAGGTTCTCACTTTTAACTTGTGCATGGTTAGGAAAACCATGCACTAATAATGCACAAACTTATGTCCCACGTAGGAACCTCACATGGTTGGATTGTACAGTTTCCAAATCGTGCACCCATAGTTTCAAATCCCATTATCTCATGTTTCATGGTTTCTCCTAGGCAGCCACACGTCTTGGACAAACCATGTGCCACCCACGAATCGTCCCTTTATCCTATGTCTCATTGTTCATGATTTTCTATTGGTGTTTCACGATTTTACCAAACCATGAACCAATATTGAACCTTTATAAAATCCCCAAAAACATTCCAAAATTTCTCCAAACTCTCCCAAACTTCACCTATATACTTTACATACTTAAAAACCATAAAGAAGTAACTATTTACTTGAAACAAGGGGTGCTACAATTATGTTGTGGAGTTATTACTATTCAAAATTGGTTCCATATCCCATGTTTCTCAAGATAATCCTCTACATGTCTATTTGTGAAATTTTCCCCATTGTCTATTTGAATTTTCTATATTCTTTGACCTAGCATCTTTTCAACTTCAATTTTATAAGATGTTATGCAATTGAACACCTCTGACTTGTGAGTGAGGACTCAAACCCATGCCATTATGCTAAAATTGTAGAGACCCGAAGCTTAATGTACAAGGACATTACATTACTTTTGCGGAATACTTATTACATAACAAAAACACACACACAAGGACCGTAATAGTTTAGTGTCTTTGGAAACTCGGAACGTAATCTTCTAATCATGGTGAAAGATCTTCAACATCTCCCATAAAGATCTTCCCTTTTTTTCTAACCTAAAACCATTCTTTATATCCTAGGGAAAAGAAAACATAAAAGGGTGAGCTCAAATGCTCAGTAAGGGTAAAAAAAAGTAAAATCAATCACATCATATTCATAAAAACATAAGATTTTGGAAATCTTAACCTGCAAAAGAGATCATAATATCATATCATGGGATAAATCATAGTAGTGAAATGAAATCCCAATAATCATAACTTAAAACATGAAACTTTGTGGCATACACACATAATCATAGAGAATCATATCTTATTAGTCAAGACTCATTGCCAAGACTATCTTAGTGGACAAAGTCCATTTCTGAACTGAGTCACCCTCGTTTCAGTCCTGTTTCACTGAACCGGTATAACCTACCGTTCCAGCCATGTCTATCTCATGAGATATAAATCTTTACCCAATGCATTGGAGGGATATATAGGTCCCACCCATCTCATAATGATACCATTCTTATGTGTGCCACAAAATCATAAACAATACATCATAGCATAACCCATGTAATAAAAATGGGAATCTTAAACAACATGACATCATAAAACAATTCATATAAGATAAAGGAAATCATAAAAATAATTCCATCACAACATAATAAAATAAATGTAATAATAGGGATGAAAACATAACCCTTTATTATCTTAGATGGAAAATAATTTTGATAAAATACTTGAACTCCATTCTTGAGGGAAATATCCTTTCAACTTCAAAAACATTTTTCCTTTCTTAACATGTCATTCAATTTTAAACTAAAAGAAGTTGATTAAAAATAAAATTGAAAACTTGTAAAGGAAGATTCTTGGAAATTTTGTTTTAAAAATCCATTCATGCCGTATAAGTTAAAAAAAACATTCTTTTCATACTTTTGTCGGAAAATTCAAAAAGGTACCTCGTACAAAAAACGACAAAAGATTCCTTTCATATCTTTTACCAAAAACTCACCAAAGGGTAAAATAGGATTTAAACAATAGTAGGTGGATGGAAATAATATTACATATTGAGGAAACATGGATGTGGATGATAAAATACACCCCAGAAAATACTAAAGTATAAACAATCTCGGATAAAAATGAGATTGTGATATTTCCCTTACCTTATGTCTGATATGCTTTGTATGTATCTGAACCTCCTGTATAATGATTTAAATAATTTCATTAACTTATTAAAGAATCATATTCATTGTTATGATATCATATATGGTTCACTTATGACTTTATATTACCCGTTCTTTTGTAAATTCCATGTTAAAGAAGCGTTTTGGGTAAAATCGTTTCATTTATCGTAGGTGTTTGGACTTGTTGTTCTTGACATTATTATTACTTATATCATGATTTACTTACTTCCATAATATAAAACATTATTTATATATCATATATATTCAGTATATATATATATATATAATAGATAGATAAATGAAATGAAACACACCGTTCATGGAGACGGTAGTCCGTACGTACGCATGAACGTTGTCTTCCTTTCCTTATTGTCTTGAATGGAAGTAAGTAGATGACATACATATATATATATATTCATAAATCCAGTAGATTTAACATGTCATATATTTCATTATTATTCATTATATATACTTTATAATCATTCATGAATGGTTAATGTGGAGAATGAATCTCATCGCGTCGTGGAGACGGTAGTCCGTACGTACGCACGAGCGATGATATCATTCCCATGGTCGTGGAATTGTGTTGAAGTGTATGTATACTATTTCAGTATCAATATCACTTTATAATAATCATATATAGTTACTCATTACACCATTATACCCATCCAATTAAGGTGGTGGCGGAAAATAGATTACACCACGGCGTGGAGACGGTATTCCGTACGTACGCACGCGCGGGGATTTCCTTTTTCCGTAGGATGGATAGAAGGTTAATTAGAGTTGTTTAATATTTATAATAACATATCAGTATATAATAAATACTGATGTTATTAATTTATCATGAAACAACTAAAGAAGAAGAAGTTGAAGAAGAAAGAAATTGAAAAAGATTGTTAATGGATATTACCTCTTTTTGACGTGCCTTCACTTAACCTCCAATTAAAGAACTAAGGATGGTCTTTAAAGAATACCAGGACCTCTAGGATGATTCTAGGGAAGTGGAGAAGAGATTTTGGTAGGGGTTGGTCGAGCTTGAATGCTCAAATTGGTGTGAGGAGGAGAGGGAGGAGGTTCCCTTTTATAAGGGAGGAGAGGGGCACCTTAGGAAAATCTCAAAATATTATTTTATATTAAGGTCAAATTCGGTTTATAATGGTTCCAAAGGGTCTTATTTTGAATCTAAAGTGGGTATGGGTATAAATCCTCTCATCCAATAGGATTTAGACAAGTTTAGGTTATTATTTTAACCTTATCAATTAGATTTAACTCTAAGTTAAATAATTTAACTTTTACTGTGTCTTTTTGTTTTCTTTCACTATATGGTTAATAAACTTACTATATCAAGCCAAAAGAACCCCAAGTTGTTTATTATTAATATATATAACCTTATCTAAGTCATTTGGCCAAACCTTAGATTTTTAGGAATAAAATAACAATTAATAATATAATATTTGTTTTAGAAACTAATTTATATCAATTTTGACACTATTTGGTACATGATTTTTATGAAATTCATAACAGAATGATAAGTTCTAAAAAAGTTACTTAAATCAACAATAACATGTCATATTAACCTATAAAATTATTTTAAGTCATAAAAAGTCTCAAATTACATTTATTTGGGGATTTATAATATCAATTATGTCAATATTTCATTAATAAGACAATTACTGCATCATCTTTGTGTCATAATAAATGATAATTATTTAATCCCTAAAAATTCTAAATAAATTCCTATGATGTAGATAATTGTATTATATTTCTGGAGACTATTCATGTTTGAAGTTTCATGAAGTTTATCACTAAATTAAAATTATTATACTTATAAGATTTAAGAAAGTGACATGTTGTCACATTCTTTGGTTTTAATAATAATTAAATTATTTTCATGGACAAAAGTCCATAAAATGAATCTAATATAACCCTTAGGTTATATGGGTCTACTTTTAGCCATCCAATAGGATTTTTCCAAGTGTTAGGGTAATTTTATAATCTTATATTTACCCTTAATTACCTGATTTACCTTTAACTATAGTAAATAAAATTTACCGTAGTTACTATTCACAATGCCCAAAAATAAAAAGTATCTTATTAAGATAATTTGTACCCACTGATTCAAAATATGGAATCCATTTTTTCAAATTCAATACACAAAAGATGCAGAAATTAAATTAAAATTAATCTCGTTGTCGAAAGAAAATGGGTTTTTCTTTAAAACATTGCAAAAGATTGAATTGATTTAACCTACGAATTCAAGGTAAAATCCATGATAATGACATACATTATATTAAATGGTAAAAATATATTCTATTTATACTTTAAAACCATTCAATATTATAATTTAACCACATAAGATATTAAGATGAAAAAAGTTGTTTTTAATTAAAATATAGCGTGTTTTTACTATTCATTAAAATGTGAAAGTTATCGGAAAAATATCAAAACTTTATCTAATGTAAATTTTTATATCCTGATTCAAAAGAAGAATTTTATTTTGTCCAATTTAACATATAAACATGTCAAAAACTATATTTAAAGTGGGTGCGCCATCAAAAGGTGGCAAAACTGCATTTTTGAAAAATACTTATTTTACCCGAAAAAATTATTTTGTTCTTATACCATGTTCTAGAAATGTGTAAGATGGATAATAATGTTATAAAATTCAAAATTTAGTTAACACTATTCATAATGGCTAATTCATAACAATATTATAATAATATATCGTTGTTTAGTAAAACCCGGTATTGCGTACAAGACACGCTATCGAGGAAGGTCGTGATTGCGTGTAATGCAAGCCAAGTCAGGGTTGCGTGTAGTGCACAACTCCTTTGTTGTTGCTTATAACAGAATCCAACCATATTTTATTTATACATTGAATATATATATATATATATATACACTCAATGTTGCGTAGAATAACTTCTATCAAACGAACTTGAAATTGTGTGTATCAAGAGCCAAGAAAAGTGTTGCGTATACTGCAAGCTAATACAGTGTTGCGTATAGCACAAGATAATCTTGGTGTGTCATACAATAGAAGATATTAATGAAATTAAAAAGAATGTATCTTATAAAATCTCGGGTTGTTACATTCTACCCCCCTTAAAATGAATTTTGCCCTCAAAATTCATCGGGGTTATAAATCGTTTATTATTCATAAAAACCCACATCGTAAAAAGAAATACCAAAACTGAACTTTAAAAACTAAAGTATGAAATATAACGGTTACCCAAATGAACTCATCACTGGGTTTCCATATAGGAGAAAATATGGACATTGAAGAGAAATATAACCTTCATGTTCTGATGGAGAGTGGTAGAGAACATGGCTATGAAAAAGCCAACAATCACAAAGCTATTGATTTGTGGTGATCTAAGGTACCATCTGATTCATCGGATATAGGGGCAGTAGGACAGCATTTTTGGTTTTTTTCAAGATCATTTCCCTAAAGTTGATGAAATTTAAATTTGAAGAAATACTTTCATGATTTTGGTATAGTCTCACAGTTTTTCATTCTTTGGACAATTTCCACTTCATCTCTTAAAGAAATGAAGTTGAATTTGTCATTCGTGATGTGTTAGCAGATCATGTGATAGAATGATGGGTCATTCCATCTATCTCAAACAAAAGGTTAGAAAAGTTATCAAAAAATACATGAGTCCATCTATAGTGAGATTAATCTTATATAGTTCCTAAAATGGACTTATACTGCTTAATATAATAAAACTAGTTTCTACTAAATAGGGACTTCCTATAGGCCAGTGGTAGGCGAAAAAGGCCAGTCGCACTTCGGTTGTGGGTTCGATTCCCACAGCCTTGTCCGACGTGATGGGTTGTCGCCCGTCCTGCAGGTTGTCCTTTTTCTAAAACTACATTACTATAAAATCCCATCAGTAATATCGAAAAAAGTTCTATCCTTAAACAATACTTAGCATATGTCCAACATAATCCATTCCAATATTTAGGCTTATCTAAAATACTTCGGTCCAAGCTCATAGTATAAAGAAAACGATTACTTGAAATTTCATCAACCAAGCATGTGAATACCATCATTTATCCCCCATATATATAGATATTGTTGGTCACATTCCAATCATGTGAATACCTTAATCATGTATTCTCTTGAAAAAAAATGAATACCCATTGAACCATAGTGAAAACTTGAATGCAGTTAAAAGTTAACACTTTCCACATACCAAAATCCTAAAAATTCTATATACTCAAACCATGATATCACTTAGTCCTTATATCAATCATGAGCTCATGAATACTGTTAAACATTTCGTTTTCTCGTTTTCCCTTCATTATGCGCATATCATCTTATTTCCAAAAATATCTCAATCACTTTGAATACCACATTAGACCAATACATAAATATTCCAATACTCCATGATACAACATTATTTTGGAATCCCATTACATAAACACTTAATCATTCCACCACATCATTGTCATATTCAACATCGCTAATAGTGATCGCATATGACTTCCCTTTGTCCTTTGCCTTAAGCGGTTTCTCATGTCGATCATCACTAACCCTTGGATTAGGGCATTTATTAGCATAATGACCCATTTCCTTTCACTTGAAGCATTGAAGTGTTGGTGGTGCGTTCTCTACAGTGTTTGCTTTATTCACATCATTAGAAACCCTTTTTCTATTACTTCGACACTCAGCTGCTCGATGACCTTCTTTTCCACACTTAAAACATTTTCTATTCCCTTTAAGACAATCTCCACCATGCTTCTTTCCACACTTTGTGCATAAGGAAACATTCATCTTCTTTTCACCATTATTCTGAGATTTTTCCTTGAACTCCATCTTTCATTTATTATCAAAACCATGAGATGGATATGTAACACCAACTTCAATTTCTACCTTGATAGCACAACGCACAATTTCTTCATAGCTACTGAAGTCTCTTATAGATAATGCCCTTCGAAGACTTGGTTTTAAGCCACTGAAAAATTGATCAACTTTAATTTCAGGTTGGATGATAATGCCAGATGCATACCTTGCAAGTCTTGTAAAATTCGCTTCGTATATACCAACAGATTCATCATCCTTCTGCTTCAGCTCAAGAAACTCCTTTTCTATCTTTGTTTGAAGAATACGAGGGAAGTACTTACTGAAAAACAAGTTCTTGAACTTGTCCCATTCCATGGACTCAATTTCATCTCTTGGCCTCATATTCTTGATAAGATTCCACCATTGATCAGCTTCACCTTCCAAACGATATACTGCTAAGATGACTTTATCATGTTCAGAACATTGAAGAACTGAAAATATCTTTTCAGTGGTACTGATCCATTGTTCAGCAACAAGTGGATCGGAAGACCCACTGAAAGAAGGTGGACGTTGCCTCATGAAGGACTCAATAGAATATTGTTCCCTTCTCTGCTCATTTGGAAGTCTATAATGATTCATAGCTTGTGTAAGTATAGTAATAAGATTTTGCACTCCATCTCCCATAACACTTGTTTGTTCAGGAGGAAAATCATTGCATTGTCCATTACAGTGATCAACACGGTTCCTTCGGGTTCCAGCCATCGTCTAAAACCCAAAAAGAATAGTGTGAGAGGCAAAAATAATGCTAGGGAAAACAACATAGTAAAGGGGGAGTACCCTTAATATCTGACATCTTAGGTTAAATTCTAAGATCGTTACCGTAGTTCTAGGACTATATCCTATACATATACTTATCCTTAGGGACATCCCTAGACATACCTTAGTAATATCTCTAGGGATCTCACTAACGTTTTCGCATCCTAGTTTCCAAAGGTTGACTAAACCTTTCCTCTGATACCAACTGTAGAGAACCGAAGCTTAACGTACAAGGACATTACATTACTTTTGCAGAATACTTATTACATAACAAAAACACACACACAAGGACCGTAATAGTTTAGTGTCTTTGGAAACTCGGAACGTAATCTTCTAATCATGGTGAAAGATCTTCAACATCTCCCATAAATATCTTCCCTTTTTTTCTTACCTAAAACCTTTCTTTATATCCTGGGGAAAAGAAAACATAAAAGGGTGAGCTCAAATGCTCAGTAAGGGTAAACAAAAGTAAAATCAATCACACCATATTCATAAGAACATAACATTTTGGAAATCTTAACCTGGAAAAGAGATCATAATATCATAACATGGGATAAATCATAGTAGTGAAATGAAATCCCAATAATCATAACTTAAAACATGAAACTTTGTGGCATACACACATAATCATAGAGAATCATATCTTATTAGTCAAGACTCATTGCCAAGACTATCTTAGTGGACAAAGTCCATTTCTGAACGGAGTCACCCTTGTTTCAGTCCTGTTTCACTAAACCGGTATAACCTACCGTTCCAGCCATGTCTATCTCATGAGATATAAAATCTTTACCCAATGCATTGGATGGAGATATAGGTCCCACCCATCTCATAATGATACCATTCTTATGTGTGCCACAAAATCATAAACAATACATCATAGCATAACCCATGTAATAAAAATGGGAATCTTAAACGTCATGACATCATAAAACAATTCATATAAGATAAAGGAATTCATAAAAATAATTCCATCACAACATAATAAAATAAATTTAATAATAGGGATGAAAACAGAACCCTTTATTATCTTAGATAGAAAATAATTTTGATAAAATACTTGAACTCCATTCTTGAGGGAAATATCCTTTCAACTTCAAAAACATTTTTCCTTTCTTAACATGTCATTCAATTTTAAACTAAAAGAAGTTGATTAAAAATAAACTTTAAAACTTTTAAAGGAAGATTCTTGGAAATTTTGTTTTAAAAATCCATTCATGCCGTATAAGTTAAAAAAACATTTTTTCGTACTTTTGTTGGAAAAGTCAAAAAGGTACCTCGTACGAAAAACGACAAAAGATTCCTTTCATATCTTTTACCAAAAACTCACCGAAGGGTAAAATAGGATTTAAACAATTGTAGGTGGATGGAAATAATATTAAATATTGAGGAAACATGGATGTGGATGATAAAATACACCCCAGTAAATACTAAAGTATAAACAATCTCGGATAAAAATGAGATTGTGATATTTCCCTTACCTTATGTCCGATATGCTTTGTATGTATCCGAACCTCCTGTATAATGATTTAAATCATGTCATTAACTTATTAAAGAATCATATTCATTGTTATGATATCATGTATGGTTCACTTATGACTTTATATTACCTGTTCTTTTTTAAATTCCATGTTAAAGAAGCGTTTTGGGTAAAATCGTTTCATTTATCGTAGGTGTTTGGACTTGTTGTTCTTGACATTATTATTACTTATATCATGATTTACTTACTTCCAGAATATAAAACATGATTTATATATCATATATATTCTGTATATATATATATATAATAGATAGATAAATGAAATGAAACACATTGTTCATGGAGACGGTAGTCCGTACGAACGCATGAACGTTGTTTTCCTTTCCTTATTGTCTTGAATGGAAGTAAGTAGATGACATACATATATATATATATACATAAATCCAGTAGATTTAACATGTCATATATTTCATTATTATTCATTATATATACTTTATAATCATTCATGAATGGTTAATGTGGAGAATGAATCTCATCGCGTCGTGGAGACGGTAGTCCGTACGTACGCACGAGCGATGATATCGTTCCCATGGTTGTGGAATTGTGTTGAAGTGTATGTATACTATTTCAGTATCAATATAACTTTATAATAATCATATATATTTACTCATTACACCATTTTACCCATCCAATTAAGGTGGTGGTGGAAAATAGATTACACCACGGCGTGGAGACGGTATTCCGTACGTACGCACGCGCGGTGATTTCCTTTTTCCGTAGGATGGATAGAAGGCTAATTAGAGTTGTTTCATATTTATAATAACATATCAGTATATAAGAAATACTTATGTTATTACTTTATCATGAAACAACTAAAGAATAAGAAGTTGAAGAAGAAAGAAATTTAAAAAGATCGGTAATGGATATTACCTCTTTTTGACGCACCTTCACTTAACCTCCACTTAAAGAAATAAGGATGGTATTTGAAGAAGACCAGGACCTCTAGGATGATACTAGGGAAGTGGATAAGAGATTTTGGCAGGGTTTGGGCGAGCTTGAAATCTCAAATTGGTGTGAGGAGGAGAGGGAGGAGGTGCCCTTTTATAAGGGAGGAGAGGGGCACCTTAAGAAAATCTCAAAATATTATTTTATATTAAGGTCAAATTCGGTTTATAATGGTTCCAAAGGGTCTTATTTCAAAGCTAAAGTGGGGATGGGTCTAAATCCTCTCATAAAATAGGATTTAGACAAGTTTAGGTTATTATTGTAACCTTATCAATTAGATTTAACTCTAAGTTAAATAATTTAACTTTTACCGTGTCTTTTTGTTTTCTTACACTATATGGTTAATAAACTTACTATATCAAGCCAAAAGAAACCCAATTTATTTATTATTAATATATACAACCTTATCTAAGTCATTTGGCCGAACCTTAGATTTTTAGGAATAAAATAACAATTAATAATATAATATTTGTTTTAAAAACTAATTTATGTCAATTTTGACACTATTTGGTACATGATTTTTATGAAATTCATAACAAAATGATAAGTTCGAACCAAGTTACTTAAATCAACAATAACATGTCATATTAACCTAAAAAATTAGTGTAAGTCATAAAAAGTCTCAAATTACATTTATTTGGGCATTTATAACATCAATTATGTCAATATTTCATTAATAAGACAATTACTGCATCATCTTTGTGTCAAAATAAATGATAATTATTTAATCCCTAAAAATTATAAATAAATTCCTATGATGTAGATAATTGTATTATATTTCTATATACTATTCATGTTCGAAGTTTCATGATTTTTATCACTAAATTAAAATTATTATACTTATAAGATTTAAGAAAGTGACATGTTGTCACATTCTTTGGTTTTAATAATAATTTAATTATTTTCATGGACAAAAGTCCATAAAATGAATATAATCCGACCCTTAGGTTATATGGGTCTACTTTTAGCCATCCAATAGGATTTTTCCAAGTGTTAGGGTAATTTTATAATCTTTTATTTACCCTTAATTACCCGATTTACCTTTAACTATAGTAAATAAAATTTACCGTAGTTACTATTCACAATGCCCAAAAATAAAAAGTAGATTATTAACATAATTTGGACCCACTAATTCCAAATATGGAATCCATTTTTCCAAATTCAATACACAAAATATGCATAAATTAAATTAAAATTAATCCCGTTGTCGAAAGAAAACGGGTTTTTCTTTAAAACATTGCAAAAGATTGAATTGATTTAACCTACGAATTCAAGGTAAAATCAATGCTAATGACATACATTATATTAAATGGTAAAAATATATTATATTTATAATTTAAAACCATTCAATATTATAATTTAACCACATAAGATATTACGATGAAAAAAGTTGTTTTTAATTAAAATATAGCGTGTTTTTACTATTCATTAAAATATGAAAGTTATCGGAAAAATATCAAAACTTTATCTAATGTAAATTTTTATATCCTGATTCAAAAGAAGAATTTTATTTTGTCAAATTGAACATATAAACATGTCAAAAACTATATTTAAAGTGGGTGCGCCATCAAAAGGTGGCAAAACTACATTTTTGAAAAATAATTATTTTACCCGAAAAATTTATTTTGTTCTTATACCATGTTCTAAAAATGTGTAAGATGAATAATAATGTTATAAAATTCAAATTTTAGTTAAAACTATTCATAACAGCTAGTTCATAACAATATTATAATAATATATCATTGTTTAGTAAAACCCGGTATTGCATACAAGACACGCTATCGAGGAAGGTTGCGATTGCGTGTAATGCAAGCCAAGTCAGGGTTGCGTGTAGTGCACAACTCATTTTTTGTTGCGTATAACAGAATCCAACAATATTTTATTTAAACATTGAATATATATATATATATATACACACTCAATGTTGCGTAGAATAACTTTTATCAAACGAACTTGAAATTGTGTGTAACAAGATCCAAGAAAAGTGTTGCGTATACTGCAAGCTAATACAGTGTTGCATATAGCATAAGATAATCTTGGTGTGTTGTACAATAGAAGATATGAATGAAATTAAAAAGAATGTATCTTATAAAATCTTGGGTTGTTACAAAAATCATCAATTAAGAGAACATAATATCTCCTCCCATCAATATATATTGGTGATATTGGTCTTCAAACATCAATATGCACCAAATCAAGCACTTTTGCTGATCATTTATCATTTTCCTTATAAGTCTTTTGAATGATCTTCCTTTTTTGAAAAATATCACATGTATGGGTACGATCATGTGATGACCTAGGGAGGTCTTGAGCATCATCAAATTTTACCAGATCTTTTAATAATGTCTTGCTAAAATGACCATGGAATTTATGCTATAACTTTTTTTTATTCCTTAGAAAAATCATATATCTTCATCTCCGCTTACAAGGTAGATATTCCATTTCATATGATTTCCCTAAAAAACAAATTCACCATATTTTTACTTCATGATACGTAATTTCTTTGAGATTATGTAATTTCCTGAGTAACATAGTTGACTTACACTTAAAAGGTTGTGAGTAAGACCTTCAACCGCCAAGACATCTACATGTCTAATGTATTTTCCCCCAAATGTGGCTTTTGTTGAGACAATAATTCTCAGGACTTAATCATTACCAAATATTATAATACCTTCCTTATCATATCTAGTTCCGATCACCAGTTCCTTGTTTCCTATCATATGATAGGTTCACCCACTATCAATGATCCATATTCCAGTGTGATCTAATGCTTTCAAATCAATATATGAAACCACTAACTGTTCAACTATCTTATTTTTGGTCCATGTTTTTTTCATACCCAGTACAGATTGATAATTTTTATCTTCCTATAATTATGATGGAGAAGCATCATCTTACAATGCTATAAACTAATTTTTCATTTTTAGCTCATTTGATGCAACATAGAGTTGCTTCTTATGACCACATTCAATCTATTTCGGTATATTTCTCTACATTACTGTTGAGAAATATATATCCATGTGCTATAATCCTCCATACCTAAAATATTTACCATCAAATGATGTTATGGAATATTGAGATTTGTATAAATGCCTCTGTTGGTTTAGTTCCCTTCAATATTGCTTGGTTTTGGAATATATATTGTATGAGTTTTCCATATTTCCACAATAATAACATAACATGTGGGGTTTATTCCTATGTGGTAATACTTCACTACTATTTTTCCCTTGGGTTATCTAAATATTCTAGTTCTGATTCATACCCAAATAAATATTCATCCTCAGAGTGGGAACTGGTGGTCTAAATTCAACCATTACTTCTTTCTATTTGTGATCAAACCCTAAACCATCTATATCATTGTGATCAATTATTTTCCTTTCAAAAAACTCATTTTTCTATTTCACTGGAATGTTGAATTCTAATTTTACTTTTTCTATTTCCTTTGTAACATGCTTTTTTAGAATCAAGAGTTTCTCCTAATATTTCACTTTCCTATGCATACTAATAACTTTCTCTTTATGTTCTTCAATATGTTTTCTTTTGAATCTTCCAATATTAGTCAAACTATAAATCTCTATTTTTTTCTTCAATTTTGGGTTTTTACTCAACAATATTTTTAGAGTTATCTATCATTGAATATTCAAGATTTTCAATTTTATCCTCTAGCTTAGACTTTTCTTTTTTCTTCTTTTTCATATAGAGTTTGTCATCATTAAACAACTTGTTGGCTTTATTTATTTTGGATCTCTAAATGTCTATCTCTTTAATTATGACTTCCAATTAGACCTAAATATTAACTTTTTCTTTGACTTCTCCTTCTTTATTGTCACTATCTTTCCTTATTTAGGAATTTTGGACAACTTCCACTATAGCGTATGCTTCATGATCTTTATAGTCCTCCAATTCATCATACCTTAGATTTATTGGTCAAAAATCCCTCAATGTATCATGGAAGAATTTTTCGGTTGCTTGTGTTTGTTGAAAATATAGGTTTTTATGGTTAATTGTCAAGTTTTATAGATGTTTTTAACAATCCATGTTGATAAAGAACCATGAAAAAAGAATGGAAGATGTGGAGGTGGTACAAAAGAACAGATACAAGGTGGCACCATTTTCCAGTGTTTGCCAAATTTTTGGGTCCAAAATTTGGATTTTGTTGAGCATTACGAAATATGGATTTTCCTAAAGATCTCATCAAAATATGGTAAAGACAAGAGTTTCACGATGATAGGCTTCATGGATTGGATTTCACAATGACAAGAAGAATTTTTATGGTGTTCTTCGAGATTACGATGAGCTTCGCGAATGGAAGAGTTGAAGTGAAATTCCAGGGAGCTTAGTGGTAGTGGTGTGAATTAATTGATGGAATGCTCCGTGATTACGATGATCTCTAAGATCCAAAAATTGTCATGGTGCTTCACTCTTTTGACAGAATTTTGGTGGAAATTTCGGAGCTTCATGATTTGAGATGACATGGCACTGACATCGCGTAGAAGGTTCGAGGGTCAGTGGAATCACCTATAAATAGGCCTCGACCCCCTCAAAAGAAGTAGAGAGTTTTCAAAGAAAATATTTTTCTCTCACCTCGAGAAGGTGGTTCGTGAAGGCAGTGTACTTTGTGAAAGGAAGGAGCTTCATGGAGGCTAATTTAGCTCCGCGAAAGTTGTGTGCTCTATGTTAGCTCCGTGAGCTTCGTGAAAAAATTTTCTCTACGATGACTTGAACTCCATGATGGCCTGATCTCTATGAAGGAGTGAGCTTCACAAAAAGGCAGAGACCTCGTGAAGTCTTGTTTGAGCTTCACGAAATTGGGAGCTTCGCGAAGTAGGGTGATTTACGAAGGTACTTCCAAAAGGTTGGTTCCCAGTGGTCAGGGGTAGAGAGGTATTCATCAATGGATGAAATTTGGACGTCAATAGATAATCTACATACAGGGGAGGATGCATTCATTAGTGGTAATGAAGAGACCTACAGGTCTATAAACTGTGAGTGGATCTTCTAAAGAAGTAGTGAGCACACTTCAGTTGAGAGATTAGTGAGTTCTCAAATTGTGAGTGGTTGTAAACTAGGAGGGACAGTGAGTCCTCTTCGAACTTGTAAATAGTAGTGCGCTTATAGTGGATTTGGTATATCAGCACACTGCCAGTGTATGCTCCTTGGACGTAGCCCAGTGAGGGTGAACCAAGTAAAAAGTGGTCTGTCATGTGAATTCTTTAAGTTCCATTCATACTCTGCAATGGGAGGGAGAGAGAAGAGGTTTTTGTCTAACAACAAAATAAGATTGAAGGGGAAGTTGTTTTAATCTATCATACCCTGATTCACCCCTCCCCCTCCCCCTCTTAGGGTATCTATCCTTTTGGACCTAACAATTGGTATCAGAGGCAGGTTGATATCAGTGTCTCTCTCTCAAATGGAGGTCACCAATCACAAAGGGATTCTGATCTTCGACAGGAACAATTTCTAGATATGGAAGAATCAGATGTAACACTACTTCTTATATTTGGGAATGGATTTGTTCATAGCAGCGATGCATGGCCTAACATCCAATATTAATAGTTGTGCATTATCAGAAGCTGAGCGTAGATAATTGGACGCAGATGCCAAGGGAATTAATGCTTTAGGGGAGCCCTATCCAATTCTATCTATATGAAGGTAATTTCATGAAAAACATCACATTTCATGTGGGAAAATCTATTGAATATATATGAAGGAGATATAAAGGTTAGAGAGGCAAAGCTGCTAGTGTTTTGGAACAAGTATGAAGATCTAATAATGGACCCGAATGAGTCTATTGATGGATTCTTTGACAGGGTAAATGTTGTATTGGAAGAAATTAAAGGTCTTGGAGAAGTTATTGAAGACATAAAGATTGTGAAGCACATCTTGAGGAAGCTTCAACCTTGGTTCAATCTGAAAGTTTCAGTTTTTGAAGATAAAGACCCAAAAGAGGTATCATTGGGTAACCTGCATAGCACCCTTGTTGCATATGAAATGAGAAATGATGATAACAATGTTGTGGGAAAGGGGAAGTCCAAAGAGGTGGAATTCAAGTCCATGAAGAAGTTCACTATTGAAGATTATCAAGAAGGAGAAGAGACAAATGAAGTGATTTCATTCCTCTCCTCAAACCTTTAAAGAGGAAAAGGATAGTTTAAAAGGAAACTTCCACTTGCTTGTTTTTGATGTGTAAAGGTTGGACATATTGCGTCAAGGTGCCCCAAAAAGTTCCAAGAGGATGATGATGTCGATGAAATTGACATTCCTAAGAAGAATTCTTCATCCTATGGGAAAGTAAAGAAATGGTTCAAGATAAATTTCTTTAAGAAGAAGAACCTTCTTTAAAAAGAATGTGAAAGTTTAGACGAGTCTGAGGTTGATGAGTTTGAAGAGATTGAGAACTATAGAGATAGTGGAGAAAATGATATGGCAGAAGTTGTCAGTAGTTCTCAGAATAAGAATGAAACTGAAGCTAAAGATGAAGTCTAGGGAATAGTTGGTATGGAAGCTAAGTTAGAGGCTGCTCTTGAGGTGATAGATGTTTGGAGAGCCAAAACAAATAAATCCAACAAAGTTGTTCATGACGCCAAACTCTATATGCAGCAGCAGAAAGAAGAAAATTCTTAGTTGATGGAATAAATTGAGAAACTCAAGTCATCAACACCAAAGGACTCAGAATCAATTAGTGAGTTCAAAATCAATATTGAAGAAAAGAAAATGGAGATATATGGATTGAATAACACAATGAAAGATCAAATGAAGCTTATTGAATAACTTGAAGGATAATTTTTTGGTTTGCGGAAAAATTTTAAGGATCAAGAAAAAATTTTGACTCATACTAGGACATCAGGAAAGAAGATCACTCAAAAAACTAAGAAGTTAAAAGTGGAGAATAGTAGTTCAGCATAAAGGAAGCATCAATTATGTTCAGATGCTAAGGCCAATGGGGGCCTTGATTGAAAGCAGAATGCTGTGAAAACTGAAGTCAAACCACAAGAACCTTTTCTGAGATTGAAGGTAGTTTTGGGCACAAAGAAGAATCAGAATATTCAGAGATCCCAGGAGGAAACTAGCAGTACAGAAGTGACATGAAGTAATTCACCTTATATCAGGTGTTACTATTGTGTAAATATGGGTCATTCACAGTATTTGTGTTTCATATCCAAGAGATATCTAAGGGCATAAGAAAAGAGGTGGTAGCCAAACAGAGAATATTTCTCTAGAACATACTTCAAAGTACACTGTTTTTGGTGAGGAGGATTTGGGTACATGGCTAGGTACTATACTTAGACCATAAATAGGAATGTGCCAAAGCTGAGTCAAAATGTTATCAAGTAGCAGATCAATGAACCAATAGGTGAGTTGAAAAGGAAAAATAGATTTGCATCTTTACAATATGAAGCTGGTCCATTATTTTCTAAGAAAGATCAAAAGTCTCAATCCATGCTGAGTGAGAAGGCAAAAATATATACCAAGAAGAAAAGGGATGAGAAGGTAGTAGTGGCAGAAATTTCCCTTAAAGCATCAGATCCCTCTGGTGTGTGGATCCTTGATAGCGGCTACACATCTCACATGACAGGTAATAAGGATCTTGTTATAAGAGTAATATATGACAAAGAAAAAGTTTTCAAGTTTGTAAATGATGAAGGACTAAATATTATTGGCTCAGTAAAGTCCATGTTTGGGGGTAAAGAGATGATATGTGCTGATGTATTAGTTGTATAAGGCCTCAGTCACAATTTGCTCAGTGTTAGTCAACTATGTGACTCAGGACATTCTATAAGGTTTACTAAGAAGATGTGTATCATAAAAGGAAGAGACGTGGCTATAGTTCTATAGGAAAAAGGGACAAAGGGGAATCTCTACCTGGTAAGTGGAGAATAAGATGTGTGCTTTATGTCCAGAGAGAAAGAAAACAAGTTGTGGCATAAACGACTTGGTCATTTATGCCAACTATCCCTAGAAGATTTGGTAAAGTGTGATGCAGCAAGAGACCTCCCTAATCTATCACGTGATCATACTCACATGTGTGATGCATTACAATAAGGGAATATCAACAGAAATACGTATAAGGTAAAGGAAAATAAGTCAACAAGAGTGCTCGAATTGGTGCATGCTGATGTTTGTGGTTCTATCACACCAAGAGCAATTGACGGAAATAGGTACTATGTTCTTTTCATTGATGACTATAGTAGAATGGCATGGGTATTTGTTATTTCCCATAAGTATGATGTGTTCAGCTGCTTAAAATAGTACTGGAGGGAGTGTGAAAGGATTATTGGATAGAAAATTATGAAGTTTCATACTGATAATGGTACGGAATTCACAAACAGTCGGGTGGAAGACTATCTCGAGAAACACAGGATAAGGCATCAAGTTTCCTCAATGAGAACTCTCCAATATAATGGTGTCGTTGAAAGAAGAAATTGGATCATCAACAACATGCCTAGAATGATACTCAAAGAAAAAGGCCTACCAGATAAATTTTGGAAGGAATTCATTTTGACATCAGTCTACATTTCTAACAGGGCTCTGTTGTGTCCAAAGGAAGGAAAGACTTCGTACGAGATGTGGTATGGAAAGAAGCCAACAGTGAAATATTTTCGAATATTTGGAAGTAATTTTTTTATCCTCAATAAGGAAAAACATAGGAAATATGAGTCACGAGGAGATGAAGGGATATTCCTTGGCTACCCAGTAAAATGCAAAGCATAGAAATGCTTTAACCAAAGGCTGGGAAAAGTAGTTGAGAGAAATTATGTCACTATAGTGAAGAATGAGGAGATCATTAAACAGTGCAGTGAACAATTTCCTAATAAAGTGATGAGGAGTAAAGCAACACAGGGGGAGAAGAAGTGGTTGATGTTGATTCAGAAGAAGATATTGATGATGAGCATGAGGAAGTAAAATCTGTATCTGCACAAAATCCAAAGAGTCGAGCTGAAATTGACAGGTGGAATATCATTGGTGATCAGTCAGCTCCAGTTCAGACAAGGAGAATGAAATCACTGCATAATACATATTTCATATCTCAGGTTGAGCTTAAGTGCTTCACTGATGCAGCTGGAGATGAAAACCAACTTCAGGAAATGAATGAAGAGCTTGATCGGATTGAGAAAAACCAGACATGGGAGATTGTTTCGAGGCCAGTAAATAAGAATGTCATCAGGACTAAATGGGTCTATCACAACAATATTAATGAAGATGTTATAGTGATTTGGAACAAAGAATGTCTAATAATCAAAGGATACTCCCAGATAGAAGGAATATATGTTGATGAGACATTTTCACTAGTTGTGAGACTAGAGACAATCAGATTATTCCTAGGTATTTCAGTGCACTAGAAGTTCAATGTTTTCTAGATAGACGTAAAATCTACGTTTTTTAATAGGGTTCTAGAGGAAGAGGTGTATATAGAGAAGCCAAATGGTTTTCACATTCATGATGATGAGAACAAGGTTTACAGATTAAAGAAGGTATTGTATTGGTTGAAACAAGAACCAAGAGCATGGTACTCAAGGCTTGATCAATACTTGAAGAAGCTTGGTTTCTAGCATGGGGGAGTTGATTATAATATCTATTTCAACAAAAATAGTAATCAAAGGATGATGGTCCTGGTTTATGTCGATGATATAATATTTGGCAGATCAGATGAAGCTCAATGCAGACAGTTCTCTGAATTCATGAAAAGTGAGTTTGAAATGTCAATGATTAGAGAGCTAACATTTTTCCTTGGTCTACAGGTGACATAAGGAAAGAATGGAACATTCATTTCTCAATCCAAATATTCAAAGGAGGTTTTGAGAAGAATTGGAATGGAAAATTCCAACGAGATAAAGACTTTGGTTGCTACCCGGATGAAACTGTCCAAATATGAGTATGGAAATGTAGTTAATATCATAGAATACAGGTAAACCATCAGAAGTTTGCAATACTTGACTACGACAAGGCCTGACATTGTATTTCCTACATGTCAAGAAGAGATATATCATAGTAATCTAAAGGAAATCCAAATGCTTTCCATGAAAATAATACATCAGTATATCAAGGGAATGATGAATTTCGGCCTACAATATAGTGACAAATTTTAGTCAGAATTACTGGGATATACTGATGCAGATTGGTCCAGTTCAGCAGATGACAGGAAATCAATGTTAGGAGGTACTTTATATCTTGGCGTATTTTGTTTTTATTGGATAATCAAGAAGAAAGATTTCATTTCATTGAGCACCGCAAAAGTTGAGTATATTGCAGCCACTCAAGCTTACACACAGTTATTGTGGATAAATCAGCAACTTGATGATATGGGTGTTGAAGTGAAATATCTGATCGGAATCCAGTGCGATAACTCAAGTGATATAAATCATAGAAAAAATATCATCCATCACTCAAGGACAAATAACATTTAGATAATGTATCATTTTTTCAAGGAGAAGGTTGATTATGGAATTTTGAAGTTGGAGTATGTGCCTACAGAACTACAGGATGCATACATTCTGACAAAGGCCTTACCCAAGGAAGATTTTGAGAGGAATCGACTGGATCTGGGAGTTCAGTCAACTCCCCACACTTGAACAAGTTTGGATGTGGGACCCCCCCCCCCTCCGAGGTATGGTATGTTTTTCTCTACTGTTTTAATATGTCCTCTTTCCAATGTCTTAGACCACAGAGGAGTGTCATTTGGTTTTGTTGTCAAAGGGGGAGAAATAGTTACTCCTCGAGGGGGAGAAATTTTGGCTAATGAAGGGAGAAAATGTCTTTGTCAAAGACATGCACAGGTGGAGCAGTGAGATATGGGGAGATCAATGAGATAGTGGGAGAGTTTTTAAATATGACGATGCTAGAAGTGATCGATAAAAGAATAGATATCACGATAGCTGAGGATCATGATAAAAGCAGAACAGTGATGTTGGAATTATGTGAGAAGGTTTCCATCTATCACCAATTGGTATCAGTGTGGTATCAACAATGTGAATCAGTTTGGAAATTTCTATCATTTGGGTGTCAGAAGTTGGTGGCAGAAATGAAGTGATTTATTGATGATATTTTGATTTACTCTTGTTTCTCATGACTAGCATTGCTCATGTGGGATTAGAGTATGTGGTGAGTGAATCTTTTGTATCTATTTGAATATAAAGAGACAAAGGATGGGTGATGATGCAAACAGCTTCAGAGAGGTATCAAAGTGAATAGAATCATTATGAGAAGAGTTTTCATCAAACCCAAAGGGGGATATTGTTGGGAAAAAATCCATCAAGGTATCATTGCATCATTTTTGGGTTTCTTATGTTTGTAGAAAATGTAGGATTACATGGTGAATTTTTGAGTTCTATAGATTTTTTTAACAATCCATGTTGACAAAGAACCATGACAAAGTAATGTAAGATCTAGAGGTGGTACAAAAGAATAGATACAAGGTGGTGCCATTTTCTAGTGTTTGCCAAATTCTTGGGGTCCAAAATTTGGATTTTGGTGAGCATTGCGAAAAATTATTGGGGTCCAAAATTTGGAGTTTGGTGAGCATTGAGAAATATGTATTTTTTTGAAGATCTCATCAAAATATGGAAAAGACAAGAGTTTCACTAAGATAGGCTTCATGGATTGGATTTTGCGAAGACAAGAATAATTTTGACGGTGTTCTTCGTGATTATGATGAGCTTCGTGAATGGAAGAGTTGAAGGGAAATGTAAGGGAGATTCGTGTTGGAAGCACGAAGTAATTGAAAGAACACTCTGTGATTATGATAATCTCTACGATCCAAAAATTTCCATCGTGCTTCTCTATTTTGACATAATTTCGCCAGAAATTTTGGAGCTTCAAGATTTGAGATGACGTGGAGCTGACATCGCTTGGAAGGTTCGAGGGTCGGTGGAATCAGCTATAAATAGGCCCCCACCCCCTCAAGAAAAGTAGAGAGTTTTTGAAGAAAATATTTTTCTCTCGGCTTGTGAAGGTGGTTCGTGAAGGCAGTGTGCTTCGTGAAAGGAAGGAGCTTCACAACTGCTAATTTAACTCCACGAAAGTTGTGTGCTCCGTGTTGGATCAGTGAGCTTCATGAAGGAAATCACTCTGTAATGAATTGAGCTCTGCGATGGGCTAAGATTTGCGAAGTCAAGAGCTTTGTGAAAAGGTAGGTACTTTGCAAAGTCTTGTTTGAGCTTCACAAAATTGGGATCTTCACGAAGTAGGGTGCTTTGCGAAGGTACTTCCCAAAAGTGGGTTCCCAGTGGTCGAGAGAAAAGGGGTATTCATCAGTGGGTGAAATTTGGACTTCAATAGAGCATCTACATATATTGGAGGATGCATTAATTGGTGGTAATGAAGAGACCTATAGGTCTATAAACTATGAGTGGATCTTCTGAAGAAGCAGTGAGTTCTCAAATTGTGAGTGGTTGTAAACTAGGAGGGACAGTGAGTCCATTTTGAACTTGTAAACAGCAGTTCACTTATAGTGGTTTTGGTACAGCATCACAACGCTGGTGTATGTTCCTTGGACGTAGCCTAGTGAGGGTGAACCAAGTAAAAATTGTTGTTTCATGTGCATGGTTTAAGGTTCATTCATACTCTACAATAGGAATGAGAGAGAAGAGGGTTTTTTCTAATAGCAAAACAAGATCGAAGGAGAAGTTGTTTTAATTTTTCATATCTAGACTAGTGGACCTAACAAGATTCTTTTGAACTGTCATCTTCTTTTGGAATAATATTCTTTATTTTGAAGAAATTTATCTTATTACTCCTACCTTTAAAATTGATTGAATACTTATTCCCATGAATTTCATCATTTTCTTCATCATCATCTTGAAACTTCTTAGGGAACTTTTTTGCAAGATGTCCAATCATTCCACATTAAAAGCATGTAAGTGGAAGTTTCCCTCTGAACTTTCCTCTTCCACTTTGTAGATTTGAGGATAGAATTGGCATGATATCAATCACTTTTTCCTTCTCTTAACTATCTTCA
Organism: Viscum album; assembly: GCA_963277665.1. Taxonomy (NCBI): domain Eukaryota; kingdom Viridiplantae; phylum Streptophyta; class Magnoliopsida; order Santalales; family Viscaceae; genus Viscum; species Viscum album. The sequence goes on along the minus strand of OY728142.1, from coordinate 1,095,850,347 downwards.
CAAGTGATATTCTTTATGGCCTAAATTCAACTTATTTGGACTTCCCCTTTTTTATAGCATTGTTATCATCATTTCTCATCTTGTATGCAATAAGATTACTATGAAAGCTATCCAATTTTTTCTCCTTAAGATCTTTATCTTCCAATATAGAAACTTTCAAATTAAACCAATGTGGTATTTTTTTCAATATGAACTTAACAATAATTATATCTTCAATAATTTCTCTGAGACCATGCATGTCTTCCACAACAATATTCACCCAGTCAAAAAATGCATCAATATATTCATTAGGATTTATTCTCAGATCCTCATACTTGTTCCATAGAACCAACATTTTTTCTTCTCTCACTTTTGATTCACCCTCATAAATATTTGGAAACTTTTATCACATATATTATGATGACTTACATGACATTGCCTTTGTATATATTTCATTGGATAGAAATCCTCCTAAAGTATTGATTCCTTTGGCATCAGCATCTAATTATATGTGTTCTTCTTCTAAAAAAACATTATTATTTATAATTTCATAAATAACATTCATTTTAGTTGTAAATACATCCATACACAATGATAGAAAGAAGTGTTTCATTATATTATTCCATGGATAAAAAAATTTTCCATCAAAGATCAGAATCCCTTTATGATTAACACCTTTAATTTATTCAAATGAGAGAGAACCAATGACTTTAATCCTTTAGCTCTGATACGAATTTTTATCCCAACAAGGTTAAATAACCTGAGAGGGGGGTTGAATCATGGTATGACATATTAAAATAACTTCCACTTAGTATCTTGTTTCATTTTTAAACAAAACACTCTTCTCTCTCTTTCTCATAGCAATCTATAAAAAAAATAAAATCATGCATGAGACATAGTAATTTTACTTGGTTCACCCTCATTAGGATATGTTCAAAGAACATACAATGGTAATGTGATGATGTACCAAATCCACTAATGCTCACTACCAAAATACAAGGTTCAGGATAGATCACTTTTATGCTAAGATTCACTGCCTTTATAATGTTTAGGTTTAGCTCACTATTTTCCCAAGGACACTCCCTAACTCTCTTTCGATGGATCAGTATTAGTGGAAAGGATCACCTTATTCCTCTTCCTTTTATCCTTGATCTAGAAATTATTCACACACAGTTTATAGACATGTATTTTCCTTCATTATCAATAATGAATGCATCCTTAACTATAGGTAGATGCTTTTTTGAAATCATGTTTTCGCCTTGTAGATAAAATCCACTTTTCTACGTACTATTATATTGTGGAAATTTATTTCAAGAACTATTTTACCCACTATATAAACTTCCATTATCCCTCCATGAACTTTCTTGTATCCTTTATGAACTATCTTCCCTTTTTGAACTATCTCTATCAACTATCTCCATGAACTATCTTTGTGAACTGTCTCCTTGAACTTCCATAAAAAAGTGTTCCCATGAACTACCTCTATAAACTATCTTTGAAAACTATCTCTAAGAACTTTTATCATTAATTGTATCCTTCATAGAATTGATCCCCATGAACTTTATCCTTCATGGAATTTATCCCCATTAACTATATCCTCATTCATGGAATCCTCCCTCACGAACTACTTCAAACTTCACTGAATTATTCCTATGAAAATCATCTCAAATGAAATTTCCTCACCTTAATGATGTGATTAGGGTCCTTTATATAGGAAAATAAGTCTTCAAATTCCCTCTAATCATAAATACCCAAAACTTTGATGTGGTATATCCTTCAGCGTGAATAGATATGCAGTATTCATAAAACCTTAATTCTTTGTGACAGCTGATGTCTTCTACAAACAAAAAACCTTTGCATCTATTTAAATCACCACCACAATTCCAAAAACAAAGATCCTCTTGAAACCTTGCTAAATGTTCCACGAACTATGCTTCGTGATTTTTAAACTACCATATGCGAACTCCATGCTTTGAAATCTGCTAACTGTGCTTCATAGTCCATGAACTGTGCTCCGCGATCAGCGAACTATGCTTCGTGGTTCAAGGTGTGTCGGGTTGTGATGCATGAAACTTTGGAGAATTAATTTTTTTGATGCATGAAAATATCTTGGATACTTTCATAATTATTGGCTTCCACTTTTTTCAATGATTAGATCATAAATCATAGGTTATTGTTTTGTTACATTTTGTGGCATAAATTTGGAATTATTCTATGCTGCAAATAAGAGAGAGAAGGCCCACATTAAAGTTACATTATAGAATATATAAATTTACTTCCATAATTAAAATCATTGGAATTTATTTGAGAAATTATGGGTGGTTTATGGAACCCATTGAAGAAAGTTTGGGTTTCCATTTGGATAGGATCACGACCAATCTATTTAAGGAATAAGAATTGAAACCTGTAAAGGACAGGAGGGGTATAATGCTCATGAGAGAATCTATGAATTATTGTATAATAAATAAGAGAACTATGTATAAGTAGTAGTGCTATTTAACCCTAATACTCTCTATATTAAGGTGAGAATATTCTATTCATTAAAAATATAAATAAAGTCTCAAGACCAACTACGACACATCAATTATTATTGATGATATTGAATGAGTACATTTACTTATCTATTAATCCATATGTTCATAGAGGAGGAGCATCAAGGGGAGAAGTGATCACCAGGTGTTTTTTATCCTTGTATGATCATATTTTATTAATAATTTTTATATTTTAGAGGATTATAGAAGTAGTTTTTTAACACTATAGACTTAGTTTTGTAAATAGTTTTTAACATTGGTGGATCAATCTATATTTTGGGGACTAACCTACATAGTAATGAGTAGAAATGGGTGTCAAACCTTATAAATATTGTGTGTTGTGATTTATCTTCTATTTTTATATATGGGGAAATGTTTAGAGACTCAATTTAGTGGTTATATAACCTTCACTAGTTTAATAGGTTTAGTTCAAAAGGGAGAAAATGTAAAATAAAAAGATGATCACTGATTTACCCCTCCCCCTCTCATTTATCCAATCAAGTTGGATCCAAAAAAGTGGTATCAGAGGGAGGTTACCACATAAGATCTAAGGAGAAGTTGAGAATCATGAATCAATAAACAACCAAGGAGTTACTATCTTTTATCGTTCAAACATCCATAGTAGGAGGAATATGATAATTCCTCATATCTTTTAAATTGTAAATTAGGTATGTGATGTTTCTACATTTGGTTTTCAACCTATTACTAATAATTATCATTTGAACCATGCTAATAAAATAAATTTGTAGTTGTATGAAAAGGCACAAAAAATTATTATTATTACTTTATCAGAGAAGTTCCACATCAAGGTTATGATTCTTGAAACTACAAAGGATATATGAGATAAATTTAGAACTTGCTATGAAGGAAATGTCAAAATGAAGGAATCCAAACTCCATATTTGGAGGAGTATATTTGAGGACCTTAATATGGATGAAGATGAAGATTTTGATAGCTATTTCACTTGGGTAAATTAAATAGTCATCAATATTTATGGATTTGGTGGGAAACTTGAAAAATGTACTATTATGAATTGGCTAATGAGGAACCTTCCAGTTCAATTTGATCCCAGGGTATCATCTTTGGAAGATCAAGAAGATATCTCACTGGATGAGCTACACAATATTCTTATGGAATATGAAATAAGGAAGGTACCATCTTTCAAGGATCAAGATAAAGTGGAAACTATTTTTGAATCAAGGAGAAAAGGGAATAGTAAATAAGTTGAATACATTAGTTTTTCAAAAGATGATTAAGATTTTAATCAGATCATCACTCCCTTTTCAAATAGTTTCTTAAAGGGAAAATAAAAGGTAAAAGGTAATCAATTTATTATATTTTTTCATTATAATAATATTAGTAATATTTCTAATTTTTGACCAAATAAGCAGGTTGAGGAATCTGAATTGGATTATGAAGAAGAAATATGTTTACGGAAGAAAAAGGATAAGAAAAAATAACAAATCCAGCACTAAAAGAATAATATTTTTAATAAAGGATAAAGACACATTGAGAAATTTTGATACTGAAGACACTCTTATTGCTCATGTGGAAAAACTTTCACATTTTTCAAGCATTGGTGATGATGGAGATGAAAGAATAAAAAATTAATGGGAACTTAAAGTTAATTTGGAATATTTTCTTGATAAAATTTAACAACTTAAGAAATATAAGAAAATGATATTGAAGGATAACAAGGCAATGGATACTCAAATTAGTGGGTTTGGTAAAAAGGTAAAAGGGATTTTTAATGTTGAAAAATAGTATCAAATAAAAAGTGATTAATTATATGTTTACTAAATTAGGGGACACAAGTTAAAGATAGTTGAGCAAGAGAAGATGATATGTGTTGTTAAGGATAAATTGACTACAATAGAAAAAAAAACTTTTTAAGACATAATCTATATGTGTTTCAGCTAAAAATTATTTTAATAAGTCTTTGTAAGATTTAAATAAATTTATTGATACTAGAGTATAATCATATTATGATGGTAAAAATAGAGGATCAAATGAGTAAATTAATCCTACACCTCTTCAGCCTAAAAATAGAATATTAATTTCTAAAAGTGTAGGTGCTCAAAATGAATCCAAGGTGGATGATATGTTAATATCCATGTGGTATAAAGAATGAAATATATCAAGAAAATAATAAACCCCTAAGAAAAATAATGCACAAGGAGGACAGCATCAAAAACATTTTGTACAAGTCTAGAATCAGTTAAGGAAATCTCAATGCAAGGGATATTATTGGTGTTATGGAAAGTACAAACACAAAGCCTATTGGTTCAAAATGTATTTAATTAAGAATAGTTGAGAAAAAGGAGGATTTTTCATGTGAATATGAGGATAAAAAATAAAAGAAAAATATTTTTTTGGAAAAAAGAGGATAAGGTCTTTGAGAAGACATCCACACATGATAAGTTTAAGAGGTGTGAAAATTTGAACAAAATTGGAATGTTATAAATTCACTTCAATCATAAGGAAGTGACAATGTCTTAATTCCTGAAGTGAATAAAGTTTATTCAAACATGAATGAAGTTGATATTGGATGGAGTGAATTTCCTAGGTTGAGAGGAATATCTCATCCTAAGAGTTTCCCTTAAGGAAAAAGGATATCTCTCCTTACTCCCTTAATAATTTTTATATCTTGTGCTAATATGTATGGAGTTAAAAAAGATTATTAAGGCTATTTATTTGATAGAAAAGATAATGAGAAGAACATGGATTACTTCTATGTGATGAAGAGGATAGGAGTACATACCTTAAGGTGGATCTCCTATAAGAAGGAATTTCTCAAGTATTTAATTTATAGACAACTTGGATAAATATAAAAATATGGTATGATAATCAAATTCTCGCTAAATTATTATGAATATATTGAATATATTTTTTAATGGGGGTACTGGTTGATCAAATATGAAGAAGAACCCATTATTTGACCTTTTAATTTCATTTTTAATAAGGGTGTAAGAATTTTAGAAGATTAATAAGATGAAGATGAGTAATGTTAATAAAATCCAAAGTGGGTATTATTTGGATTACCAACAGTGTTTGTGTTTGATGTGTCATGTTTGACATGTTGGATTTTTTTATAATAATGTTTGAAGTCATCTTGGAAAAGGAATAGGTGGATCATGCCTTAGCATAAGGCATGATGTGTTTAAATGGCCCAAAATGGTCAAGGCCACACCCTAGAGGTGGTTATGGTGAAGATAAAGAAGAATCCAGGAGAAGGAAATAGCTAAACAAGGATCACATCATAGTGGTCCCTGTGGTGAACATTTTTTTCACTTGTATAACATTGTTGAGCCCTCTATATGAATAATGGAATTTGCAGTCTATGAGTTTTACTACATGGATGTCCTGGAGTTTTTAGAGGGAAAAATAGTAATGACCATGCATGTGATGAAATCTGTTGTGATTGTGATGTCTCCCTATGAGAAATAGCGATGACCAAAATGAGCATTGATCACTGGGAGAAGTTGTGGTTGACAAGATTTTTTTAATGAAAAAATATACCAGAAGCCTGAGACCATGCCTGTCGTGTTTGGAGTGTGGAGGGAAATACAACTATTAATTTTTCATTATGTCATGGTGTAAGGCATGTGGGGTTATGACATGTGAATCTTAGATAATTAATTTTGGTGATTAATGAATGGATCTTTGATGCTTCCTTAATGATTAGATTTTATTTTAGGTCATTATTACATTATAAATTAGATGATATTATAGTGTTAAAATTGGTGTAAAAAATGTGTAAATATTCCATTCTACAAGGTAGAGAGATAAGGCCCATGTTCAAATTATATTGCGGTTGTTATGGCCTGACTATCATAATGAAAATCATGGGAATTTATTTAATGAATTATGGGTGGTTTATGTAACCCATTAATGTGATGTTAGGTGTCCATTTGTTTGGGAGAATGACCTCTACATTTGAAGTAGGAGGATCAACATCTGTAAAGGATAGTAGGAGAAGAATAGTCATGAGAGACTCTGGGAATCAGACTAGAATAAGGAAGACTATAATGCACAAGGAGCGGTGTTGTTGAGGCATAATACTCTCTATATAAAGGTGAGATGATCTAGTTCATTCAGATTTTAGTGAAATTCTCAAGACCACAACCTCTCATCAATTACTATTGAATATCTTTATGTAGTACAAGTATATATTGGTTTATCCATATATTCTTGGAGGATGAGAATCAATAGGTGAAGTGATCACCCAGTGTTGTTTATCCTTGTTGAATAATATTTTGTAAGAAATTATCATCTTATAGTGAATTCTATAAGTGGTGTGTAGACACTATGGACGTAGTGTTGTAAATAAATTTGTGAAGTAATGGATAAATTCATATTGGGATACTAACCAACATATAAAGTATTAGGCATTCCAAACCTTATAAATATCATGTTTTATGCTTTATCTTTTAATTATGTATATGAGTAATGGTTTTGAAACTCAATTGATTGGATCAATAACCTTAATTGGTTCAACAGGTTGAGTTAAAAAGTTAGAAACTCATAAAAGGAAAAGTGGGTTACATATTCACTCCCTCACCCTCTCAGTGATCCAATCAGTTAATATCCCAACAGACCTATATAATCTTTATAGTTAGTAAATAGTGGTTGAAACCTCAATCATGATTGAATTCTCATAGTTTGGGAAACAACCTTCATGCATAGGGACCCTCCTAGAAAACCTCCTTCCTATTATTGGAATATGATGATGGCTTCCCTATAAACTTTCTAGAATATGATGATGTGTATTTCAAGTGCTAGTAGGTATGGGGATATGATCTCACTGTTGGTATTTATTCACTGTCAAAGTATACCAATAAGATTCCTAGGTGAAGACATTAATAAGATCCAACTCCTCAACAAGTTTCACTAGAATATATTGTTGAATCTCATATTTCTAGAAACGAGTATGTAATTGACCCAAATTTATTATTGGATAATGTTGATGAAAACCTCTGGTGGGAGAAGGGATATGATCCTAATCTAGAGTTATTTTTATAATATGATGAATAGATCTTGTAGTAGAGGAATGGATATGATCCTACCCTAGAATGACTATTGGGATATTCATGTAAAAACTAGTAGTAATGGTAATATAATCATATCATTAATCTTTATCCTTCACAAGAATATGTCTAAAATCCTATAAAACCCTGTGTAATTCATGAGTTATAATTTAGAAAATTTGAATTTTTCATTTTATATGAGTCTTTTTAGAACTAATGTTTTGATTGGAGTTTTAAAAGCTTAAACATATCAAGTAGATGTTTTTATATGTATATTGAGGCCATGGTGTGTTTCATTTTCTTGATTGGATGTCAAAGCAAGGTTGGGTGGACTGGTAGCCATTTTAGCTACAGGCACTCCACTGTAGCACCCCAGGTTTGAGGTATGTGGCCTTTGTTTATGCAATTTTATGAGTTTAAAGTGAATGGGATGAGTTGGGAAGAGCTTGGGAGAGTTTGGAATGGTTTTGGATGAGTTTGGATGCTTTTAAAGGGGTGAACGGTTTGAGCACAGTTAGTGGAAACCGTGCGGGTTCTCCAGGAAACGGTGCAGGGGAGACAGTAGGCTTCACATGGCATGTGCACAGTTTGCCAAACCGTGTGAGGCAACTGTGTGTACCCTTGCTCCCAAGGCAGTAGAGTGCGCATAGTTAGCGCACGGTTTGCCAAACCGTGTGGGCTAATCGTGTGGCCACTTAAAATAGGGTTTTAAAACCCGGGCTCACTCGGGATTGCCTCATTCCCCTCCAAATTTTATCCCACTCGAGCCACACTCAGGATTTTCGGTTATCAAGGGTTGGAGGGGCTCTCCCACACGTTTTGGAAGCGATTCGAAGGGGTTTCAAGGATAATTCAAGGTGGTTTCTCCCGGGTAAGTCTATCCTCTTGGTTTCCTTGTGTTTTCCTCTAGATCTACATCCCTATCTTGGTTTTCTAGATCTGCACTTGTTGTGTTTAGATCTAGGGTTGTGGTTTCCTTGGATGTTAATATTAAGGCTTGTGAATGTTAGGGGAAGTGATCTAGAGAGGTTTCGGTGGTGCGTTCGCCGGATTTAAGGCGCGGTTGTTCGTGGGTCGATTTATCGGGAACCCTAAAGGTAGGTGGCTTCTCTCTCGAATCCACTTGGTTAAAAATATTGGTTCTTTGTTACAATTAATTTTTGTGCTGAAAATTAATTGTGAATTGTTATGAAAAATTGATTAGAAATCCCTGGGGTGATGTTTTAGGGATTTTTGGGAAAAAGGGTGTTTTATGGTGAAATGTTATTCTTGGGGATTTTAAAATGAAGATTTTAAAATGGGATGATACGGTTGATTTGTGAAAATGGTTAATGGAAAGGGTTTTCAATAAAGGGTTGTTTTATTGAAATTTTGTTTGGCATGGAAAATGGTTTTCAATAAATGGGTAATTTATTGAAGTGGATTGATTTGCAATGGAATTGGTTGATTGCATGTTGTTTTGACCTTGGTGGGTTTATGCTTGGTTTGGTTTGATTGAAATTTTGTATGGAAGTGGGTGGGAAGTCTCACTATAAAAAGGGGATGGATAATGGTCGGATAAACCACCATATGAGTAGTGGTCTGGAAGTACCGCTAGTTGTGAATGGGTGAACGGGTTGGGCGGAAGTCCCACTGTTTTGATTGTTTTGGTTTTAATGGGTGAACGGGTTGGGTGAAAGTCCCACTGTTTTGGTTTCTTGTTGTGTATTTCTTTTCAAGATGGGATTTTTGTGCTAATGTGTAAATTTTTGGATGATTGTGGCTTGTTTTGTTGTCTTTACCTTGGTTTCTTGGTTTGGGTGTGATGGACTGGTAAGAGAATGGTTGGATTGTGGTAATGGTTTCACTTGTGATTATTTTATATAAACTGTTTTTTATAAATGTTCTAATGGTTTTATCCTAGTGGCGTGTGTAGGGAAGTCATTTGGGGAAATCCTACTAAGTTTTAGAACTCACCCCTGCTTTGGCATTGTGGTGTCTTTGCAGATGTCGTGTACCGTGACGTGGGAAAAGGTAAGGCATCACCCTCCTTTAGTGGAGCATTGTGATCCCTTGGTGGAGCTTGGAGCTTGGATCTTGGCGTGGAGATGTGGTGGTGTCATTGCTTGTGGTGTTTGGTTGTTTAGTTTCTGCAGTGTACTCTGATGTTGTGTGGACATGTCTCATTGTATTGGTTTTGAGTTGTGTTGTGGAACAACTTGGTTGTCTTTTTGGAATGCATGGTTGGGTAATGTAATTGATGTGCATCATATAGTGGCTATTAGTGAATGGTTTGGTTGGTTTTTTCTTAAGGGAAAATCATTCCCCAACTTGATCTTGAAGCCCTCGGAATTTATTGCCAGCCTTTGGCGCCTTGGGAACGTCACTTAAGGATGTGTAGCCCTCACCACCTCCTCAAGCCAATGAGGTAGGGGCGGGGCGTTACACCACCCTAGGAAGAACCATGGTGTGGGGAGCATTGTGGTAGAGGGTGAAATTCTTAGGCCATAGGGTGTGAAAGACTGTATGAGTATGGTTCCTAGGAGAGGTACTTTTGGGAAACAATCAAGGTGAAACATCCATTTTTCAACATGGTACATTGAAATTAACTAGGATGGTGGTCGTTTGTAATAATGTTTGGAGTTTTGGATCTCTTAGAGCCTTGGAGTTTGAGAATTATATAGGGTATGGTGCCTTGGTTGATCATGTAGAACTGGGTGATTTTACCTATTGGAAACACTCGAGAGACCATGTTATGGTAAATCCATGGTTCCAGTTTTGAGGGACCATAGGGAGCACCACATCATGGTGCATATAATGGTGTGATGGGGGAAACCCATGTCCCAAAATTCTAGTGATCATTAATATGTAGTTCTCAAAAGGGTGTGTCTCACCCATTTTGGGTGAAATCGTGATGAGATTCATACCATGGAGCTTTCTATGGTGAGGGGTCTTGATCCCCTATGTGAAATGGCAAGCATAGGGGAGAGGTAATCAATACGCTAGTGGGGGGTTCCACCTAGATCCTTGAGTTTAGGAATATTAGAAGGCGTCGATCCTTGGTTGAGCATTACAACTGGGAGGTCCACTTATAGAAAATGGGAAAGGGGAAATACCCATGGTGGAGCTCACTGAACCTATAAAATGGATAGGGAGACTCCACCACACTATATAGATTGGTTAAAATGCACTGAAGATATCCCTATCCACCACAACAAGAAGGAAGGTGGACTCAGTGTGGTAGATCACATGTCAGGGATCCTCAGGGGATTCCTATAGATCCGCCATGGCATGTTACAAGGATGGTGAAAGCCAGAGTTTCTACCTATATAGTTTAAATTCTTTTTAAATTCCCATTTCCCCTTATCAACTCCAAATACCCACCCTCCATCCTCCTTCCTCCTTAAATACCCCTTGGTGTGTGGTGTATTTTTGTGTGTATTATTAGGAAATTAGAGGTGAGTTCTCTCCTCCCTTTCCACTATTCATCTTCTCATGTATCGATCAATGATTTAATTATCTCTAGCTTAGGGGTTGTTTATGACTCGACCATATCATGGTGTAATTGTACAGGTTTTATGGTTATTTTTCATGTTATGGATAGTGGATTTCCAGAGGTGATGAATTCTCATCATTTGATGTCATTTCATTGAAGGTACATCATCATATGAAGTTATTTTGAGTTTTTGGTTAAAATTAATTAAATTTTTTATTAAATCAATGTTGTGTGTTTGTTATTCTATTTGGGATGGTTTCTAGAGTTTTTCATAGACCTTTTATGGGTGGTTTGTCATGGTTTTGGTGTAAGAGGTTTATTGGTGATTTATTTGGAACTATGCATATTTTAATTTATATTTTGATCATGAATTACTTGATTAATTATACATGTTTATAATTAATTAATTTAAATGTTTTTATTTACTTATGGCCTTATATCGATTCATGTTGATTGGTTGGACTGTGATGATCATGGGTAAGATTCACCAAGATGATTTAAAAGGGAATAACTCTAAAATTTATGTAGGTGATACCTATGCATTCTCCCTATGGTATTATGCATGATTTATATGGAAAATAGAATGTGTGGTCTCTCCAGCTTGAGTGATTTTCCTTTTTAAATTAACTAAATTTTTTAATTAAAATTTAAAACCTACAAATGAAATGATCAAAGTGTTAAGGGACATGATGAACCGTTGTTCACTGGATGGATGTCTCGGCCAATAATGTATAAGAGTATAAGTATAATTGTATTCCTTTAGATATATGAAAAACATGAGGGGAGCATATTAAATAAAATGAATGTAAATTAGTGGCCCTTATAATAGGATCCCTTTATTCCTACATGAAGATGTGAGAATTAGAATAAGAGTGATTGGACCAAGTAATTCATGATATAATTGTGGGATTCCTTAGAGTCTTTGGTCTAAATGAGATGATCCTGGGGTGAGTGATCCTCCCCCTTTGAGATTTAATTTCATGGAAGGGTATAATCTATGTATATTTTGGATGGGTTGGGTATATAAGTACTAATCAAGGATGGACTTAAAATTTTATATTTCCAAGATTCCATCTCTTTAGACCAATGCTAGTGAGGATTTTCTTTATGAGTCTAGTGAGGTTTTTATTTTACTATGATAATGTTGAGAGGAATTATGCACTCTGAGTTATGAGTGTTGTCCTGAGAGGTGGGAATGTAATAAAGGAATCCATGTGGGATTTCCATGTATGGTGAGACATAGGGGACCCTAGTGGGTTCCCTAGTGATATATCAACCCATGAGGGGGTGTGTGCAGGAATGGGAAGTGATGATTATGGGTGTCACCTTAAAAACTGAATCATTCATGAGATGAGATATCATATGATGGTATTTTCCATCTAAATAATATATATATATATATATGTATGTATGTATGTATTCATGTATGGGATTCCTACAATTCCTAATATTCATCTTGTACGCCTACAATTACGGAATGCCTTATAAATTCTCCTTGGATTTGATTGCACACCTATTGATAAATAAATCCATATATGTGATCTTTGGATTTGTATTTTTATTACTAAATATAGAATACCTTGGAATACCCCATATGTATTCAATAATGGAGCCTATTTATTTGAATATTCCAAGTATGTCACCGAGATCTGGTGAGTATGTCTCATTTTTATGGATTTTCTAGGATCATCCCATAGAAATCAATTGTGTACCTGATGCTTCTACCATATTAACTAGGTCCATCCACATAAGAATCTATTGTATGTTTGGCATGATCTGGATTGCATAATATTATTCCTAGGAATACTATTTTTCATATACTATTATATTATCAATTTCCTAGTATTGGTTGGAACATTTACATTATCTTCTTAAAGGCACTTTGATAATATCTGAAGTATGTATTATCGTTCTTGGGTGTCACGTTAGAACTTGAGGATCTATGGTTGTTATTTTTTCATGTTTAAATAGTTATTTTATTTATTTATTCTTTTCATTTCACCTATGTATACACTACATTTATGGGTTATGTTTGTGATGACATTAGCAGTTCCCAAATGAGTTTTACTCACACCCTGCTCAGGAGTCCATGGAACATCGATACCTAAGAAGATATTCACTAATCATGGGTTTAGGTTAGGTAGAGGCCCAAAATTTAATGATTCATTTGTATATATTGTATAGATTTAGGGTGTGGATTAGGGGTGGCTTAGGAATATAAGTATAGCCTTGTAATTTTATTTCTTTTATTTATTTTATATGTGATTGGGCCAGTGAGTGATCAACTATTGTTTTCTGGAATAACTGTCAGTCGATATGACTATATACTTCTAAAGTTACATTTTTTATAGAATGTAATGTTTAATACATGTTAATACTCTAATTATTATGATGGATGTTGTTTGGTTCACTCTTATTTATACTCTGATATGGGGGTATAGTATTCACATGGTATTACCCTAGACCCTCAATACTAGTTGGTAGCCTCTAGATTACAAGTAGGAATGCATGAGGTATAGTAGTGACTTTGATCATCTCACAGTGGCCACGGACCAAAGGAGGGTGTTACAAAGTGGTATCAAAAATTTTTATTTTGTATTACTATTTAGGAGATGGTGGATGGGTGGTAGAGAAATGGGTTAGAGCTTTGGATGAACCTCATACTGGTGTATCATTAACACATTTCCCAAATGAAATTCTAGGTTACCAGGTATCTAGGACTTATTTTCTTGGTTTTCACTTTTATGATTTCATGATTTCATCAAGTTAATGCACATAGGTTTTTGGATGTATGACTTATGGTTTTAGATCTTGCTACATTTTAAATAGAGTTGTGTATATGAATCATATTTAGCACATTGGTCTCACATGAAATACATGTTCTTTCTTATGATTTATATTAGGGAAAATAAAGGGTTCATTAGTTTAAAGTGTAAATAACAAATTATTTGGTTTTTTCGTATATAACTTGTCGGTGTAATATTACTCAGTTGGGCCATGATTTATTTTCTCTAATGACAGGTCATGTAAATCATACAAAGATATTATCCTTTATGATGATTGTACAATCCCTCTATGTAAGAGATATATAGTGACCCTTAGTGGGTTGATGCATGCATTCAATATCTTGGTACTAGTTTTGAGAGATAAAATAGATTTTTTATTTAAGGTTTCATCAAATACCAATATGGTGTTTTCCCATATATCTTCTTGTTGGGATTAAACATAATTGAACTATATGACTATGATATACTCAATACTGATCACCTAAAATGGTGAATTTATATATATGTGTATGAGGAAGTGATAACGGTCCCCAAGGGGTAGTCTTTTATATAGATGCATGGTGAGGATCAGTTTCCTAGTAGGCTAATGACTTGGAATTTGATTCCTAATATATACATATGAAGATCCTAGATTGGGTGTTTAGCACATTAGTTTCCTTATTAAAGTTATAGTGGAGTGCAGGTTTTTCTCTATGAGCTATAACCTACATGAGATATGGAATATGGGCTAAGTGGGAGATCCTAATGATTTTAAAATGTGGATTAGGATATTGGTGAGATGGTTGTTATGGAAGAGTGAGATTTTTTCTAATAGGTTAACCTAATATAGAGGGTTGGACCAAGATTATGAGTTATTTAGAGATAATAAGTGTGGTATGTTTCTTTGGGTTATGAGATCAGTGCACGAGAGGTGTTACTAGATATGTGGTATAGTCATGTATATTTCTTTATCTTTCATGATAAAAATAACTTGACATGTTTGGTATCAAATTTTGTTTTTGATGGATAGTAATAGTGAGATGCCTAAACCTGGTTCTTTTAGGAATATTCCTTGATTACATAGATAATCATTATCCTATATGGGAAAATCTTGGATGGATAGATCATGGGAAGATGCTTGTGGTTTTGGAATGACTCCATGGTCAATAGGTGGTCTTACAGTAGAACATTACATAGGTTAGATGTTTGATTTTTAATTGTGTCATTGAGATTATTTCTAGATATATTTCATTGACATTCAAGAGGCATGGTCGATTAAGTAAATAGAAAGGTATTCCTATGATTGATTAGATGAGATCATGTGTGTGTGTAAAATGGATTTATAAGCCAGTTTCACATGAAATATCTCATGGAGATATTGATTTTGGTATGGTTATATGATTTTAGGATTGCTATAGTTTTGTATAAGGGTGAAAATTTTCTCTCTATGATGAGATGTGTCACTGGAGATGGATTGGGTTTCATGGTATGGTCAATCTATGTGTGTTCCTTGATATATATTTTCTAGAATGTGTTTTTATGGAACCTGTTGAGGTTTTTCTTAAGGAGTGGTGTAAGTAAATTTTTATAGGGAGGGGTACACCTTTGGACTTTATAAAGTATGACCCTCATTAATGGATGAAATCTCAATAGATGTAAATGATTATGTTCCTAGTGAGTCAAGAGTAAAGAGAAATCTTATTTCATGTTGGTGTTTGAGTATGAGTGGAATGACCATGTCCATTCATTACATACGATAATGTAAATAAAGTTTATATAGAGTATATAACCCTCATATTAGAAGGGTTATAGAGATGATGATACTATTTATTATGGTGATCAAGGTGGATTTTAGATATTGGTGAGCTTATTGATTTAATGTGATCTGGTTCCTAGGTAAATACTAAAATCAGGATTCATATGAGATATTGGATGAATTTCAATCATTGGCATCAATTTTGGGATGGTTTTAGATGTGATATGAGTGTGAGTTGAAATTGAGATCCTCCGATGTTTGGGATGAAAGCATTGTGGATGGTTTAGTTTGTTGAGGATCCAGCCATAGAATTACACTGAGAGTTAGTTTAAGGTTTCATTGTGGATGATTTGATTATCTGGGGATCCCTTTCAGAGTTAAAGAAGTAGGATTGGTAATTTTGATAGCATGTCGGCTAGTGTGATTGAAAATGTTTGGGATGAGTCAATAATTGGAGCAACAGTCAGTTTTTTAACATGAATTTTGGTGTGGTGACATAGAAAACACATTTTGTGTTTCACCGGACCACTGAAATTATGTTTTAATTCATGATTATAATGGTGGGGAGCATCATATCTTGAAATCATCCTTTAATATTCATTTCTTATGGTGGGTATCACCATAATCCTAGATATTAATTGATTGAAAAAACCCTAGTATCTATGGATGAAAAAGTTTCTTGAAGTTTCATCTAATTTTTTTATGACCGTTATGAGTGGTGGCTCATCTTTTGATGAATAGTGTACCTTTTGTTTATATTTTCATAGTGAATGATTGGTTGTCATGATAGAGTTAAACATGATGATATGGTTATGAATTGGAAACTAGGATAGGTCTGGTTAATGGTTGAAGAACTGATGAGGATTCTTAGATATGATAAGTGATATGGGGTAGAGATTGTAAAACCCCTTGTCCTTTATGAGTTATGAATATCATATGAAATTTTTATTATTATTTTTAGGTGATGGGTTTGTTTGAGAACTGATGTTTGGATTTTAATTCCAAGAGTTTGAAAATCTTAAGATATCAAGTTTGGGAGGTGTTTTGGGTGCTCAAGTGGATGTTTAAGAAAGTTCAGGTGGATCTATAGTCATTTTAGTTATAGATGATCCACCCCAAAGATAACCATGGTGTAGATCATGTCGTGGTTAAGGGTGAAATTCCCAGACTTGAGGTAATGGAGTTCCAACTATGTATGGTTCCTAATAGATTCACCTATGGGAAACATGTGGGTTGAAACACTATTTTTATGGACTTGGTGCATGAAAAATGGCTCAGAGAGAGGCCCTTTGGTATATCATTGGGTGTTTTGGATCACTTAGAGCCTTGGGTCCATGAATTGTAGAGGGGATGGTTCTTGGGTTGAGCATGTGGAGCCTATTGATTGTCCCTATAAAAAATAATTGGGAGACCATACTATGGTGAAGTCATGGTTCTCATTTTGAGGGACCATGGGGAGTACCAGATTTTGGTTTATGGTGGGGTGTGGTGGAAGAAACACATGTCTGAAACAATCATTTAGAAGTGGGGCATAGTTCTTATAGGGGCTTGTCTTAACCATTTTAGTCTATACCATAGTGATCTCCATGTCATGGAACTTTTCAAAGTGAATAGGTGGGTTCCCCTATGTGCAAAAAATGAGAAATGGGGAGAAGGCCTCATCATAGTGTTGGGGGTTTTGGATAACCAAGATTATAAGGTTAGGAATTTGAGAAGGCATGGATCCATGGTTGAGCATAGAACCTAAGAGGTCTATCTATGAAAATAGGATGGCAAAACACCGATGGTGGAGGATATAGAGTCTGTAAAATGGTGAGGGAGACTCTACTCGGATGTGGAGACTTTCTGTGGAGTTATAGAGATATCCATGCCCAAAAAAATGAGTAGGTGGGGGACCTTGGTATGGTGGAGGGAATGTCGGTGATCCTTAGGGGCTTCCTATAGGTGTACCACAATATGGTAAAAGTCATGGTGAAATAAATGTTCCACCCTTTGGAGTTTAAATTATTTTAAAATAACCATTTTTCCTCTTGATTATTAATAACCCTCTTTCCTTATTTCCTCTCACACATGGATGAACCCAGATGGTTTCCTCCTCCTTCCCATTCAATCCCCCTTAGTGTGGAGTGGATTTTGGTATAGTTTATTCAGTGATTCAAGGTGAATTATCTCATCTCCATCCATAATTAATATTTCCTTTTACCAGTCACTGATTTTATTATCTCTAACTTTGGGTTCATTTAAAATTCCAACAGATCATGGTGGAATCATCCCAATATGATAGGTATTTTTCATGTGGTGGATAGAGTATGTCATGAGGTGATGAGAACACATCATTACATGTTGTTTTGTTGAATTTACCTAACCATATGAAATTATTTAGAGGTTTTAATTAAAATAAATTAAATTATAAATTGAATCTATGTCTCTTGTTAGGTATTTTTCTCAAGAATGTGTCGAGATTACACCATGGACCTTCCACAAGTGGTTGTTCATGGGTTTAGTGCAGTGAAGTTTCTCGGTGAGTTATTAGGAATTTTCATTATTATAATTTAGACTATAATTTGATCATGGATTTATTAATTAGTTATAAATTTCTATAATTTATTAATTGTGACATTTGAATTGAGTTAGGTCCTCATATTGATGTATGATATCCAGTTGGACTGGGATGAGGTTAGGGAGAGTTTTCGAGATGAATTAAAAGGTAATGACAATAAAATTGAGGTAGTTGGTCCTTATGCATTATATATATGGTATTATGCATGATTGATGTGGCATGTAACTTGTTCTATCTATTCACCTCAAGACATTGAACTTTTTAAATTAAGTAAATTTTTTAATTAAATGGAATGTCTATAAATTATTTATAAAAAGTGTTAAGAACCATGATGGACCCTTTTTCACTAGTTAGACATATTAACCACTAATGGCTGAGAGTATAAGTATAAGTATATTACTTGAGATACATAAAACCCATGAGGAGTGTATATTAAATAAAATCAATGTGATGTAGTATCCCTTAGAATAAGTGACCTTGATGCCTCCTTGTATAGGTGATTGTTAGAATAAGATTGATTAGCCAAAGTAGGACATGATGAAACATTGGGATGACCTAAAGTCATTTGGATAGCTAATATGGGAATGTAGTGATTGATCCTCCACCTTTTAGATTTGATTACCTTGGAGTGTATTCCCTAGGTAGATTTTGGATAGGTTGGGTGCCTGATGTATGACCTAGGATGGACCTGAAAAGGGATATAGAATGGTTGCCCTACTTTTAGAATAATACTAGTGAGGAGTTCCTTATGTTTCTAGTGAGGTCGTGACATGATTATGATGACGTCAAAAGAAACATACCCTCTGAGTGATGGGTGTTAACCCAAGATATGGGAAGCGAATAAATTAACTCGTTTGGGTTTCTGTGTATAATGAGAACTAGGAGACATTAATCAGTGACTGAGTAATATATAGACACCTGAAAGGGTGTGTGTTGGAATGAGTAGAGACATTTATGCATGTCACCTTAAAAACTAAATCATCCATGATATAAGACTTCATGGGAGGGTATTTTCTCTCTAATATATATATATATAAATTTATGATTGGGATGTATATGATTCATAGGATCTATATTTTATGCTTCCTAATATGGAATGCCTTGGATATGATCCTTAGATTCGATGGTATGCCTATAGATATTAAATTCCTTGGATTGGATAAATGGATTACTCTTTTTCCTACTAACTATGAAATGGCCTAGATTACCCCTTGTGGATTTAGTTTTGGATCCTGAAGTCTATAGGATTTCCCAGAAGAATAAAAGGGTCTAATGAGTATGCCTCATTATTATTAATTTTCTAGGAACATACCCCTAGGAATCGAATGTGCACCTAATGATTCTACTGTATTTCCTAGGGTAATCCCCCTAGGAATCAGCTGTATGTCTGGTATTATTTGGATTTATTATGATTACTCTTAGGAATTGATGCTTGCAACTACTATTATATGGTTGTTGTCCCAGTATTAGTTGGCACAATTATGTTCCATGATTAGAGACACTCTAGAAATACCCGATGCATTTATAATCAATCATAGGTGTCACATTATAATTAGAGGATAAACATTGGTAATTTATTTACACTTCAACTTTTTTTATTTATTCATTCTGATAATTTCACATGTTCATGTATTGAATTTAATGGTTATGTATGTGATCATGTTGGTGGTTCCCTATGGAGTTATACTCACACCCTTATTAGGAAACCATGGGATATTAGTACTCGATTATATTTTTACTACTCATAGATTTAGGTTGGGTAGAGGCATGGGATTTAATCATTTAGCTAGATATCTTGGATAGATTCAAGTGATGAATAAGGTATGGATTGAGGATAGTGGTAGAGAATTATACTTTTATTTATTTTATTTATTGTATATGTGATCGACCTAGTGAGTGATCATCTATTATATACAAGTATAACCGTAAGTCGATATGATTATAAGATTCCATATTTACATTGGTTATATAATTTTAGGTTTATTACTTCTATGTACTCTGATTGTTGTGATGGATTATGTTTGATTATTTTTGCTGATATTGTTACTCTAATGTGGGGGTATAGTCTCCCATGTAATTCCCTAAACCCTTGAAGATATTCGGTAGCCTTTAGAATATAAGTAGGAGTACTTGATGTCCAGTTATAACTACTTTGATCTGATAACCCCTCAATGGTCATGGACCAAGGGAGGGAATTACATATCTTATTAAAAATGAGAGATAATATGGGACCTCTCCTAAGTAGCTGTCGGGATATGTCAAAAATCTATTATGGTGTTCAAGGTAACAATAATGTGGTCATGTCTCCTATTGGCTATTAGAATATTATAATGAGTGTATTATTTTTCTAATAGGTGGGATTGATGGTTTAAAATATATGATAAAGAATATGATTCTTATCTTTGGTTACCACCAAAATATACTGAAGGGATTCCTTAGTGGGAATATGGATATAATCCTTCTCCCTCCCTTCAAGGGTCTACTTTACATGGAGAGAAACTACTCCTAGGCACCCTCATCTAGGTGTTTGGGGTTGGTTCCTCCTTAGTGACCTCTTTAGAAAATTCTTGAGGGGATAAGGTCATGTATTTTGGGTAACAACAATGGATGGAAGTAGTATCCCTCTTAGGAGGATCCTTAATAGTATTGGATATTATGATAAACTCTTAAATTCTCTAAGGTAAAGTAAATGAGTGTTATCATACTCTAGGGAGATTCTCCGATAGTAGTTGATAATGGCTATGAACACCACTATATTTGATGCATTCCTCCATTGGTAGGATAGTCTATAGAGTTTTTTCTCATTGTGGATTTCATGTACTACCTACATTATAGGGATGTATCCATTAAGATGGTACTCCCTGATTAGATTGTTAATCACTTAGATTTTGTGATTTTGGGTTGGCGACAAATCCCTCTTAGGTGGTGAGGCAACAAATCTCATCACCTCTAAGGCATGCATCATGTTTCATGGTTGGTGGGTAGTAATAGCTTTAGGAGCTTGATTCCAGCTATAGGTTTGTATAGGAAAGATTACATGAGATGGGGGATGGATAGTTTTTTTTATTGGGATCAAGGGGAACTCTATAGGATTCATTGAGGGTCCTAAAATTAATGAAGGTATCAATAACTAAAAATTAAAAACCCATCAATAATCCATAAAAATAAATATAATAATCAATCAATCACTCTAATGAATAAAATATTTATGTTGGTTTCACCATTTTGTTTTTGACACATGGATCATGATATATTTGTGTTGTGAAAAATTTAATTCCTGGCACCTGATATTGTTCATTTATTTTTAATTAAAGGATTTCACATCAACAATTTTTTTCTAACATTAATTATGCCTATATTTGTTTTGAGTTAATGAAAACCTTCTTCCCAAAGGAAGGAAGTCACTAAGACTTTACTGATGACACTTAGGATATTCATTAGATGAGATGTTGGGTAGTTAGGATCACCTTATCCTTTTAGGGGGAACTATTTCATAATTTGGAACACTTATGGTGTTTTAAGTCAAATTTTTTAATATTTCCCAAATCCCGGTATAGGATTGGTTATAACCATACAAGTAATTGATCAATACAATGTGTTGATGTGAATATATATATGTATCTAATGTTGTATATATTTATTATTTTAGTTAGTTTCACTATGTTTAAATCCACATAGTTGGGTTCTTTGAAACTTATCATCATAAGGGTTGTAGAAGTGGTTGTGGAGTTAGGATTGGGCCTATGAGAGGTGTTTCCTATATTTCTTTATGATGTAAATTAGAACCTTAAAAGTTTAGTTCCACTTAATGAGACATGTCATACCTTTTAATTTCATGTGATAAGGACCATTATGGCTCCTTTTATGGTCTTAATTCGATGAATAAGTGAATTAGATTTTAAGGTCATGTGTTTCGGACCTATGGGGACTAGGTTTGATCCTCAGAGATACATCCTATGTAACTTGATTAATGGGAATCCAATATCACATAGTTTAGGTTGCATGGTTTAATGTCATGTGAAAGGACTATACTTTTTAGATTAACAACATGCATTGGGGGTTTACGTTACGCAATTTAAATTCATGAATTAGGACTATTAGGTTAAATTTTCCTATAAATTGATGATGTTGGTTTTATAAATGAGTAGCCCTTTTTGAATATTTATATTTTTTGGTAACTAAATAGGATAAAGGGTATGAATCATCATAGGTAATATGGCCCATTTAGGAATAATTCCTCATAGGGAATATAGCCCATTGAGATTTGATGACTCGCATGGAATATGGCCCTTTAAGATGAGTTTCACAAGTTATATGGTCTCATGGGGATGAATTTGTTCTTATGCTTGGGTTACCCATATATGCATGGCTAACCAATAGATTTTAGGTATGATATCATTAATGAGGTAATGATTGGGACTTACAACTGATAATAATCCCACGTGATAATAGTAAGTATCAAGGATATGTGTGGGGATTATACGTATGTTGTTTTTATAGGTGTCTACTTCTTATTAATTGGGAATTCAAAATAGGATGGATGACTATACTCATAGGTGTATGACCCTATGAGGAAGGATTTGGGGGTACATATATTATGAATCCATTTCTCTTTCTCTAACTCATTGAGTGGAAAAAATATATTGGATAGTTAATGTGATTCGAGATGGGGATTACTTCTATGGAGGAGACCCAAATATGTATAGCTAATTGGTTGGTATAGAATATCCCACTAGACACTTGGGATTTCTAGATGATAACATTGATCCAGGAGAAGATTCATTGATACCCTACTGATAGGAACCCTCATTATCATTGGAGTATATGATCATGGAATCCATAAAGGTCCTATAAGTTATGGAGGAATAATTGAGAGGCCTTTTATTAAGGAAATACATGATTAATGGGGTGAAATATGATGTGCACAACCTAGTTGTATAGTTTAGGATTCCTAGGTTGGTGGGTGACTAAGTAGGAGACATGTTCTAGGGAAAGACCAACCATGGGTCTATGGGGGTTTCATTCCTTGGTATAGTAACTTGGGTGAAGATGGTTCCTAGGTATATGGATTTGGTAAGGGTTTCACCCAAGTAGGATACATAGGCATAACGGGTGCTCATGGATGCAGACTTGGGTGATGGTTTTCCCTAGTGGTAGGAATGGGTGATATTTATCCCTTATATAGGGTAGGGTGAATGTAGTTCTCTAATAAGTAGACATGGGTGATGGTTCTCCTTATTATGTGGTAGGAAAAATATGGTTCCCTAATGATTAAAAGGGAAAATTGATTCTCGTATGTATGGGGTAGAGCAAATATGACACCTTAATGAGTAGTATGGAAAAGAGGTCACCATAATCAGGACCTCTAGGTGAGGGTTCTCCCTAGTATGAATTTCACCAAGTATGACTTGGATGTGTGGTTCCCTAGTGTATTATTCATTATGGGGTCCCTTTCCCTAGTCTTAAAGAACTAGTAAAAAAGTGGTATCAAGTGATTGTTTTACTATGTTAAGAATTTATGTAATTAAATTACCCTCAATTATAGGTTAATTCCCTTAGGTTAAATCTCAATTAAGCTACTTGAAAGGGGGCAAGAAAATAGGGAATTTTGAGGTTTTTTATACCATGGTGTCCCTCACTCTAAGTGTCAAGTGTATAAAATAGAGACCCTTGGGGTATATTTATAGGAAAATATAGGGAGCATGTCACATGAAGGATGGCATGGAATGTAGTTTGTGTAAGTGATCTAGACATGTGATATGGTAATATAAGTTCACTCATTAAAGTAAGCCACATGATGGAGGTGGGTACACTGGTGTCTTCATACAAGTAGACCAAGGTTGCCTAGGGAGCCTTGGTGAAGTGAAATAGGAGCGTTCTTAGTTTCCATGATGAAATGATAGATCTCTTCCCAAAACCTTTTCCTTCAGCATATCTAGGATTTTATCCTTTTCTAAAAGTGATATCCAACAATCATCAAGCATAAAATTCTCTTCTATGATTATGATATGTTTCTTAAATAATTCAAACTATTTAAACTCTTGAAGCATTCAAATAAGTCCTCATAATTATATTTTAATTCCTAAATGATTATTACACATATTCAAACTTCCCATAATTTTCATCTATTGAAAAATAGCTGATCTTAATAGCTATCAGAGATGAATTAGACCAATTCCTACATGTTATCACATAGAATGATAATCCCATGCATGATTCACCATATAATAGTGTCTTTCACTATATATGGTGCACATAATAATAGAATATATCTAATTCTTAACTATCATTACATGTGTTATCCATTTGGTGCACATTTCCTTCAGTATCCCACTTGAACTAAATCCTCATAGACTTAGCACATTTTCACATTATATAACACATATGAAACTACTAGTGAAACCATACCCAAAACTCTTTCTATATGTATTACAAAACTAATTTTGGAAAGTTATAATATATTTTCACCACATGTTACACCATATATAAAAACTTTTGAAAATATATATATATAGATTCTTCTAGATATACTTCAAAACACTTTTGAGGTAGCTCTAAATGTTTCATAAACATTATCCTAATTTTCAAAACCACAAAGAGTGATACTATGAGCCTTTGTAGTATTTCAAATAATTATGAATTATTGAATCTAAAAATGCAATCAAATATATAGCTTTATAAAACCATCAATGTTATTCAAGATACAAAGGGATATGGTATGATCTTTATTAAACACAAGTATCTCCATATTAGGGTCCACTAGTTATATCATATACAAGTAAGCATAATTATATAATCCATTTTCCCAATTAATAAATTTACCATGTGATATGGATCATGTAAATATCTTATATATTACTTATATGTTCTTGATTCATCTTTTATATATTGGAAAATTCGATAAATACATTACATTTAATTCATTGAAACAGATAAGCACATCATATCACCATCAAATAAATAGATAATCACATCACATGTACCTTATCATGGTGTAGATATATACTTCCTAATTATATTTCAATTTATTGTCCATATTTCATACTAATCATAAAATAGGAAAAATCACATCTTGGTTAATCCCCAACTGATGACATGATCAGTAACATACCCAACTACCCCCTGATTCACTAAGCCTCAAGGATATCATAAGAAATGTACCATAGTATAAAGGCTATCATGATTTGTATCTTTATAACCACATGTTTGAGGATTATATTTGAAACATGCTCCCCTATAATACTAAATAAATATTATATGGAATTGTATGTTGTATACTTAGGGGGTCATCTAGCACCAAAAAAACTCATTTTATGTCTCATGATATTATTTTTTATCTAAAAAATAAATCCTACCCACACTAATATTAACATTTTATAAAAACCAATAATACTCCATGATGAATATCAGTTAAGGATAACTCAATTTTATACTTTGATAGGTAAATTTTCATTACACACCATGAAATTTATGCATCCAATTTAGAATAATGATAAAGTATAGATTGAATTTTATATAACATTCTATGTTTTATATTCTTAAACTTCTTTAATATCACTAAAAACACATATAATCACTCATATAATTATATCTCATATGATAAAACAAAAGAAAATAATTATGTTTGTTTCACTTTATGGGTCTTATTTAACTCATTACATCTATATGAAATTCATACCATATATTTATGTAACCATCTGATAAAACCTACCACTAAACTCTTTCACTAATTAACATATACAATGAAATATAGTTTGAATAATAGTGAGTCTTAGGAATCATATTCCTAATGTTAAAGTCCTTGAATATGGTATATATACTTCTTAACATCCAATGTTACGATGTTATTAAATTTTATTATCTACTTTGAACTCCTTCAAAGTTCATCATCATCATCATGGAACATTTCCATTCAAACTTTTCAGTGAGAATATTTGGTAGCTAATTTAAAACATCAAATTAATATCTTTTATAACCTATACATATTAAACTCCTTTTTGAATATAAATTGACTTTCACTTTATTTTAAAAATTAAATATAACTCTTTAAATTTCTATTTATGAGAAGATCCTAAACTATTTTAGAATATTAAATGATATTTACTTTGAACTTGACTAGTTTAAAATTTTATTTATTAAACATTGAACTCATCTAAGTACAAAACATACTCCCACTAGCCTCTTATAAATTATATTATCTCTGTAATTTCATGTTAATAAACAAAAACTCCTTTGGTTTTAAGAAATAACACTTATATCCTCTTATTGGAAATATTTAACAAATAAACTATCAATAACCATATCTAATATGGAATTCTATCTGTTTAAAAAATTATTTTGAAAAAAAAGGACCTTATAACATAAATTATTCCACTAAATGTGGTGGGAACTCGTTCCCTCATAATTTACAAATATTTCAGATAAGCTCATTTATCCCAAATAAAACTCCATTTTTTATATTATTTTTAAATATATTATAGAATTTGATAAATCTTAAACCATGTGTATCAAATAATTGTGTCATTTATTCATAAAGAAACCATTTTTTACAAACATATATTATATAAGATAAAAAATGAGATTAAAAATATATATCTTTTATTCTAGATTCATCCAAGCTTTAAATTAATCCACCACATCCAACTCTTTGATGCAGTTATCCCATTCTCCATCACTTTAATGCATACCTAAAGCTTTAATAGTCAAATCTTTATCATTTTTAACTCTTACACATGTTCTGAAAAATTATTAAATGTATAGTTAGTATCAAATATCTTTTAAAATCTAGTGATTTAAATTTATTATATTAATAATTGTTGTCAATTCTCTAAGAAGTTTCTCAAACACCTTTCGGGATTCAAGAAAAAACTACATAATGTAAACAGTGACCCTCCTTTCTGAAAATCTATTTTAAGTTTCAACATCCAAGGATAATTATTGTACCATCCAATCTTCTTCATTTTTCTTAAACTTTTACCCTTCTTGATGTCAATTTAATGACCCGAGGTTTTAGACACCTTAAATTAGTACTATCTTCGATAGATTGTGTCACACCTAACACCGAACTAATGTAACACTTGACTAAAAAACAATGAAATATTAAAATTACATGAATATAATAATCATTAGTAAATAAAAATATAATTATCAATTAAAATTATTATAAATTATTATATTTCTTTGATTAATATTTTTTAAAAGCATATCTTTTGAAGAACCATTAAAAAAAGGTATTGTATTTTAACTTAATATATTAAATTGATCATAGTTAAAATTATGTTATAATAGGTAATATTTATATTTACAATATAATATATAAACATTCAATTATTTAGAAATTTATATGAAATAAGACACTTGATGTTTTAAAAAGTCATTTTTTATATAAAAGTGGTTTTAATTTATTTATTGTATTTTCATTTTAAAACTAAATTTATAAATTTTATAATTTCAAATTGAAAAAAATTAACGTCATTAATGTATTAAACATTTTAAAATAATATTAGGATGAATTATACGTATTTATCTAAAATAATTTATTTTTAGGTGAATAGTTAAAATGAAATTTTTAATAAAATCACAGAGTTTATGAATTTATTAAGAAGTATAACTTAAAAACTGATACAAAATTTTTCATATATAATATGTATTAAAGGAGTAAAACTATATAATTTTCAAAACACTATTATGAAATTATAAAATCTAGGTTTAACAACTTAAATAATATTTTCCAATAAAAAATGTTTTATTGTATTTTAATTTAGTTAAATATTAGTTTGGTAACATCTGATTTTGGATTGATTTAAAATCCATATAAATTTTATTTTTCTTATAATAAACCCATTTCTATAATAAAAAACAAATACATGTCTAATTTTACTCTACACATATATTTTAAGCTTAAAATTACACTTTTTATAAAAATAAGCATTTACGCATTACATATGCTAATATTAAAATTAATTTTTATTACACATATAAATTTTATCAGATAAATGAATTTTATTTTTTTAATCATTAGGTCAAAAATATTTAATGATTGAAATTTTATTTTTAGTCATTAAAATTAAATTTCTTAGGTAAAAACTAGTTACCACAGTAAAATCAAAAATAATAAAAGTAATAAATCAAGGTGTAAAGGTATTGAAATATGTTAAAACATTTTTATAATTAATTTTTTAAGGTAATTTATACCTTATCTCAACCTATAATCTATTATTTCACATTTTTTGAGCCACTTGAAATGTGAAACATGTGATCTATTTATATTAAGTTGAAATGTTTACAAAAATGTCATTCTAACCACTTATAAAAGGTCCCTCTCACCACCCCTTCAAGATCACTCAAAGATTTTAGTTTCCACATGAAACATTACCTATTATCCTTAATTTATAATCCTATTCATTTCATGGATCCTATATTGAAAATATATTGGTTAAAGTACTCAATTTTCAAGGATTCTTCCAAGGGAGACCCTAATTTCTTAACATGACTACATTCTTTTCATAAACTTATTTTATTTTCATTATTACTTTCCCAAATATAATTTTATAATTTCTATATATTTAAAATTTTATTTTTTATATAATTAATTTTATTATTCTAGTGGAATAACTATTAACCACCTTTTCCCCTTTCTATTAAGAAAAATGAAACCATCATTTATGTGTTATGCGGACTAATGCCTCCATGAATCAATGAATTCCATTTTTCACCACTACCAATATTCATTAATTATAAGTTTTAAATCGAATAATAAACATTATATATGTAATATAATTATTATTATTATAATAAAAAATATCATTCACCTTTTTCCCCTCCCATTCATTGAGAAATGAAAACGTTAATCGTGCAATGTGCGGACTACCTCCTCCATAAAGTAACATATTTTGTTTTTCATATAGTTTCATTATTATATATGAAAAAATATTAAAATATGATTCAACACATTAAAATTATAAAATTAATATCACTATTATTCTTTAATAATGATATTATTCCAAAATAATCCACTTTCATAATCATAATCATCCATTAATTATGGTGTGTTCATGTTTAGGTCGGTCTAAACATATTCTTGAACAATGCTATAAAATAGTTTCATAAATGAATTTGAGAAGTCAATTTATAAAAATATATGATATAAATAAGTGAATAATTATTTTATTTCAGTTCTGGAATGGTAAATTTAATATTAAACTCATTAATTAAGATACCAATGTTCATTTATTAATAATTAATGAAACACGCTTGTCACCAATTTTATATACAAGAACTGTAAATAAAAATATAATAGAATAATATTATGATTTTATAAACTATAATAAAAAATAAATTATAGTACCTTATATTAACTTTTATTTATTAAATGTGGGATAATAATAAATATGGACACTGATATTAAGAAACAAGTTCAAAATAATCAAGATTACTCACACCTAATATTGAAAATAGATAATAAGTAATTAATAAATATATACATAATAATTATAAATTAAGTTTATAAAAGGTTATATTTATGAATAATGATATAAAATAGGTGATTAATATTTTTTTATAGGAGGTTAGAGTGAAATTGAGTAAGCGATAATACAAGGTATGCATTTCTTTGTCTCATTTTTAAATTCATGCGACATGTTAGGTATTATGAACTTTCGTTTATCTTATATGGTGTGATTGATACATAATGAATTAATTTTTAGATATTTATGTAATTCATGTGGTTTTTGGATCCATATATTTTTATTTATTTATTTTTCCTTCAATTTAAAATATATCAAATTTGTAAGGGTTTCTTGTCACGGGTTTTATTTCTAGGGACATATTTCTTATTATACACCATTTTTTCTTTAGAATGGCGTATCTAATTAAGAATTAATATTTTGTTTCATGATCATCTCATTATTCATGGTATTTTATGTTTCTTTTTAAATCATATCGTTCAAGGGATTTTCATTTGAAAGTTTCTAATGTCATACTGGTTTCATTGGCTCAATTCCTAATACATCTGGTCATAGTGTTTCTTAATTGAATATAATTTTCATGCTTTATTTTATCCTACCATTAAACTAATTTATGTGGTATTAAATTTGGATCTATTTTTAAATTAATTATCATCATAAATAACCTCTTATTTAATATAAAAAATTGAAATAAAAGTAAAATTTTGGTAAGAATAATTGTCATTCTTCCCAATGAATTTTTTCTTACATGTCAATATTTTCCTTCGCACCCAAGTTCTACTCACTTTTTGGGAACTCTAATATGGATAATTTCTATGATTATAATAATTATATTTAATTATTTTAAAAAGTAAAATATAATACTCTTTTTATGTGGTTTTTCAAACAAAGGTATTTCAAAATATTTTAAAAGTTTTTCACCCATTCAAAACAAAATGTTTTATCTTCCACCCCAAATTTCTTTTGATAATATTTATGAAGTTTCAAGGATACATTATTAAAGTTTATTTTTAAAAATTAAATTTTTACCAATTTTTTCACTACACTATTTTGAAAGTAACTTTTGTAAGTGACCCATAAATTCATCATTTTACAAATATGTTGAAAATTTCTTCTAAAATATCCTTCTAATGTTTTCTATATGAAAACATATTTCCACCTCTTTTTTGTTTTATATTACATTTTCTCTCTAAATTTATATGTTTTATAAAAGAAATTATTTTCCTTTTATTTTTATAAAATATTTATTTTAATTTTTTTTCAAAAGATTATGGATATTTCTTATTTACAATGTTGTTTTTTCTAAAACTCAAAAAAAAATATCTAGGTCATTTTCCTTTTATACATTGTATTCTTAATCAAGGATATTCTTCAAATTACAACATCCACATTATTTCATTGGGTGGATTAATAAAAGTTCTTTTCTATCATATAAATGATCCATCACTGACTTTAACATTCCATGTCATTGAAGGTTTATAAACCTAATTTTTATTCCAATGTCTTTCCTTTATTAATACCTTATTTTATATTTATTTGATTAAAAGGTGTTCTCATAGATTTAATACATTGATTGATTGTGGAAATTATTGGCTTAAATGTATAACATTTATTTATATGGTGTAAATACCATATGCTTTATATTAATTAAATGGTATTTACCTAGAAAATTACTTGATTTTGTTGGATACTCATTTATTTTATTTTGGATTATCATGTTATAATTATTGATGGATTTATGAATGATCCCTTATGTGAATACATTTTGAAAAGGATATGAAACCCATTTTCATTACATGGTTTTTGTGATATTATGAATGATTTCTTTCTTATGACATATGTATGTATAGATAAATTATGGTTGGGGTCATATATCACCCTATAATTAATTTTGTAATGTTTTATATATCATGAGATAATGTATCTTAAGCCTTTATAGATATGATCACAAACTAATTGGTGATCCTTCTTGGATATGATCACAAAAAATAGGTTGGTCCTTCACAGATATGCTCAAAAACTAAAAAATGGTCCATATTGGATATGCTCATAATATAATGATGCCTTATGCTTATGTTTGGGTCATAGTCTTATACTTATTCTTATGACTATTTTATGCTCTCATGGACCATGTGTACTGACTCATGTTTCCACACTCTTGATTAATTTCTTATGTTATGACATGTCATATTCCATGAATAATGTTTTATAATATAAGATTTTTGGGTATAATTTTTTTATGTATTTTGATTATACCCATATTCCCATCTTATGAACTTCGATTATTATCACTTAAGTTTACCCTTAATGATCATCCGATCTCACCCCTTTATTTTGTTTACATTTCTAGATATTATAAAGAAAAGTAATATGTATGATGTGTCTAGAAGTTTATCTTGTAAATAGATTTTTTGGTAAATGTTGAATACTTTTTATAGCTTAATTCGTTGTTTATATAGTGGGAGAATTTTCCTTTGGTTGAAAAAAACATGATTTTTTATTAGTTAATTTTTTTACTAATTCTGTAAAACAAAAAATCTAAAAGGTCTTGGGAATTTATTATAATGAAATATTTTTTTATATTATTTATTTTAGATGGTAACATAATTGGGATTTTATAATTATTATTATATTAGGTTTTGTATATCTTTAAATATTATGATGTTAATTGAGGATAATTTAAGGGTTGATAAGTTAAGTTTGATCAAAATTTCAATGTTATTGTTAAAAGTTTAGATTATTTGAGGTAATTTTGAATATTTTAGTGATTGGGTATAGATAAATTTTTGAAAAACTTAGGGATAAATCTAAGACATAAGTTTAATTATAGGATAAAATCCTAATATTTTGGTAAAGTAGAGATTATTTGGTTTTCCTAGAAATTAAACCATTTTCTGGATACTATAATTAGATAAAAACTCTAGCACAGATATACCTAGGAGTAATAAACCTGAAAAGAACATGTTGGTTATTAAATAATGACCAAGTTGATGAAAAAGAGGCCTAATTACATACCTGGTTTGTCAATATAAGAGGATATTCTATGGTTAATTCATATTCTCTTTAATGAACAATTATAAAGGATTTGAGTATAATGTTAATTAATTATGTTATAGAACCTAATAGATTATTGACCATGGATAACCAATTATTGAAAAAATATAGTCATAGGTTAAACTGAAATTATCATATGTTAAATAATAAGGTTTCATAGGGTAAGAAAACTTCATATTAATGTTTTCATATTCATATTTTAGATATTATCATAACATTTTCATTTTAGTATTTAGTTAAAATAGGATCACAAAAATGAATCTAAGAAAGGTATGTATCAAGAAACCAATATGTATTACAACCTAATAAGGAAGCGTACTTAAGAGGTTTAGAATTTTACTATATTCCTGTTATAATGGGAAAGGTAACTTTTTTAGTCTTACCTAAGGTAGTGAGGTTGATATCATAGTTGAAATAAATTCTATTACTCTTAGTTATTTTAATTAGTGAGTTATATTTATTGATTATATTATGGTATATTCTAAAATTTATGAGTCTTATGTGAAACATCTAAGTATTTTTCTTCAGTATTTTTTCTTTAAAGGTTTGGAAACATATGGAAAATGGTATCAATAACCTTGAAAAGTGAGTTTATAACAAGTTTATTTTTTAAGGATAACTGTTTGAGAAAAAATGATTGAGTTATGGACAATTCTTAACTATAATATATACTTGATGTTGATATAATAAATGTTTGATTAAGTTTTTAGAAAAGTGAGTTAGATAGTATTAATATCCTTGGAATTGATTATTTTTTAATTAAAAATTTATCCATGATATTTTTGGTGAATTTTATCTCATTTTTTGTAATATGATATATATTGACTAATGTGTGACTTTATGAACTAGTGGTTGAAGGAAAGAGTTGATTTTTAGAGTAATCTAAGTTTTTTTCATTTAATGTCTTGTATATTCAAATGGATTTGGTAAATATATGTTATGAAGAATATATGATTAGGGTATATACATACTAAGGTAGAAGATTGTATAAATGACTAATATTGTTTGAGGAAATATATGTAACTTAATATATCCTAATAGAGAAAGGTAGATGTTATATTATAATTTACATCACAAATGATAAAAATTTGATTAATACTCTCACCAACTTTCATTGGTGAGTAATAATTAGAATCATGAGTATGCAATTTATTTTAGGTGGTAAAATGTAATGACCTGAGATTTTATACCTTTTAAATTAATATTATCTTTAATTGTGTGTGTTGCACACAACATTGAACTGATGCAAAACCTAACTAAAAAATCATGATATATTATAATTACAAAAATAATAAAATTATTATTATATAAGAAGATAAAAATCAATTAAAATAATTACATATTATTATTTTTCTTTGATTAATATTTTTTAAAAGGATGTCGTTCGAAGAATCATCAAAAGAGGTATTGCATTTTAACTTTAGGGTTAAATTGATCATAGTTAAAAAATTATAATAATTAGTATTTATATTTATTAAATAATATATCAACATTCAGTTATTTATAAATTTATATAATACAATTGATGTCTAAAAGGGTTATTTTTTCATATAAAAGCTGATTTCCTTTAAAAAATTTATTTTAATTTTAAAACAAAAATTATAAAATTTTGAAATTTAATTTGATAAATTAACTTCATTTTTTGATTAAATATTTCAATATTATCTTGAGATGAATTTTTTATATTAATTTTTTTGAAATAATTTATTTTTAGGTGAATGATTAAAAATACTGATTTAACTAAAAGCATAGTGTTTATGACTATATCATAAAATAAGTATAACATGAAAAATTATAAAAAATTGATGATATAAGATTTATTTAATTATTAAATACTTATATATATATATATTAAAATACTATTATTAATTGAGAAAACCTATTTTTAACAACATAAGTAATATCTTACAATAAAAACTATTTTTTTGTATTTTCATTTAATAAAATATTATTTTGTTTTGGTTTTTTATTTATTTTAAAGAAAAATAAATTTTATTTGTTTTTTGATAAACTAATTTATATTATTAAAATAAAATATATGAATAATTTTATGTTACACATAAATTTTAAGCTTTAAAATACACTTTATAAAAATGGGTTTTTAC
This sequence comes from Viscum album, assembly GCA_963277665.1. Taxonomy (NCBI): domain Eukaryota; kingdom Viridiplantae; phylum Streptophyta; class Magnoliopsida; order Santalales; family Viscaceae; genus Viscum; species Viscum album. The sequence continues at coordinate 1,095,815,630 of OY728142.1, read as the reverse complement.
ACATTACATGCACTGATGTTAAAATAAATTTTTCTTACACAAATAAATTGTATCTGATAAAATGTATTTACTATATAAAATAGTTAGGTATAAATTATTTAATATGCTATATTTTATTTTTAGTCATTAAAAATAAATTTTTATGTAAGAATTAGTTACCACAAAAAAATCTAGAATAGTAAAAGTAATAAATTTATGGGTAAAGGGAATGAAGCATGTTAAAATTTTGTTTATTTTTGAGTGTTTGAGATATTATCCTCCTTATATCATCCTAAACTCCATTTTTCCCATTTTTCCCACTTTACATGTGAAAAATTTTCTCTCTTTATATTAATTTGTAATATTTACAAAAAATCCATTTTCACCACTTAAAAAAGGGGCCTCTCACAACCCCTTTAAGAAAACTTAATGAATTTGGTTTCCACATGAAAATATACAAATTATAATTCATGTATAACCCTATTCACTTTACATGATCCTATAGTCACAATATATTGGCCTAATACCTCCATTTCCAAGGAGTCTTCCAAGTGAAAGCATAATTTATCAATGTGAGTACTTTATTTTCTTTAACTTGTTTTCTTTTATTTATTACTTTCACATATAAAATTTTCTAATTAATATATAATTACATAATTATTTTTTTATAATTAATTTTATTTTTCTAATTGAATAACTATTAACCACATTTCCCCTTTTCATTTAAGAAAAATGAAACTGTGATTTGTGTGTTGTGCAGACTACCACCTCCACAAAGCCACAACTTCTCTTTTTCACCACTAAATATATTCCCAGATTATAAGGATGAAATTCAAGAATAAATATTAAATATGTAGTTTAATTATGATTTTTATGCTATATTTTGTAATCTACCTTATTTCCTTCTCATTATTTAAGAAATGAAAATGTTACTATACGTTGTGCAGACTACTACCTCTACAGAGTAACATATCTTGTTTTTCATCTAATTTTATTCTTATTTATTAAAAAAAATTCAAATTTTATTCAAAACATTGAAATTATCTAAATTATATCATTATTATTATCTAATAATGATATTATTCTAAAATAAACCACTTTCATAATCATAATCATCAATTAATTATGGTATGTTCATGTTTAATTCGGTCTAACCACCTACTTGAACAATGATATAAAATATTATCATAGATGACTATTAGAACTAAATTAAAAATTATAAATGATATAAATAAATAAATTATGATTTTATTTTGTTTCTATAATAGTAACGTTAATATTTAACTAATTAATTAAGATACATGCTTCATTTGTTGAAAACCGTTGAAACATACTCGTTGCCAATTTAATCTACAAGGATCGTAATTGAAACACTCATAGAATGAAATTCACTTCATAAAATATCATAAAAAATAAATTATAGTACCTTATATTATCTTTTAATGATAAAATTTAGGACAATAATTAATAAGAATATCGCTAGTATGAAACTAGTTGAAAACAATGAAGATTTCACGCACCCAGTATTGAAAATAGATAAGAACTAATTAATATAAATGTATAGAATAATTATAAATTAATTTTATAAAAGGATATGGATATGAATAAGGTTATTAAATATATTATTGAGATATTTATGTTTATTAAATAGTAGGTTATATCATTTTTGATCAATAGGAATATTGGGTAAGGTTTTTTTGTCTAATTTTCAAATTCACGAAACATGTTTGATATTTTGCGCCATAATTTATTTTATATGGTTTTATTACTATATAATGAATGTATTTTTTCATATTAACTAAATTAATGGTTTTTGGGAAACCATATCATGTTATTTATTTACATGTACTTATATTCAAAATATACCAAAGTTATAAGGGTTTCTGGTCTCAAATTCAATTTCTTGAGACATATTTATTATTATACATCATGTTTTCATTGGAATGGTGTATCTTCTAACCTTTTAATATTTTTTATCATAATAATTTTATTATTTATGGTATTTAATTTCAATTTTTAAATCATATCCTTCAAGGTGTTTTTATTTGAAATTTTTAATTGTTGTAAGAGTTTCATCAATTCCCAATACATTGGGCCATAGTATTTCTTACTTGAATATAATTTTTAATGCTTCTTGGATCCTTCAATTCCCTAATTTTATGTAGTATTTTATTTTTTTATTTGGTTAAATTAATTATCATCATTAATAACAACTTATTTTATAAACAAATGAAATAAAGTTGTAACGTTGGTATGAATAACTCTAATTATTACCAATGAATCTTTTCTTCTATGTCTATATTTTCAGTCTCACCAAAGCTCTCTGGTAATTTTGAAAACTCTGATATAGATTATTTTATATTATTAACATAATTATCTTTTCCCATTTTAAAAATTAAAATCTAATAATATTTTTTATTATGTGGGTTTTCAAAGAAAAGGTATTTCAAAATATTAAAAGAGGTTTTCCGTCCATTCAAAATAAAAAATTTTATCTTCCACCCCACATTTAATTTGAAAATATTTATAAATTTTCAAGGAAATTTTATTGAAATTTATTTTTTAAAAGTAAATTCTTTCTAAATTGTTCACTTAAATTTTTTGAAAATATATTTTTTAAGTGACCTATAACTTCATCATTTTACGAATATGTTGAAAATTTCATATAAAATATTATTCAAATGTTTTCCATATGAACACATATTTCCACTACCTTTGTTATTTTATATTGTCATTCATCTTGACTTTTCCATGTCTTCTAAAATAAATTATTTCCTTTTGGGTTTTATAAAATATTTTTGTTAAAATTATTTCAAAAGATCATGTATATTTTTTATTTCTAATTTTTTTTTATAAAACTCCTAAAAATTGTTTTCATCTAAGTAATTTTCCTTTTATATATACTATAATTGTTCAAGGATATTCTTCAAGTGATTACATCCACCTTATTTCTCTTTTTGGATTATGAAATTTTTATTTATATCATAGAAATGATACATCACTACCTCAATATTTCCTAGTCATTGATGGTTTATAAACTTAATTTTTCTTCCATTTCTTATCCTTTATGAATACACTATTTTATATTTATTTTATTAAATATTGTTCACATAGATTCCATAAATTTATTGATTGGATAAATTGTTAACTTTTACATATATCATTTATCTATATAATGAAAATACCATATGAGTTATCTTGATTGAATGGTATTTAGCTATAAATTTATTTGATATCATTAGATACCCATTTATTTTATATGGGTTTATCAAGTTATGAATATTTATGGATTTATGAATTTTACATTATAAGAATAATTTTGAAATAGATATGAAACCCATTTTATTTCTATGGGTTCTTATTGATATGATGAATGATTGATTTTTTATAGAACATGTATATATGGATGAATGGTAGGTTGGTTCCAATATCACCCTATAATAAAATATTTAATGTTTTAAATCTAATTATATAATGTAGTGTGGGAATTTTTAGATATTCTCACAAACTAAAGGGTGATATTTCTTGGATATTCTCTCAAACAAAAGGGTGAGATTTATTAGATATGTTCATAAAAAATCATGAACCTTATTATATATGCTCATAATATTATGATACCCAATGCTTGTGTTTGTTCCATAATATTATGTTTATTCTTATGACTACATTATTCTCCTGTGGGTCATGTTTATTGACACATGTTTCCACACTCTCTTGATACATTTTTTATGTTATGCCATATCATATTCCATGAGTCATGCTTTATGATCTAGGATTTCTTATGCATGATTTCTTATGTATCTTTATTATTCCCATATAATCATATTATTCTCAATTATAATATTTGATTTTTGTCACTTATTTTTACCCTTACTAGTAATTTTATCTCACCCATTTCTTATGTATACATTTCCCTAAGTTGTGAAGAAAAGTAATATGTATTATGTTTCTAGAAGAGTAACTTGTGTGAAGATTTTGTTCAAAAAATTTACGAATTTTTATGGGTTAAGAAGTTATTTATATAGTGTTAAAAATTTCCTTTGGTTGAAAAATTCATGAGTTTTTATTATTTAATATTTTGTTCTGATTTTCTAAAACTTTAAACCTATAATTTCTTGTGAATTTATTATGATGAAATATTTGTTTTAAATTATGTAGTTGATATGGTCACATATAAGGGTTGTTGTAGAATTAATATCACAAAATTATAGATATCACTTTATAGACTCATTTATCCTCAAAACATTGAAGAAATCGGGTAAAAAAATTAAAATCATTCATATTATCAGAAACCTTCCAACAATAATCATGTAATGAATTCCATAGTTATAAAAAACCCTTTAAATGAAACCCCCAATCTCTCTAAGTTATTATCTTACCTATATTAATTATATGAGAAAAAACTAGTGTTTCTTTGGTTATCATTCATAAAAAAATTTATTTTTAAGCCTCAATATAATCTTTTTATACTTCCTTAAGCATATAGATTCAACATTTGGTTTCTCTAGAATGATTTTACTTAACACATATAATTTTATATTTTTTTTTAAGTATAATTTTTAAGTTTCTATACCAGTATAAGAAGTTTTGTTTCTCCATAATTGACCTCAAAGTTAATTTGGATAATTAAGATGCCTATAATATATAATATAATCTTCTATAATATGTGGATCATGTTTTAAATTCACTTAATAAGTACTTTTATTAAATGTTCTCCCTCTAAAATAGATACAAATGTTTTTATCAAATAATATTTCTTAGTGGTGAAAGATCTATAATTCACCATGAATTATCCCATATAATCTCATAAAATAATTTGTGACTACATATAGTAGACAATTATATCAATCATATCATATATGAATATTGGATAATTGAGTGGAAAACTCTTTTCCCAATCCATCATATAGATTATCTAAACTCTATTCCTCAAGTATCCTAGCAGTTAGAGTTATCATATATTTATAACCCAAATCACATGCCAAAAATGAGGTACTTAATGGTTAGGGTCATCTCATTTATTTCTTTCCTTATACAAGATAATCTAGGGGAACCCATCTTTGGAATGACCTAACCAGTTTGATGATTGAGGTATTGACAAGTGTTTTATTTGGAAATAATATGAAACTTAATTCTTTTAAAGTGGATTTAATCTCACTATCTTATCACATGTATTCAATTTACATGTATTGATGCTGATAATGATTTAGTTGTGAATCATATTCCTTCAAACAAAACAATATGTTCAAGTCATATTGATGTGTAAATCTTTACAAAACTCATATCTTTTGTTACTAACCCAAATTAAAATCCAAATATATTCACATATATATAAATGCATTTCAAGAATAAGCTATATGAAACCCTTTAGTTTAAAGGTTTAAAATTATATTAAATCAATTATAACCATAATAGTAAGAATATAGTGATCGGTAACTAACTCCCACTTTTCTAGACAAGGAATAATCCTTTAGGCTAGTGAGAAACCTAACCCAAAGTCGATCTTCCCATGGTTCTTTAATCAAGAGACACCTTAATTCCATAATAATTATAATTCCTAATATGTGTAAACTATAATTCACTTAGTAATTCAATATCATAACCCAATACAATACAAATTCAATATATAATAAAACTAAATCAATTATTATACCTAAAATGTAACTTCATACATGCATATATGCTAGTTTAAAGAAGCATTTTAACATGTTCAAACTAAATTAAACATCATTATTCATAATATAAAATTTATATTAATGAATGAGAAATTAGAAAATAATTCTAAATAAATAAACAATTTATAAATTTATAAATTAGATAATAATTTATGAACAATTAAAAAATAATGAAATTATAAATATTTTATAATGTTGGCATGCTTTATAGACACTCCATAAAATTTAAATATAAAAACATTATTTTTATCTCAATATAAACTCTTTAATATTAATAATTTACATATAATTTTATATGTACTTCTTCATATTCTAAAATATTAGATACTTTATAAATATTTTGAAACAATATAAACATTTTATATATTATGTAAAAAAATGACATAAACTGTATATATCATTTTTTGTTGGAGTTGGTTCCTTATAAATAATTTAGTCATTAATTTATATTAATTTAATATTAATAGATATATTATCACATAATTATTATCCTTATACATAACATTAATGTTATAAATTCCATGTAATATTTGTCTCATAAAAATCTTGTAGTAGTTCCTCGTTATAATGACAATTGAGATTCTTTGAGAATATTCTTGAATATATGTATTTTAGTAAAGTTAACATCTATCTGATTGGACATAGATGATTTTTGGCTATCAAGTGTTGGATGATCATAATACATTGAGACTTCTTATCATGAAGATATCACTTAGAGATCATCAACCATGGAGGTCATGGGAACAAACCTACCAATAGGGATTCCATGTGATTATGTATTATTGAATATTCCTATCTGTAAATGTGTGTATTTGTCCTTAGAATTAATATTATTATTAATTTATATCATGAATCACAAACTTTTATGTATGATTGAAAATTGTGATGACATATTATCATGATGAGGTATCATGTGTTGGGTTCATTATAATTGATATAGAATTAATTTAATATGAAAGGAATTATCCCTTCCATATTAATGGAAGAAGATATGTCTATCCATTTTATTGAAATGGGACATTTTGATTAAGTCCATGGTCATTATATTTTATTAACTATTTTTTTCAAAAATTCAAAGAAAGATTAATTGAGAATATAGAGTGACAACACAAGTATGCATTATACTGGATGAGAAATTAGTAGACAAATAGATTACTTTACAAGGAAGAATTCATAGGAAGGTTGTTGTCATTGAAACATTTTCCTATTTCTCTATGGGTTCCTTCAAAGGTTTTTAAATTATGATCTTGGATGTTAGGTAAGTTCACTTAATGTCATTGAGAAAGATTCTTAAAGGGTCACACACTAAGTGTATCTAGAATGTCATTAAATTATATAAAATTTAATATTAAGAATAAATATTATAATCAGATTTTGGAATAATAATTATTTAAGTAAATTTGATCACAAATATTAAATATTTAGATATTCAAGTTTAGAACATGTTATTTGAATTTTTTATTTTTTCATTAATCACAAGATAATACATAAATATTTATGTATTTACCAGTTTAGTGAATAGATTAATATAAGTATTTAAATTTTTATATGAATATTAAAATAAATAATTATTCATGAGTTTAGTGAATATAATAATTATTTTTTATTTGAATGATTATATTAAATTTATTAGGTATTTTATTATTCAAGGTTGAATAAAATACATGGAGTATTAATGGGTTGAGTTAACGGCCTAATGGAAGTAATATATTTTATTTAATATCATTTATATAAATATTATTCATTTATTTAAGAAAATATATTTAAATAAGAACAGTTTTACAGTATATAATATTATTATTACAATTATTTTACATGGGGTATTACTTAGATTAAATATATTGATAAATTCATGTGGGAAATTATTATTTATTTTAACCGTAAGTATAAAATCTCTATTATGTCATTCTGAAGATGTGAGACTGGTCATGAACAATGAAAATCTATTTATAATTCTCTCTAGACCAAGAGATATTCTTCCACCACCACCAACACCCCCCACCCCACCCACCTCAAGAACATAGAGAGAAAAGGAGAATCACTTGTTATGATCAACAATGGATGACATAAAGCACTTATCTCTTTCATTCTATAACCTGAATATTCAAGATAATTATCTAAAGATTCATGGAACATGTGTGGATAATCATAAAGGAATATTTACATCAATTATCCACTAAAACAATGCTATAACAATAATAGAAATATATATTTATCGAGAAGATTATCATATTTGAGGTAATTCTTGTTTTAAATTAATTATAAATTTAAATTTAAATATAATTTCTAGGATATTCCAAGGTTTTTTTCGTCAAGTTTTTCATATTTATTCATTTAAACCAATGAAAATTCAAAATTGGGCACCCACCCACCACTTCCATTGGGACCCAAAAACCATCAAGTGGTATCAAATTGGTCCTATTCTGATTTATATTTATTTATAATTTATTTAATCAGTTTCATTCATTGGTTTTCAAGTTTTTTATTTCCAAAAAATCATTATTTTTCTAATGGATGACATAACACATTCATCTGAGTTCACATGGCCAAGAACAAGCCAATACATGCAAATAATTCTCAAAGATCCCATATAAAGGTTCCAATGTCACTAGATTTATGAAAATATTTCTTTACATGTATCCATGGTCAACCACATAGGGAGAGGGCCATGTAAATCTCATCTCACTCTTTTTTCAATACATGACATTATTACACATCATGTATTGACTTACAGTGTGATAAGTGGTTTGATGGGGATTTCATGGAATATAAGTAGTGTACACATCGTATAACCCCCCAAAGTTTTGGCTCTATGTAAATATTGAAAAGTTTTTTTGTCAATAGACAATGTCATTACACCTCACATATTAATTTCTAGTTGATTGTTGTGACCAAACATGGATTATATGTAACAAATAGTCCCCACTTACATCACATCCAACCACCATTTTAATATATCCATTAGTTCCTATCCTTCCAGGCTCCCCTAGTTTCTGATCAGACACAAGTTTTTCCCCCTCGATCCTACCCACATGCTCGAACAGATCATCAGACTAATAACTACCCCCAAAATATAATACAAGTTATTCTAGTATCCTTTTTACTCACTCACACACACCCTATGAAACTTCCCATAATTTCACCCATCTTGAAACTACTTTGGACATAGTTATCTTAAATATGAAGTTCTAATTAGGTAGGCTCCCAAAAATAAAGGTGTTCATTAGTGACATGCATAGTAACATTTAGTTTTAAAATCTTTAACTTTCCCTAGTCTTACACCCCCCTATCCACACCCTTTAGAGCACAACATCCCAATTTTGGACCCTATATTTCAACTAATGCAGTGCCACTACACTTCTATATAGGTACCCATTTGATATCAATGTAGAAACTAGGCCCCACTGACAACACATCCACCCCTCTATTTTAGTATGTTCATCAGTATTGTCCCTACAGAAACCACTATTTTCCCCATAGACATGAGTTGTTCCTCCTTTGGGCCCACCTGTATACTCAAACATATCATCAGACTAATGATTATCCCCCACATGCCAACACATATTATTTCAGTGTTATTTTTCCTAACTCACATGCACCCTAGGAAACCCCCCAAGAGTTTAATCATCCCAAAAAAAACTTCAAGATAATATCACTTAATTATATAGTTCTAATTAGGTAGGCTCCCAAAAATAAAGTTGAACCTTAGTGACATGGCTTGTAACATTTAGTATTTTAACCCTTTAACTTTTTATGGTGTTACACTATATATTATATTACAGGAATATGCATCTCATGTAACACATTTCCACTCACGCACAGTAAATTTTGAGTAATTTTTGGTGTGTCATTTGGGTAAACATGTGGAGTAATTAGATCGAGTCCCAAAACATGCGATGTGTGGTTGATTGTACACGTTGTGTATAGGTGTCTTTATGCACCAAGTACACATTGAGTAATCTTTTTCATTTCGTGTTGGTATGCATGTTTAATAATTCTTATATATATAATATGAAACTATATGACAAGTAACAATTTTTGTACACATAATTTAATTCATAGACATTATCAGTGGTGCATGTTGCATATTAAATGGTGTTCCTTGTGGTCATACACACCATAAATACCATGTGGTTTAACACATGGAACTGCTCATTATATCTATTTCGACATGTCATGATGGCATAAATATCATGTAATAACATAGTATAATACAAGGACCATACACATCATATTTCACATGACTTGTTGAGTGATAGTACATTTCATGCGAGTATTAAACATAATAAATGGATTTAATCTGACATGGAATATACACATGGTGTTTCCTACATAGTACACACCATGTACTAATATTTTAAAATAAAATATAATTTATTTAATTTATTTAATTTATTTAATAAATTTAAAATAGTAAAGAATGGGATTGTTATATCTTAATGACTGTTAGGAAAGAATTTTAAGAAAAATAATTAATTAATTAATTCTTGAAAGTTTATCTTAATTTGAATGAATTGAAATAAATTATAACAATTATAAATATTTAGTTGTTTCGTGTTTTTATTGATAATAATCTTTAATGGATTGTGTATGTGTTGGATTAATTTATTCAATTTAATTATTATTTTCATGGTTTTATGTGATAATTTTATTAAATTAAATATATCGATATGTAAATCATCCCTCCATACTTTATTATGTATAGGACTATGTGTCCAAGATTTATTTTATGTAACTCTAAACCCTTGATACCCCTCACTAGGGAGTGAGTAAACATTTGTAAAGGATGGATCTCCCAACAAGAGGAGACATTTCAAGACCTAATTCAAGGTGAATACAATTAAGGAGTTACAATGGAGAATAAAGGTTTTATATAACTTGATCCAAGCATGAGTTTAATGAGTTATTTCCTTTAAGGTTGTGGTTTTTTTATCACCGCTTGATAAACCAATCAGTAGTTAAAATCTTATGATCATATCACATATTTATATTATATTTGTCTATAAATGGTTATTTATTTATTTTTAAATGCATGGTTTATTTATTTGTTTATTTAAAAATGATCATATAAAGTAACTAAATTAACATGCATTCTAAGGTAAAATAAATTAAAATTATTACTAATAAATTATTTTATCAGGAATGGTTAATTAATTATGTTAATTCTATATAATGTTAACAAGCATGTGAAGAATAAAATAAATAAGATTTATAAATAATTTGACTAAAATCCGTGAAATAAAATATTAATTTAGAAAACATATTTTATATTATTGGTTAAGATGTGACCATAGTTAAAGTTCTTGTCTGACCATAGTTATGGGAACTTTTAATTATAAAGGGTCTTAACAAATATAATGGGTTGAATTGAACAAATTGGTATGAAGTGTAATGTATATACTCTACTCAATAAAAATTAGAGGTAATCATTGAGGAAATCTATGTATAGGATTTTTGGTTTAGATATCCCACTCAATAGATCAAGGAACTATGAGTTAGTGTTCTTTGAAATTAAATCCTACCTAAATACCTTAGAGTAATTTTCATGGGAATATTTGGGATTATGATAAGGGAAATATGGATCCTCACCACAATATTATCTGAGAAAAATAGATATTTCGAATCTAAAGGGAAAGGATATTAGTATTTGATAAAATAGAAGGAGACTAATTACACTAATTAATTACATCAAACCAATAATTTTGATAAGTACTAAATATCTACTTTTATTTATCATGGAAAAAATGGAAATCCATTCAACCAAATTCCTATCCCTTTCATCCATTTTTTAGAAAGATAATATGGTAATTGATGATAAATTCTAGTAATAATATAGGTGATTATCCTTCTACTACTCCAATAGAAAAAGTTTTATGTATTGGATTTCTAATTCCCTATTAAGTCTTCTCATAAGGATAGTGAGGATAAAAATAACATATTTTGGAAACACATGGATGATGAATTGGATTTCCAATTCTTAATGTTATCATACTTGAATAGTAATCTCTAGAATATTTATAAATAAATGGATTAATACTCAATGTTGTATCATCTCTATGATCTCTATTAGAAGAAAGTAAGATAAGATAGGTATGAAATCTACATGGAACTCATTACATACAAAATAGGATAAGTAGTTCCATTTTCACCACATGTAGTTAATATGATTGGATACATTAAGAATTTTAAAATTCTAGGATTAAAGATTCAAAAGGAATTCTATATAGACCACATTCTCTCCTCACTTACTCTGGTCGTCTCAAGTTTTATTATGAATTTCAACATGAACAATATAGATAATATGCTCTTGGATCTCTTGAATTTTATTTTATAAGTAAATAAATACATGAATCAAGAAAAAAAATCACTCTTTATGGTTACTAAGAGGAAAGGAAAGGATAATTTTAAGGTGAGTTCAATTACTGAGTAATTTTCGCACCTCCCACTAGTAGAAAAAGGCATTTTTTTATGTGTTTTTTTTTTGTATTTTAGCAGCATTTTTTAACTAAAATAGTTTTCATTGATGTTAAAAATACCTTTCAACATCGTTTATATAAAACCAACATGGAAAGGTCCTATAAAAACATTAATTAGAATGTGATAACACTTTCCACATTAGTTATATATATAACCAATGTTGAAAGTAGCTTCATACATCAATTATACTGATAACTGATATGAAAACTCACTTTTCACATTATTTATATAGATAAACTATATGAAAAGTTAAAAATGAAAATAAAATAATAGTGTAAACAAAATTACATTGATAAAAAAATAAAATTAAAATCTGAACATTTCAGCAACAAAATGAAAAAACAAGAGTTAGTATTTTTCTTTATTCTATGTACATACACTCATTTCCTTCAACTTTAGAGATTGTCTATTGATATTCATTCAATTCATGATGAAAAATTCATGAGGAATCTTGGGAACTGTCTTGCAAATCTCAAATGAAATATTAAAGATTGTTGAAAGAATCGTCTTCAATAAACAAATGAAAATTGTAAAATAAATGTATATAATGATAAAAACAAAAAAAAATAACTATAATAAGGGGTGATTTACACTTCAAATTCATTAAAATATGAAATAGGATTAGATTGAGAAATTAAAATGTGAGAGAAATAAATAGTCTAATTGAAATTATTAACAGTGATCAAGTTGATGTATTTATAGGATATAAGAGCAAGTTCATAATCATGCAATTAATTTGTAATAGGGGAGACAAAATTCACAAGCACCATATTTGAAAAATTAAAAAATATATAAGAAAGCATTTTAAAAAAATCAACTAATCTTATAAAAATGGTTTTTTTTAAATAAAATGTTAAAATTCATTGAATGTATACTTTAAATGTTGGTTTTTAGGAAATACTAAATTATAAGAAGTTAATATTATTATTTTAATGTCATTTTTTCTAAAAAAATGATGTTAAAATTACATTTTTAACTTTAATTTTTTAAAAAATAATATTTTAATTATCTTTTAAACTCATTTTAAAAAAACAATGTTAAAATCCTTTATCATGTTGGTTTCTTTAAAATAGATGTTAAAATTTATTTTCGCATTGGTTTCTTTAAAATCAATGTTAAAATCCTAAAATGGAAATAAATTTTTCTTATACTGGCCCTTAAAAGAAGAGAAATATATATAGGGAGGATAAATAACATGAGGCTTTATATTTTGATTTTGATAATAAAGGCTACTAGAAAAAGAAATATGCCTATATAATGAATCAAGGGGAAGATTCAGGTATGTTCATTATAAAGTGAAATCTATCTGTCTATATAAATTGGGTATTAGATACATCTTGTGGTAATAACAGATTTAGCTAAATATAGGATCCAACTAAATTCTGGAATATTTCAAAATGTGAGGTGGATCTTTGAGCTATAAATAAAGTGAGGCTAGCTACATTGGATATAGGAGACTAACATCTCACATTTCTAACTGTAATTAATTTTTTTAAAGAATTATTATTATGTTCCCAGTGTTACTAAGAACATCATTTTGTCATCTGATTTAGATATGGATGGTTTTATTTTCTTGTTTAGAAATAAATAATTCTAATTTTATAAAGAAAACTTATGTTATAGTATGGAATACCTAAATAACGGTATTTAAAAAATAGAATATAAAAAAAGTCTTGGAAATAGATAATAAATTAAGTTCACATAACTCATATCACTCCCAATTTTTGAGTTATTGACTTGTTCATGTAAACCAAAAGCGTCCAATAAAATTATATCAAGAAGGGTATTTAGATTCATTTGATCTGAATCCCTTTTATATGTATCATTTATATTTACAATGTAAAATGACCAAGGCTCCATTTAGTGGAAAACATGAGATATATATAGATCTTATAGAATTAGTTTATGAAGATATGTGTGGACCTTTTTTGTATAAGCTAGTGGTAGATACTTTTACTTCATTACTTTTATCAACAATTTCTGTAGATACATATATATCTTCTTAATGAGGTATAAGTATTATTCCTTTGAAAAATTTAAGGAATACAAGAATTAAGTTGAGAATTCTTCTTAATAATATAAAGAAACATCACTCAGGCCAAGGTGGATAATATCTTAACCAATAATTCATCAATTATTTAAAATAGTTTGGGATATTATCCCAACTAACTCCTCTTTATGCATCATAGTATAATGGTATCAGTTAAAGGAGAAATCACTCCTTATTGGTCTTGGTAAGATTCGTGATACCATCCATTATCCATTTGGGGATATAGTACTACATAATATATACTAAAAAAGTTCCAAATAAGAAGAAAGTGTAATTCTATATGAATTATAGTTTGGAAAGAAATATTTTTTTGTGAATACTCATGCATGGGTATTTAAAAAAATTATTAGAAATAATCCTAGTAGGAAACTAGAATCATGATACATGGAGTTTATCTTTATAGGATATCATAAAGAAACTAAAGGATATTATTTATGTAATACCTCAAATAAAAAGGTTATAGTCAACATACATGCCAACTTTATTTAAAGGGAATGTAAATCTAAAATATATATTGGGGGAAATGTAGACTTTGTTGAATTTGAATATCAAGAAGTACAAGAGTTGGTATAGAAACAAATACTACAAGACCCCGGGAAGAAATTATTCCGGATATGCAAATAAAAAAGAGGCTAGAGAACCAAAGAGATATGTTTTTCTAGTCATCAAAGTAGGTGAACCATTACTAGTTGAAAATAATGAACCTCTTTCTATAAGGAAGCATTAAATATCTAAAAATTTAAAAAGTAGAAAAATCAATTAATTCTAATATGGATTCTATGTACAAAAACCATGTTTTGGTTTTGTTAGATTCTCCAGTTAATGTACATATTATTGGGTGAAAATATGTATTCAAGAAGAAACTAGACATGGATTTTAAATTCAGTAACTATAAGGCATGAATTTTTTCCAAAGGGTTTAAGAAAATTTAATTCATAGAATATGAAAAAACCATTTCACTAGTCACTATGTTATGACCTGAACTTTTATAAATTAATTTCTCATTTTTAATGAATAAATTCGTTATTAAGAAATCATGTTGTAGAAAACACATTCACTACTTTGGTTATTTTTAACTGTTATACGGGTTTTCAAATTTAAAATATCATTAAGCATAATAACCATTGATCATATAGCCATTATATAGTGATCATATGATTATTATATGTATTGGGTTATGATAAATCCAATTAACATAGACAAAGTGATGGCCTCGACCAGTAGGATCATACCTTATGAAGCTAATTTATCAGATATTTCAAGGTAGATAACATCACTAGAATTTTCCATTAACCAATTATAAGATGATATTCGATAACTAAAGCACGAGAGAATCCATTTTTGGTATAAGTTCAAGCTCATCGAGATCATGGCCAAAACAATGTTTTTCTAACCACCCCATGAAAATCTCACCATCATATAACTTACCCTTAGTGCATTACTTGGTGTAATAAAGGGTTATATATCTAGACTATGACAGTCTAAATTTTTATATTTTATTTTTAATAAAAAATGATTATATTCATCCCATTTTAATATTTCTTTTTAAATTATTAGATAATGAGTTTCAAAATAAATTAGATTTTGATATAATGAAACACAAATTATTTTTTTGATAAATAAATAATTTCAATCAAGATATTATTTTTACTAAATTAACTAATTTTTAAATAAATTATATTTTAGTAAAATATTATTATTAATTTATATTTATTAAATATAATTTATAATATAATTTATAATATAATTTTATAAAGTTAAATTTAAATTTTATAAGGTTCAGAAAATAGTTATTATCAAAAAAACAAGTATTTTTCAATAAATATGGGGTTTTGAATTAAAAGTTTAAATTCTCATATTTATAGAACAATTTTGATAAAATAAATATTATTTTTGAAATCATAATGTTTAAATTATCCAACAGTTATTTTTTCATAATTTTTTAAGACAACCATATTTTTAGGAAAAAAATTAAATACAGTATAATTATACGGTATGTATTATGGCATCATAAAATCCTAAAAGTGATGTAATAAATACTATAAAGAGTAAAATGACAAAAATTATGTTTCCCCTTTAAAATAGTGTTTTTTTGAATTAATTTTATAAATTTTATAAAGCCTTAATGAATCCTTCAAAACCTATATTATATTTTAAGGTTTTAAAATAAATTCTTTATAAACATGACTCACTTCCACATCACCAAGGGTATTAGTTTAATGAGTTAGGTTCTTATTATTATAAAATAATTAAAATCACTGCTCATTGGAAGAATCCATGGGAAAACTAGAGTATGGTTTTTTTATTACTTTATCATATAGAGTCCAAAACCTCAGTTTGGAAATTACTAAAGAATTCTCCTCCTTTTTTCTATAAAAACTCACCCAAAATCCCATTCATCTTCACTCAAACCCCATGGAGCATTAAATTAATCTTAATTTCCCTGTCTATAGCCCTCCCAAGATTCCCCCAATTTCATAATAATCCCTCCCTAAACATTTATAATCTCCTCTTAAGTTTTAAGAAGTGCGCTCTCAAATTAAGGGATCATCTCCTTCTCCTCTTTATTCAAGAACCATATTTATTTCAAACATTTTGATTTCCAAATATTCAAGTTTGTATATTCTTAACACATACCTATTACTTTCCTTTTGATTCCCAAGTAATTAGATACCCCCTTCTCTCTCATTCACCCATGCTATAAAACTTTATGTAGACCCATTAGGCTACCAAAATTATCCTGCAATTTTCTATGCCAAACATTTTTATAGTGAATACCCATATCTATTTCCAATAAAGGGTATTAAAATAGTTGTACTTATCATTCATTGATTTCTTATTTACATTTATGTAACCTAAACTTCTTTATTATGGGGTTAAAATTGAGGAGATACACCCTTATATTGTATGATCTATGTGGAACACTTATGCGTGTACATGATATGAATGTAATGGTGGCCCCATAATTATATAGCTCTCCAATGCATTTGATAAAGTTATTATATCATTATATTCCATTAATATTTCAGGTTAAGTTTTCATAATCACACTATGTTTTGTTGTCTTTGTGGTTAGACTTGGATTATGTTTATGATGTCATGTTTTATGTTGTTTCCACATTCTTATATTGTCTTTATATTATCATGTTATATCATGCCTTATTTTTCAAGATTATGATTATCACCCCTATTATGTTACCTTCATATTCCTATTGTCTCAAATTTTCTACTTAACCTTATTTTATGTTATATTTATTCCTTTACTTGGATTTATAGATCACCCATTTCTTATGTATTTCCCTAAGTTATCCCATGCAGTTTTAGAAGAACAATAAAATTTTAGGAGCATGTTAAGGAAGTTTTAAATAATGTCATTGTATTTTTGTTGTAAGTTTCTATGTTATGTAACTAATTTCACAAAGACACTAGGCTTCATAGTCATCTTGGATTGTATTATGGGTACCTTTAAGTAATAAATCATGTATTAAGGTGTATTAAATATATGGGTTTTCATAATTGGTATAAGAGGAAAGTCTAGTTATTTTTTGGTTTTAATATTAGAAAATTTTATTTAAAGCCTTCGGGATAAGACTAAACATAGAGAAAAATATGTAAATTTTGGTTAATTTTAGAGTATGTGCTTTATAAGAAAATAAGTCCTTGTCTGGATACTACAAGTGGATGTAGCTCTGGCCCTAAGGTGCCTTGGGATAATAACCTCGAAGAGGACGCATTGATATGGACTCGATCATCACCTAGTTTAGGACAAAAAAAAATTGTTACACACCTATTTTGACACTCTCAAGGTTTATTCTTTGCTAAATTCATAACCTCATTATGAATCATTATAAAGGGAACATAAATGGACATAAGAATTTATATTATAAAATAGATCATGGATAACTTAGATTAAAACCTAGATATTCATAGGTTAAGGAATATATGTCATTGATGATTTATACCTTTAATTTTCATGGCTTTCCATTTTTGTGTTTAATAGTTTAAAAATAATCATCCATAATCTTTCCTTTACTCTTGTCAATGTCTGTAAATATGTGGAACTGATTCGACAACCAATTAATAGGAAATGTGAAGAATATCCAAATGAGATACCCAACATAATGGGAGAAGGATCATGAGATTTGTGAAAATAATCTCTCAATTGACTCAAGTTCTGAACTGAAGATTGAATCTGGAATAAATTCCGGAATCCCACCAAGAAAGAGCAAGTTACAATTGAGACCTTTATATGAAAAAAGCCTCTAACTTTTAGTGGATCTTTTGATCCCTTAATCTTGGAGAAATGGATCAACTCCATTGAGAATATATTCTCCATACTTAAATTCTCTGAGAAATATAAGGTTGTGTTGGATGTTTATAATATGGAGGGATAAGTTGATCAATGGTGGACATTGGTCAAAGATACAAAACATGAGGAGGATATTGAAGCACTAGAGTGGAAGAAATTTTGGAAAAATTATTTTGAAATTTTTTTCCTCAAACTCTCTAACTTAAAATGGAGAGGTATTTCCTTATCCCCAATAAAAAGGGATGATGAATCCATTGTTGAATACGAGGAAAACTTCAAAAGACTTTCATGATTTGCCTAAAGATTTTTCATTACCCCTAAAACTAAAACTGAATGGTTCTTTAGTGATCTAAATTGGATTTTACAAAAATACTTATCCATTCAGGACTTTGAATGATATGAAGAAATTATCTAATGTGGCCTCAAAGTCAATATGGAGATTAGAAAATCTTATGGGTCTCATGGGCTTGGAGATAGGAAGTGGAGAATCTAATTTAATTATGGTGGTGTGATAGATAAATCTCATGGAGAAAATAAATACCAACTCTCCATTTGTTAAAAGTATTGGAAGAATCATCTTGGAAATTACCTAAAGGGGATAAGGAAATGAATTCGTTGTAGGAATTAAGGTCATAAAGCTATTGATCATCGATAGTAGAAATCCACTAATGTGATAGAAGAAAGGAATGTTCCAGTAAACCCTCATCCTATTTTCCAATGTTTAAATGGAAAGTAATAAGGACACTATGAAAATAAATTCCTTAAGATAAGTGTTTATAATAACAATTGATGACAACATCCTCCAAGGACTAGATAGAAAGGGAGAGATTATGCAATCACAACTATTGAGGTGGATCCTGACAATGAATTGGTGATAAGAATAGTAGTTATTTATTCAAGAATAGAGAATATAATTTTTTATTCTGGTTTAATGCATTCTTTCATATCATGCAAGTTTAGTAGAACTATTCAAACACCACCTCAAAATATGGAAGTTGAGTTATCGATGAAGATGAAAAATGGGTCAATTATTTCATCCCAAGCATATAATTCATCCCCTATCCAAATTTTTTAGTTTAATTTCCCAGATAACCTTGTGATACTCCCTTTAGTGTAATTTTATAAAATTATGGGTAAGGATTAGATTTTAATTATATCAATCCAATATAAATTTTCAAGAGAAGGAAATCACCCTCCATATCATGAATCATCCTTTGAATATATACAAGTGCAAGGATGAGGATGAATCTATTTTAGTATCATCATCTCAATCATGGAAATTATTTCCCTATGAGAAACCATATCTTGCTCAAATTATTAAGACCAAGGAAAATATCATCCTTGAAGAAATTCCCATCATGATCGAATTCACTGATTTGTTTCCCAAAAAAAATTTACTTTCTCCAAGATGATAGGTTTAGTTATCAATCTAACTTATACCCATATCCTTTCCAATATGCAAGACTCCAAATAGAATGGTTTTTTTTAACTTGAGTAACTGAAGAAGAAACTACAATAGAATCTTAATAAAGGGTTTAAATTCCCAAACTCTTTATCATGGGGTTCACTAGCCCTTTTTAAATAATAAGGATGGGTCAATGCACCTCTGCATTTATTATCATGAGTTCAACAAGATCACTATAAAGACTAATTATCTTCTTCCACATATTGATGACTTTTTTTATCAGCAATATGGGGAACAATACTTATCTAAGGTGGATATTTAATTGGGATATTATCAAGTAAATATGAAGAAGTATTATATCCCAAAGAATAATTTACATACAATTTATGGTAACTATGAGTTCATAGTGATGTCATTTAAACTCACTAATTCTATAGTAATCATTATGGAATTTATTAATAGAGTCTTTTGGTATTACCATCAAAAATTTGAAGTACTCTTTATAGATGATATTATTATCTAATCTAAAAGAAAAGAGTAATATGAGGAGAATTTTAAAATTATAAAAAATACTTTGTGAAAGGAAATTTTATTTTTGAATTACAGTAAATTTCAATTTTGGGTGGAGAAAGTAGATTTACTAGGGAATGTTATCATAAGTAAAGGGATAGATATGGAACCTTCAAAAACTAGTCTAATTGAAGGAATTACAAGACCAATATTTGTGATGAAATTAAATAGTTTCCTTGGATTATCTATATACTATCATAGATTTGTGAGAAACTTATAATGATTTTTAAGCCCACTGACAAATCTTACTCATAAGGGAGAAAAGTTTCTCTAGATTGATAAATGTGAATAGAGATTTAAAGAGTTAAAGAAGAGTTTAATCACTGAACCTCTTCTCACATTACCCAGTAATGGGGAATGATTTGTTGTCTATAGTTATGTTTCCAAAAAGGTATTCAGTTGTGTACACATACAAGATGAAAAGGTGATAGAATATTCCTCCTTCCAATTAATTATCCATGGAAATAACAACACAATGCATGATCTAGAATTCACTGCAATGCCCTTCATGCTAAAGATTTGGAATCATTATCTCTATGCGGAGAAATGTGACATATATATAAACTATAAAATCCTACATTATATATTCACGTAAAAGGATATAAATATGAACCAAAGGAGATGGTTAAATCTAATCAAGGATTATGATTGTTCAACCCATTACCATATTGGGAAGAAAAACAAAGTGTTATTTTCTCTGAGTAGAAAGGATACCACAACCCTATTCATAATGAGAATTCAAAGGGATCCAATCTTATTATACATTCAAAGTATGGATATGGGAATAATAAAAGGAT
This sequence comes from Viscum album, assembly GCA_963277665.1. Classification (NCBI taxonomy): domain Eukaryota; kingdom Viridiplantae; phylum Streptophyta; class Magnoliopsida; order Santalales; family Viscaceae; genus Viscum; species Viscum album. The sequence goes on along the minus strand of OY728142.1, from coordinate 1,095,794,369 downwards.
ATTAATCCTAAATTTCTCAAATAACTACACAACCATCTATTTTTGAGAGAATCAAGGAGGCCCATAAAGATGATGAGTTGCTAAATATGAATGTAGTGAGTATTATGAACTTCATATTTGAAGAAGATGAATTTAGATGGTTATAAACTCAGATATGAAACCCTTAAAACCCAAAAATGAAAAAGGTAACTTCTAGATGATATAAATAGAATATCCTTCTCTATTCATCTAGGATTCACTACGAAGTATATAGATTTAAAGTAAAACTTATAGTGGGATAACATAAAGAGGGAGATTGTGGAGTTTATATATTGATGCTTAGTATACCAAAAATTCAAGAAAAATGATACCAAAAATTCAAGAAAAATTATATAAGTATAAGGTTATAATGAAACCATTTCCCATACCATTATGTAAATATGAAAATATAACTATATATTTTTTCACAGTAATCTTCAGGAAACTTAAAGGTAATAACTCCATCTAGGTGGTAATCAATCGCCTTAAAAGGTTGGAAAATTTTATTACTATCAAGGAATATTTTTATCTTGAACAACTCTCCATCATATAAATAAGGTAAGTGTTAATACTTCATGGAGTTTTAATATTTATTGTATTTGATTGAGATCTGAGGTTTTCCTCAAGGTTTTAGAGAATCCTTCAGCAAGAATTGAATACAAAACTAAGATTTAGTACTTATTATTAGCCTCAAATAGAAATTTAGTATAAAAGAACCATTAAAACTCTAGAGTATATCTTTAGATATTTTTCAATGTATTTCCAAGGATGTTGGGATAAATACCTTCCCCTAGTAGATTTATCACATAACGACATTTTCCATTCTAGAATTCAAATGGTTGTTTATGAGGATATGTATGGGAAGAGGTATCAGAATCCAAAATGATTGGATGAGTTTCAATAGAGGAATCTGATGGGACATAATATTATCAAAGATATGAAATATAAGGTTCAAACCATTCATTTTCATATGCAATCCATGCAAATTTGATAGAAAATCTATGCATACAATCATTGAAAAGACCTATAATTTAAGGTCCAAGATAAATTGTTCCCTCATATATCACCATGGAAGAAATTCATGAGGTTTGGGAAGAAGTTAAATCTTATTCAAATATACATCATCCTCATTTAGATCCTTGATTGTATTAGAGTTTTGGTTTATCAACTAGCACTCCCACTGAACCTATATCAAGTGCATGATGTGTTCCATGTATCTCTATTGAGGAAGTACATACCAGACCCCTCACATGTACTGAATCTACAGGTGTTTATATTAGAGAGTGATATTTCATACGAGGATCAGCTAGTGAAGATCTAAGATCATAAAGAAAAGATTTTGTGAAACATGACAACTCACCTGGTCAAAGTGTTATGGCGAAACAACAAGTTTGTGGAAGAGATAAGTAAACTAGAAGAGGAAATGTAACAGAAGTATCCTCATCAATGTTGGTATATCAAATGAAAATTTTGAGGGTGAAATTATTGAATGGAGGAATAATATAATGATCCAAATTTTTATAAATGAATTTCTCTTTTTGAATGAATATATGTTATATTAATAAATGAATTTATAGAAAACACATACACTATGTTTATTTTAGACCGTTATATGGGATATCAAATTTAAAATAACATTAAGCATCATAAATATTGATAGTATATTCATTATAAAGATATAATATGATTATAATATATATTAGGTTATGATAAATCCAATTGACACAGATAATGGAATTGATAGCCTCGACCAGTAGGATCGTACCCTATGAAGCACATTTATCAGAGCTTCTGAGAGAGATAGAATCACTTGGATTTCCCCTTAACCATGGTTAAACCAAAATTTAAAAACTAATGCATGATAAAAACCATTTATGATATAATTTCATGCTCATTGAGATCACATCCAAAACCAAGTTCACCAAACTAGCCCATGAAAATTTCACAATTGCACACCTTACCCTTCAAGAATTCGCTGGTGTAATAAAGGGATCTTATCTAGAACCTAACTATATGAACTTTTATATTTTGTTTTTAATAAAATAAATATTATATTTATGAATTTTTAATATTAATTTTTAAATTATTAAATAATGAGTTTGATAAAAATTATATTTTGATATGATGAAACACATATTTTATTTTTGAGAAATATATAGTTTCAATAAAGACACTTTTTTTATGAATTCAAAAAAAATTAAATTATTTATATTTTAATAAGATATTATTATTAAATAATATTAATTAAATATATTTGATAATATAATTTTATGAAGTAAAAATTATTTTTTATATGGGTCAAAAAACTGTTATTCTTAAAATAACAAGTACTTTTCAGTAAATAAGGATTTTTTATTTAAAAGTTTAAATTATAATATTTAGAGAATTATTTTGATAAAATAAATATTATTTTTGAAATCAACACATAAAAATTATCCAGAAGATATTTTTTCATAATTGTTGAGACAGTCAAATTTTTGGGTAAAAATTAAATACAATATAATTATACGGTACGTATTATGACATAATAAAATCTAAAAAAGTGATATAATAAATACTATAAAGAGTAACCATGACCAAAATTATGTTTCCCCTTTAAAATAATGTTTTTATGTTATTTTATTAATTTAATAAATCCTTAATAAATCCTCCCAAACCTATATTATTTTTTATGCTTTTAAAATAAATTCTTTATAAACATGACTCACTTACACATCACCAAGGGTATAAAATTAATGAGTTCGGTTCTTAAACTTATAAACTATTGAAAATTAATCCTCTTTTTTAGAAATCATGGGAATAATTTTTTTTATTACCTTATCATATAGATTCCAAAAAACTATGTTTTAAAATTAATAAAGAATTATCCTCCCTTTTTCTATATAAACCCACCCAACTACCCTTCCTCTTCACTAAAAACTCTTATAACATGATATTAATATGAATTTCCTTCTCTAAATACCTACAAAGATTATTCAAATATATTAATAAGCTTCCTTGAGCATTAATAAGATCTTATTGAGTCTTTAGAAGCTTCTTCTCAAGGTAAGGGATCCTCTCCTTCTTCTATTTATTCAAACACCATCTTTATGTCATGACTTTTGATTTCCAATTTTTTAAGTTGGGATATTTTCTTAAAAATACCTATTACTTTAATTTTGATTAAAAATTAATTATATACCCTTTTATATCTCATTCACACCTTCTATAAACCTTTATTTAAACCTGTTATGCTGCTGAAATAATCCTAAGATTTTCTATGCCAAACTTTTATGTAGTGAATAATAATCTTTATTTCCACTCAAGGGTATTAGACTATTTGTACATATCCTTTATTTATTGGTGATTTACATTTAGGTGACCCTCAATCCTTAATATTGGGGTTTAAATTGATGAAATACACCCTTATGTTGTATGATCTATATGGAACACTTATGCATATACATGATGTGAAAGTGACGGGTGTGCTTAGAATTATATAGAACTACAATGAATTGTGTAATATTTTTATCTCATAATATGTAATATATGGTGAATGAGAGGTTATATTAAGCACACTATGTTATGTTTTCTTGGATTTTAGCCTTGAATTATGTTTATGAAGTCATGTTTTATATTGTTTCCACATTCCTGTGTTGCCTTAATATTGTCATGTTATATCATGCCTCATTGTTCAATATTATGATTCCCAGCCCTCTTATGTTACCTTGATATGGATCTTGGATAACATGTACTGATTAACCTTATACAATTTTTTTTATTCCCTTACTAGGGTTTATATCTCACCCCTTTCTTTTATACATCCCCAAGTTATCCCTTGTAGTTTTAGAAGAACGACGGAATTTTAAGAGAATGTTAAGGAATTTTTCAATAATTTCATTATATTTCTATTGAAATTTTCTAATATATGTACCTAATTTCCAAAATACACTAGTATTTATGATCTTATGGGATTTTATTATGCGTACCTTTTTATAATAAATCATGAATTAAGGTTTATTAATTATATGGGATTCCATACACTATGTTAAAATCCATTATAATTATACATGACATTGTATTATTCCATGATTATGATATTTGAAAAATGGATATCAAGATGACCTTATTTAATGGAAACCATGGGTAATATGAATACATGGAACAACTATAAGAGGTTATAAAATTAAAGGATAATAATAAGTTGTACAAGTTATAGATATCCATTTATGGGTTGAAGCAAGCATAAAGATCATGGAACATTTTTTGATGAATCTATAAGATAATTTTGTCTCATAAAGAATTAATTTGAGACATATGCCTACAATAGGTTTAGTGGGAGTGTAGTAGTTTTCCTTTTAGTATATGTTTATGGAATCCTGCCTTTTTATAAAATAAACTTTCATTACATTACACAAAACTGAGGATCTTTAAGGTTTAGTATCTTGGAAACCAGGAACATAATACAAGAAAACAACATAAAACATTCTTCTTAAACACTTGAAAGGCTTATCCTTAAGTTCATCCTAGGTTCATTACTGCATCTCATAACCTGGGGACATACATCAAAAGAAAGGGTGAGCAGAAAGCCCAGTAAGGGAAACAAGAGAAACATTTTACATGTGAACTTGAGATACTTCAATAAGGTCATGAAAAGAACTTTAAGGCATGAGAAAGAAATCATGAGGCATATCATAATAAAAATAATGTTTTTCATAACATGAATATGTGGCTACAATATTTAATATTGAAAATCATTTCTATTTCACCAAGGTCCATCCCCAAGGTGTCATTAAAAATTACCAAGGTTATTCACCAAGGCGTCGTTAAAAATAGTCATCTCTAGAGATTAAGTCTTTACCCAATGCATTGGAGCGCTATAAGGGCGCACCCTTGAAATGTATTTATTATCATGTGGGACATATATATAATCATCATTCATTTCATAAACAACCCATATAGCATAAAAGTAATGGGTTTCATTTCATAATCATAACGTTTTAAAAACTGCTTTAAAGACATGATCTTTATGTCACTTTAAAACCCACAGAAAAGGAAGGTGGGTATCATGTATGTAAATCCCATAATTTAAAATATAACATTTTGGTATATATATGAATACCCCTATATAAGAGAGATATTTTAGTATTCACTTAATAAAATAAAAGAACTTTATAAAAATAGAGAGACATTTTGAGACGAAAATTCTGCAGCATAACGGCTATGTTATGAGGTTTTAGAAAACATTGAAAAGAGAGGGGACATGGGTCAAACATTCATAAATGACCCATAAAACAGTATAGGGATAGAATATGAAGGATATATGAACATGGTAATAAAATTTTAAGGACATAACATTTGAAATAAATAACATTAAAGGAAGAAAAAAAATAAGATTTCTCTTATAAAAATTTGGCAGCCTAACAGCGTCACTTAAACTTCAACCAAAAATGAATTGACAAGATCAAAATAGGGTCTCTTATCATATGAACATAAGATTTCAGTATTATAGATATAGATATCATACCCCAACATAATAAAAAGGAACTTGAAAGACTTGACATGAAAGTAGAATTTTTAAAATGAGAAAGGTGAAAGAATCCCTTAAAAATTTGACAGCCTAACGGCGCCACTTAAACATTCTTAAAACGAATTGATGAGAGAAAGAGGGGGTATCCCATAATATGAACATAAAAATAGAATTAATATGAATATAAAATAACATCCTCCATCATAATAACATGGAGCATAAAATAAATGACATAAAAAAGATTACTTGAAAAGAAAGAGAGAGGTCGGATCCCTTACCTTAAACGTAACTCTTAAAACTCAAAGGTTGGGACCTTGAGAGGCTTGAGTGCACCTTTTGAGGACTCCTTTGGAGGTAAGGTGACCATAAATTCTATGAGGATGGTTTTTGAGTCGAATGGATGAGAGGATGGCTTGGTATTTATAGGGAAAGTGAGGGGACAAAGCATTAATGGCCAAGGGACACCTCATTGGTGGTTTTGGAAAAACCATGGGCTTGACCATGGTATTTGCCCATGGTATTGACCACTTGGGACACCTCACACAATAATTCATCCCCTTTAGTCGACCATCCCTTAAAATATCTCATGAAATCATCATGACACAGTTATGATGTCATTTAACATACCGAAACCCTAAAACTGCATTTTTACTATTCACTGAGAATTCATCTTTCTCAGAAAAATCCCAAAAAATTACCATAACATAATACCAGTGCTCTGAGTTCAAAAATAAAGAGCATTTTATAAAAATAATTTTCTAAATACTTTTAATTAAATTTTTAAATAAAAAAACATTATTCACCCGAAAAAACTAATACTTGATTAATAATTTATGAAACTGTTATTTAACCATTTTATTGAATCACATTACTTAATAAAGGTGTATAAATTATATTAAAACTTTCTTTAAGTGAGATTACTAATCCATTTGGTCACATTACTAATCCTAAGCGTAAAATCACTATTCATAATTTACTATTCATCAAAAATTAAGTTGATCTTATTAGACTCCAAATTCCTTACTGAACACTTTTGCAGAAGACCATTTTTTGAAAATCATTACACATAATTAATTATTTAAGGTTTACATAAATATTTTAAAATATCCTTTTTTCAAAATTCATCAATAAAATACATCCTAAAATTATCCTGACATTTGAAATTTCACAAACATCACTAAAGGAAGAAATCTAAATTTATTCATCCTAAAGGATTACACAAAGAAGCTACGGTCTCATCACATATCCCCTTATAACACCAGCATATGACCTAAGTGTAAGGTGTGCTATGGTGAGAGAATCTGATGGAGGCTCAGATAACATTTCCCTAGTAGTAATCTGTACTAACTTGAACTTCTCCCGCAGGCATTTCCGTTCAAGCTTGACACGCTGGAGTTCGGCTTGGGCTTGGTCCAAAGCAAAGCCCAAAGATGCCACCTCCTTCCCAAGATCTGATAAGTGGGCTTCATAAGGTTCGAGTCTACTGGATGAATCCATCGACTTCTCTTTCTGCATTAACCATTAACATCTCTATTAAATCATTAGGAGTAAGTTAATATACTATTCAAAAAGTTTGGGTCGTTACATTCTTCCCCCCTTAGGAAATTTCGTCCCTAAAATTTTATACTTGAGACCTATTCGAAAAGGTGAGGGTACTTTTTCTTCATTGTTTCCTCAGGCTCCCAAGTCGCTTGTTCATACTTATGATTCCTCCACAACACTTTCACAAGGTGGGTAGTCTTGTTTCATAGAACCTTGTCTCTACGGTCTAAGATCTCCACTGGATTCTCATCATAAGAGATGTCATGTTCCAGTTGTACCACCTCTGGGTTCAGTACATGTGAAGGGTCGGGTATGTACTTCCTCAAGAGATATACATGGAAGACATCGTGAACTTGAGCTAGGTTCGGTGGAAGTTCTAGACGATAGGCCACTGCTCGTATGCGATCAAGGATTTCATAGGGGCCAATGTACCTAGGGCTGAGCTTCCCTTTCTTCCCAAACTGCATGACTCTCTTCCATAGAGAAATTCGAAGGAAGACTTTGTCACCAACACCAAACTCCAAGTCCCTTCGACGGTTGTCAGCATAGCTCTTCTGCCGACTCTGAGCAGCCTTTATGTGTTGTTGGATGGAATGAACCTGTTCTGTCATCTCTTGCACAAGATCAGGCCCAAGAAGCTTTCTCTCACCAGTTTCATCCCAACAAGTAGGAGTTCTACATCGCTTTCCATACAGAGCTTCATAGGGTGCCATCTGAATACTCGAATGGAAGCTGTTGTTATAGGAGAAATCAACTAATGGGAGGTGTTGATCCCATCCACCTTTAAATTCCATTGAGTATAATCTCATCATGTCTTCGAGTGTCTGAATAGTCCTTTCAAATTGTCCATCAGTTTGAGGATGATAGGCCGTACTAAAATTCAATTCAGTATTCAGATCATGTTGAAGACTTCTCTAGAATTTTGATGTGAATCTTGGATCATGATCAGACATGATGGATAGTGGTACCCCATGCAGCCTTACCACTTACTTTACGTATATCTTGGAAAGTTGATCCAGAGAGAAATCTTCCCGAATAGATATAAAATGGGCGGTCTTGGTGAGACGATCCACAATAACCCATATCGAATTGTTTCCTTTGGATTTTTTCGGGAGACCAATTACAAAGTCCATAGTGATATTATCCAACTTCCATACTGGTATGGGTAGCAGTTGTAATACCCCCTTAGGAAGTTGTCATTCTGCCTTTACTTTTTGACACACTAGGCACCTTGTAGTGTAATCATCAATCTCCCTCTTCATGTTATCCCACCAATAATGATCACAAAGGTCTCTATACATTTTAGTGCTTCCCAGATGTATAGAGAAAGTAGAGCTATTAGCTTCATCCATCAGTTCATTCTTTATCTCCGGAATAGATGGAACACATAGTCTTGTACAAAATTTCAATACACCTTCTTGATAAATATTGAAATCAGGGAACTTCCCATCCTTTACAGCCTCAAACTTCACTTTTAGAAAAGGATCTTCTTTTTGAGCATTCTTGATCTTCTCTAGTAATGAAGGTTGAGAAATCATTTGGGATAAGGTTGATGATGTCCCTTCCCTTACAATTTCCATGTCCAGTTTTACTAGATCTTTAATCAAGGGATCTCCTAGGATCCTCATTGTTTCCAGAACAATATGATCTTTCCTGCTTAACGCATCTGTGACTTTGTTTTTTCTTCCAGGGTGATAATGAATTGAACAATCATAGTCCTTAATAAGCTCCAACCATCTCCTTTGTCTCATGTTCAATTATTTCTACGTGAAAATATACTTTAAACTTTGGTGGTCGGTGTATATATCACATTTCTCCCCATAAAGATAGTGCCTCCATATCTTTAGATCAAAAACAACTGCCGCTAACTCTAGATCATGCGTAGGATAATTCTGCTCATGAATCTTCAACTATCGAGATGCATAATAAATTACCTTTTCATTTTGAATGAGGACGCACCTAAGACCTTTCAGAGATGCATCGCTAAAAATAATGAATCCTTCTCTGATAGAGGGTAGTGTTAACATAGGTGTAGTAACCAATATCTTCTTCAACTCTTGGAAACTTTCCTCGCATTCCTTTGTCCAGACGAACTTAACCCCCTTTCGAGTCAACTTGGTTAGTGGATTAAAAAGTTGTGAAATTTTTTTCAAAAACCTCTGATAATATCCCGCTAAACCAAGGAAACTATGAATCTCAATTATTGTTGTGGGTTGAGGCCACTCCTCCACAACCATTGTCTTTGTAGGGTCAACCGAGATTCCTTCATTGGTTACGATGTTCCCCAAGAAAGCCACTTGGTGTAACCAAAACTCACACTTGCTGAACTTTCCAAAGAGCCTCTCCTTCTGTAGAGTTTTCAAAATAACCCTCAGATGACCCCATGCTCCTCAAGACTTTTTGAATATATCAAAATATCATCAATAAAAATTGCCACAAAGTTATCAAGGTAGTCCTTAAATACTCTATTCATCAAATCCATGAAAATAGAAGGAGCATTAGTCAAGCCGAAGGGTATAACAGTAAACTCATAATACCCGTATCTTGATCGGAAGGTAGTCTTTGGAATATCTTCCTTCTTCACCCTCAGTTGATGATAACCAGATCGAAGGTCAATCTTGGAGAAGAATTGAGCTCCATGAAGTTGGTCAAATAAATCATCAATTCTTGGAAGAGGGTATTTATTCTTCACTATGATCCCGTTTAGTTCTCTATAATCAATGCATAGCTGCATTGATCCATCCTTCTTCTTCACAAAGAGAACTGGTGCTCCCTAAGGAGACACACTCGGTCAGATAAACCCCTTCTCCAACAAGTCTGGGAGTTGTTTCTTTAACTCTTCTAGCTCCATATTTTCCAATCTATATGGGGTCTTTGATATCGGTTGAGACCCAGGTATGAGTTCAATGGATAACTCTACCTCTCTTTCTGGGGGAGGTCCAGGTAACTCCTCAGGAAATACATCCATGTATTCCTGAACAATCGGAACATCTTCTATTTGTACACTCCCTTTTCCTTCTTCATCATCACCGATTAACTCCATAAAGAAAGCTATAGGAGGAACTTCTAAATAGGGATTAGTTCGGGATATCTCTCCTTGGAAGATAATTGTAGGTCGTTCATTCAAGACTACAGATATTTCCTTACTTCTGCATTTGATCTTCGCATTATACTTTGAGAGCAAGTCCATCCCTAGTATAACGTCGAATTCCAACATGGGAATGACTACTATATTTGCGATAAGATTGTGCTCACTAAAGTAAACACTAGAGTCTCTAAACACTGTTGATGCATGGATAATCCCACTTGGAGTCTTGACTGACAACTCTACCTCAATTAGTTCGGGGATTGATTCTATATTCTTTGAAAACTTGGAGGAAATAAAGGAATGTGTAGAACCAGAATCAAACAAAGTACTTGCTAGTTTTGAGAGGACAACAAGAGTACCTGCTACCACGTCATTTGGAACTTCAACTTCATTTGTTGTGATAGCAAAATCATGACCTTTCTCCATTGGCCTTTGCTGAGGTTGATGATGATTCCCCTCCACTACCCTTGGATTTGGACAGTGATTAGCAAAGTTCCCAAGCTATCCACACATAAAGCATTTGACTTCGGGTAGGGCCGAAACAATCTTTCCTCTATCATTAGTGTTGGGGAGTTGAGGATTCACCTCACTATGACAATTCTGAGCAACATGGCCTCCTCTTCCACACCTATAGCACTTTCCACTTTTGATCAAGCAGTGCCCTGAATGCCTCCTCCCACATTTATTGCATGTGGTAAGTTGCATTTTCTTTCCACCTCTTCCTTGATCAAAAGTCTTCCATAAACTGGGCTCCAACGACCTCTTATTGTCATTTGATTTATGAGACCACTGTGTCTCACCAAACTCTAGCTCGACTTTCATTGCACTCCTCACGATCTCCTCATAGCTATCGTAGTCCCGATTGGCTAGATTCTTCCGTAGATGAGGTCTCAGTCCACCGAAAAATCTATCCACCTTCCCACTTAGATCCATGACAAAGCTAGAGGTATATCGTGAAAGTTGGGTGAAGTTCATCTCATAGCTTCCGACAGATTCGTTCTCCTTCTGCTTCAGCTTGAGAAACTCTTTCTCTATTCTCATTCTCATGGAACGAGGGAAATAGTTGTTAAAGAATATTCCCTTGGAACTCTTCCCACTCCATAGCTTACATCTCTCCTCGTGGCTTCATGTTTTTGACCAGTGACCACCACTGATCAGCTTCTCCCTCTAGGCGGTAAACAACAAGGGTGACTTTTTCTTGTTCCGAACAATGGATTACAGAAAAGATCTTTTCAATGGAGCTTATCCATTTTTCTGAAACCAAATGGTAAATATATCCACTAAATGTTGTTGGTCATTGATGCATGAAGGACTCAATAGAGTGTTGTTCCCTTCGTGGTGAGGTCATCCTCTCATCTTGATTCAAGTTATTACTCATAACTTGAGTCAGTTGGTTCATCATTCTCATGAATGTTTCCATTTCGGCTTCCATCGGAGGGTCGTCAGCACATGGTGCATTGCGGTCACCATCTGCACGGTTCCTCCTATTGCCCGCCATTTTATAAAAGGATAAAATCTTAGTGAGAAACTTATTTCATTTATGAATCTTTTAACTAAGACTTCATTCTTAGACAATTGCATTTCTCTATAATTCCTTCATAATGATTCATAAAAAGCTTGTGATTAACCAAACATATCCCCCGGGAGTGTCGTAACCAAGAGTGCAGTAAGGCCCATTATCATGCACCAGTTCCCATTCAATTCTAGCTCAAAGCGGTGTTTTCAGGTTTTACCCCTATGTACATCTGTGCCAGAGCCGCCTCTACTTGCTCGTATCCAGACAGGGATGTATTTTTTTGATAAACCACTTACTCAATACTTACCAAAATACAAGGAAGTTTTCCTATATTTAAACTTTTCTATAGGGTTCTTCATAAAGTTTTTATATCCTAATTTCCACAAATAACTAAACCATCCTTTTATACCAACTATGGCATCCTGCCTTTTTATAACATAAACTTTCATTACATTACACAAAATTGAGGATCTTTAAGGTTTAGTGTCTTGGAAACCAGGAACATAATACAAGAGAAAAACATAAAACATTCTTATTAAACACTTGAAAGGCTTCTCCTTAAGTTCATCATAGGTCCATTACTGAGTCTCATAACCTAGGGACATGCATCAAAAGAAAGGGTGAGCAGAAGGCCCTGTAAGGGAAACAAGAGAAACATTTTACATGTGAACTTGAGATACTTCAATAAGGTCATGAAAAGAACTTTAAGGCATGAGAAAGAAATCATGAGGAATATCATAATAAAAATAACGTTTTTCATAACATGGAGATGTGCCCAAAACATTTAATATTGACAATCATTTCTGTTTCACCAAGGTCCATCCCCAAGGTGTCATTAAAAATTACCAAGTTTAATCACCAAGGCGTCGTTAAAAATGGTCATCTCTAGAGATTAAGTCTTTACCCAATGCATTGGAGCGCTATCAGGGCGCACCCTTGAAATGTCTTTATTATCATGTGAGCCACATATATCATCATAAATCATTTCATAAACAACCCATATATCATAAAAGGAATGGGTTTCATTTCATAATCATAACGTTTTAAAAATTGCTTTAAAGACATGATCTTTGTGTCAATTTAAAACCCACAGAAAAGGAAGGTGGGTCTCATGTATGTAAATACCAGAATTTAAAATAGAACATTTTGGTATATATTTGAATACCCCTATAGAAGATAGAGCTTTGAGTATTCACTTAATAAAATAAAATAACTTTAGAAAAATAGAGTGACATTTTGAGACGGAAATTCTGCAGCATAACGGTTATGTTATGAGGTTTTAGAAAACATTGAAAAGAGAGGGGACATGAGTCAAACATTAATAAATGACCCATAAAACAGTAGAGGGATAGAATATGAAGGATATATGAACATGGTAATGAAATTTTAAGGACATACCATTTGAAATGAAGAATATTAAAGGAATACAAAAATAAGATTTCTCTTATAAAAATTTGGCAGCCTAACGGCGTCACTTAAACTTCAACCAAAAATGAATTGACAAGATCAAAATAGGGTCTCTCATCATATGAACATAATAGTTCAGTATGATAGATATAGAGATCATACCCCAAAATAATAAAAAGGAACTTGAAAGACTTGACATGAATGTAGAACTTTGAAAAATGAGAAAGGTGAAAGAATCCCTTAAAAATTTGGCAGCCTAACGGCGCCACTTAAACATTCTTAAAATGAATTGATGAGAGAAAGAGGGGGTATCCCATCATATGAACATAAAAAGGGAAGTAATATGAATATAAAAGAACATCATCCATCATAAGAACATGTAGCATAAAAGAAATGACATAAAAGAGATTACTTGAAACGAAAGAGAGAGGTCGGATCCCTTACCTTAAATGTAACTCTTAAAAATCAAAGGTTGGGATCTTTAGAGGCTTGAGGGAACCTTGGGAGGACTCATTGGGAGTTAAGGAGACTAGAACTTCGTTGAGGATGGTTTTGGAGTCGAATGGATGAGAGGATGGCTTGGTATTTATAGGGAAAGTGAGGGGACAAGGCATTAATGGCCAAGGGACACCTCATTAGTGGTTTTGGCAAAACCATGGGCTTGCCCATGGTATTTGCCCATGGTATTGGAAACTTGGGACACCTCACACAATAATTCATCCCCTTTAGTCGACCATACCTTAAAATATCTCATGACATCATCATGACATAGTTATTATGTCATTTAACATACCGAAACCCTAAAACTGCATTTTTACTATTCACTGAAAATTCATCTTTCTCAGAAAAATCCCAAAAAATTACCATAACATAATATCAGTGCTCTGAGTTCAAAAATAAAGTCCATTTTATAAAAATAATTTTCTATATATTTTTAATTAAATTTTTAAATAAAAAACACTATTCACCTGAAAAAACTAATACTTCATTAATAATTTATGAAACTGTTATTTAACCATTTTATTGAATCACATTACTTAATCAAGGTGTCTAAATTATATTAAAACTTTCTTTATGTGAGATTACTAATCCATTTGGTCACATTACTAATCCTAAGCATAAAATCACTATTCATAATTTAATATTCATCAAAAATTAAGTTGATCTTATTAGACTCCAAATTCCTTATTGAACACTTTTGCAGAAGACCATTTTTTGAAAATCATTACACATCATTAATTATTTAAGGTTTACATAAATATTTTAAAATATCCTTTTTTCAAAATTCATCAATAAAATACATCCTAAAATTATCTGGACATTTGAAATTTCACAAACATCACTAAAGGAATAAATCCCAATTTATTCATCCCAAAGGATTACACAAAGAAGCTACGGTCTCATCACATAGACCCTTATAACACCAGAATATGACCTAAGTGTAAGGTGTGCTATGGTGAGAGAATCTGAGGGAGGCTTAGATAACATTTCCCTAGTAGTAATCTCTACTAACTTGAACTTCTGCCACAGGCATTTCCGTTCAAGCTTGACACGCTGGAGTTCAGCTTGGGCTTGGTCCAAAGCGAAGCCCAAAGATGCCACCTCCTTCCCAAGCTCTGATAAGTGGGCTTCATAAGGTTCAAGTCTACTGGATGAAGCCATCGACTCCTCTTTCTGCATTAACCATTAACATCTCTATTAAATCATTAAGAGTAAGTTAATATACTATTCAAAAAGTTTGGTTCGTTACAATGTTGATGATATATTACTAGTAGGAATCAAGAAACTGGTCTTATATTCAGTTAAGATATGGTTGAACAAAGGCTTCTCCATGAAATAATTATATGAATAATTCTATATTCTATGAATCCAAATCAATTATAACAGATCTAATAGGATGTTATGACTAAGTCAAGGTACATACATTGAAATTTTTTTGAGAAGATTAAATATAGAACCATCAAATATAGTATGGTTGTCTATGACACATGGTATGTATCTATCTTAGAAAATGTGCCCTAAAACATAAGATGAGAGAGAAAGAATGACTTTAATATCTTATGATTCTATGATTTTATATATCATGTATGTAATTCTATTTACTAGGATTGATGGTGCTTATTCCTTGAGCATGGTAGGAAAATATAAATCAGACCCAGTAGAGACATCGTGGTTGGATATGATGATTATCCTAAAATTCCTAATGTATATAAATGATATGAACCTATTTTATAGAGTATATGAATAACTAGTTGTGAGGGGATTCATAGTAGTAGGTTTTAAAATAGATCATAATGATCTGAAATCAAAATAGGGATGTGTGTTTTTCTTTAATGGGGGTATTGGGAGTTTGATGAGTTATAAATATCCAATGGTTTTCAATTCTATAGTAAATTCAAAGCATATTTCAACTTCTAATACAACTAAATAAATTGTGTGTATATGAAATTTATTTAGGATCTTTGTAACACCGGATATTCAATTATAGTTAGATTTTATTTCTAGAGAAACAATAGCACAATGCACATTTATTTATTCAATAATATGATTAAAACCTAAATTATATATTTTTATAATTTTAATTTCATGTAATTAATTTTATTTTTTAATTCATCATGTCAAAATTATCTTAGGGTAAATTTTTGAAATTTTTTAGAAATAGTTGTTTTTTAGGTGAATCGTGAAAAATATTGATTTAAAAAACTATCACTTTTATGAAATTATAATGATATAATAATAACTTGAAAATTAATGAAACATTTTTTCTAGAACAAATATATATTTATGAATTAATATAATTCATATAAAAATATAATGTTGAACTTATATATATGTGTGTAATATTTTATAAATCTATGTAATGTTATCATCCAAATAAAATTTGTTTTTCATTATTTTATATTAATCAAGTATTTACATGATTCCATTCAAGTTTCATTGGTTTTAAATAAATTTAAGTATAATTTAAATTAAAATAATCTAATTAATTACATTTGGATAAAAATTATACTTTATTTTTTGTAAAATCATTTTTATGCTTAAAACAAGAATTTTTCTAAAAAATATTTCTTGTGTTTTACAAACTATTATTAAAAGTAGTTTATTAAACATATAGGAATTGAATCATATAAAATTAATTAAATATTTTTAATCATCATAATTAATATTTGGTAATAATTTAAACTTAATTTCTAATCATAATGAATAGTAACCATGGTAAATATCTATCACCTCAGTTAATGGTAAAATGGGTTATAAAGGGTATAAATAACAGGATAAGTTTTATGATAACACAAAAAGCTTGATTAAACCTCATTGGTTGGTTTTATTTTTATATTACCCTTACCACCTTCAATTATTTGATATTTTGGAGCCTCTTTCATAAGAAAAAACATTATATTATTAAAATATTTTATATAATTCCAAGTTTTTTCTTTCCCTCACTTATAAAAGGGCACCACTTCTCCTATCTTCTTCATGAAGCTTGACCCACTTAGGTCAAAAAAAAATATCCAAATACCTTCCCAACATTCCTATTGGTCAGAGTGGAAAACTCAAGAGGGGGATGAATTTAGTTTCCAACAAAAATTTCAATTTAAAAAAATTAAAAATTAAATCCTCAAATTTGATAAAAAATAACTAGTTAAAAAAATATTAGAAATATATAATTTGATCTTTATAAATGTTTCTAAAAATCTAGATCAGAGATCAATTAAAATATTATATGAAAATACTATAACTTTTAAAATTTATCTACTTGTAACAAACATAGTATATAAAATACTAGATTAAGTTAACTATCAGAGTAAAGTTATTTTTGGCAGTTTAGAAAACTCAAACAGGTTTTATTTAACATTAAGAAAATAAAATATATAAATTGAAGTTAACAAGTTTTAGAAAATATAACAAAGCGGATTTTAATAAGGGGTTTAGTCTCATGTCGCAACTTAATACCCTACACTTGACAATCACCTACTTCCATGTATTTTATTATAAAATAAACTGATCCACAACCTAGATCAGGTTTTACATATAGTAGAACACAAGGCTATCTAGGCATAGAGCCTCTTCCATGGTTATGTGTTGGATAAAACAAAATATCAGGTCACACAGGACCTCTTCTATAGTTTTTAGGGGAATATAATAGAAATAATTGAGAGATTATTAAGTACTCCCAAGTTTAGTTCAAGTGACTATGTTTTACAAATAAACATATCAATATAAAAACACACCTAAAAAATAAATCATAAATGAATATAGGAAGAGATATAAGGTATTAAATGTGATGTAACTCAATACAGGTATGTTTGGTTATCGTGGGTCCTTGAATTTGTCTTTGGAAGAAGCTTGAAAAAGATTCATAGTAATTTCAAGAATACAGGATTTCGTATAGTTCTCTTTATGGTACAAGTGCATGTGTATATGATCCTCTATTATTATCTATAAGAGTACTATATGTTTTCTTCCTTATTATTCTCTTCAAATGATTGTATTTTATTCTTAAAACAATCTTCACCCAAAAGTGGTAGTTTAATAATAATGAATGCAATATTAAATTCACTGACACTTCATTTAATGCTTTAAAAACTAGCCATTATGGATTTAAAATGCTCTATCAGAACGACTTAGCTGATTGGTCATATATCCAAATATATATTCACATATCCAATTTTTATGTAGGTATTTTTTAGAGGTAGGACATGTGGTAGATTATTCACATATCTGATTATAAGTGATCTCATTGAGGTTGTAAATTTCCATGTAGGCAATTCCATGATGCATTTGAATGTTCACATAGGCCTTTTTCAAGTAGCGGATTTACTAAATGCATGGAATTGAAACTTTCCATAATCAGATGATGTGGAAAGGTTTTAATGGTTGTTTCATCACTTCACATGGTCAGCTATTTCTTATGTGGTCACTGTAATAATGGAAATGGTTAGTATATTAATTTATGAAAAAATTATACATACCTTGGCATGGTAACTTGATTTCTTATTGAGGTATATTTTTCATACAATCACTTCAATGACTCACACAGTCAGGTATATAATACTTCCTGATAGTTACATCTCTCTCTCATAGTAGAATTATTTGAACATGCAGTATGATGATTCTCATCACATGGTAAACTCAACTCCACTTTTCTGTCAATTCATGACTTTGAAAAAAATCATCTAACTCATGGTAAGAAATTTTTACATGTGATTAGGTGAATTAAGTACAATGTTGAATAAGGTGACATGGTCACTTGACCATTACATGGTAATGTGAAATGGTAAGTTCCAGACTAATCCATTTTTTCATGTTTTTTCTATATAAATATTTACTAATAGAAATCATAAAATTCATTAATAAGAATATTAACATGATTTGGGATCATTAAAATAAATAGGTGTTGTTCTAATACAATAATCTCCCCCATTTTTTGATCAAAAATCATAAAATTTAAATTGAAATGACATGAATATAAAAAAAGTATATTTACAAAGGATAGAAATATCTATTTAGAAAGTTACTGAAATGATTCAAATTTTTTAAATGAATTCAATTAATTTTAATTTATTATTACTCTAAATATTTATCCCCCTTTTGGGATTATCAAAAATAAACAAGATAACAAATAATTTAAAATTAAAATGGGAATAAAAAGTAATATTTAATTAATATATCAAATAGATTACAAAGTATTACAAAAAGATATAAAAAAAAATCCATATCATAGATCCTAATATAAATCTTAAAGTGGGGAATCTCTGATATTTGTGGTAAGGATAGGGTCCTTTCCTTTGGATTTAGAGGTAGGATAATTGGTATTTTGAGGAGAAAATGAGGAAGTGGTCTCTCCAAGAACTATATAACTGGAAATAGGTCTAAGTTGTTGAAATTATTAAGTAGTAGTCATGTTAAAAGTATTAATGGTAGAAGAGGTATAAGTTAGGGATAAAGTAATGGATAAAGTAGATAGCATAACTATCTGAGAAATGTATAAATAAGGTTTCATAAATTTGATAAAATCACAGACTACTTGAGAATAGCTCTCTATATCCTAAAGAAAATAATATCTATTTTCCATAAAATCTTCCAATACTGGATTCATATCCTTAAGCTTCTAAAATTGGGATTTAAAATCATTATTTAGATGTTTCATCATCAAGTAAAAATCAAGAGTTGTAAATATTATTTTTTAGATCTGAGCTTTTTATGATCCTGATCAGGTAATAATCAATTTATTTCTGGATGGTTTCTCTTTCTTGACCAGTTTTCTTGGTATCCTTGTGAAATACAACCAAGGTCTTGGTAGAATGGGTTTGAAACCCATAAAACACATCTTCTCTAGTCATTATAAACTCATCAAACATAACCTTAAACTCATTTCAAATGATTTTTCTAATCTTCTCTTCATAAAAAAATTACTGAATAGGAGGAGTAGAAGGAGGAACAAGAACATGTTTAAATATAGCATTCATAAATCTTTGGTCTAACTAAATAATAATATCAGATAGATCAGCATAAATAGAACCAACCTTAGCTCTAAAATATCTAATCGCATTCTATATCATCTTAATTCTAAAATAAAATCTTGTCTAAAGATGATTGGTCATTAAAGTAATAGCTTTTGAAATATCAATTTTTCTCACTCATTATAAAGAGTTTTCAAAATTACCAAACACTTGATTGCATATATAAATCATATATGACATGAACAAATTCATTTCATCCTTAGTGACATAATAAGTGGAACTAATAGAGTGTGTTAGAGAAGATAGAGATGGATCACTATCTTGATGCCTACCATATATCACATGTACATCCTCAATTTATCTATCTCTTATGATCTGATCCTAAACTCTATTAATTTATTAAAATACATATTGATTATAATCTTCAACTATATCCTCATTAATTACAAACTAAGATTCTTCACCTTCTATGGTGGGAGTAGGACTAAAGATTTCTTGAATGGTCTGATCAATAGAAGATCTTGTAAGAGAAACAACAATTATCTCTTCACTATTAACCTCAATAATTGATGTGTCTTCTAAATTTATTTGAATAGAGAGAATGGAAGTTCCACCATGTTGAGGTGGAATTCCTGTATGATCATCATCATTATCAGAATCAGGATATTCTAAGCCCAATACAGGAGATCCAATGGATTTATCCACCTTAAAAGGTATACTAGGTACATGTTTTCTAATATTATTCCCAATAATAAAATATCCTTCTAATTTATCCCCAACTACATCAAATTTAATATATTTATCATTTTCTAACACATCCTCATAATATGCACTAGCTTATTCATTAATTTATATATCTTTTATCTCTTCTTCTTCTTACTTTTACTTAATAGGTTATTCCTCTTATACTTCTTTAGAATGAGAAAGATCATTAACAGAATATTCCACAACATTATAAGATTTGATACATGGATCCACCAGATCCCTGGGTCTAATAGGTTACATCACTAGATTAAACATTTCATTCAGTTTTTCTAAGACATCCACCCATTCCTTTTTTAGGGGTTTCAGTTTACTCTCATTTCCTTATAATTTTTTTGTGAAAGAAAAAGTCCATTAGTTAAATTTATTCTTTCCTCCCTATGAGTAAATAATAATTTATACTATATAAAGGCTGAAATTAAATTTGGATAAGGTAAAAAAATGAAACTTGAAGTTGTCTTACACAACTCAACCATATGTATCATGACATATCTACAAATACCGGTTTAAATATAATTCGTCATCAAAAATAAGAAAAATAGATCATGATGCCTTAGGATACTGAAATACCATTTTATTATACATATTAGGTGCTATATAAACTTAACCATTTTCCTATATATTCTATTAAACTCAACATAGAATAGTCTCCTAGGGGTTTCATTCCCAGTTAGCTCATCGAAAGTATTGTAAAGCTCAAAATGTAGATGATTAATAGGGTGACAAATTTGATAATCCACATATTCTCCTCTATATGGTACACCCAAACATTACCCATCAATTCAACAAAAAATCCATAACTTCTCCACTAACCATCATTTGAATGATATCTACTTTCTCACAAGATAAAAACTACAGGTGTGTGTAAATCTCCTTGACAAGTTTCAGATAAAAAGTCTAACCATTTCCTATAAACCAAGCATCTTATCTTGGATTTTGAATCACATTACATAACAATGATAGGATTGATTGAAACCAATATGCATAAACTTTTTTCTATTGAAACTATATGATTAATTAAGTGGATATTCTTTGTCTTTATAGATGCACTCGTGCTCCCTTTTGATTTCCTTGATTTCTTAGTAGGAGACAGATCAATGGGATACATGACATTGGAGGTGTGTTTCACTTTTATAATTTTTCAGTTTTATTCAATTTATTTGTATGTTAGGGTTTTATAGAGAGATAAAAGTTAAATATGAGAGAAGGGTTCAAAAGGGGGTAAGGTGTAATATCCCACATCTGGTTGGATTAAAAATTATGAAGGAATTTGGATATTCATTACTGAATGGGTCTAATCTTAAATTAAAACTTTGAATGATATTATGAGAGTTATAATTCATAAAAGTGTTTTTTGAGAAGATTAATGATGATCATGTAGTATCATAGGTGTTTGTATGATCTTCGGAAGCATTGGGTTATGTTTTGGAGGTTTTTGGATTTTTCTGTAAAGGGTACATGGTTTGGTGTGCATGGTTTAGGAGAAATCGTGCAACACCTTGATGCTCATGAGGTTTTTAGTTCATTTTTAATTTTTCATGGTTGAGTTTCATGGTTGGATAACAGTTTTCGGTAAATTTTATGAGGAAAAGGGAGAAATTGTTCAAGGTTGAGGAGTGTTTATGGCATGGGTTGCACACTGTTTCAGAAAAACTATGCACCTTGCTGTAGAAGGGAGGCCGTGATGACAGTACGGTTGGCGCATAGTTTGAAAAAATATGAATCTAGACCATGCGGGGGGTGGGTGTTGGGTAGTATGGATGTACAATTTTGGTGAACATTTTGGCCAACCGTGTGGCCAAACCATATGAGGGTGTTTTCATTAGATAGATAGAACCACACAATTGGTGCATGATTTGGAAAATCATGTATCCAAACCGTGTGGCTGTCTAGATTTCTTTAAAAATGGGTATTTTTCCAAAATTCTCACTCTTTATTTTTAGTTAAACCTCCCCCTTTTTCTCCCTTTAGGTATGCACAAAACAGTTGGTTCCCAAACCCCCTTCCTCCTTCTTCAACCCTTTTATTTAGGGTGTTTCCATAGTAATTTCTTCGATGTTTAAGGTGATATTTATATTCTTCCTCCTTCCCTTTATCCCTTCCCTTGGTTCCTTATAATTTTCTAATTTGATGGTTAGGGTTTTTATTCTAATTCCAACAGGGCATGGTGGAATCTTCCAAGGATGATGGGGCTTTTGGTTAGCTTGGGTAGAGGAGATCCCAATATGAATTCTACACTTCATTTCATGGAGTTTTGTTAAGGTATGTGACCATGGTAAATTTTAATAGGTTTTTTCAAAATAATTAATTTAATTAATTATTTAATTGGTGTCTTCTATTAGTGATTTGGCTCAAAATTTGGTCAGGGTTGTGTCACGGGTCTGCGGTGAGTGCTTGGCCTTGGTTCTGGTGTGGCACGATGACCCGGTGAATCTTTTAGGATTATGCCAAGTTAGTTTTTTGTTAATTAATTAATAATAATTGTTATAATTTATTTATTTTTATTTCATTGTGTGATACTATATCTTGGGAGATCATGATGAGCTCAGTTGGGTGTTAAGGGGTTTGGATGAGGCTTGGATGAGTCTCAACAAGGTTGTTGTGCTTTGGGAAATGTGTTGGAAAGATTAATTAATGAGGTAGGTGGTCTAAGAGCTTACCCATAGTCTTAATAATTATTTTATATGTGCATTGTGGTATATTCATTATATCCCATGTGTGTTATGCTTTCTACCTTGATTTAAGAAAGAAAATTTGACTTATATTGATACCTTGGACCTTCCACGGATCCCATTAGATCCATGGTGATGTAATAATAGACCTATTTCCACCCATATGGTACTCCAACCATTGTAAGTAGAATTTTTTATATGTTAAGAATTTATTAAAATGATTATGAGGCTTTTGAAATGGTTTTAATTTTCTATGTTGGGTTTAGTCCAAGTTTTGGATGTCAAAAGTGGGAAGTTGTGATTTGAAATGATTTTTGTTTTTGAATGAGGTGTTGACCTCAAAATGATTCTAATGGGTTTTAGATATATTTTAAATGTTGATTGTAAATGGGAATGGGGTTACTATTAAAATGGTTTTCATGAAATGTGAAGGTCTTGGACCGTGTTTGGTTTTCCAAGGTGAAGACCCATATTTTAAAGGGTGGTTTTAAATTTATAATTAGAATGTATGATTTTGTTGTTTCATTACTTTTGAAAATGTTTTTGTATTTTATTTGATTTGTATATTGATTTAAAGTTTTTGGGGCCTTGATAAATTTTGTGATTAAAATAGGAATTGTAAATGGTTAAAGGGTGTATTGATTGTTAATTGATTTGAAGAACATTTAATGAATGTGTATTTGGGTCAATAATGAAATGGATTGATTATGAATATGGTTTAAATGATGGATCATGGGGATATTGAATGAAATAGTGATAATTGATAATGTAATGGTTGGGTATAGTTATACATTACATGCCAAATTCCATTTGGATTCATGGATTGGTGCTCTATGTTTGATGACTTGTGACTAATGGTTTTGGGATGTTGGACTAATGCTCCACTTCTCAGTTTTGGGTGGGCCAGACTGATGCTCTAGGATCCCCGATGAACCATACTTATTAGGGGGGAACTGATTCTCCTGAACCAAACGGTATAGACATGGCATTTCATATCAAGTTTGGGATGGTCATGCATGAAATTTTGAGTCCCAGTTGGATCCACAGACTTATTCTATGTGTTTTCCAACTTGTGACCTAGTGGTTGGGATGGCCTAATGTGGCATACTGAATCTCAGTTGGATACTTGGACAAAGGCTCCTTGTTTTCCAACCAGTGACCCCTATGATATATGGCTCAGATGATTGACTTCGGTCGTGATAGTTTTTATGGAATGGGTACCCTTTTGGAATAAATAATAAAAGTGGTTAATTTTAATAATTTCAAATAATGAAACCTTATTTATTTACCTACTTTTATATAGTTATTTCTTTTCTTACATGCATTGTTTCACTGACTGGTATTTACTTTAGACACCATTAGTGGTATCAGACTAAGTTTTACTCACACCCTTCTCATTTCTCCATTTCACTTGGGTACCCGAGCAACTCTCATATGTGTATTGCAAGCACAGGTTGGGTAAAGGCCTGTATTGAGTATTTTTTGTCGAGAAATATTACTCGAGTTGTACCTGATGGTGGGATGGGTTTGGCTCGATGATGCTGTGGAGACCTTTTTTTAGTTTCTTTTATTTTGGTATGTTATGTAATTCGCCCAGTGGGAAGTTGTTTGTATGTATTAAATGGTCAATTATGCCTTTATTTAATTTCATCTTATTATTATATCAAGTTCTAGTTTATTCATTATTTTTTTGTATTTTTTTATGTATTTTTTGGTGATTTATTTATATTTGTGCACTCTAATATGGGGGTATAGTATCCTCAAAACTCCACTTTAGACCCCCAATTCTAGGCAGCTACCTCTGGCATACAATGAGGCATGCTTGAGGTCATGTGTATAATCGGATCAGAGCACCGATTTAGTAAATTCTGGGTTGGGATGTTACAAAGTGGTATTAGAAGAGTTTAATTTACTATTATTTTACTATTTTTGGTTTGGTAGACATGAGATATAGGAATGTGTTAGGTCATATGATGCATATTAGGCTGATGTATCATGAACACCTGTTTTGGTAATAATTCTAGGTTACCGGGGGATGGGATTGATGTTCTCGATTTGTGATGTTAGAGTTGTACATGAATTTTTCTCCATGTGATGAACATTTTGTTTGGACTTAATGAATTATGATGGATATTTGGTTTTTGTCCCATTGAAAATAAGATCGTGGTTTGGTTTGGACTCTTGGATTATAGGGTCAAGAGGAATCTCATGCATCATATTAGGTATATAGGATCCACATGTTATAATCCTATTAGTGTGTGATTTTATGGATTTCTATCTGATGGAAGGTTATGTGAATCTATGGTGAGATTCTCATCAATGAGGATGATGGTGTGGTCCCTGTTCATTGTTGGTGAAACAAACATGGTGGGTCAGTATGGTATAATGGTAGTACTTTTGTAGCCCTTGTGGACATTTTTTGTTCATGATCGGTTAAATTACTAGGTCCTCCCGGAAGTGCTCTGATTAGGAGATTCTCTGAGAGTATGGATTACCTATTTTTGGGAAGTTGGTTGGTATATGACCCTTCATGGTGTGACAACCTACAGAGGGTGTTTTTTATGGTGTTGTGTTATGATGAGGCGGAAGCATATAGATGCCCCGTGAGTTGTGGTTTTCTATGAGTTGGCATAGACCATGGTGATTGTACATAGTGACTTGTTGTGATACTTTATCAGTGGAGCTATGTGGGATATCCTAGTAACCTTCTTGTTGTGACTATAGTATAGGGGTTTAATGTTGTGTGGCTTTCATGGATGAACCATGAGAGTGGTTGGATGATTTTTAAGTTCCCTTGGGTGCATGATATATGAGTTATTTTTTGGAATTTTGATAGTGGAGTGCGACGAGTGAAACCTAGTATGAGGTTTAGGCTCTTGTATGCCTATGGTTTTTGAGAAATATCACTTGAGTGAAAGTGGTATAGCCTTGTGGGTGTCTTCTAGAGAGGTATACTTTTTTGGGTGCCTATCCTAGGTAATGGATACGTAGATAGGTGTTCCTGGTGGTTAGGATCCGCATTAGAAGAATAATGGATTCTTGAGAAAATTTGTTTTTAGGTGAATTATTTTTCTTCATTTGGTAGTTTTTTTGGTGAGTTTTTTTTTTGGTACGAGGAATATGGACATGTCTAGTTTTCTTGAGATGGAAAATACATGGAGTGATGGTGCGGTGATGTCATGTTTTGTTATTTGGTTTAGGGATCAGATGTTATGAGAGTGTATGCCTAAGGTGCTTGAGTGGGTAAGTAATCCATGAGTAGGATGAGGAATTATTTTTATTTTATTAGATAATTTCATTCAAGGAGGATTAAGTATTTTAAATGAGTTTTATATGTATTTATGGTTAGTAGTGACATAGAAAATAGATGGGTTAAGGTGTGTTCATCGACAACAACTTAGCATACTCTTAGTCCAAGAAAATCATTCCCAATACCTTGACATTGTTCAAAGTGTGATTGGAGGGAGAATTATATACACCTATCTACCCTAATTTATTTCAGTTGGATATGGAACCTATTAGAGGTTATGCTTATGGAGCAGTGTATGTGGAATCTTATGATGGGAACTGCACCATCTATCATTTATGGGTGAGTTCCTCGGGGTGGACTGGATGTCAATAGATACCATGGGTTCCATTCTTGGATTTCAAGAACAAATGAGATTTGATGTTTTGAATGGTCACTCAGGTGTGGACTGGAAGGCCACATCCAATTCTTGGGTTACCAATGGTTGGAGTGTGGGCTGAAGTTTTTGTGTTTATTTGGGTTATTTGGTGGTGAATACACTCCTATGGTGGGGATTTGTGTGTTGGTTGTGTAGATACAGCCCTTGTGATGGATGGTTCATAGGTATGTGGAACTGACCATGGATTGATTGTGGTGGCATTGTGATTCTAGTGAGGAATCATGAGGTGCTTTCTTAGATTCCATAAAGAATGATAAGGGGGGATCAGTGGTGATGGGTGATCAAACTGAGCAATTGATTTAGGCTCGAGGTGGTTCTGGAGATCAGTTTAGCTATGGAATTTATTGGGTATATGGGGTGGTTGTGGAATTCATCTTACTATGATGGAATAGTGATAAGATGATATGGAGATAGGCCAGTAGTTGGAACTAGAATTTTTGGGATGAGTTGGATGAGGATGGTCTGAATGGGGTTAGCATGCATTGTGGATATGAAGGGTTATAAACTATATCTAGTGTATTGTTTTAGTAATGATGGGTGCATTTTGGGTTTGATTTGGGATTCTAAGGAAAAAAATTTATGTCTTTAAATTGTGCATGGGTAGTGGGTATGCATCCACTTTGGTTGGTTTTCGATAATGAGAGTGGGTGATGAGGATGATTATCATTCTCAAGGGTGTTTGGGTGTGGTGAGTTGAGAACCATGTTGAGTGCTCGGTGGGATTGTGAGTTTAGGTTCAGTTTAACTTTTCTAATGGAAATGGTGTTAAGTATTGTAAGTTGCTGATTATAAGATAAATCTTATGTTGTGGATAATCATAGATTAATGTTTTTTCAAGTTAAGTTGTAATAAATGTTCTATTTTTATGGTATTAGGTAAGATATATCACGGTGTTTCATTTTTGGTAGTGGTAGTTAGATCAGAGTCTTGGTCAGTTGAGGTTCTTGAGTTGGAGGTTGTACCCTTTTAGTGTTCCAGGATATCAAAAGCTAAATGTGGCTATTGGATAAAAATCTAGTGACCGATGAAGGTCTGGAAGTATAGATGGATAACCACTGAGGCTTCTCTTGGATGGTAAATATTATGGGGTAGTTTGTAAGATCTTGTTTCTAGTTGGATTAAAAATTCTAAAGGAATTTTAATTTTCATTACCGAATGAGTTGAATCTTGAATTTATACTCTAAATGATATTTTGAGAGTTTTAATTACTCAAAGTGTTTTTTGAGACAAATAACTATGCTTGTGAAGTATCTCAAGTGTTTATATGATATTTGGAGGCAACGAGTTATGTTTTGGAGGTTTTAGGGGTTTTTTAGAAAGGGTGCATGGTTTCATGTCAGTTTAGGAGACATCATGCGACACCTTGATGCTCTGGAGTTTTTAGTTCATTTTGAACAACACGTGGTTGAGTTTCATGATTGGAGAATGGTTTTGGGGTAAACCATGCAAGGAAAAAGGAGAAACCATGTGAGGATGAGGGTTGTTTAAGGCATGGATCATGGGTTGTGCATATTTTTAGACAAATTGTGTTCCTTGATGCAGAATGGAGGTAGTGTTGACATCATGGTTGGTGCATGGTTTAAAAAACCATGTGTCCAAACCATGTATGGTGTGGGTGTTTGTAAGTAGGGGTGCATACTGTTGGTGTAAGATTTGGCCAACTGTGTGGCTAAACCATGTGAGGGTGTTGGATTTGGACAGAGCCAACTGCACGATTGGTGCATGGTTTGGAAAACCATGAGGCCAACCCTACGACTACCTAGATTTCATTAAAAATGGGGATTTTACCAAAATTCCCCCTCATGTTTTTTATCCAACCCAACCCACCCACCCCCCTTCTTCTCCCTTTCAGTGTGTAGGAACTAGGGGGTTCCCAAACCACCTTCTTCCTTCTTCCACCCTTCAATTTAGGGTGTGTCCATGGTGATTTATTAAGTGTTTAAGGTGATGTTTCTATTATTACTCCTTCCATTTATCCCTTCCCCTGGTTCCTTATAATTTTTGGATGTTTGGGTTGGGTTTTTTCTTGAATTCCACTGGATCATGATGGATTTATCCAAGTATGATGGGGCTTTTGGTCGACCTAGGTAGAGTAGATCCCAATATGGATTCTACACTTCATTTCATGGAGTTTCATTAAGGTATATGACCATGGTGAATTTTCTTAGGTTTTTTACACTAAATTAATTTAATTAATTGTTGATTTGGTGTCACCTATTTGGACTTTGGCCCGAAATATGGGATGGGTTATGCCACAGGTCTGTAGTGAGTGGTTGGCCTCGGTTCTAATGAAGCACGATTACCTAGTGTGTTTTCTAAAATTATTCCAAGTTGGATATTGGTTAATTAATTTTAATTTTTGTAATTAATTAATTATTGTTTCATGATTGGAGACTAGATCTTGGGTGATCAAGATGAGATTTTTTGAGTGTTGATGTGTTTGGATGAGGCTTGGATGGGTCTCAATAAAGCCTATATGCTTTGAGAAATGTGTTGGAAAGATTTTTTGATAAGGTAGGTGGTCTAAGATCTCACCCATAGTATTAATAATTATTTTATATGTGCATTGCGGTATATTTTTTAGGTCCCATGTGTTTTATGATTTCTCCCTTAAATTAGGAAATTGTTTTTGGCATTATATTGATACCTTGAACCTTCTACAAATCAAATTAGATATGTGGGGATGTGATACCAGACCTATGGCCACCCATGGGGTGATCCAACTATTGGAAGTAAAATGTTTTATGTGTTCAGCATTTATGAAAATTCCTTTGAGGATTTTGAAATGTTTTTAATTGTGTGTGTTAGTCTTAGACCCAATTTTTGGTGTCAAAAAGGGGAAAATGTGTTTTGATATGATTCTTTTCTTGGAATGAGGTATTGACTTCAAGGTGATTATAATGGGTTTTAGATAGATTTTAAATGTTTATTTGAAATGGTAATGTGGTGACTCTTAAAATTGTTTTCATGGAATTTGAAGGTTTTGGACTATGTTTGGTTTTCCAAGGGGAAGACCCATGATTTTAAGGGTAGTTTTAGTTTATTAATGAGAATATTTTATTTTGGTGTTTTGTGAGTTTTGAAAATGGGTTTCTATTTTATTTGATCCGTGTTTTGATTTAAAGTTATGTTAGGGACTTGAAAAATATTGTGATTGGGATAGGAATTGGAAATAGTTAAAAGGTTATATTTATTGTTAATTGGCTTGAATAACATTTAATGAATGTGTTTTTGGGTAAATGATGAAATGGTTTAATTATGAATTTATTTTATATTATGGATCATGGGAATTTTTAATGAAATGATAATAATTGATAATGGGATGGTTGGGGATGGTCAAACATAATGTGTTGAATCCTGATTGGATTTATTCAATGATTCTCCATGTTTTCTGACATGTGACTAATGGTTTTGGGTTATGAGACTGACACTCCCCACCTTAGTTTTGGGTGGTCCAGGCTGATGCTCCAGGCACCCCAATGCACTTTAATTATTTAGGGGAAGGACTGATTCTCCTAAACCTTGGGGTATGGACATGGAATTCTATATCATGGTTGGTATGGTCCGAAATGGAGTTCTTAGTCCCGGTTGGATCCAAGGATCGATGCTCTGTGTTTTATGACTTGTGGCTTAGTGGTTGGGATGGACATACATGGAATGCAGGATCTAGGCTGGATACTTGGATAGTGGCTCCTTGTTTTCCAACTAGTGACCCTTGTGATATATTTCTAAGATGGTCATCTTTTTCCTAGTCAATATTTATGTAAATATGTTACTATGTGGAATAAAGAATAAAAGTGATTAGTTTTAATATTGTCAAATAATGAAACCTACTTTATTTACTTACTTTTCTACAATTATTCCTTTTCCTAAATGCAACGTTTCACTAATAGGTTTTTTCTTTAAACACCATTGGTGGTGGCCTACTGAGTTTTACTCACACCATACTCAGGTCGTTGTTTCACTTGGGTTTATGAGAATCTCTCACATGTTTATTAAAGGCATAGGTTAGTTTGAGGCCTGTGTTGAGTATTTTTGGTCAAGCGGGATTGCTTCAGTGGTACTAGATGGTGGTATGGGTTTATCTCAGTGATGCTATGGAGCCCCATTTTTCTAGTTTATTTTATTTTGATATGTTATGTAACTAACCCCGTGGGCAGTTGGTTGTATGTATTTCATGATCGTTTAGGAATTTATTTCATTTTGCTTCAATGTTATAGAAAGTTCTAGTTTATTCATTATTTCTATGTATTTTTTTATGTATGATGTTCTGTGATTTACTTACATATGTGAACTATAATAAGGGGTATAGTCTCTTCAAAGTTTCATATTAGACCCATGCTATTATTCATAAGCCTCTGACATACGAGGAGGCATGATTATGGTCATGTGGAGAACTCGTTTGGAGAACCAGTTTAGTGGCTTCTAGGTTGGGATGTTATATAAGACTTTAGAAAGAAGGAAGATATTTTAGGTAAAATATGTGTGATGATTTAGAATATAATTTGAAATTTAATTTAAATCATTTAGGTATTTAAATAATAATAAACATAAATAAAATCCTACCAAAAAATTTTCACAAAAAATTCAAAGTAAATAGACATGGTAGGTTTGATATTCATGGGTCGGTAATAACATAATCACTATAGGCATACTAACCACATGAATTAAATTCTCATGATAAGAAAAGTGACTGTGTGGGAAAAAACTCATGGTGGGTATCATGATCATATGATTAAGTGTTTATGGTAGGAATACTGACCACTTGACCCAAAACTCACTGTCAGCTTACTAACCATGTAAAGTATAGTTTATAGATACTAAAATTACTTCAAAGGATGGATTTTAATTTAAAAATTTAGGAATAATTTATCATACCCAATTCATGTATGATATAATTGATTCTCTCAACATTAAAGGGTTTTTTAAATATGTCAGTAAGATGATGTTCAATACCAATGAACTCAAGAGTTTCCTTACCCTTTTAAAAATGATCTCTCAAATTTGTTGTCTTATGTTAATGTTATTTGTTCTAGAATATGATATTAAATTCTTAGATAAATTCATCACACTTGTATTATCAAAATTTATAGGGATATATAGGAATTAGTATCCATAGTCTATTAATGTATGTTTCATCTACATAATCATATAGAACTTACTATATCTATATAATCAGCATCAATAGTGGATAATGTAATGGAATTATATTTCTTACTACACCATGATACTAAATAATTTCCCAAAAATTGACATGTTCGAGAAGTTATTTTCCTAAAAAAATTTAAAACCACTAAAATATACATCTGAATAACTCACTAAGTTAACTTCTTATCCTACAGATTAGAACAATACTAAGTTGGATTTATTTTGTGGTATTTGAAATTTCTTTTCATAACTATAAAATTCTACTCTTTTGGGTTTTCTTGAAAATGAAAACACATACACATACTAAGAATTATATCAGTCTGTCTAGGAGTTAAGTATAGTAAAATAAAAAAATCATACCTTTGTAAGTGTTTTGATAAACTGGTTTCCCAGTTTCATCAAGATCCAACTTACAGCTAGTAATCATAGGTGTATCACTAAATTTAGTACTATCCATAACAAAAAAATGATATTTTGTGTAAATTATTTGATTTAAAATAATTCCTTCTTTATTTTGAAAAAAATTAAAACCAAGAAATAATTTAAGTTCACCCATAAAACTCATTTCAAAATTACTTTACATCATTTTTTAAAACTCATCACACAACTAATTTCTTGAAGAACCAAAAATAATATCATAAAAATATATTTTTACTATGAAAAAATCTTTTGAAATTATTTTAATAAATAAATTAGGATTAGATATTTCTTTATTAAGACCTTTGTAAATTAAAAATGAACTAATCCAATCATACCAAGATCTAGGTTCTTATTTTAAACCATATAAATCTTTCTTAATTTAATAACATGATTTGGAAAGTGAGGGTTTTGAAATCTAGGGGTTGTTCAAAAAAACATCCTCAAAAATATAACCATTAAATAATGAAATCTTGACATCCATTTGATATAATTTGAATTTTAAATGTGTTGTATATAAAAGTAACATTATAATTGATTCAAGTCTAAATGAAGGAGAAAAATTTTCCTCATATTCAATATTTTATTCTTGACTACATCCTTGTGCAACCAGTCTAGATTTGTTCCTAACTATTGTTCCTGACTGATCAAACTTGTTTCTAAATAGCCATTTAGTGGTAATAGTTAGTCCTTGGGTCTTTTAACTAATTACCAGAATTTTTTATTTCAAAATTATTAAATTATTCATTCATTTCTATAACCTTGAATTTGTCATTAATTTCATCATCAATGATCTTAGGTTTAAGTATTGATAAAAAATCTTGTTGTTCAACATGATTTTTAATATAATCTCTTATTTGGATTACTTTACCTAGGACACCTAAAATTGTATTTAAGGTATGATACTTATCATTCCTAACAACATTAGGGATATAAGTTTTTGATACCAAATTCCCATCTACAGGTTTAGTTTCAAGCTATTCATCATAACTTTGAGAGTTCTTTACCAGAGTTATAGAAAAATTGTCACCAGGTTTAGCATTTTTGTCCTGACTAGAAAGGTCATCCTCAAGATTTTATAAAGAGGTTGTAGAATCCTGTGGATATGTCTCATCAAACATGACATGTACAAATTCTTCCACAGTCTTAGTCATTTTATTAAATAACCTATATGATTTACTAGATGTAGATTATCCAAGTAAAATTCATTCATCACTCATTGAGTATAAAGACTTTACAACCAAGAACTCTAAAGTAATTAACCTTTATATTTCTACCATTTCATAATTCATAATGGTTATTCTATTAAATATTTTTAAATAAAAGTATATTAATTATATATAAATATATATTTACATCTTCTTCCCAAAAATAGATAGGTAAATCATACTCATTGATAATGGTCCGGGAAATTTCATGAAGGGTTCTATTTCTTATCTCTATAACACCATTCTACTATGGAGTCCTAGGAGAAGAAAAGTTGTGACTATATATATGTTGTGATCATAATGATTCAAACTCTTGATTTTTAAACTCATGGCCATGATCACTTCTTAAGTTCTTAATTCTAAGTCCATTGATATTTTATATATATTTTGCATGTTTGGAAAAATAGGAAAGAAATTCACTTTTATGAGAAAGGAAACACGCCTAGGTATGTCTTGAATAATTATCAACTATAGAATAAGCATAATGTTTCCATACTAAGCTATAAAATCTATAAGGTACAAACAAATCAATGTGAACCAACTCTAAATGTTGAGAGGTTTAATATTATTTCTCTGATTTGAAATATATTTTATGAAACATTCTCTTTTGATAGGGATTAAAAACTTTTTATGTTGGGAATTATAGTTTGGGTAGATACTTAATTAAACCTTTCCTAGTTATATTTCTAAGTGAGTGAATATTTAAATGGCCTAGTCTCTTATTCCAAAGCTATGATTATTTGTAAAACTTACTCAAGAAAGAAATATTCTTATAAAATAATTAATTTTAATCAATAACATAATAATTATCATTTATCATAGTAGTAAAAACTAAATCATGTTTTGCATCAAAAACTTTTCAAGAATTGTTTTTAAATTTTACATGAAACCATCATCACACAATTGTGAAATTATAAGAATATTATAATTCAATCCATCTATAAATAAAACTTTAGAAATTAAAATTGTATTAGATTTACCAATTTGAATAAGTCCAATTATCTTCCCTTTGGCATTGTCACTAAAGGTGAAATGTCCATCAACCACTTTAATCAAATTTTTTAAGCTCAATTATTCCCCAGTTATATGCCTAGAACATCAATTGTCCAGGTACCATAGTTTTCTTGCTGGAACTCTTCAAACAGGTTTCCTACAAAAGATATTTGAACCAAAAATGATTATAGTACCCATATTATCTTAGGTCTATATATTTTAGTAGTGAGTTCTTTAGGAATACAAAATTGTGTTACTGGTTTACTATAATAAGATCTTTTAATTTTATAATTAAATACTTTATTTGCTCTAATAGAATAACTGATTCTAATTGAATTATAAAAACTGGAACTTAAGAAAAAATTATTCTTATAGATTTTCCTCTATCCTGGTTGATATCCTATTCTATTAATATACTTAGGAGTAGTCTGTTTAAAAATAATCTTGGTAAGGGTTTTTATTTTATTGGTAAATCTCTCCATATATTTATTTGACTGTTCATTAGATAATTTCAACACATTATTCTCCTAAAGAAATTGATAATTCTTCTCCTTCTCTACTATAAGATCAATTTTAAAATGAGCTAATAAAGCATGCTACTTATTTAAACTTTTATATTTATCTTTGAATTCATTAAATTTGTCTTAACTCATATTACAATAATCAAATAATTCATCACTGGAAATATTCTCACCATTATTTTCATTCTTAGAATTATTTGAAATATGAGTAGGAGATTTATGAAAAACATTTAATACCTTATATGTGTCTTTCATAAAACACATATTATATTTTCTATTTTTATCTTTTTTTCTCAATTATAAATCTCCCAAACTATCCTTAGAGGAACTCTAAGTGTATTTCATAGCCTTTTTATACTTTTTTATCTTTTCCTCATATTTCTTATTATACATTCACTTGGGAGAGCCTTCTTTGATGTGTCCTTTTTTCTTATATTTATACCGATTAATTTCTTTTTCCATTTTTCCAATTTTATTTATCAACTTACCTCTGTAATTGGTTTTCTTGAAGAAATTTTTCTTTTAATAAATATTATTAAAACTTTAGGCCAAGTGTGTTGTACAAAATAGCTCTGGAACCCTGGTAACCCAATAACCGAGCAAGTCTTAACATATCCTAAAGGGCATTCTTGATCCCCATGGGTTGGCGACTAGCACCTGATATCATAAAAAATAAAATTGAGAAGTAATATATACAAGTCATTATGAATATAAAAAGAAACTACACTGGGAGTAATGTATGAGAAGTCAAATGGGCATAAACAAGCCCAATTACCACAACCAAGAGTACCAAAATAAGAAAACTTCCCAAGTCCCAACTCAGACGCAAATCACCATGTCCATGGTTCCACAGCTAGAACCACCTCCAAGATATCCCTTTCCCTTACTTGAACCTATAAGAAGATAATATACAAATACGAGAAGGCATAATTAGGGTTTGATCCAAATCCCAGTAGGATTTCACCAAAATATTCCATAACTGATGCGAATATTAAATTAACCAGGAAAGAACTTTCAATTTTCAAATAAATAGGTTTGGCATTTCAAAAGAAAATTTAAACAAATCATGCTTTACATTTCAAAAGATGTAAAAACTTTATCAATTCATTCTTCACATTTGAAATGATGGAAATACATTTCAAACAATAGAAGTTCCTTACAAAAAAGGTGCTTTACACAAATGTAAATTTTCTCAAAATAGATTAAATAAGAAATTTTATATAAAAAAGTTTATATAAATTCACCATGAATGTTAAATAGTTTACAACAATGACATATATACATGTGAAATACAAACAAGTGAGAAACATGGTCATGTTCCAAATAGGTGTGATAGTTCCAAGATATAGGTATCTGACACTGTGAGATATAAAATATGTACATATTCCCCTTTGGGCCTAAGGAAAATGGGACTCATCACCATATCCCAAGGGATGCGGTGTGCTGATATAAGGTTTTAGAATCTTGTAAATCATAAAGTGCCTCCCAAAATAACTCACTAACACCTAAGGCTTCCATATGTTCAAGTAAAAAAAATTATGGGAAATTTATTTTAAGACTTCTTAAAGTACAATTAAATCCCATTCCCCATTTCAAATATGCCAATTTTCCCTTTAAAAACCATAACGGTTTTTTGATAAAAAAACATGCCTTTTCACCAAGATAAAAACCATAATGTTTCTATCAAAACCATTTTTAATCCATTTTTCAAAAAAATTATTTTAAAATAATTCATGCAATTTAAAAATCCACTTTCACAAATTAAATTCAATAATTAAATTTTTTAAAACAAATTCCATCAATTTCATAAAAAACCCTCCATTCAATGGAATTGGGGTTTTTCACAATGTTCCATCAAATAAATTTTCCACAATTAAATAAAATAAATTATTTTAATAAATTTTCATCAAAACCAAAATTTAAATTAAACAATTTAAATTTCATAAATTCCGATAAACACACCTCAATTCAATGGAATTGGTAGTTTTCTAATTTCATGTCAAAAAAATATTTTATTTAAAACCCCAATTCAATGGAATTGGGTTTTTAATCGAAACTTTCAAAGAAATTTAATACTAATCAATAAATTACATCAAAATCATCAATTGAATTTAAAATATAAATTTATCATTAAGATGGATTGGGCATCATAATGGAACTGTGTAGAAAAATTAACAGATCTCGCAACACTAAACCCTAATCGAGATTTTTCCATAAAGAACAATGATCATGAAATTGGGAATAAAACATAGGTTTAATATCCCAAAACAGAGGTCATTATATCCATAAATCAATATAAGGATCCATGGAACCCTATATAGAAGGAGAGAGACTGTGGGAGAATGAAATCGGGATGAGGAAACTAACTATGAGAAGATCTAAGGTCATTCCTCAAGCTTAGAATCACTTATAAAAGGGATGTGAGGGGTCAAGAATCCTTTTGGGGAGCTCCAAGGATGGGAGAAATTTTTTTGGGTTGAATGAGGTCCGTTCGGGACCTAAAAAGAGGGTTTGGGAATTTTTAATTAGAATTCAGATGAATGGAAAACCCATCTACACGGTTTCCTGGGTAGAGGCACATGGTTTAGTCAAACCGTGCGCAAGCCGTTTGAAGTCCACTATCCATTTTTATCCATTTTTCTGCAAAAGGGTGAATGGTTTGTCAAACCATGTGCAAGTCATGTTCGAACCATGTACTAGCCCAGAAACTTTAAAAAATTTAGAATTTCACCTGATTCAACCCCAAACAAAACTCAACAAAAGAAATATCAAAAAAGGGGTTTAGTAATACCTAAAAAATAGTAATGGTAATTTAAAACCTCTCCACCATAGAAACTTTTTGTCCCTATAAATCCTGTGATGAATCTTCTATGCTAAAAAAAGGAGGCCATGACTCTCTCATCAGTGCCTCCCTCTCTCACATATCATGAGAATCTAAACTATACTAATATAGCAGATACACCAAAGGTATCATACTCTCAAAAAGTACCTTGGTTATATAATCAACTATCTTTACTAGCCATTCAGTTACATATAAATCTTGTCCAACCTCAATATCACTCTATCTCATAACATGAGATGGGATAGATAGATACTTTCATAGATAAGATATTTAAAACATGTCATGTATCGACATCAGTTGTGGTGGAGGTTCTAAACAATATGAAACTTTTACCGACTAATCAAAAACCTATAAGGTTCCAAAAAAATTAGGAGAAAGCTTCCCTTTCCTCCCATTCCATCGATGATTCAATTGTGGCGAAACTTTCAAGAACACCTGGTCATCAAGTAAAAGATTCAAAGGTATATTATCCTCTATTATTCTATGTATGATCATGTATATGTTTTCTACCTTGTACTTCTCTTCACATGATAATATTTTATTCTTAAAATGATCTACACCCAAAAGTAACCATTTATAAATAACCAATTCATTATTAAATGCACTGATGCTTCATTTAATGATTCCAAAACTAACCGTTGGGGATTTAGAATGATATATCATAGTGACATAGTTGATTAGTCATATAGGAAAATTCATATTCACATAGTTTCTTGGTAAATAGGTATTTTATAAAGGCAAACCACATAGTTGTTATATTCAGGTATATTATTGTAAGCGATCTCATCAACATAGGTAATTTACACATAGGTGATTCCATGATTTAATTAAATACTCACATATTTCTTTTTCACATAGTTGATTTACTGAAGGTGTGGCACAAATACTTGAATTAGTTAGTTTAAATGATCATTTGATTTGGTAAGGTTGTCATGGTTGGTTCATCACTTCACACAGTTATTTATTTATTCATGAATTCACTATAATAATAGACATGATCATTATATTTCCTTATAAAAAATTATACATAGCTTGGAACAATGAATTTATTTCTTTATGTGGTATGTTTTTTCTTTCATACGGTCACTTAATTGATTCACAAAGTCAGGTTTTTTGTACATCGGGATAGGTACATATCTATCTCATGGTATGTTGATTTGAATATGTAGTAAGGTGATTCTCATCACATGGTAATCTCAAATCCAATTTTCAATTAGTTCATGAATTTGAAATATATTTTTCATCTGACTCGTGGTAAGTATTTTTTTATATGCGGTTAGGCGAAATACAATGTGTAGTAAGGTGACATGGTCACTTTTCTTTCATATGGTTTGGTGGAACTGTAAGTTCTAGACTTATCCATTTTTGAAAGCTTTGTAAAGAAAAATATTTACTAAAATAAAACATAAAATTCATTAATAAAAAGATAAACATGATTTGGGATCTTTAAAATATGGAGGATCTAGTCTAATTCAATACTTCCTCCCCATTCCCTATAGGTTGTAGTCTCATTAATGGAATAAGCTGGATGGCTTAATGTGTAATATAAAGGTTACAAATAAGAGGTGTAACTTTTAACCGAGTGTTTTCATTTTATTTTCTATTTAACTGCCTTAAAATTTCATATAAGCATATCTTGTCTTAGATAATGGCTAACTGAAATGTCAAGAGGGGGTGGATTGAGTTCCTCAAAAATTTATTTATAGAAAACCTCCCTCTTCAAGATATACGAGTTCTGGTATTTTTATCAATAAAGATAGGTAGCAAAAATAAACACATAATGGAAAGATATTGAACATGAGAGATTTATAGTGGTTTGGGAAACAGAAATCCCCTATTCCACTCTACCAAGACTCTACTCCATGGGTTCAGTGATTTTAATTATAAAGGCCCTCCCAGCTGAGTACAAGTATCTATCACTTAATAAAAAGTTCTAAGAGATTTTAACAATGCTCTCCATTTACAAGACCTATCCTTGGTCTCAAAATAAACTCTTACATCGAGTGTAAAAAAATAATATGAATAAACTTTTGAAGAAATGGTTGCAGAACATAATTTCCAGAAGAAATTGATAATGGTGGAAGATAAATTCTAAGAAGATGATACTCTTAAAAGTATAGATCAGAATGATATTTAGTGAAACTAATAAAACTATTAAGCACAACATGATTGTTTATATTTGATCTATTATATGTATAGGAATTCAGAGTATTCTTATAAAGGTATGTGTGTTCTACTCATTCTCATCATCCATCTATGTATGTATCTCTGTGTATATCCATGAAATAGCCAACTTCCATTTTATATATCATTTTGAAGTTAATCATGAGATAATTATTGATCCATAAATTTATAAGTTGATAAGAAAACCCATTAAAGACATGCATCAATTATTTATAAATATAGAAATCACTTTTTCTGTAGAGATGTCAGAAATCTTCTTGTTCTATAGATATTTCTATTCATAGAAAATAATCATAGTGTATAGTTTGATATTTCTATAAATAGATAATCCTTTTATGATATTCTCTAAAATAATGAAATGAATTATCAAGATATTAGTAAAGTAATCATGAAATTCTACACAACATCTAGATCTTCGTAATATATTTAACTAAAATTCTTGTTTATCATAAGATAATTTCGTAAAAGACTTTGTAAGACAAAGAAGGTCTCTATCTTAAATTGATAATAATATAAAATAACTTCAATATTGCATAAGATAATTCTTCATCAAAGGATAAAATGTGTTACTGTGATGTGATACTTAGCTTCTTTAACTTCTTCTAGATTTTATATGATAATATTTTATGAATATATTTTTCATAAGGTAAGGTCTTCTCATATTTTCATTCTAACTAAATCATCTGACATGAGCATTCAAAAACTCAACCATTTTCTTTGTAAGATAATGTCTTACATGGTAATATAAACTTTCAACATAGAGTTCTCTGATTCTAAGTAGATGGAAGATAAATACTCCATACATCGTAGAATAATCACTTATAGAGTTAGCAAAAGAAACATTATTTTTATATATACGATCTAAAAAACATAATATAAAATTGCAATAACAAAATTAGTTATTTTTTGAATCATCAAAACACGTAAACATTCAGATATATTGAAACAACATAATCTATCCAATAATATGACTCTTTTTTATGATCGTAAAACCCATGAAATAGAAAAAATCATAAAATAAGCTATTTACTTTCAAAAAAATTATGTAATATAAAACTTTTTAAATTATAAACTCTTCCTTTTATTCTCCCACTTTAAAGAAACTCTCCTTTGATAAAAATTCTCATTTCATTCTCTTAAGAATAATAAAAATTTTGACACTTTTAATTTTTTTTATTCACATTTTCTTCTCCCCCTTTTTTAATATTAAAAGGAAATAAAGAAAAGAATTATAATCAATATTACACATGAAAAATCATAAATAGATAATTATATTGATTATGAATATAATTTTTCATCAAGTTGTGTCAATAAGTAATTGGGATCATTAATAAAATAAGGAAAGTAAAATACCAAAAGAAAATAAATACTAAAACATATCATTTATATAGATAAATAGTTAAAACAGTATCGAGTAAAAAGATAAAGAAGTCATAAGATAAGAATAGTGAATAAATAATAATAGATAGAAGAATATCAAAAATAAACATCCAAAAGAGAAAATTAAAAGAATTCAATCATTTAAATGTTGTTTTAAAAAAGATTCAAATGTTTAAAGATTACATTATACTAGACATGATTAAAAATTTTGTAAAGTTTCTATCCATGGGGCAACTAATTAAAAAATTGAAAAGTATAGTTGTGTCAACTATTGAACATGAAATGATTATTTGGGGTAAATTTTGTCCAGAGGGTAAAGATGATTTAGGAAGAGGGTGTCATTTATTTCACCAAAAACATCACCCAACATCATTAGAGATACTCTAAGACCCACTTGTTCTCCTGAAAAGATCCTCACTGGTGTGGATTTTATGTTAAGATTAGTTTGTTCATCTCTCTCTAAATAGAATTAATCTGGAGAAACAAAGGATAATTGAGAGGATGAATTAGGTAAGGGTAAATAACATTCTTTGGAAAAACTTAGATTTTCCCTATAAACAATGTCAGAAAGATCAAATGTTTCTTTCATCATTTTTAAGGAAAAAACATGATGATTAGTGATAGGACATCTAGGAAGATATCTTCCTCTCATCTAAAACAATGCTTCAGCACATGCATCGATAATTTTCACAATGTCATTCTTACAAAAGTCTCAAGTCATTATAAAATGATTCCATGTCCGA
This sequence comes from Viscum album, assembly GCA_963277665.1. NCBI lineage: Eukaryota > Viridiplantae > Streptophyta > Magnoliopsida > Santalales > Viscaceae > Viscum > Viscum album. Next base: position 1,095,752,269 of record OY728142.1, on the reverse strand, counting down.
TGTGAAAATTCTTTAAGAAGATTATGATCATCCCCCTTATTAGAACAACCAACTATTAATTTATTCATCACTTCAAATTGATTCTCTATCATGCTGACTAAATAATCAACATAAAAAATTATTTCCCTTTTATAGAAATTGGACACTCTTGGGGCTCATTAAAGTCATCAATTTATTCTTCATTTTCCTCTTCATTGGAAGATTATGGCTTCATAAATTTTACAACTTCTTAGTTAAGATTTTCAAATAGCTTCTTTAAGACTAAATTTTTTTTTTCTAGAGATCCATCCATATTCTATAAACTAGATACAATAAATCTTACATATTTTTTCACTTGTGATGATAGAAGATTAATTTTTGGAAACATTTATTATAATAGAGTACTAATTTCCTTCTTTGACTACTCAATTGATGTGATAGAGTTATGAGGAAATATAGAAATCCTTTTGATTTCAGCTGTATGTATCTTTGAAGATCCATAATTACTTCCTTGGGTAGATTGTCACACTTTATTGAGGTGATTTTAGAAGTCATTTTGTCTATATCCATAGAGACTTCTTCAAACATAGAAAAAATATTCATTTGATTTCAGGATTTAGAGGAGCATTCCACTGAAAATTTTTCAACCACTTACTGTAATAAAAACTTCACTTAATTTACATCATCTCTTGAAACTATATGATCAAGAAGAATCATTATTTAATTTATGGATTTAAATAACTAAAGTCTAAAATATTCAACTTCCAACATAAACTTTTAATACATCCATTGATATCTCTTAGTAGTATCTCTACTGACCTCTGAAACTTGTGAATATATGTAGTCTTCATTTACAAGAGAGAATCTGTCTTGTTGAACTTGTATACTTTCAGCATGATTTGGTTGACTTTATCAAACACAATATAACTCTTTAATGGGATGAGATTCATGAGACTCGTATCTAATTATTCTTGCAGCCAACTTACCAAATTATTCAAAATGAGAATCAATGATAAGAGGTGAAGTTCTTGTTCTTATTAATATGGTCTTATAATGATCAATAGAAACCAAATGGGGGATAATAGAGGTTAACCATTATCTATTGACTGGAATAGAAACATGAGTAGGAGGTGAACTCTCATGATGAGCAATTTGTTCTCTAGATTCAAAAGTGACTATAACTCTACTTTTCCTTTCAGCAAGGGTCTCATCATCATCAAAACATTACCTTATATCATCACTTTGTACTAGTATGTCTACTAAAACTGGTATTTCTTATATGTGGTATGAATCCCCCTTAGTTGAAGTGGTAATAACTTCAGCTTCTGAAGTTAACAGTTCCAACTTATTCAAAGGGGAATTCCAACACAGACCATTTTTTCTCAAAACAATTTCACTTAATGTTTTCAACCCATGAAAATGAGTGGTTGTATTTTCATTCAAACAAACCCCAACTTTTAGAAATACTAAGGTTAACATTATACCAAAAGGAAATAAATTTACAGACTTCTTCTGTATATTCCACATATACCTCATGACATACCATGCTAGATTAACGAGACTTTCAGCCATAAAAAAAGTATAAGAAAGTAACTTTTTGAAATAAAAAATTTTCAAACTCGCCATTGTGCTTAGATATAGTGGATTGGATGAACTTGATGAGGAATTTACTTTATGTTTCTAGATCCTTCATTGGATTATTCTCTATATCATCATGGATGAACATAGAATTCATAATATCTAGATGACTAACTTCATCTATGGAGTGAAATGAGGTAATAAAATCAGTGTAGACTTCATGTGGACACTTGAAAACTTCATCAATTTTCAATGAAGTTAATGAGAAACTCTTTTGATTCACCATTTTGGTGACCAAATAATATTTTTCATGGAAATGAAACACTTTTTTCTCATATAAATGATGAACTTACCTTTTAAAAAAACCTTGATTCATCTTTCATAAAAGTCATATTCTCATCCCTGATGGTTGGTAACTTTCTTTAGTAGCATATTCATTCCATCGATCCAGTCAAAATATATCATTCATCCACTTAGAAATTTTTTGGATGTTAGTTGATGCTTGATTCTACTTGATGAGGCATAATCAATTCTATTTTCATTCACCATTGATGATGGCATTCATAATTTTGGAGGTTTAGAGAAACCAAGGTTTATGTGGAAGAAATAAATAGCGTTCAAAGGCCTGAAAAATGCTTCACGCATAGAGCAGACACAGTTATTTTCACTTAATGTAATCAAAGGGTCACACAATAATGTGTAGAGTAGTTATTACTAAAACTATATGACATGACCTATTTTATATGAATAATACTAAAAATTGTGGCACAAAAAAATAAATATAATATTGTAAATGACGTATTTACTACGAATACAAAATTATGATATATTAAAAATATCATTAAGTAGAATTAAACAAACCTAGTTCTGATTTAATAAAATCAAATCTGTCAATAGGAAAAGGTTTAGTAAAAATGGTGGGTAATTTATTTTCTGTGAAAACAAATTCTAAAGAGATATCATTATATTTTTCATGATCTATTATAAAATTATGTCTCAAAACAATCTGATTTTTTCTTTAATGGTTTATCAGATTCTTTGAAATGTTGATAGCACTTTTTATCACATTTTATTGGTACACAATTAAAATTAAATCCAAAATCCATTAAGGTATGTTTCATCCACAACACTTGTTCCCAATAACTTCCTACTATAATATTTTCAGCTTTAGTATTTCATAATGATACAGAGTATTGTTTCTTACTCGACCAAGATACTAGGTAATTTCCAATAAAATTATAGGTTTCTGAGGTTATCTTCCTATCTAGTCTACATAGAGTAAAATTATCATACAAATATTAAGTTAAATTAAAGTCATAAGTTTTTGGAAAAAGAATATAAAGAGACATAGTTTGTTTTATATATCTTAAAATTATTTTGGAAGCATTTAAATGAGATTATTTTGTATTATATTGAAATATTTTATAGATACATATTGAAAACATAATGTATGTTCTACTTATAGTAAGATATAAAAAAACTCCAATGATTCCTCTATACAACTTGTTGTCAACCTAGTTTTCAGTTTCATCTGTATCATGTTTAATATTGGAGCTCATAGTAGTTGAGTAAGTATTTCTATTTTCAAGTCTAAACTTTCTAGGTAAATCAAGTATATATTTTCTTTGGTTTAAAATATTTCAAAAATATTTTTTGTAAATTTTAAATCCTAGAAAATATTTTAACTCTCCCATCATGATCATTTCAAATTCATTTTTTATATAATTTTAAAAACAATTACATAATTTTTTATTTTTATCCAAAAATAACAACAACAACATATATTTACACTAAAAAAATATCTAATGATGAATTTTTCTTAAATAATATAGGATCTTCCATTCCTAATTCAAAACAATTTGATAAAATAAAAGAACTTAATCTTTCATACCATGCTCTTGGATATTGTTTGAGTTCATATAAATCTTTAGTAAGTTTAAAAATAAAATTTTGAAAGTGATGGTCTTCAAAACTAGGAGGTTGTTCTACATAAACTTCTTCCATCAAAAATTCATTTATAAAATTATATTTAACATCCATCTAATATAATTTAAAATTCATATAAGATTCAAATACTATAAGTATTATAATAAATTCTAACCTAGATATAATAGAAAAGTTTTCTTTATATCTATTACTTCTTCTTGATTGTATCCTTTGGAAACTAATCTACCTTTATTTCTAGTTATTACACCATGATTATCTTGATTGTTTTTTAAAAACCCATTTTGTTCCAATTATAGGATAATCAAAGGGTCTATCAACTAATTCCAAAAAAAATATCTTTTAAATTGATTTAATACTTCTTGCATAGCTAAGAACCAAATTTCATTTGATAAATATTCTTATTTAGATTTAGGATCTATTTGGGACAAAAATACAAAAAAAAATCTACTAGGTTTCCTATATTTATTCCAATTATTACTCCTTCATCTAATATTTCTATAACAGTTTTTAAAGGATGGTATTTAATATTTATAGGTATTCTAGGTAACACACTTTATGGTTCACTAGTATCAACCCTTATTGGATTTGGTTTAAAGTAATCAAGTTCTAAAACATCATCCTTTTATTATTAAATATGGGTTTGAGTTTTATATCCTTAAGTGAAACACCTTGTTCATTAGTTTGAATCATTTTGTGATAAAAAGGAACACTTTCATCAATATTCACCAAAGTTAATTCTACAAGAATCCTTGATCTTTTATTGAAAACTATATAGGATTTGGAAGTATTATAGTAACCTAGGAAGATACCTTTATCATCCTTTAGATCAAACATTCCAAGATTATCCTTTGTGTTCAAGATATAAACCATGAATCCAAATAATTTGAAGTAGGTTTTCTATTATTACATAACTCATACGGTGTTTTCTTTAAGATAGGTCTTATTAGAACTCTGTTGATGATGTAACATGTTGTGTTAACAGCTTAAACCTAGAAATAAGTGGGCATATTATATTCATATTACATAGTCCTAGAAATTTATTACAAATTCTTATTCCACATTTCAACAACACCATTCCATTGAGGTGTATTGGGGGCATAGAATATATTTTTAATTTCTTGCTTTGAGAAATATGAATTAAATTCATGATTCTCAAGTTCACCTCCATGATCACTTCTTAAAGACATGATTTTATCACCCTTTTCATTTTTCACAATCTTAAAAAAATTAATAATAGTATAACATGCTTCACTCTTAAATATTAAAAATTAAACCCATAAAAATCATAAAAAAATATAACCTAACACATACACAAGTGATTTTATAGTAATACTTGAAGTTCTAGTAGGTCTGAATAGATCCATGTAGATAATCTCTATAAGTATAGATATAGAAACCTATTTAATTGGTTTGAATATTGACTTGTGTTGCTTGCCCATTTAACATGCATCGCGTAGCTTCTTTTTATCCAATTTAATGTTAGGAAATTCAGAAATAAAATTTCTCTTAGAAATCTTTCTCATAGAATGAAAATTATAATTTCCAAGCCTTCTATTCCAAATCCAAAATTCATTAATTTTTTTATTCAAACAATTTACATTTTTTCTACACAAAGAATTGTGATGTAATGTGTAAAAATTATTTGTTTAGGTTCTTTAAATTTTAGAAACTTGTCTTTAAATAGAAAACATGCATTTTTATAAAAATAAACAAAATATCCATCATAAAAAAGTTGATAGATACTTATTTGGTTGTATTTCATGAATTTAATGTAAATAAATTTGTTGATGAGAATAGACTGGGGATTTCCAACATATCCAATGCCAACTATTTTTCCTTTTTCATAGTAACAAAATGTGATATAGCCTCTCTCAATATTTAATATTGAGGGAAATTTTGATAAATCACCACTCATATTTCTTGAACAAACACTATCCATAAACTATTTTTCATCTTTGTTCATGTGGTTTTTTTCATCATATAAATGTTTTATAAAGAATATGTTGTCCTTTTGATTAATAGCTTCAGATTCTGATTTTGATGATGTGCATTCATTATAATCTTCAGAAGCACTCTAGGTGGCCTTAATATCTTTTTTATATTTATTCATATAAAAAAAAATTCTTGAAGTATTTCTTTTATTTCTTCTTATCATACTTAATTTTTATAAAAACAAGCTTGATATGACCTGTCTTCTTGCACTCATAGTATCTCAACTCTTTATAATTGTCACCATTTTTCTTATAATTATTGAAAGGTATTATAAAACATATTATATTATTGTAGAAGTTTTTAAAATTTTGATAAATCTATGAAATATCATAATTTGATCCAGATTTTCTTGAGGAGTCTTCTTATTCATATGTTTCATAGATTTGTATCCTTATATTATTCATATCATCCTTATAAGTAGAAACCTTCAGGGAAGAATTTTATTTCTTGATCATTTTATGCTCTCTAGATTCAACTTCTATTTTAGCTTCATACATCATGAGAGTTCTGAGGAGATATTTTAATATAATGTTCTTGAATTCTATGGATTGTGTGATATCATCTGAGATTCCACTCCACTTGGGTGGTAATACTATGAGAACAATCAATTCTTGTTTATGCTCAATGATAGGTGTTCCTAGAGTAGCAATGTTGTTCACAATATTTGTGAGTCTTCCATTTAGTTGAGTAATACTTTAACATTTATCCATTTTTAATGTATCGAACTTAATCTTGGTTGTATCATATCTAATAAAATTCGCATTATTGGTACCTTCATATGAAACTAATATAGTGGTCCACATTTAATGCACTGTTTGACACTAAAAAAAATTGTTTAATTCATCTATCCCAAACCATAGATTATAGAATTAATAGATTTGGAAATTAGATCTTATTTAGATATATTTGTAGCATCCCATGTTTGAGGTTATAACTTAGGAATTTCATAAGGCTTTACAACTTTGCGATAAAATTTCAATCCAATATTCTTTAGATTAATGGTCATGATATCCTTCTTGTAACCATAATTTTCCCCATTAAAAATGAATCTCTAACCATTGACATACCTTCTTAGTTATCAACTAGGGAAACCATTTGAAAGAAATGTATTTGGACATAAACCTTTAATATATAAGAACTCAAGTCATAATCCAATTATTGTACCATATAATGGCTAACTCTTAACTCAAGAGGGGATGAATTGAGTTCCTAAAAATTTTCATTACAGAAAGCCTCCCTCTTCAAGATATGTGAGTTTTGATATTTTCCTTAATGAAGATAGGTAGTGGAAATAAGAATTTAAAGGAAATAGATTGAATAAAAATGATTTATAGTGGTTCGGGGAATAAAAATCCCCTAGTACACTCTACCAACACTCTACTCCATGATTTTGGTAATTTTTACTATAACAACCATTTTATCAGGGATCCTAGCTCAGTACATGTAGTTATCTCTTAATAAAAAGGTCCAAGATTTTTTAACCAGTCTCACCCTTTACAATACCTATCCCCAGTCTCAACACACACTCTTACACCAAGTGTAAAAAAAATATAATAAATAAAATTTTGAAGAAATGGTTGTAGCACACAGTTTCAAGCATCAATAGATGATATTGAAAGATACATTCTAAAAATATTATAGTATTCAAGGTATATCTCATAATGATCTTTAGTATAACTGATAAAATTATAAATCATGTCATGAGAATTTATGTTTTATCTCTTCCATGTATAGGCATTCAGAGTATTTGTATGAATGTATGCGTGTTCTAATTTCTCTTCTCATCCATCTATGTATGTATCTATGTGAATATCCATGCAATGACTAACTTTCCCTTTTATATCTCATTTTTAACTTAAGCATGAGATAATCATAATTTTCAATCAATCCATGCATTAAGAAGTTGATAAGACAGACCATTAAGGACATGTTTCGATTCTTTCCAAATATAGAAATCACTTTTGCAGCAATGATGTCAAAAATATTCTTATTATATTGATATTTCCATTAAAAGTAAAGCATCATACTATACATATCAATATTTATTTAAATAGATAATTCCTTTTCTGATATGATCTAAAATTATGAATTTACTTATAAAATGATTAGAAAAGTAATCATGAAATTCAAAATAACATCTAGATATTCATAATATATTTAGTTAAAAGTATTTTTCATCAAAATATAACTTCTTGAGAGACTTTTTAAGACAAATTAGGTATTTTAATTAAACTAATATTAAGATAAAGTGACTTCAATATTTTTTTAAACAATTATTCAGTGTTAGATAAAATGTGTTACTGTGGTGTGATTATTAGCTTCTTCAACTTCTTCTAGATTTTGTAAGATAATATTTTAAGAATAACCTTTTTGTAAGATAATGTATTTCATATTTTTATTCTAACTAAAGCATCTGATTTGATCATTCAACAACTCAACTATTCTCTTTATAAGATAAAGTATTATATAGAAAGATAAACATTTAACACATAGTTCTCTAGGTCTGAGTAGATATAAGATAAATACTCCATACGTCTTAGAATAATTACTTAGAGAGTTGGCATAAGATAAGTTATTTTTATATCTTTAATATGAAACACTTTATACTAACTTTTTAAAACAAAATTAGGGATTTTTTTAATCATCAAAACACATAAAAACTAAGATATATTAGAAACATGTTATTTTTCCAACACCATGATCATATAATAACATCATTTTCTTCAAAATACTTAAATTTTATTATGTTGGAGGCACAACCCATATTAGTCTCCTTTCCATCCTATAGAAAAATGAAAAAATTTCTTATGAGTACATATGGCTTACCATCTTCACGTAGTAGTGTAATTCATTATTCATCACCACTTTAATTGGATGGATATAAATATGGAACTAATGAATATATATTATATTTAAGTCATAATTATGATTCTGTAAATATAAGATATCATTTACCTTCATTCCCTTCCACTCATTAAAAAAATGATAACCTCACTCATGTGTATGTGTGGACTACCAACTCCATGAGGTGATGTGATTCATTTTTCACATATGCCTTTAATGGAAGATTATAAATATGTATATAATGATTATATATGGTATTTATATCATGATTATAATTCTTAATATGATGGAACCATGAGAAATATGCAAGTACCAAGACTACTAAATCAAATATTACATGAAAAAAAATAGTTAACACTTGGAAATGATGATTTTAATAAATAATTATTAATAAATGGGTGTTTAAATGTTATAACTGGATCATATATGATATTATAAGTATGTATATTGTTTTTGAATATAATTATAATAAATTTAAATTTATTATACATGAGGATAAAATCACTTATAGAGAAAGTCAGACCTGAGGTAAGGGTTTATTTCAAAATTTCATCCTTATTTGAGATTTTTTATCTTTAACTAAAAGCATTTATAGATAAAGTCAGACCCAAGGTAAGGGTTTATTTCACAATATCATTCTTATTTAAGATTTTTTATGTTTAAGTTTCTATTGGGTGGATTATATGATCTTTCTATACTACACTCCATCTATTTTATTCCCCTTTGGTTATTTCTAAAGAATACATTTTTTCTTTTAGTTTTCTTCTCTTTAAGTACTCAAGAGACTAAAAGAGTGTTTTTAAGGAAAACAGAAATTATTTTCCATTTGGTTGGAAATATTTTTCTTCCATGTCCATATTTTAATCAAAATATTTTCAAGAATATTTTTTCTATTTTAAAATAATTTATTAAATAATTTGTTAATCATTTTTTGACTTTCTATAAAAATGTTTAATAGGAATATTCTTGTCAACTTTCGAACAAGGTGATTTTTTGACTGACTGAATGGCTCAAAGTATTTCATTTTTTTTATTATTTTTGATAATCCACCTTTCAAGGGATGAGGTGGAACCCTTAAAAGGCCCGAAGGCTCAGAGACAATTACATGACCCGTAGGTCTTAGAGGGAATCACCCAGAAAAGACAACTTGGAACTGCTCCTCACTAGAATATGTCACGATGATCACCACTCCACCTTCACAAGGATAGTTGGCTAGCTGTCCTATGCAAAGTTGCATAGGCACGGTACCAATGGCAAAGTTATACCCTCTCGTTCTTCCAATTTCAGTTAACTCTGCTCTAGTGAATGCGCCTTCCCTGAATCCTCATCTGGATCCTTGTCCCTTGTAGTCTGACTGGTAAAATGCATGAATGGATTTTCCCACTAGAATGAATACTCCTTTCATTGAAGGTTTCTTTTCAATTTTCCATGGTTATTTCCAAATAATTGTTTTTCATAATATTTTGTAAATTTTTATTTTTTAAATAAATTATTTCAAAATAAAAAGGGTATTTTACTCAAGAAATTTTCTAGTGATCATTTAAAAGTATTTTCATCTATGTCAACATACTTTTATTAACCTTATGATTTATTGACAATATACTCTAATGATACCATATACCATATTTATTTGGATGTCTTATTATCATTTTGACTAGGATAAGTATTGACATTATATATGCTAGTTCTTTTGATATAGATTATTATTGATTATTAAGGCATGTTGATTAAGTTATATTATTTATTCATATGATGAATGAATTTGGATTATTGTGTGATGGGAAAGTACTATAATTTCATAACCTCTGAAGCATCAGTAGCTCTCATGAGACAGAATAGGTTGGGTATTTGGAATATCTCTTACATATTTATGTAAGATTTTTTGGAATGAGGCCTTGACAGTAAGATTAATATTTCCATCATTATGAATTCCATAATTTTGAAATTAGTTATTGATTTCCATATGAATATTATAATGGTTATATTATCCATGGATAAGTTTTAAGTTCATATGATTATATATATGGAATTATTTGATCATCATTTATTCCTTTCATATTATTCATGCCATATTTATTTTATGATATCTTCCGTTGTATTCATTCTCTTACTGATCATTTTATCCCACCCTTTTATTTTGTTTCCTTTCTATAATATTCTAATAATTATACTATGATTGATATATAAGGATGTTATAGAGGTAAAAATAATGGTTTTAAATAAAATACTATATTGTATTTTATTTTATTCAAATGTAATGTGATATTCAAGCATGTATTTAGTTTTATAAGACAACTAAACTATTCAATCCCTTCAGATACATTCACTTATATATAATTCCAATGTAATAAAGTAACCATCATATAAGGTATATTGGGTTTATATATGTTACAGTTAATATCATAGTTGGTTTAGTATAAACCATGGGAAGTAGATTTAGAAAAAACATATATTTTATAACATAATCCAATGAAAAACTCTAGGGATAAGTCTAAGTATAGGATAATATCATAATTTTTTGGTAAGGTAGAGAATGTGTGATATCCAAAAAAAATACATATTTTTTGGATACTATCAAATGGATGTGACTGTGTAATAGATGAACCTAAGGGTAATAACTCTGAAAGGGTCGGATTAGGTTTTTACTCAATCATCACTGGTTCACAATGAGTGGTCCTAAGACCGCACACCTAGTTAGACACTTCTGAGGGATATTATTTGGTTGATTCACAACCTCTTTACAAACCATTATTAAATATTTAAAAATATTTTTATTATTTTAAGATATTATCAATGATACTATGCTTCTGATTTTAGAGATTAGATATCCATAAATTTTAAATTTATGTTAAGTGTTTCACTAGTTTCAAAATTATATAGTAAGATTCATAATGTTATGATCTAATCTAGTGTATGAAATTATTTATAAATTACACCTAGTGAAATTAATGTAAATTGTATCAATGCAGATAATATATGTAGGTATTTCCCTCTTAGTAAATACAATGAAATTGTAACTAGAGATGGAGCTGGAAAATTATAAATATATTGGGGTAGTTGACTCAGGTTACAACTAATAATCATTCCTATATGGAAAATTCTATTGATCTACAATGTGGTGTAATAATTTTAGAATTTTTCTTATGAAAATAGAATCCTTTATTAAATGTATCCACAAATACATTAGTAATTGAGAAATGGATAGGTTTTATAGAAAATTTATTTCTTGATTTGGGAAGTAATAAAAGGTGGAAGGGTTTAATGATATTTTATCATCTCATAGGGGATGTGGAAAAATAGTGTTCATTGATTAAGAGCACTAAGGATGTAGAGGAAATATAGATCATAGAGTGGAAGGATTTTAAGATACTTTTCTTAAAAAAATATTTTCATCATGAACAATGATCAAGTATGGGGAGAAATTTCATGAGTCTAAGACAAAAGAAAGAGGAAAATTTTGCAAAGTATGAATCCAAATTTAAGTAGTTATAAAGGCATGTTGCAAGCTACATCTGTAATAAAAAAAGTGTGATTTATTGTTTCTTTTATGGGATAAATCCAATCCTTATAAGAGAACTAGTCTCCCATACATTATCATCTTATGGGGATATAGTGTCAAGTGATATCAAGATATAGAAATAAATCTCAATGTCTTATGAATTTGAAGGAAATTAAGAGAGGAATAGTATGGATGAGAATCTCATGAAGAGAATAAGTTGAAGAAGATAAGGGGGATTTCAAATATGTGATAATTTGTGGATGTAAACACCTTGGTACATTCTTTAAGGGAACATGAATTTTCTTCAATTGTGGAGAGAAAGGTTATCATGCTCATGAATGTGAGGGTATGGGAGAAGCTATAAAATTATGATGATTTAAATGTAGTTAGTTGGGGCATTATACCAATTAATTCCCTAAACATCAAGGGAACTTTCCATAAAAGAGGAAAAAGGGAGAAGGTAAAGATTATGCAATTACTGTAGCCGAAATTGAAGTTTCTATCAATGTGGTGATAGGTACTTTGATCATAAATTCAAATTTAGTTAATTCTTTATTTTTATTATGGATCCATGAAATCTTTTATATCATCCATGTTTTCTAAGAAAACTAAACAATTTTCTAGAACACTAATAAGGGAGTTTTAAATAAATACACCTAGAGGAAATATTATTATAATAAAGATATACCATTCATTCCCTATTCTGATGCATGGACATACCCTATTCAAAAATTTGATTATTATACCTATGATATAATTTTATATAATCCTTAGTATGGATTGGATTTCAAAGTATAATATAAAAATTTATTTCCAATAGAAGGAGATCACAATTTTTTATGAAGATATGGAATTACTTGTATTTAGAATAGAGAATTAATCATCTGAATCATACCTGAATTCGCCCCCAATATCTCTCCTTAATAAAATTATGGGATAAAAAGAGTATACACAACCTGTAGATGGTAAAGGTAACCCTATGATAGAATATTTTATTATTGTTCAAGATTATATTGATGTTTTTCCTGGATAACTACCCAAACATCCATCTGAGTGTGAAGTTGAGTTTTCTATTGAGATCATCCCTAACACAAAAATTATTTCTAAGACTCCCTGTAGAATGTCCATAGTGGATCTAGTGGAGTTAGATAAAAATGGAGTTGTGAGATATGGGATTCACACGCCCAATTGTTTCTCATTGAGGATCACCTATTTTGTTTTTGAAAAAGATGGATGGGACTATGAGTCTGTGAATTGATTATAAAGAAATCAATATCATTACTATGAAGAACAAGTATATTATACCTCATATTGATGATTTATTTGATCAACTTCAAGGATATTACTATTTTTTAAAGATTGATTTTCATTCTATGTGTCATTGATTGTGAGGGAGGAAGGAAGATATTCCAAATAAAATATTTCATACAAGGTATGGGATTTATGATTTTATAGTAATTACCTTTGGATTAACAAATAAAACCTATATTTTTATGGATATTATGAAAAAAATTATTCATGAAATATCTCGATAATTTCTATATGGTATTTATTAATGATAACTTGGTAACCAAAATTTATGAAGTCATTTAAGAATCATTATTGAGACTCTTAGAGAAAAAGAGTTATATGGGAAATTTAGAAAGTGTGAATTATAGCTTCTAGAAGTTACTTTTCTTGTCCATATTATCTCTAAGGATGTAATATCAGTTTATCTTTCAAAGAAAAATGAATTCAAAGAATGGACTTTTTCGGAAAACATAACTAAGGTACATAGTTTCCTTATATTATCTGGTTACTCTTGATGATTTTTTCAAAAAATTTCTTTATTAGAAAACCCATTAACCAAGTTGAAATGAAAAGGGGTTAAGTTATTATGGATATAGGAATATAAATAATGTTTTTAAGAATTAAGGATGCGGTTGATCAATACACTGGTGTTAACATTACCATCGGGAGGGGATGGATTTGTGATATATAGTGAGACATCAAAGAAATGATTTGGATATTTCCTTATATAGAATGTTAATGTTATTAACTATTCATCAAGGTAGTTAAACATACATGAATATAACTATCCAACTGATGATCTTGAGTTGGAACCCATAATTTTTTCCTTGAAGATATGGAGACATTATCTCTATATTGAAAAATGTTAGACTTATATGGATCACATGATCTTAAAATACATATTTTCAAAAAAAAGTGTTCAACATGAGGTAAATTAGATGGATAGATCTAGTAAAGGATTATGATTTATCAATAAAATACCACCCTAAAATGGATAATAAAGTAACTAATGCATTGATTATAAAGGATCAGAGAGTTATTAATAAGATTAGTATTGACGAGGATTCTTTATTTGGAGACTTAGTAAAGTTGGATATTGGAATTATTAGAGAATCAGAAACATCACTCCTTTTGCAAATGATTTCCAACCCAACCTTGTTTGAAAAGATAAAAAGCCCCCAGCTTGATTATTAGAATTTACAAAAGAAAATTAACGATTTTAATGATGGGAAACTAGAAGGTTTTGTTTATAAATATGGTATCCTAAAATTTGGAAGGATTTTATGTTTTTCATCCATACCTAAGTTGAAGATAGAATTATTATATGAATCTCATAGATCAAATTTCTCTATACACCTTGGAAGCACCAAAATGTATTGGGATTTGAGGGAACATTTTTGTTAGGATAATATGAAATGTGAAATTAAAGACTATGTATCAAGATGATTGGTTTTTTAATAGTTAAGGTATAAGAGACAATATCCCAAAGGAGTCATGTAGACTTTACCTATTCCTGTGTGGAAATGAGATTATTTTATGAAATAATTTGTCACTAGATTTACAAAGACTACTAGAAAGAATAATTCCATATTGGTTATTGTTGATCAACTTAACAAGTTCATACATTACCTCAATGTAATAGAAGATATACCTATTGAGTTCCTTGTATGGATCTATATTAATGAAGTTGTGAGACTTCATGGTACATCACTTTCAATTGTATCTGATCATAATCCATGATTTACATCAAAATTATGCAAGATTATTTTAAAGGATATTGATGTTGAAATATGTTTGATCATAACCTATCATCCCCAAATTGATGGGTAGTCTGAAAGGATTGTACAAATATTAGAATATATGTTGAGTTCATGCTTGATTGACATTCAAGGTATATGGGAACAGTATTTACCTTTGGTGGAATTTACATATAATAGTAGATTTTATTGAAGAATTAAAATGGCACCATGTGAAGAATTATATAGAAATAAGAGTCATACTCAAAGTTTTTAGGAAAAATTTAGTGAAAGGAAGCTTATAGGACGAAATATTATTAAGGAGAAAATGGTGAAAGTGAAGATTATTCATGATCATATTAAGGCATCTTAAAGAGGGGAAAAATTATGCTAATAAATAAAGAAAGGATTCCGAATTTCAAGTGTGAGATCATATTTTAATGAATTGGTATCCATGTAAATGTTTTACAATACTTATATATAAATGGAAACTAAATCCTAAGTACATCAAGCCTTTTTAAATTTTTGAAATAATAGGATTTTTGGCTTACCATTTGGAAATATCACATAGCCTCTCTAAAGTTATTGATGTGTTACATGTCTATTTATTGAGGAAGTACATTCTAGATCCATTTCATATGATAAAATATAAGGAAATATAATTGGAACTTTATTTATCTTTCTATGAATAGTTTATCCAGATTCTTGACACTAGAGAATAAGTGTTAAGGAATCGAACGACTCGGCGAGTAAAGGTACTTTGGAGAAATCATAAGATAGATGAGGAAATGTGGGAACCTAAAGAAGATATGATAAAGAACTACTTACATATATTCATGAGGTAAAATTATATAAATATTTAGGATTAAAATTTTGAAGTATGGAAGAATTTAACACTCGAGATTCAATTATAGTAAGCTTTTCTTTTTAGAGAAACAATAAGACAATGCATATAGATTTATTCAAGAATATGATTAAAATATAAATTATAAATTTTTATAATTTTAATTTTATGAAATTAATTTCATTTTTTAATTCTTCAGGTCAAAATTAACTTGGGTTTAATTTTTTATATATTTCAAAAATAGTTGATTTTTGGGTGAATAGTGAAAAATACTGATTTTACAAAAACTCTCACTTTTATGGCATTATAATGATATAAGAATAACGTGAAAGATCATGAAAAAAATTTTATATACCAAATATATATTTAATAAGTAATATAATGCATAAAAAATATAATTTTAAACTTTTAAATATATTCTTAACATTTTAGAAATCTAAGTAATGTTTTTCTCCAAATAAAAACAATTTTTCATTTTTTTCTCTCAATAAAATATTTAAATGATTCCTTTAGGTTATGGTTTAGTTTTAAATTAAAATAAGTCTCCATTTAATTAATATAATCCAATTAATTATACTAGGATCAATATTATACTTTATTTTTCTATAAAATCATTTTTAAGCTAAAACAAACATTTTTCTAAAAATAGTTTTTATTGAATTTTGTGAACTTATATTGAAATTAATTTATGAAAATTATAGGAGTTTAATCATGTGAAATTTATTCCATATTTGGAATAATAATAATTAATATTATATAATAATTCTAACTTAATTTTTAGTCATAATGAATAGTAACCATGGTAAATATTTATCTCATCACTTAAGGGTAAAATGGGTTAAAAGGAATAAAG
Source organism: Viscum album (assembly GCA_963277665.1). NCBI lineage: Eukaryota > Viridiplantae > Streptophyta > Magnoliopsida > Santalales > Viscaceae > Viscum > Viscum album. The sequence continues at coordinate 1,095,735,707 of OY728142.1, read as the reverse complement.
GGATAATTCTTCAAGATAAAAAAAAACTTGTATAAAACTAATTTGTAGGTTTTATTTCTACATTAACCTTGTCACATTCATATATTTGACAATTTTTATCCACATTCAAAAGAAAAATACTTTATATTATTAAAATCTTTTTAAGTAATTCCATGTGTGTCCTTTCTCTCACTTATAAAAAGCACCAATTCTCCTCTATTGTTAAAACATATTAAGATACTTATCTTGACTAATAACAACTCAAATATATTCCAAAAATTTCTCCCCATGAACTAAATTATCTTGTATCATCAAAGGACCAACGAATAATTCTTAATGTGTGATCCAAATGTAATTTTCTAAAGAAGAGGTACAATATTTAACCAGGTGTTTTCATTTTATTTTCTCTTCTAACTCATTCAAATATTATATAAAAATTCCCATATAATAAAATCAATATCTTATATATACTTTAATTTTATTATTCTACTGTAAAAATACATATTCATCTCCTATCCATCTTATGGAAAATGAAAACATCGTTCATTCATACGTACAGCGTACTGTCTCCACATAACAGTGTAATTTGTTTTTCATCACCACTTTACTTGGATGATTATAAAGATATAACTAATTAATATATATAATATTTATTACATAAATAATATTCTATAAATATAATAAATCATATACCTTATTACCCTTCCACTCATTTAAAAAATGATAACGTCACTTGTGCATACGTGTGGGCAACCACCTTCACAAAGAGATGTTATTAATTTTTCATATAAGCCTTTAAAGGATGATTCTAAATATGAATGTAATGAATTTATATAATATTTATATAATTATTAACATTTTTTATATGATTTAACCATGAAAAATATTCAAGGTCTAAAACTATCAAACTAAAAAGTACATGAAAATAAAACAGTTAACACTCAGAAACGATGGTTTTAATAATGAACTAGTCCTCACCCATGCGTATGCACAGAATATTAAATTAATGGTTTTTATTTGAAAATAGAATGATATTTTTAAAAGTTACCTAGTAATAGTAATGTTTATTAATTTTTAATTCGATTTTAATGGTACATATAAATGGAATAGAAGGGAAAAATCTGGATACAACAAAATAAAATTTGAACATAGAAAAAATACATTAAAATCAGTTTTTGTTTTTGGAGGAAGTTTTCAAATCATTTAAAAATGCATACAAGTCTTGCTTCTCTGCCATTGTGGTAGGAGGATTATTTTGAGTAAAAAATATCAGAACCCAATCTATAATTACACAATAGTCTATGAACTACATTTTTTTAAAAGTTTTTTAGCTAAGTGATTTTTGAGAAGTGTTCCAGGAACAAATGGTCATTGCAACTTCTCTTCAACTTCATTGTCCAGAAAATGAACTCTATAGATGAAAATTTAATTATATAGATTAATAAGTAGTAATGAATATAAAATATAAAAATCCAATCTAAAAATTAAACAGAATAATGAAGTAGTAATTGAAGTGTATATTCTGGAAATTCACAGTATATTGGACAATAACAAACTCAAAAAAAAATCAAAAATTTTATTGTAATAAAGCTGAATAATATTTAATTTTTATATAGTATACGTAGATGGATTATTTATAAATTACAAAAATAAGAAACATTTATAAATATTTATAAAACATGGTTTTTTTTACATCATAGCATAAATAGGTACTGTAAAAAGATGACGTAGAGAACATATAAAATTTATGTAACCTTTTTAATTCATCCTACCAATAAAACACATCTTTGTCACATGTTAGTGGCATAGTTTTTGATACATCCTAACAATTGAACAAAACATTGACCAAGGAGATGATAAATGCTAACAATTATTAGCATCATTGTATGTCTAATAAAACTAAATGTTCTTTATTTGAAAATTCCACCGAACATAGTATTGGAAGATAGAGTGACCTATTTCATAAAGGAATATAAGTTACAGAATTGATGGGAGTGGGAAGTAAATCCATAACGAAACATGGTAGCCTAATGGTAGCTTAATGAAGGATATATCAGGTCTCTAAACAATTAGAACAATCCTAAATATAAATTATGATCCTTACACTAAATGAACTATAGTGAAGGAGGAAAACAATTATCATGTCTCTACTATAATAAGTTGTTCCAAAACCCACAAGTAGAACCTGTTTTATCTTTACAAAAAGGTTGGCTATCAGAGATCATTTCCAAGCTTTTCTTACTCCAATAGAATCATCAATTTCTCCATCAATGCAACCTTGAAAAAATAAGTGTTTAATTTGTAAAGTTTAGGCTCAGTTTCATAGTACATCATATCTCCCTCATCACTGACATAGTGATTATGCTGAAAGTTTCTGATCAAAGATCTAAGAAGGTACCTTTAGAGGAAACCTTAATTCTTGGGTTGAAGGTAGTATTTTTATAGTACATCACATCTCCCTCATGATTCATGTTGTTTATCCAACCATAGTCACAATCAAGCATTTTGAGTCCCCTCTAAACAGTAACTCCAATATTATCTATACAGTAATGAAACCAGTAAAGGACTTGTGAGTTAAAAAACCAATCCCATGATCTTACTCCTAATGAAAGTCAATTGGAAACAATTCATTAAATCAAAATCTATTATCAAACCCTTTGAATAAAAACCTGTTATCAAACCCTTTTAATAAAACCTATTTGATTCCGTAATTATTTTTTGGTCAAAGTTGAAGAGAAAAGAAAATTTCCTCCCATTACGGTTTGAGATCCTTTAGTAATTGGGAATCGGGTCTACTAAAAAAATCCAAATATAAACTGTATAATAAAATATTTATATATGAATACATATATAAAATAAAACTTCACAACACTCATTCTAAGGAAGTATTGATAATTATATGTGTAAAACACATAGCCACCAATAATCGGTTCAACTATGTCATGGGACACAATAACCTACAACAATAACTTGAATCCCCTCTAAATAACAGTTTCATTCAAATCGTGATGACAGTAGAAGAAAATCTCAAACTTACCGATTATGAGGTGTGCACCAGTGATCCAAAAATACCTAAAAATATATTAAATTATATGTTATAAAATAAAAAATTTAAAATAATGGAATGAAAAAAATGGCCAAAAGTATTAAAAATATAGTGATATTACCTTCAACAACATCATGATTTACATGTCATTGTGACAAATTTAAATAGAAAAGAAAAATTATTCTAATTACCATATATTCAATATATTTTATTAAAATGATTTTTTCATATGAATCACATTCATTCATCATGTTTCCAAAACAAAATAAAATATCATATGTTCCTTTTCTATTAATGTTGTTTATGATAGAAAGTGTTTTAGTGATTTTAATTCCATACCATGTCACAGTACTAAAGGAAGTATTTCTTCATGACCATGGTAGTTCAAGAAAGTCACCAAATCAAGCCACATAACAAAAATATATCAAGGAAAAAACATAGGTGATACCATTTATTCTAATATAACATCAAAATCTAATACATGATACAATTCTCAAAAAAGAAACTAATAATTGAAATAAAATATAATAAAATGATCTATTGCTCCAAAAAATGTAAATTCATATTTAATTGAAGTAATATAATTATCTATTACTCGAATACATGATCTACTACTCTAAAATACATGATCCACTACTCAAAAATATATGATCCAATACTCTAAAAAATTATCCATTTCTCAAATAAAACACATGATCCATTTCTCAAATAAAATACCTGATCTAATACCTAGAAAAAATACATAATCCACTACTCAAATAAAAAACTTATTCCACTACTCGAAAAAATGATCATGTACTAAAATAAAATTCATGATTCAATCCACTACTCATAGAAAATACAAGAATGAAGCCGCATAACAAAAATATTTCAAGGAAAAAACATAAGTGATGCCATTTATTCTAATAGAACATCAAATGGTTTATAAAACACATGGACAACAATAACTAGTTTAACTTTTTCATGGGCCACAATAACCTATTTCATTATCTTGAATCCCCTCTAAATAACATATTCATTCAATTCATGATGACTGTAGAAGAAAATATAAAAACATACCTATTATGAGGCATGCACCAATGATCCAAACTGCTTCATGTATTGATATTCTAAAGGAGGAATATGTATACACTGGTAGAATGTAGATGTTGAAAGATTCACCAACTAGAAGAAAGACTGTATAGCATGATAAAAAATTCTGTCAATAATTCCAGTATAAATATTGATGTTCTACTTTTAGAATTTTATCATTAATTGAATTTTACTTGAAGTTTTAGAATAAAACAATGAATATGTCACCTTGTAATGATTATTAAACTTCAAAATCTTCCACCATGTTTTCCTGTATACACAATAATGTTTAAAATTAAGAAAAAAATATTAAAGAATATTGAAATCTGAAAATCATAATTTTGAATGTTAACATAAAAGAGATAGTTTAAAACCAAGAAAATATTACAAAATGTTTTATAATATAAGGTTTTATTACACATAAGACTGTGTTTGTTAATAATAGTAAATTTATCAATACATCTTAAAAAGTATAAATATTGTGAGGTGATACCATGTACATAACAGAGTTTAAAAAAAATCAATAACACTTCCATAATATTGAGGAGAAGCTTCCATCGTACTAATTTTCTTCCATTGAATAAATTTATTTAGTTAAGAAGATTAATATAGATAGTACAAGAAATTTTATATTTCAAAAACTATTGAATACGAGTTGAAGTTAAATATTTCAATGCATATTATAAATAAGCATGTAGAGAAGAATAGTAAAACATTATAGTTTTATGTAGTCATATTGAAACTGTATATTAAGGGGAATTCTAAATCCATAATATATCGATGTAGTTAGATTTAAACTACAAAGTACATTGTTATTAACTAAATTAGAATAGTGTTTCAGAAAATGCATATTTTACATGAGTTGGAAAGTTTAAAATATCAATATTACTTGAAACTATATATGAAAAATACTACTGAATCAAACATATAATAAAATTTTTTATTGTATATTATTTATAATAATGAAGATTGAATGCATGTTGAAGTTTCATATAAATTCAAAGTGACACAATCTGCATTTTTTTTGAAACTGTATAATTATATTCAGATTTGTTTATTACTACACGTCATTAGATCATCCACCATAAGATTAAAAACATAATATTTCATAATCATTTAATATTGATCCTATTTAATAATAATAATTCTAGAAAAAATAATAAAAAATGGAATAATATGGTCTAATGGAAGACCAAAATAAATTGAGAAATAAGCATTACACTATTATAAATGGTTCTAGTGAAGAGTGTGCATGTGGAAATCTGTAGTGAGGTTGATCCAAAGCCCCGTATTTTTCTCCTAGTTCCCTTATTCTAGCTCCCCACTGGAGTTCTACAAAAACATGAAATCAAACTCATCATGATTTTAGTTGTCCAGGGAATCTACCTCTGTAAATACAATACCTATTAGCCACTCTAAATAATAAATCAATGAACCCAACCTACATCTCTATTCAATCACTGTAAACTTAACAAAAAATTGATGTAAATATATTTATATCCATTCATGATAGATAATTGATGGTGATTCTTATAGGCCACAAGACTATAATGGCTTCAAGAGGCTGAATAAAGTGAAACATGATGTTATCTTTCACCAATATTGAAAATAAGACATTAAAAGGATAATATTTCAAACCATTAATTCTCACAACTAAGTAGAGAGTCATCCCACTTTCCCAAAAATGAACAACATGATTAAATATAGTGCAAAAAGAGATAAAAATCTCAAACAAATAAACTGTATGGTAAATTGATTAATCTTAAATAGAAAGAAGTCTAAGATTTCCATGTAAATATATCAACTGAAACATCAGTTTCCCTATATCTTAAAATCAATAGAATCCAAATATCAGAAACCAAACAAAGGAAAAAAAATATAGTAATTCCACATATGCATTTACACATAAAACCACTAACAAAGAAAATAGAGGTGGTGGCCAGCCTTATATTCTAAGAGAAGCTCAAAAATAGATAAGGGTCAGTATCTGTTGAAAGATAAATAAATTTTTGAACTAGTTGAGTATGAAAAATATAAATGATGATGATAAACTAATTTGGAGTTCTCAGAATGATTTGATTTAATACACAACCAGAGTTTTGAATCATGGATATTACCATTTACGAGGATGAAGGTTCTGTTGACCAAGCACATTGTTCTCAGGTTTCTATATCGATGGAGAACACAGAACAAGCATGATTTGAAGAGGAATAACTTGAATCAAGAAACATTATTTAAGTGATATTTTTCAACCGATATTCCTAGCTATTAGCCGATGAAAATCTCCTCACACACCGATTGAGAGACACCAACACCCATGATTTTCAATGAACCCCAGGTAAATGCCAATAGTAGATTATTGAAGAATATTGAAGTCCAATACAATTCATCGTCACTACTATAGAATTTGAGGAGGTGGAGGAGTTGGATGCGGAGGAGATGGATATAGAGGAGATGGATGCAGATGAACTGGATGTGAATGAACCAGACGTGGAGGATCTGAACATGGATGATTCGTACATGGAGGAGTCGGACGTGGAGGAACCGAATGTAGAGGATCCGGACATGTAAGATCTGTAGGCATCTAAGGTAGAGCAGGAAGAGTCGTATGAGGTGGAGGCGGAGCAGGTGGAGGTAGATAATCCAAAGTCATAGAGGGTATTCGATGAGGTTGAGGGAGCCGATGATGGAGGTGGGAACTCTAGGTTTAGAAGAAGTGTGATTGATTTTGAAGGAAAGAAGCTGGAGGATGCAGATTATGCAGAGGCAAGGGAGTCGGAGGCATAGTAGACATAGGTGGCACAGATAGATGCTGAGCAGCTAGATGCAATGGATCTAGAGTCGGAGCAATAGGAGTTAAAGAAGATAGAGGTGTAAGATTCATAGGAAGAGAAGCTAGAGGCAGAGGAGTGTGATTCAGAGTAGGGAGAGGCGGAAAAGGCGGAGGTGACGAAGATGAATATTGACGCAGGAGGAAGAATATGGATGAATGAAATCCTAACATTGAAGATGGGTCGTGGTAATGTGGTGTTGGGAGTCGAAACGTGAGGGTTAATGTGGTGGTGGTAATTGAAAGGAAAGGGAGAAATGGTAATTGGGAACGTGGTATAAGGTGACATGGTGCTCTTAGGAGGTGACATGTAAGCTTGGATACACCTAGGATTAGTATATATAATAGATTATTAATAAATAGGTGTTGAAATGTTATAAGTGGATAATATATGATATTATAAGTATGTATATGTTCTTTGTATATAATTATAATATATTTAATTTATCATATAGGATTCCAAAATAACATACAAATTATGTCAGACCTGAGGTGAGGATTTATTTCACAATCTCGTCCTTATTCAGGATTATTTCTGTTTAAGTTTATATTGGGGGGATTATATGATATTTATATATTAAACCTAATGTATTTTATTCTACCATGTTTATCTTTATATAATACATGTTTTTCTTTCATTTTCATCTCTTTAAGTACTTAAGATTCTGAAAGAATTTTTTTAATGAAAACTGACTATTTTTTATATTTGGTCGAGAATCATTTTCTTCTATGAAAATATTTTTTTAAATGTTTTAAAGAATTTTTTAATATTATGAAATGATTTATTAATAAAATTTTTACATATTTTTACTTTATATGAAAAAATTTAAAAGTAATATTTTATTCATTTTCTGAACAATGTAATTTTTACTAAAGGTGTGAACAGAATATTTGTTTTAATGTACACTACACGAACATATTTTTCCACTATCATGAATACCATTTTATTTAAATATTAATTTAGAAGTTTCTATGGTTATTATCAAAGAAAAAAATTTCCCTGCTATTTTTAAAAAAAATAGATTTTAAATAAGTGATTCCAAAATAAAAAGGGTATTTTCCTTAATAAATTTTCCCATGATATTTTAAAATTATTTTTACCTATATTAATATAATTTTATAAATATTATTATTTACTAAGGATATATTGTAATGATACCATCCAACATATTTCTCCATATGGATTATGATCATTTTTACTAGGGAAAGTATTAACTTTTTATTTGTTATTTCTCACAATGCAAATAGTTATTGATTATTAAGGAATGTGGTCTAAGTTGTATTATATATTTATATAATGAATAAATTAGACTTATTAAGTGATGGTTGGGGCCCAAAATTACATATCCCCTTGATACATCGGTAGGTCTCCTGAGACAAAATAGGTTGAGTATTTGGCATATGTCTTTCCCATTTATATATGATGTCCATAAATGATGTCTCAACGGTATGTTTAAGATGTACAAAATTGTGCATTACATCATTAAAAAATCATTTATTGATGTATGTGTGAATATTATAATATTTATGTTGTCCATGGATAATATTAAATCTCATTTGATTATTTATATGGAATTATCTGATCATCATTTATTCCTTCCATATTATCCATGTCTTATTTAGTCAATGATATTTTTATTTGTATGTATTCCCTTACTGAGTATCTAAGATTACCCTTTTATTTGGTTTCTTTTCCCCATGATTACTTTAATTTTATTGTGGTTAATATAAAAGGATATTCTGGAGTGAATAATAATGTTTTTAAATATAATACTATGTTTTATTTTATGATTTCAAGTGTAATGTGAGATTCATGCATGTATCTAATTTTCCATGGCAACTAAACTATTCAATCCATTATGATGCGATCACTTGTATCTAGTTAAAATATAATTAAGTAACCATTGTCTCTAGGCTACTAGGTTTGGTATTTTTATAATATTTATGTTATACTTATCATTAAAAATGTTATCACACTATATTGTGATAATACTGCAATAGTGGTTCTATCTAAGATGCCCGGATCACATCAACGGATGGAGCATATACTTTGGAAGTATAACCTTTTGAGGAATTTTCATCAAAGGGATGAATTAATAATAAGTAGAGTGGGAAAAGGGGAGAATGTTGAATAACCATTGACTAAAGACTTTTCTTAGTAGAATCATGAGAAATATGTGTGAGCTAGCAAACGGATGGAGCATATACTTTGGAAGTATAACCTTTTGAGGAATTTTCATCAAAGGGATGAATTAATAATAAGTAGAGTGGGAAAAGGGGAGAATGTTGAATAACCATTGACTAAGGCCTTATCTTAGTAGAATCATGAGAAATATGTGTGAGCTAGCAGATTAAAACTTGTTAGTAGTTGGATATAATAAAAGTATGAGTCTATTGGAGTTATTTCCATAAAAAAATAAATTTTTACTTTAAATTACTATAATATTAATAAATATCTTATCACATAATTATTTATCTTATATGTAACATTAATGTGATAATGTCCTTAGAGTATTTATCACATCGAAAGGATATAGAAATTACTTGCTATAATGAAAACGTAGAGATGTTATGATAATATCCTTAAATATATGTCCTATGGTCTAGATAATATCAATTTGATGAGAAATGGATGATGTTGGACTATCATTTGTTAAAGGATCATTATTCATTAAGGCTTCCGCTTATGGAGTTCTCACTTTGTTATCTCTAACCAGGGATATCATAAGGATAGACCTACCGATACGAATTATATACCTTTATGTGTCATTATTTATTCCTATCTATGAACACATGTATTTTTACTTATACTTGACATTATTATTAATGTATATCATTAATAACATGATTTTATGTATGAACAAAAATTGAGATGAAATATGCTCATGGAAAGGTAGTAAACATTGTGTGTGTTATAAGTTATATGACATTAATTGAATAATTCGATAAAGTATTTGTCCCTTTCATATTAATGGAATAAGATATCTCTAATACTTTGATTATGGATACAAGAAAATTAATGTTTTTATTATAATTCAAAGGAATAAATAAATAACTAAACTCAAGGGTGATGGAAGTGGTACAGTCCAAGGGAATCACCTCGGATGGTGTAAATACAGTTTAGAGGAGCCAGCACTAGAGTAGGTGATCAGCATCTTCTTCTGAACACCTTTGGATGTGTCACACCCCAACCTGAAACCTTCTCATTATTTTATTTATTTTTTAGTCCTTTTTTCAAAGAGTAAATTAATTAAATTTAATTTAATTTAGAATAAAATTAATTAAATAAAAATCAAATGGAATTAAAAAAAGGAAAAAAAATATCCCCCCCCCCCATTGCAAACCTCCCCCCCTCCCCCTCTAGTCACATGATTCTGACCCCCCTCCCTACCTCTGTAAAGACCCGTAAAATTCAAGGAAATTTTTTTCTTAATTTTCTTTGGAATTTTACAAGAATACAGTTTCTGACAGCACCTGATTCCGAGGCCCGGTGTGCCCGGAATCATTTTCTGAAGTTTGGCTTGGGTACGTTCAGTGAAAGAATGAGTAGGTTTTTATAACTTTTGAACTGGTGCTCAGAATCGAATTTTGAGGGCACCGATGGAATCGCAGAGCCGGTATTTTCTTAGAAACGCCTCTTCCAGAGTTGCGTTTTCTTGGGTGTGGATTTTAATTTTTGGGGTTAAGTGAAGAAAATAAAATAAAGTGGTGCGACAACTTTATTTTATTTCACTTAAAGCCACTTTAAGCTACTTAATCTAAGTTAAAGTGGATATGTTGGAACCCAAAATATCCTACCCTCTTGGTAGGATATTTGTGATGTGGGGCCCGCAAGAGCCCCATCGTTTATTTTCCTCTAAGTAACGCACCTGCGAAAACCTGTTTTAAATGAAAGTCAACTGGAGCGTTTTCTTAAATTCTTAACACCCCTATTAATTGGGCAGTTAATTCGTTGCAATTAATTCTATGAATTAATTTGTTCGTTACTTATCTTTGAAATCAATTGTTTGCATGAGATTAAAAAATAAGACCAACACTTGTCTTTTGAGGGGTGTCTTGTTTAGAGGATTTGGAAAAATCTCTGAAGCTAGAAGATCTTCATCTTTCTTCGCGAAGAATGCGAAGAACCCGAAGAACGCGAAGAACACGAAGAACGCAAAGAACGTGAAGAACACCAGCCTTCGACGAAAGGTGACGAAGAATGCCGAACCCTCGGAGATCGACGATGTGACGCCATGTTCCGCGACGCCAACGATTCTCCTCCCCCGATGTTCTTCTGCGACGATTCTTTCTCCGCAACAAATCTTTGATCAACTGCTTGAGGTAGGAGTTTTCAAATCTTTTAAATTCCTTTGTGGATTTTATCCTCAACATGGATTTAATTTGTGAAATTAAATCTGTGTGTTTTCTTTAATCCTCGGAGATCGTCGAAGTGACACCGTATACCGCGACGACGCGACGATCCTCTTCTTCCGCGACGGTCAATTCCGTGAAAACCTCTCATCCGACGACAACTACGAGGTAGGGGTTGTTTCTTTTTAAATCTTCGTGATTTATATCCCCAGTTGTTAAATATGATTGTTGTGATACTTTAAAAACCGCTAACGCGGTGGGTGCGGACCAACGAACAAGTCCAAACCCACCTCCCTTCTTGTTGTTATGTGCGGATTGGCGAGAAATGACAAATGGAGCTGCAAGTTAATTTTGAAGGCTTTGTAGTGAAGAACGAGTCCCAGGACGAGCACTGGCGAAGACCACGCGCAAATCGGACCACCGGAGCGCGTCCGGTGGTCCGCGGAACCCCCCGTCGGCGCGCCACACCGGCACAGCGGCGCCGGCGGCCGGAGGCGGCGGCCGCCAGGATGCGGTAGCGCCCGACGCACCGCCGGGAAGACCCGCCGCGGCTAAAGCCGCAGCCGCGCGGGACCGCGGAGGAGGGACGCGGCTCAAGCCGCATCCGGGTGTCACGGAGCGGCCCCCGCACGGGGGGGCCGCGGCTGCCTTGCGAGGCGCCTGGCCAGCGCCGGCCGAGTCGCCCGGCCGGACCGCCGGGCCGGGTCGTGCCCAGCCGGGTCGGACCCGGGTCGGGTCGACCCAGGGGGGTTGGGCCGGGTTGGTCCGGGCCCAGACCCCCCGTTTTCGGACCTTTTCGGTCTTTTGCCCGTATCTTGAGTTACGGGCCTCCGATCGACGCGCCGTCAGCGGTGATGCGATCCTTGGATCGAGGAGGTCGTTTAGGTATATTACACTCAACATTTAGGAATGCTTTGAGTTCAGCCAGGTTGGTTCGTACACGAAACCAACCGGGCCCTCGGAGCGGAAACGCTCATATCTTAAGCTCCAGACGTCCGATTGAGGTGCCATCGACTTTGTTAGATTCCTCTAAGTGAGACGGATCTTTTGTCTTACTCTGCCCGAGGTTTGGACGCAGGTGGAGTATGGTCGGGTTGGTTTTTCCTTAAAAATCAACCGGGCCCCTGGGACGAAAAAGCTAATAACCCTCAGACCGGGCGTCCGATTGACACACCGTCTGCGACGTTGAGTTCCTATTGATGATATGGAACTTTTGGATACATCAGCTCTAGACTATGTGTCAATTGATGTATCAGCCTCTCGGCTCGTGGAGCGGACCCTCCCGAATGAGCTTGCTGTGTGCGGGAACCCTAGTGCTGGTTGCGACTGCGACGATGACGACTGTGCAGAGATTCTCAGTGGATTCGACGGCGACGACTACAGCACTCAGCGATCCTTTGTGGATCAGTGCTACCGATCCTGTGTGGGTCCAATCCTGTGTGGGTCAGTGCTCAGCGGTCCTATGTGGGCCAGCACCTACAGATCCTATGTGGGTCCGATCCTGTGTGGGTCTTTGCGGGGGTTAGTTACCTATCGATCATGTGTGGGTCAGATCCTTTGTGGTTCATTGCGGGGGTTAGTGACCTATCGATCCTGTGTGGGTCAGATCCTTTGTGGGTCATTGCGGGGGTTAGTTACCTATCGATCCTTTGTGGGTCAGATCCTTTGTGGGTCATTACGGGGGTTAGTACCTATCGATCTTTTGTGGGTCGGACGGCTTAGATGAATCAGTGGCAATATCTAGTCATCTTTATCGTCATATGAAGAAGTATACCTGTGTGATCTGAAACCATGTTTTGCTTTCCTTTATGGATTGTGTTGTGCTATCCTGTGTGGATTTATGTTTTTCTTTCCTGTGTGGACTGGGTTGTACTTGGGTTCGGATGTTAGAGCCAAATGAGAATTGATGACTTAGGTATATGTATGGTCATATACCTAAGCAGTGTCGGATGTTACTTCGTGATTGTATCTTTTCTTTGTGGATTATTGTTTGTGGATTCTGGGAGACCTTCGGGGGTCTTGGGGTCCCTACTGAGTAGCTTATACTCACTCCTGCACGGGCTATTCCCGCACTACGTTGTGTTGGTTGCAGACAACGGACAGCGTTGATCGTGGTGGAGGCTTGCGGAGCAGGATGGTACCTGGAGGTGGACCACTGGGCGGGACGTACTAGGAGCGGTTGGCTGGACTCGAGGAGCAGTGAAGGCTTTCTGTACCCACCCTTTAGGTGGGATTTCCAGTGGACAGCTCGATGTTGTGGCTTTACTTTTCAGTTGTTGTTTTCCCCTTTCCAGTTGTACTTTACTTTCAGTTTGGGTTTGTATACTGGCCCACTTGCTTTTCCGCACTTACTGTTGTACCAGCTTTTACTTAGTGTTTACTTCTTCTGCTTGCTTGCTCTGTGGTGTTTGTTTACTTTACAAAGGAAATGCCTTCCCTTTTTATCAGGAATTTACACCTTGGTGCGAGTCGCCAGCCCCTGGCCTATGGAAGGCGGGCTTGGGGTAGTCACAGCATGGGCCCCGAGGACGGGTCGTGACAAATTGGTATCAGAGGAGTTCGGTTCTACCTCAGAACCATGGGAATCTGATATTTTCTATGTGAAGCAATAGGTTTAAGCGTATTGAGTGTGGTTATCAGTCCAGGGAGTCTAGTGTTGGTGCGGTGGCCGACGTATCTGTACACCAGGACCCTGACTTCTGATTTCTGACTTAATGCACGAAAACATTGATTGCATGTGTGTTTCCAGTTTTCTTTGTGATTACTTTGTGTCAGCTCACCAGGTATAATGTTCTGACCTTGGCGCACCTGTTTCCCTTTCAGGATGGCCCCACGACGGCAGCCAGCTAGGGTTCCGAGAGTTGAGCGTGACGATAGCCCACCGAGCGACGAGGCCTCGGTACAAGGCCCTTTAAAAGCTGAGGCACCGACGGTACCTCTACCCACCAAGCCACCGATGCTTCCAGCCCCAGCCACTGACGATGCATGTCGCCTTAGTGCACTACATGAGTTCCAGCGCCAGCGACCGCCTAGGTTCCATGGGGAGATAGACCCCCAGGCATCCGAGGACTGGCTGGAGGCAGTGGTGCAAGTTTCCGGTTAGTGAGGACACCAGCAGACCTCATGGTGATCCTCGCAGCGAGCCTACTACACGCGGCAGCAGGCCGATGGTGGAGCTTGATGCTCTAGGTGCACGATGAGGCATCTCTTCTCTGGACGGACTTTGAGAGCGTCTTCCACTCGGAGTTCGTCCCAGCCACCCTCCATGCGGTGGGAATCCAGGAGCTTCTTCAGCTGTGGCAGGGCAGTTTGACGGTCGCCCAGTACTCAGCGAGATTTACCGATCTCTCGTGTTACTCGACAGACATGGTATGGGACCTATTCTTCTAGGCTTGGACCTTTGAGCAGGGTTTGAGACATGAGATTAGGGCATCACTGATCTCCCTTAGCATTCCGACTCAGGCAGGAGTACTAGAGCGAGCCCTTTTGATCGAGAGATTTCTTGCTGAGCCTTCATCAGCAGCGAGACCTACCGCGGGGCGGCACGTAGCAGAGTCTTCTGTGGAAGGCAGTCGACGGATGACTCAAGGGTCCAGGAAGACTAGACCTTCTCATAGATGACCTCAGGACACTGGCTCAGCAGTGCAGGGCACACAACGTGGATCCAGTCTTTCGAGAGGCAGGTAGTGCTACACATGCGGCGGGCAGGGCCACATGGCTCGTGACTGCCCGACCCACCGTGCCGAGGAGCAGTAGACGGTTGAGGGGCCACCCAGGCAGAGGCAGAGGGTCAACCGTGGCGGTCTGTAGGGAGCAGGCAGAAGAGGCAGAGGAGCTGGCCGAGCAGCAGGTGGTGGGCGACGCTTTGAGGCTCTACCACCACCACCACCAGGAGGTCCACCCCGGCCACAGGGAGCTAGCGGGCAGAGACAGGCACAGCTCCAGGCAGCGGAGGCCTATGACCACGGCGCACCCGAGATGATTATAGGTACTATCTATGTCTATTCCACCCTTGATATAGTTCTTATAGACACAGGAGCGAGTCACTCTTTCATAGTCGCTGCCCTTGTTCGGAGCTCGGAGATTTCGACAGAGTCGTTGGCTCGATCCTTACGGCTAGAGACTCCTACGGGAGCAGACTCGACAGTTACGCACTGGTGCCAGGAGTGTGAGCTTACTCTAGGAGGCAAGATCTTCGGTTGGGATCTTCTTGTAGTGGCGTCGAGGCCTTATGACATCATCTTGGGCATGGATTGGTTATATATAGTCCATGCATAGATTGACTGTTTTAGGTGCAAGGTGCGATGTGTACGCACCGACGGGAGCAGGTTCACCTTCACCGGTGAGAAGGGAGCCTTCACAGCACTAGATAGACTCTTGCAGAGGAGAGGACAACCCATCACTCATCAGTTGGCTAGCCTCGTCCTATGAGCAGTTGACGTGCGGAGTCCTAGTTTTCCTGCAGTGGTGGATCAGTATGCGGACGTCTTTCCCGACGACGTTCTAGGGCTACCTCCTCGCAGAGAGGTAGACTTTTATATTGACCTGTGCTCCAGGATAGCCCCAATATCGACTCCAGCATATTGGATGGCCCCTGCTGAGCTTTGAGACCTACGGGTACAGTTGGAGGACTTGAAGGGCAAGGGATTCATCCGACCCAGTGTTTCACCCTGGGCTTCCCTGATATTGTTCGCCAAGAAGGCGGACGGGAGCTTGCAACTTTGTGTCGACTATCGTCGCCTGAACCAGGTGACAGTGAGGAACAAGTATCTGCTACCGAGGATTGATGATCTCTTCGATCAGCTCAAGGGAGCATGGTGGTTCTCGAAGATAGACCTCAGGTCAGGCTATCATCAGCTCAGAGTTCGGGACGAGGACGTGTAGAAGATGGCCTTCAGATGTCGGTATGGCCACTATGAGTTCTTAGTTATGCCATTTGGCATAACCAATGATCCAGCAGTGTTCATGGGCCTCATGAACAGGATCTTTCATCCATAACTTGATTGATTTGTCGTGGTCTTCATCGATGAAATTTTGATATACTCGACGACTGAGGAGGAGCACGCCTACCACTTGAGAGTTGTACTGGACACACTCCGAGAGCACCAGCTTTATGGCAAGCTCTCGAAGTGTCAGTTCTAGATGCGTGAGGTCCACTTCTTGGGACATGTCATCTCTGAGGCGGGAGTTGCAGTGGATCCTGTGAAGATCGAGGCAGTGCTAGCTTGGGAGCCACCCAAGAGCGTGACGGAGGTGCGGAGTTTCTTCAGACTAGCTGGATACTACTGGAGATTCATGCCAGACTTCTCCAGAGTTGCGGCACCACTCTCTGCTTTGACGAAGAAGGGTAAACCCTTTGTGTGGTCAGACAGATGTTAGCAGAGCTTTCAGGAGCTGAGACAGAGATTGACCAGTGCCCCTATCTTGAGGTTGCCTGAGGAGGGAGTAGGGTACGTAGTCTACTGCGATGCATCAGGGACCGGACTCGGATGTGTCCTGATGTAGGAGCGGGCAGTGATCGCCTATGGATCACGTCAGTTGAGGCCGCATGAGCAGAACTACGCTACCCATGACCTGGATTTAGCAGCAGTGGTCTTCGCTCTGAAGACATGGCGACACTATCTGATGGGCGAGTGATTTACAGTCTTTTCTGACCATCAGAGTCTCAGGTACATATTCTCTCAGAAGGACCTGAACCTGAGACAGCGACGATGGCTCGAGTTCCTCCAGGACTATGACTTTGAGATAGTCTATACTCCTGAGAAGGGGAACGTGGTAGCCGATGCTCTCAGCAGGAGGACGGGCATTCAGCTACTTGAGGAGGTGACAGAGCAGCTAGCCGCTTTGCAGATATCCTTCGTGGATAGAGATGGAGCAGCCTTCCTTCAGTCTCTCACAGTCTCTCCTCCACTACTACAGCGGGTCAGAGAGGCACAGTGTGGGGACACTGATTGTGAGACGCGGCGTGCACAGATATCCTCAGGACAGGCACCTGATGGTTTCTCCTTTGGAGCAGAGCATGACATCCTTTTTAGAGGACGTACCTTAGTACTAGTCGCTTTACGAGAGGAGGTGCTGAGAGAGTTTCACACTTCTCCTTTGTCGGTACATCCGGGAGTGGCAAAGATGTACGAGGACCTCAGATGACAGCACTAGTGGCCAGGCATGAAGAAGGTTGTGGCGGAGTTCGTTTCTCGATGCCTCACCTGCCAGCAGGTGAAGGCAGAGCACAAGGTACCAGCAAGCTTGGTACAGCCCTTGGAGGTCCCGGAGTGGAAGTGGTACGGGATATCTATGGACTTCATGACTAGACTACCACGCACTTCCAGAGGTCACGACTCCATTTGGTTAATTGTCGACCGACTCACCAAGTCGTCTCACTTCTTACCCATCAGAGAGCAGGGCTCAGTGGAGAGCTTGGGACATCTCTATGTTCAGGAGATTGTATGGCTTCATGGTGTGTCATCGTCTATCGTCTCCGATCGAGATTCTCGCTTTACTTCCCGGCTTTGGAAGGGGTTGCATGAGACGTTCGGGACGCAGCTATGTCTGAGCACTGCCTTTCACCCTCAGACGGATGGTCAGACAGAGAGGACCATTCAGACTCTCGAGGACATGCTCCACGCATGTGTCCTCGACTTTGGTCGTAGCTGGGAGGACCACCTACCCTTGGTGGAGTTCGCGTACAACAACAGCTACCACTCCACCATCGGGATGGCACCATATGAGGCGTTGTACGGCTGACCTTTCAGATCTCCTTTGTGCTGGACAGACCCTGGGGAGTCAGCACTTGTGGGACCAGAGATGGTCCGGGCCACGATAGATAAGGTCCAGATCATCCAGGAGAGGATGAGGACAGCTCAGAGCTGGCAGAAGTCTTATGCTGACAGGAGGCGGAGGCTACTAGAGTTTGAGGATGGTGACCACGTCTTCTTACGTGTCTCACCTCGACGTGGATTACGGATATTTGGCCGAGGTGGCAAGTTGTCTCCACTCTTCATCGGACCATTCCAGGTCCTCAGCAGGATTGGCGAGGTGGCCTATCGCCTGGCTCTACCACCTAAGTTGCACCGGGTGCATGACGTCTTCCACGTATCTCAGCTGAGGAGATACGTGCACGACCCGACGCATATCATTGACCATGAGGAGCTAGACGTTGATGATGGGGTGACTTTTGCAGAGGTCCCGGTGGAGATCGAGGATTGACAGGAGCAGGTCCTACGTGGACGGTCGATTCCTCTTGTGCATGTCAGATGGCAGCACGGGAACCTCCAAGAGAGCACTTGGGAGCGGGAGGCTCAGATGCATGCTCAGTACCCACTTTTGTTTCCCTAGTTTTTGATGTATCTTTACGGGGACGTAAAGCCCTGAGGTGGGAGTGATGTAAAGACTCTTAAAATTCAAAGAAATTTTTTTCTTAATTTTTTTTGGAATTTTACAAGAATGCAGTTTCTGACGGCACCTGATTCCGAAGCCCAGTGTGCCCGGAATCATTTTCTGAAGTTTGGCTTGGGTACGTTCAGTGAATGAACGAGCGGGTTTTTCTAACTTTTGAACTGGTGATCAGAATCGAATTCCGAGGGCACTGATGGAATCTCAGCGCCGATATTTTCTTATAAACGCCTCTTCCGGAGTTGCGTTTGCTCGGGTGTGGATTTTAATTTTTGGGGTTAAGTGAAGATAATAAAATAAAGTGGTGCGACAACTTTATTTTATTTCACTTAAATCCACTTTAAGCCACTTTAAGCTGCTTAAGCTAAGTTGAAGTGGATAGGGTGGAACCCAAAATATCCTACCCTCTTGGTAGGATATTTGTGAGGTGGGGCCCGCACGAGCCCCACCATTTCTTTTCCTCTAAGTAACGCACCCGCGAAAACCCGTTTTAAATGAAAGTCAACCGAAGCATTTTCTTAAATTCTTAACGCCCCTATTAATTGGGCAGTTAATTTGTTGCAATTAATTCTATGAATTAATTTGTTCGTTACTTATCTTTGAAATCAATTGTTGGCATGAGATTAAAAAATAAGACCAACACTTGTCTTTTGAGGGGTATCTTGTTTAGAGGATTTGGAGAAATCTCTGAAGCAAGAAGATCTTCATCTTTCTTCACGAAGAACGCGAAGAATGCGAAGAACGTGAATAACACGAAGAACCCCGTCCTTCGATGAAAGGTGACGAAGAATGCCGAACCCTAGGAGATCGACGACGCGACGCCGTGTTCCGCGACGCCGAGGATTCTCCTCCCCCGATGTTCTTCTGCGACGATTCTTTCCCCGCGACAAATCTTCGATCAACTGCTTGAGGTAGGAGTTTTCAAATCTTTTAAATTCCTTTGTGGATTTTATCCTCAACATGGATTTAATTTGTGAAATTAAATATGTGTGTTTTCTTTAAACCTCGGAGATTGTCGATGTGACACCATATAGCACGACGATGCGACGCCCTTCCGCGACGCGATGATCCTCTTCTTCCACGACGGTCAATTCCGCGAAGAACTCTCGTCTGACGACAACTACGAGGTAGGGGTTGTTTCTTTTTAAATCTTCATGATTTATATCCCCGGTTGTTAAATATGATTGTTTTGAGACTTTAAAAACCACTAACGCGGTGGGTGCGGACCAACGAACAAGTCTGAACCCACCGCCCTTCTTGTTGTTATGCGCAGATTGGCGGGCAACGACAAACGGAGCCGCAAGTTAATTTTGAAGGCTTTGTAGTGAAGAACGAGTCTCGGGACGAGCACTGGCGAAGACCGCGTGCAAATCGGACCACCGGAGCGCGTCCGGTGGTCCGTGGAACCCCCCGCCGGCGCGCCACGCCGGCACGGCGGCGCCCGACGCGCCGCCGGGAAGACCCGCCGCAGCGGCGCTGGCCGGTCCCGCAGTCGCGCGGGACCGCAGAGGAGGGACGCGGCTCAAGCCGCGTCCGGGTGTCACTGAGCGGCCCCCGCGCGGGGGGGCCGCGGCTGCCTTGCGTGGCGCCTGGCCAGCGCCAGTGCGCCGGCCGAGCAGCCCGGCCGAACCGCCGGGCCGGGCCGCGCCCGCGCCGGCCGGGCCAGGTCGCGCCCAGGCCAGGCCGGGTCGCGGCCAGCCGGGTCGGGTCAACCCGGTTCGGGCCGACCCAGGGGGGTTGGGCCGGGTCGGTCCGGGCCCAGACCCCCCGTTTTTAGACCTTTTCGGTCTTTTGACGGTATCTTGAGATACGGGCCTCCGATCGATGCGTCGTCAGCGGAGATTTGATCCTTGGATCGAGGCGGTCGTTTCGGTGTATTACACTCAAGGTTTCGGAATACTTTGAGTTCGGCCGGGTTGGTTCGTACACGAAACCAACCGGGCCCTCGGAGCGGAAACGCTCATATCTTAAGCTTCGGACGTCTGATTGACGTGCCGTCAACTTTGTTGGATTCCTCTAAGTGAGACGGATCTTTTGGCTTACTCCGCCCGAGGTTTGGATGTAGGTGGAGTACGGTCAGGTTCGTTTTTTCTTAAAAACCAACCGGGCCCCTGGGACGAAAAAGCCAATAACCCTCAGACCAGGCGTCCGATTGACGCGCCGTCTGCGACGTTGAGTTCCTGTTGACGATACGGAACTTTTTGATACATCAATTCTAGACTATGTGTCAGTTGATGTATCAGCCTCTCGGCTCATGGAGCGGACCCTCCCGAACGAGCTTGCTGTGTGCGGGAACCCTAGTGCTGGATGCGACTGCGACGACGACGACGACTGTGCAGAGATCCTCAGTGGATTCGACGGCGACGACTACAGCACTCAGTGATCCTTTGTGGATCAGTGCTACCGATCCTATGTGGGTCTGATCCTGTGTGGGTCAGCGCTCAGCGGTCATGTGTGGGCCAGCGCCTACAGATCCTGTGTGGGTCCGATCCTGTGTGGGTCTTTGCGGGGGTTAGTTACCTATCAATCCTGTGTGGGTCAGATCCTTTGTGGGTCATTGCGGGGGTTAGTTACCTATCGATCATGTGTGGGTCAGATCCTTTGTGGGTCATTGTGGGGGTTAGTTACCTATTGATCCTTTGTGGTTCAGATCCTTTGTGGGTCATTGCGGGGGTTAGTACCTATCGATCCTTTGTGGGTCCGACGGCTTAGATGAATCAGTGGCAATATCTGGTCATCTTTATCGTCATATGAAGAAGTATACCTGTGTGAGCTGAAACCATGTTTTTCTTTCCTTTTTGGATTGTGTTGTGCTATCCTGTGTGGATTTATGTTTTGCTTTTCTGTGTGGAATGGGTTGTACTTGGGTTTTAATGTTAGAGCCGAACGAGAATTGATGACTTAGGTATATTTATGGGCATATACCTAAGTAGTGTCGGATATTACTTCGTGATTTTATCTTTCCTTTGTGGATTATCCTTTATGGATTCTGGGAGACCTTCAGGGGTCTCGGGGTCCCTACTGAGTAGCTTATACTCACCCCTGCACGAGCTATGCCCGCACTACGTTGTGTTGGTTGCAGACGACGGACAGCGCTGATCGTGGTGGAGGCTTGCGGAGCAGGATGGTACCTGGAGGTGGACCACTGGGCGGGACGTACTAGGAGTGGTCGGCTGGACCCGAGGAACAGTGAAGGCTTTCTGTACCCACCCTTCAGGTGGGATTTCCAGTGGACAGCTCAACATTGTGGCTTTGCTTTTTAGTTGCTGTTTTCCCCTTTCCAGTTGTACTTTACTTTCAGTTTGGGTTTGTATACTGGCCCACTTTCTTTTCCGCACTTACTATTGTACCAGCTTTTACTTAGTGTTTACTTCTTATTCTTGCTTGCTCTATGGTGTTTGTTTACTTTACAAAGGCAATGCCTTCCCTTTTTTTCGGGAATTTACGCCTTGGTGCTAGTCGCCAACCCCTGGCCTATGGAAGGTGGGATTGGGGTAGTCATGGCATGGGCCCTGAGGATGGGTCGTGACAACCTCTTACTCGCATCACATCACAGACTACGCTCCCTCCTTCCAGCAAACCTCCCCTCTCTACGCCTCTCACTTGGCTCACCCAGGTAAGGTCCCCCCCTCCTACACTTTCGGTTTATTTCCCCTTTTCCCGTAGCCTCATTTATTCCAACTGAACCCTAGGTGGATTTTGGGTTCTAAATCTATTCTTTTTTTATTTTTAGGGTGTGTGATCTCATTTTTTAGCCCCCTTCAACCCATATTCTAAGCTTCACATCATCTTCACTTGATTCAAGGTAGTTTTTCCAATGCCATAAACCTTAATTTGTAGAACCGTTGATTTCTTGGCTTTTAAACTGATGTTTTAAACAACAATTGTTAATATTAATTATGTTTTATGTATTTTTATAGAGAAAATATAATTTAAACTTAGTTTTAATGGAAGGAGGAGGGTGTTTCTATTTTAAATATTTGTTAAAAATGATTTTTTATTAACTGCACGTGTTAGTTGTTTATATCTTTTTCTGGATAGCCCTTTAAAATCATATCAAGTTTATAATAATTGTTTTGTATGTTTAAAAAGGAATTAATTAAGTAATTACTTTTCAAATGATACTTGAAATGTCATGTATTTCAAGTGTTTCATGGTTTTTTTTAAATAAAGGGTGTGGTTTTGAATGGAAATTTGATTTCAAGAGGGTTCTTTAAAAGGAAGTGTAAAGGCCTAATTGGCATGACCATTCTATGATATTTGTTGATGATTTATGATATATCTCTTATATGTTTAAAAAAATTTCATTTTAATTGAAAAATTAAATGGTTTTAAAGAGGCATTTGAACTTTTAATGAGTAAATTGAGATTTTCAGCGAAAAGTGTGTTCCCATGGCATGTTGAACTTGATGTTCACTTCTCAATATGAATTGCATATGGTTTTAAATGGTGAAATTCATGTTTTCAAAATGATCTTGGTTTATTTAAGTTTTTACATAGGGGATTGGCCCATGGATTTGGTTGGTTTCTTCCACCCTTTTTTATTTTTTCAATTTTATTTAGAGTTTTTAGTAATCTTTGGTTCACCTTGGGTTAATTAGATTGTTCGGTGGCTCCTCGGAGGGTTTCACACAAATAGATAGGTACATGTGTGTGTGTGTGTGTATCCTCCTTACACATATTTCCTCATGGAACAGGGAATATGTGCATTGGATTAAGGGGTATATATATATATATGAGTGAATGTGTGGGAGATTGTGGGGAGATCTTTGTCAAAGGCGTCGGGTGCCGAATTATTTGTCTTGGTCTGCTCCCTTTTTAAGGTAGGTTTCCCTATGCATTGACCTTTAAATTTAAAATCATTTATTTCTTTAATTTCACATCTAGTTTTCATATTAATTATTGATTTCGAATTTTTATTAAAAATTTCTATCTTGAATTAGAGTGGTTGCTTTTTTATGATGTATTGCAATAAAGAGTTGCATTGAGTTTTCACATAAATTTTTTATTGAAATTATCATTTGGCCTTTATAAATTTATTTTGCATTTAGAATGGTGATTTGAGTTTCTAAAATGGGTTTCCATGTGCGCTCCTGGTTTTCACAGTGGTGTGCAAGTGATTCTTTAGGAAATGGTTTGGCATGCGAAAATCATGTGAGGCCCAGTTGTCACTTTTGTAAAACTAGTTGTCTCAAGAAAAATCTACTTGGATGTGGTCCCATTTCTTTGGTTGAGTTTTATGTTATGGGAGTTTCACTAGGTAGGACTCCCCTATGATCAAATGGTTAAAAGGCGAGGGACATATTCCTTGGGGTGACTCAGGTGATGTCTATTGTGTGTTTACATACATACATACATACATACATACATACATACATACATATATATATATATATATATATTTGTGTGTGTCTACATGATTTGATGCTCGGATGGTATCGGTTGGGTCACCCTTTTTGTTATACATGTTGACATGGGAACCTAGCATAGTGAGAAAATTTTTGGGCTACAATTGATGCACTAGTTTAGATTACACTAGTGGCCTATAACAGGGGGTCATTTTGTTATCATTGATATGGGATTGAGACCCCCGATCAAGCTATATAGGGAAATGATCGGGCATTTGGGATTTATGATGTCATCGGGTAGGGCATGCCTTTGGGATGAGTCACATATATAGTACGTTCTATATTATTCATGAGCTCCTAGGTTTCACCCACATCTACTGGCATAAATGTTTTGATGCATTGTTGGATAGATACTCTTATGATTTATTTCCCATTTCCCTTATTGTATGATTGTTGACATTGATTCTAGAATAGTTTGGATTATATCTAAAATGATAAATTGTTTTCAAATGGTTATGGAAAAAGGTTTTGGAAATTTTTTATACTCACTCTCTCCTTTATAACTGAAATGTCATCTCTCTTTTAAAATGCATATGGTTCCTCCTTGGGAAATAATATGGTTTTGAGTGGTAAAAAGGGGAATGGACTGTGATTTTCTTTAAAAGTAAAAATGTGTGAAAAACTTAATTTTATATATTTTAGTTCAAACTTGAAATAAATTTTTCTTTTATTTAAAGGAAATGAATTTGGGAGTAGATTACTTGGGTATGCCTACTGAGTTTTATTACTCACACCTATACTTCATTCCTATTTTTATTATCATGTGAAAGATTCAATTTTATGTTAATCTCTATGGTTTATGTTGAGTCTTTGGATAGGAATGTGACCCATGGGGTCATGTGGAGTTTAGTGGTCATCAGGTTTGGTTAGTTTTATTTTTCAGTTCTTGCTTAATTTTTCTATCTTGTTTATTTATTTTGGAATGCTCTTTTATTATTCCGCTACTTTATTTTTATTTATATTGTGGAAAATCATTCCCATCATCACTCTATTTATTCCCTTGGCACTTATCACCATCTCTAGAGGATTAGTAACGCCTCTCGGGCCTTGTCGCTGGCTGGCTTGGGTGACCAGTTTAGGGTTGACCTGGGTTGGTTCATGAAAAAATGGTATCATATGATAGGTTCTTTGGAGGACCTAACTTTCAGAGCACCATTTTTTATTTGGGATTTCAAGGTACAAGGAGTAAGATTTTGGGAGTTTGGGGTGTAGGTGTGCGGGAGTGTTTAGACAACACTTTTTGGACCGAACCTTGAGTTACCATGGTAATTCTGGTTTTTCTTGGTTTATTTGGTTCTTATGGATTTCTTGGTATATAGGGAGAGTTGGTACGGTTGTCTCAATGAGATTTCAAGGCCTGGAAATCCATGTGAAGCCGAGTTCATGGTCCTGAAATACTCTATGTGATGGTGGTTTGATTGGCCTATGGCCGCCAACCATATGGCCAAGTCACACGTCTCCACTAGTTTCCCCTTGTGTATTGTTTTTGGTCCTTCTGATATTTTGAGATTTTCGACCCGTTGAATGGTAGGTTTATTTTTTTTACTTAATGTTGGTTAGGATAGTTTTGGGGTGTCTTGTTTAGATTTTAAAATGATTTTTGGTTTGACAAAATACTGATTGGTTGGTAAAAAATAAGTTTTCCAAAACCAAAAATTTGAATCCTTTGGAGAGTGAAAGGGGTTATTTTTAAAGTGGGAGTCATTTTGGAAAATGTTTTTGGGTTTTTTGAAAGTTTCTGTGAGATGTGAAATTGTAAAAAAATGAGTGTGTAATTTGATAATGTTTTTATTTGATAGTGAGATGTTTTAGAATTGGTTGGGGTATTTTTTTTAAAGTTGTTTTGAAAGTGATAGTGTTTATTTTATCCTAATATTGGTATTCCTATAAGTGATAACATTTATGTATATGAATGTATGTATGTGGTAATTGTATGGTTGATGGGTGCTTGAGCTAGCACATTAATGTATATATGTGAGGCTAGATGGAATGCCAATGGTGGTTGTTTGGTTCATAAGGCTTATTATGTTTTCTGAAAATGTTCTTCAAGAAGGGAGGAAATCTCAATTCTTTAAAAAGTGGGTGAGTGTGATGCTTCTTGTCTATGTTTGGAGTTCCTTTTTGGGCCTTGTCTTTGATGTGTTGGATGAGTGGTTGAAATGACGTTTTGAGTTTGGGTTGTTGATTTGAAAATGATATGGAATTTTTATTTATGATATATTCTGATTTGGTTTTATGCTCCCTATTTTTAGATTATGTCCCCACAATGTTCTAAGGGATTTTGAGAATCATATATGGGTGGTTCTTCCATCACGTGTCTTTCAGTTTATCAAGTCATGATTTAGACGTTTGGTTTATCTGTTTCAGATATGGAGCTGGGTGATTCTCAATATTAGGAGTTCATCCAGAGGTTTCGAGAGTCAAAACCTCCTAATTTTCTTGGGCATCTGGAACCAGGGAAATCTGAGTAATGGATGTGAAATATCAAGGAGATATTTTTTTAGATTTAATATCCTAAACCTATTAGGATTGAGATTTCCACCTCTATGTTGGATGACCTAAGTCAAGAATGGTGGAAATTAGTTCTTCAAGTCGAACCGTAGAAGAATTTCTCATGGGGATACTTTAAAGCCTTGTTCATCCAACAGTACTTCCCTAATGATGTAAAGACACATATGGGTTCAAGGTTGTGCGGTCTCAAGTAGGGCGATTCAATGGTGTTGGAGTAAGCTAATAGATTCACCGAGCTGGGGTTGTATCTCCCAAAACTCTCCAGGGATTAATTTTTGTAAGATTGGTTCTTTAAAAGGGGTCTCCAATTAGAATTCCTTCTGAAAGTGCCTTCATTCC
This sequence comes from Viscum album, assembly GCA_963277665.1. Lineage (NCBI taxonomy): Eukaryota > Viridiplantae > Streptophyta > Magnoliopsida > Santalales > Viscaceae > Viscum > Viscum album. Next base: position 1,095,708,778 of record OY728142.1, on the reverse strand, counting down.
CTGATGATTATAAAGAAGTCTTGATGCGGGTTGTTCAAGTTGAAGCCAATTTAGTAGCATTTGGCCAGTTGAGAAGAGGCACAAAAAGGTTGTTGTTTTCTTCCTCACCAGATTCATCTGAGAGAAAGTTCTCACTGTGTTTTTAATGTGGAAAGCTTGGGCATAGGAAGTTTTCATGTCTTTAAGAACCTAAGATCTATCATACATATGGCCATTTAGGTCATTTGAAAAGGTTTCTCTAGGGTGGCTCTAGATAGTTACATGGAGCCAGATCCACTCCTTTGAATAACTTTCCAACTCAATTAGATGAACGTAGCATTGGTGCAAGCTCAATCAGAAGTTTTTTTATCGTAAATCCCATTTTTGTTGTAATTAATGTAACCCATGGTGTTTTCTTCTTTTGGGTATGGAGAATGATGTTGTAGGTCTTTTGGTAACTTTGTTTCAATGATAATTCCTTTGTAATGTTTTAATGTTGTTGATGTAAAATTTTGGTGTTTTTTGTCCCATGCTTTGTTTCATTAGGTTTTTATAGCCTTCGTTAGGTTTTGAGAATTATTCTGGCTTAAAAAATCAATGTTTTTCTAGAATCCTAATATGGTGAGGATACCACCATGGGATGAACTCATGATGATTCCAACTTCTAGGTGTTCTTGAAAGAGCACATTATCATTTCTTCTCCACCCAACCCTGATTATAGTTGTTGGTTGACTTGAATAGTGGGTCATGTAATGGATGCTTGCGGAGATCTTGATTAATGCACGACTAGTTTCTTTGATGGTTTCATTGTTAGGGGTCGGGGTTTTCCTTTTTGGGTTGTGTTTAAAAATAGTGAGTCTTCTTTATCATCTCTTTATTATTGTTTGAACTCTTTGGTTTTTTGTAATATCTTCCTTTTATGTGTGACTTCTTTTGACGATGGTCTTGTAGTTTCTTTTTAGGAATGCGTAGTTCTGGGATTTGAGTGTAAGAGAGTGTTGGTTCTTTGGTCTTTGAGTTTCCAAGTTTTTTCATGGTTTGTAGTTCATCCTTGATTTGGTTTTGATCAACTGAATATCTTGGGAATTTCTGGGGGCATAAAGTGTCATGGTGGGGAGAATTGTCACACCCCAACCAGTCACTTTATTGTTATTTTATTTATTTTTGAACCATTTTTTAAGACTAAATTAATTAAATTAAATTTAAGTTAGAATAAAATTAATTAAATAAAAATAAAATGGAATTTAAAAATAAAAAAAAGAAAAAAAATAAACCTAATCTATTCCCCCCCCCCTCATTTTGTGTCGCCCCCCCCCCCTCTCTGGCCACGTGATGCTGATCCCCCTCCCTACCTCCTACCTGCATCATGCCACCGACTGCGCTCCCTCCTTCCAGTGAACCTCCCCTCTCCATGGCCTCTCACTTAGCTTGCTCAGGTAAGGTCGATGCCCCCTCTCCTATGCTTCCGATCGATTTCCCCTTTTCACATAGCCTCATTTATTCCCGCCAAACCCTAGGTACATTTTGGGTTCTAAATCAATTTTGTTTCGGTTTTTAGGGTGTGTGATCTCATTTCTGAGCCCCCTTCAACCCATATTCGAATCTTCACACCGTCTGCACTTCATTCAAGGTAGGTTTTTCCATTTTATAACATTTAATTTGTAGAACCATTGATTTCTTGGCTTCTAAATTGATGTTTTAATTAACCATTATTAATATTAATTATGTTTTATGGATTTTTATAGAGAAAATATAACTTGACCTTAGTTTTCATGGAAAGATGAGGGAGTTTCTATTTTAAATATTTGTTAAAGTTGATTTTTTATTAACTGCATGTGTCAGTTGTTTATATCTTTGCCTAGATAGCCCTTTAAAATCATATCAAGTTTATAATAATTATTTTGTATGTTTAAAAAGGAATTCATTAAGGAATTACTTTTCAAGTGATACCTTTAATGTAAAGTATTGAATGTGTTGCTTTTTTTTAAATAGAGGGTGTGGTTTTGAATTGAAATTGGATTTCAAGAGGGTTCTTTAAAAGAAAGTGTAAAGGGTTTATTATGTTGTACATCTCGAACCTCTCGTTGTTTGATTTTCATGATCACAATCACTTTCATTTTTATCTAACATTGTGTTTTAAGTGTTTGTGTTGATAGGCATTTGATTGCCAAGAAGTTGACCAAGGAAGAGGCAGAAATGGACTGAAATTCAGTCCACCGGCCGACCGGTGGCTTCACCACCGGCCAGCCGGTGGCATCCAGACCAAACAGTGGAAGCTACTGCCTTCCCACCGGTCGACCGGTGGCTCTGCCACCGGTCGACCTGTGGCATCCAGCCCAAATAGTGCAATCTACTGTCTTTCCACCGGCCAGCCGGTGGCTCCTCACCGGTCGACCGGTGGAGCCTGGATCAAGACTCTTCTTCTCTACCAAGGCACCGGCCAGCCGGTGGAGATGTACCGGTCGACCGGTGGCACCCAGATGAATAGTGAGACCTACTGTCTCACCACCGGCCATCCGGTGGCTCCTCCACCGGTCGACCGGTGGAGCCTGGACCAGAATTCTCTCCACATTCCAAGGCACCGGCCAGCCGGTGGCCCTGCACCGGCCAGCCGGTGGCCCAGTCAAACTAGCCGTTGGAGCTTTGACCAGGCTGCTCCACTTGCCTCCCAACGGCTCCGAAGACCTCTCCAACGGCTCCGAAGCCTCCCCAAGGGTTCCTAGCCTATAAATAAAGGCCAAGGAAGCCCCGGACATCTACCGGATCATATACGAAGCCAACGGACATATTTTGGATCAATTGGCCAACCTCCGGCGGACTTCCTCAAAGGAACCCACCTAGCTCCAACAACTTCCACATCCAAGGAGCTCCTTCAAAGAAGCTTGGAAGCGGCCTTCAACATCTCCATCCAATCAAAGGCGCCCAAGTCTTCCCAAATACGGGTTTTATTGTTTTATTTACTTTGAGCTTAAAATTGGGTTTGTGCCTACAAACCCCAACCCTTTTCTCAACCTCCCTTTCTTTGGGTTCTCACACCACCACTAAGGTGTGAAGAGGTTGTCAAGCCTTACCTTGTAAAAAGGCTTGAGATCGGTGAGCTAGCCTTCACCCGTAAAAAGGCTAGTGGGTTATTGCTTAACCATCAAAAGCATTGGGTTCTTGCTTAACCACTAAAAGCAAGCTGTAATAGGTCCTAGTGCTACCTCAAAGCCTAGTGGGTTTCTTGCTAAAACCATTGAAAAGCAAGCGGTAGGAATCTCTCAACGGTTGAGTTGGGAGCGGAGACGTAGGCCGGGTTTTGGCCGAACTCCGTTATCAATTTCGTGTGTATTGCCTCTTTTATTTTCCGCTGCACTTTGTTACTTTGTTTTTTAATTGTTAATCAATTTTTTAAAAGGCAATTCACCCCCCTCTTGCCATCTTTCCCTCCTTGGGGTATTCTTCCGACCCAACAATTGGTATCAGAGGGACCTTTGAGTAATTCCTTAACCCGGTTTCAAAGTTAAGATCTTTTTTTTTTATGGCATCTACCTCTTTCGCCCCCGAGGGCTACTCATTGGGTCGGGCTCCATTTTTTGATGGGACCGACTATAATTATTGGAAAACCCGCATGACCACCTTTTTGAGAAGTATAGGATATCCCATTTTTAAAATAGTCATGCAAGGTTACACTCTCTCTTCCCCCGACGAATCCAAATGGACCCCCGCCGATATTAAAAATTTTGAGCTTGATGGCAAAGCCATGAACGCTCTCCATTGCGGCCTAGACCGAAATGAATTCAATCGCGTGTCTACTTGCACCTCCTCACATGAAATCTGGAAACTTTTGGAGGTTACCCATGAGGGGACCAACAAAGTCAAAGACACCCGATTGGATATGTATAGGCAGGATTTTGAGTCTTTTTCTATGCATCCAAATGAGTCTATTTCTGAAATGTTTACACGATTTACTGACGTGTGCAATGGGAGAAAGTCCCTTGGTGATGATGTTTCAGCTGAAACTATGGTGAAGAAGATCCTATGGATCCTACCAAGCAAATGGGCACCGAAGGTCACGGCGATTCAAGAAGCAAAAGACATCAAAAATATGCCGGTAGAGGAGCTCATCGGATCTCTCATGACTTATGAGATCACGATGAGGAGGCAAGCTCAAAAGGAGGGCACACCAATCAAGACACCAAAGAACATTGCCCTCAAGGTACAAAAAGAAGTAAGCTCCTCCTCATCCTCATCTTCCTCATCTACTTCATCATCAAGCGGCGACTCGGAAATGGAGTATCTCGCCCGCCAAATGCAAAAATTCATGAAGAAGCACAAGAAGAAGAAGAAATCCCGCAAGCACCGAAAGCAAGAACCCACCGAAAAATCCGAGCCCAAGGTGAAATGCTACGGGTGCGGCGAAAAGGGCCATTACAAGCCCGATTGCCCACTCAACAAGAAACGGGCCACGCCAAAGGAAAAAGGAAAGAAGAAGGTCCTCAAGGCCACATGGAGTGACACCTCCTCTTCATCATCCTCCTCGTCTTCCTCGAGCGACAACGGTACAAAATGCCTAATGGCATTCCATGAGGTAACATCTTCCGACTCCTCCTCTTGCTCTTCAAATTCAAATTCTTTAAATCATCTATCCTATGAAGAACTCTCACATGCTAGAGATCAATTGGAAAATGGCTTTCATGAACTATCTTCAAAATTCGTTGCTTTGAAAAAGTCTTTCAAAAAACTCTCCTCCGAAAAAGAACAACTTCTCAAAGAGAAGGAGGAGATGTCCCTTAAAATCCAAAATTTTCCAAATGTTGATTCTATGGAATCAACCATAAAAGACCTTAGGGAGACACTAGCCAAATTCACCAAAGGGGAACAAAATTTGAACAATATACTTGGTTCCCAAAGGGTTTCTAGAACCACCAATGGACTTGGCTATACCAACCGAGCCTCCTCCTCCCATGCTCAAACTGTTTTTGTAAGGGGGAGCTCCGATTATAAATTTTGTAATTATTGCAAGAAAACCGGGCATCTCATTTATGAGTGTAATTGTAAAAACGCCCGGTACGGCCAACCCAAATCGATTTTTTATTCAGATGAATTTTATAGGAGAAGACCCGCTATGAGACAAGTTTGGATTGAAAAATCCCTTCTAGCGAGTCTCTCCGGGCCTAAACTTGTTTCTTTTCAGAATCCCTCTCCCCGGTGAATTTTTGTTTTTATTTAGGGGGAGAACTTTCTAAATTGTTTTCAAACTTTGTTTCAAAACTTTCAATTTCAAATTAAGCCCTTTTGATTTCAATTTCAAAATTTTCAATTCAAACTGTTATTCAATTTTTCAATCTTTCAATTTCAAAAATCTCAATTGATTTTTCAAATCTCCATCTTGTTTTTCAACTCTTTCCCTCAATCAAGTTTTATGCCCCACTCTATTTTGATAATCACAAAGGGGGAGAATTTCTTGATTGATTGGGGGAGAAACTTTTTTGATCATGCTTTGCTTTACATTTCATTTTATTTAAGCATTCCTTTCAATTCATGTTTTTACTTTAATTGTTTAAGTGATTGTGATCATCAAAATAGGGGGAGATTGTTGTACATCTCGAACCTCTCGTTGTTTGATTTTCATGATCACAATCACTTTCATTTTTATCTAACATTGTGTTTTAAGTGTTTGTGTTGATAGGCATTTGATTGCCAAGAAGTTGACCAAGGAAGAGGCAGAAATGGACTGAAATTCAGTCCACCGGCCGACCGGTGGCTTCACCACCGGCCAGCCGGTGGCATCCAGACCAAACAGTGGAAGCTACTGCCTTCCCACCGGTCGACCGGTGGCTCTGCCACCGGTCGACCTGTGGCATCCAGCCCAAATAGTGCAATCTACTGTCTTTCCACCGGCCAGCCGGTGGCTCCTCACCGGTCGACCGGTGGAGCCTGGATCAAGACTCTTCTTCTCTACCAAGGCACCGGCCAGCCGGTGGAGATGTACCGGTCGACCGGTGGCACCCAGATGAATAGTGAGACCTACTGTCTCACCACCGGCCATCCGGTGGCTCCTCCACCGGTCGACCGGTGGAGCCTGGACCAGAATTCTCTCCACATTCCAAGGCACCGGCCAGCCGGTGGCCCTGCACCGGCCAGCCGGTGGCCCAGTCAAACTAGCCGTTGGAGCTTTGACCAGGCTGCTCCACTTGCCTCCCAACGGCTCCGAAGACCTCTCCAACGGCTCCGAAGCCTCCCCAAGGGTTCCTAGCCTATAAATAAAGGCCAAGGAAGCCCCGGACATCTACCGGATCATATACGAAGCCAACGGACATATTTTGGATCAATTGGCCAACCTCCGGCGGACTTCCTCAAAGGAACCCACCTAGCTCCAACAACTTCCACATCCAAGGAGCTCCTTCAAAGAAGCTTGGAAGCGGCCTTCAACATCTCCATCCAATCAAAGGCGCCCAAGTCTTCCCAAATACGGGTTTTATTGTTTTATTTACTTTGAGCTTAAAATTGGGTTTGTGCCTACAAACCCCAACCCTTTTCTCAACCTCCCTTTCTTTGGGTTCTCACACCACCACTAAGGTGTGAAGAGGTTGTCAAGCCTTACCTTGTAAAAAGGCTTGAGATCGGTGAGCTAGCCTTCACCCGTAAAAAGGCTAGTGGGTTATTGCTTAACCATCAAAAGCATTGGGTTCTTGCTTAACCACTAAAAGCAAGCTGTAATAGGTCCTAGTGCTACCTCAAAGCCTAGTGGGTTTCTTGCTAAAACCATTGAAAAGCAAGCGGTAGGAATCTCTCAACGGTTGAGTTGGGAGCGGAGACGTAGGCCGGGTTTTGGCCGAACTCCGTTATCAATTTCGTGTGTATTGCCTCTTTTATTTTCCGCTGCACTTTGTTACTTTGTTTTTTAATTGTTAATCAATTTTTTAAAAGGCAATTCACCCCCCTCTTGCCATCTTTCCCTCCTTGGGGTATTCTTCCGACCCAACAATTGGTATCAGAGGGACCTTTGAGTAATTCCTTAACCCGGTTTCAAAGTTAAGATCTTTTTTTTTTATGGCATCTACCTCTTTCGCCCCCGAGGGCTACTCATTGGGTCGGGCTCCATTTTTTGATGGGACCGACTATAATTATTGGAAAACCCGCATGACCACCTTTTTGAGAAGTATAGGATATCCCATTTTTAAAATAGTCATGCAAGGTTACACTCTCTCTTCCCCCGACGAATCCAAATGGACCCCCGCCGATATTAAAAATTTTGAGCTTGATGGCAAAGCCATGAACGCTCTCCATTGCGGCCTAGACCGAAATGAATTCAATCGCGTGTCTACTTGCACCTCCTCACATGAAATCTGGAAACTTTTGAAGGTTACCCATGAGGGGACCAACAAAGTCAAAGACACCCGATTGGATATGTATAGGCAGGATTTTGAGTCTTTTTCTATGCATCCAAATGAGTCTATTTCTGAAATGTTTACACGATTTACTGACGTGTGCAATGGGAGAAAGTCCCTTGGTGATGATGTTTCAGCTGAAACTATGGTGAAGAAGATCCTATGGATCCTACCAAGCAAATGGGCACCGAAGGTCACGGCGATTCAAGAAGCAAAAGACATCAAAAATATGCCGGTAGAGGAGCTCATCGGATCTCTCATGACTTATGAGATCACGATGAGGAGGCAAGCTCAAAAGGAGGGCACACCAATCAAGACACCAAAGAACATTGCCCTCAAGGTACAAAAAGAAGTAAGCTCCTCCTCATCCTCATCTTCCTCATCTACTTCATCATCAAGCGGCGACTCGGAAATGGAGTATCTCGCCCGCCAAATGCAAAAATTCATGAAGAAGCACAAGAAGAAGAAGAAATCCCGCAAGCACCGAAAGCAAGAACCCACCGAAAAATCCGAGCCCAAGGTGAAATGCTACGGGTGCGGCGAAAAGGGCCATTACAAGCCCGATTGCCCACTCAACAAGAAACGGGCCACGCCAAAGGAAAAAGGAAAGAAGAAGGTCCTCAAGGCCACATGGAGTGACACCTCCTCTTCATCATCCTCCTCGTCTTCCTCGAGCGACAACGGTACAAAATGCCTAATGGCATTCCATGAGGTAACATCTTCCGACTCCTCCTCTTGCTCTTCAAATTCAAATTCTTTAAATCATCTATCCTATGAAGAACTCTCACATGCTAGAGATCAATTGGAAAATGGCTTTCATGAACTATCTTCAAAATTCGTTGCTTTGAAAAAGTCTTTCAAAAAACTCTCCTCCGAAAAAGAACAACTTCTCAAAGAGAAGGAGGAGATGTCCCTTAAAATCCAAAATTTTCCAAATGTTGATTCTATGGAATCAACCATAAAAGACCTTAGGGAGACACTAGCCAAATTCACCAAAGGGGAACAAAATTTGAACAATATACTTGGTTCCCAAAGGGTTTCTAGAACCACCAATGGACTTGGCTATACCAACCGAGCCTCCTCCTCCCATGCTCAAACTGTTTTTGTAAGGGGGAGCTCCGATTATAAATTTTGTAATTATTGCAAGAAAACCGGGCATCTCATTTATGAGTGTAATTGTAAAAACGCCCGGTACGGCCAACCCAAATCGATTTTTTATTCAGATGAATTTTATAGGAGAAGACCCGCTATGAGACAAGTTTGGATTGAAAAATCCCTTCTAGCGAGTCTCTCCGGTCCTAAACTTGTTTCTTTTCAGAATCCCTCTCCCCGGTGAATTTTTGTTTTTATTTAGGGGGAGAACTTTCTAAATTGTTTTCAAACTTTGTTTCAAAACTTTCAATTTCAAATTAAGCCCTTTTGATTTCAATTTCAAAATTTTCAATTCAAACTGTTATTCAATTTTTCAATCTTTCAATTTCAAAAATCTCAATTGATTTTTCAAATCTCCATCTTGTTTTTCAACTCTTTCCCTCAATCAAGTTTTATGCCCCACTCTATTTTGATAATCACAAAGGGGGAGAATTTCTTGATTGATTGGGGGAGAAACTTTTTTGATCATGCTTTGCTTTACATTTCATTTTATTTAAGCATTCCTTTCAATTCATGTTTTTACTTTAATTGTTTAAGTGATTGTGATCATCAAAATAGGGGGAGATTGTTGTACATCTCGAACCTCTCGTTGTTTGATTTTCATGATCACAATCACTTTCATTTTTATCTAACATTGTGTTTTAAGTGTTTGTGTTGATAGGCATTTGATTGCCAAGAAGTTGACCAAGGAAGAGGCAGAAATGGACTGAAATTCAGTCCACCGGCCGACCGGTGGCTTCACCACCGGCCAGCCGGTGGCATCCAGACCAAACAGTGGAAGCTACTGCCTTCCCACCGGTCGACCGGTGGCTCTGCCACCGGTCGACCTGTGGCATCCAGCCCAAATAGTGCAATCTACTGTCTTTCCACCGGCCAGCCGGTGGCTCCTCACCGGTCGACCGGTGGAGCCTGGATCAAGACTCTTCTTCTCTACCAAGGCACCGGCCAGCCGGTGGAGATGTACCGGTCGACCGGTGGCACCCAGATGAATAGTGAGACCTACTGTCTCACCACCGGCCATCCGGTGGCTCCTCCACCGGTCGACCGGTGGAGCCTGGACCAGAATTCTCTCCACATTCCAAGGCACCGGCCAGCCGGTGGCCCTGCACCGGCCAGCCGGTGGCCCAGTCAAACTAGCCGTTGGAGCTTTGACCAGGCTGCTCCACTTGCCTCCCAACGGCTCCGAAGACCTCTCCAACGGCTCCGAAGCCTCCCCAAGGGTTCCTAGCCTATAAATAAAGGCCAAGGAAGCCCCGGACATCTACCGGATCATATACGAAGCCAACGGACATATTTTGGATCAATTGGCCAACCTCCGGCGGACTTCCTCAAAGGAACCCACCTAGCTCCAACAACTTCCACATCCAAGGAGCTCCTTCAAAGAAGCTTGGAAGCGGCCTTCAACATCTCCATCCAATCAAAGGCGCCCAAGTCTTCCCAAATACGGGTTTTATTGTTTTATTTACTTTGAGCTTAAAATTGGGTTTGTGCCTACAAACCCCAACCCTTTTCTCAACCTCCCTTTCTTTGGGTTCTCACACCACCACTAAGGTGTGAAGAGGTTGTCAAGCCTTACCTTGTAAAAAGGCTTGAGATCGGTGAGCTAGCCTTCACCCGTAAAAAGGCTAGTGGGTTATTGCTTAACCATCAAAAGCATTGGGTTCTTGCTTAACCACTAAAAGCAAGCTGTAATAGGTCCTAGTGCTACCTCAAAGCCTAGTGGGTTTCTTGCTAAAACCATTGAAAAGCAAGCGGTAGGAATCTCTCAACGGTTGAGTTGGGAGCGGAGACGTAGGCCGGGTTTTGGCCGAACTCCGTTATCAATTTCGTGTGTATTGCCTCTTTTATTTTCCGCTGCACTTTGTTACTTTGTTTTTTAATTGTTAATCAATTTTTTAAAAGGCAATTCACCCCCCTCTTGCCATCTTTCCCTCCTTGGGGTATTCTTCCGACCCAACATATTAGCATGACCATGCTATGATAGTTCTTGATGATTTATGATATATCTCTTTTATGTTTAAATTTTTTTCATTTATATTGAAAAATTAAATGGTTTTAAAGAGGCATATGAAATTTTGATGAGTGAAATGAGATTTTCAATGAAAAGTGTGTTCCCTTGGCATGTTAAACTTGATGTTCACTTTTCAATATGAATTATAGATGGTTTTAAATGGTGAAAGTCATATTTTCAAAATGATATTGGTTTACATAAGGTTTTACAAAGGGGCTTGGCCCATGTATTTGGTTGGTTGCTTCCACCCTTGTTTATTGTTTCAATTTTATTTAATTTTTTTTGTAATATTTGGTTCCCCTTGTGTTAATTAGATTGTTCGGTGGATCCTCAGAGGGTTTCACACACATACATAGGTGTGTATATCTATATATATATATATCCTCCTTACACATATTCCCTCATGGAGTTGGGAATATGTGCATTATATTAAGGGGTATATATATATATATATAAGTGTATGTGTGTTCAATTGTGGGGAGATCTTCATTAAAGGTGTCAGGTACCAAATTTTTGTCTTAGTTCACTCCCTTTTTGAGTTAGTATTCTCTATGCATTGATCTTTAAATTTAATAATCATTTGTTTATTTCATTTCGCATCTAGTTTTCATATTTATTATTGATTTTGAACTGTTAGTAAAATTTTATATCTTGAATTGGAATGGTTGATTTCCTGTGATATATTTCATTAAATAGTTGGATTGATTTTTCACATCAATTGTTTATTTAAATGCACCTTTGGCCTTTATAAATGTATTTCGGATTTATAATGGTGATTTGGGTTTCATAAATGGGTTTCCAAGTGCTTTCTTGGTTTTCAAAGTGGTGTGCGTGTGATTCTTTAGGAAATGGTTTGGCATGCGAAAATCATGTGATTCTTGGTTGGAACTTTTGTAAAACTAGTTATCTCAAGAAAACTCTCCTTGTATGTGGTCCCCTTGATTTGGTTGAGTTGTATGTTATAGGAGGTATACAGGGTAGGACTCCCCTGTGATCAAATGGTTGAAATGCGAGGGACATATTCCTCGGGGTGACACGGGTGATGTGTGTTTTGTGTTTATATATATATGTGTGTGTGTGTGTGTGTGATATGATGCTCTACTGTCATCGTTTGGCTCACCCTTTTTTTTATACATAATGACATGGGAACCTAGCATAGCGAGCAAATTTTCAGTGAACAATTGTTGCACTAGTTTAGATTTCACTAGTGGACCATAGCAAGGTGTTATTTTATTATCATTGCTATGGGATTGATCTCCTCGATCAGGCCAGGTAGGGTGAGGATCAGGCATTTCGGAATTATGACATCATCAGTTAGGTCATGCTTTTGGGATGATTCACATGTATAATAGGTTTTAGATTATTCACAAGATTCTAGGTTTCACCCATGTCTACTGGCATGAATATTTTGATGCATTGTTGGATAGTTAATCTTGTGTGTTATTTCCCATTTCCCTTGTTGTATAATTGTTGAGATTACTTATAGAATAGTGTGGATTAAATCTAAAATTATAAAGTGTTTTCAATTGGTTATGGAAAAAGGTTTTGGAAATGTTTTATACTCACTCTCTCCTTTATAACTAAAATGTTATTTCTCTTTTAAAATGCATATGGTTCCTCCATGGGAAAGAATATGGTTTTTAATGGTAAAAAGGGTAATGTACTGTGATTTTCTTTAAAGGAAAAATGTGTGAAAAACTTAATTTTATATATTTTTGTTCAAACCTGAAATTAATGTTTATTTTGTTTAAAGGAAGTGCATTTGGGAGTAGATTACTTGGGTACGCCTACTGAGTTTTAATACTCACACCTATACTTCATTCCAGTTTTTAGTCTCAGGTGCAGGTTTTAGTTTGATATCGATTATCATGGGAGATGTTGAGTCTTGGGATCAGAATGTGACCCATGGGGTCACGTGGAGTTTAGTGGTCATCAGGTTCAGTTAGTTTTATTTTTCAATTATTGCTTAATCATTCTATCTTGTTTATTTATTTTTGGATTATATTTTATTATTTTTATGCTTTATTTTTATTTATATTGGGCTAAATTATTCCCATAATCACTCTTTTGATTCCCTTGGCATTTTTCACCAGCCCGGGAGGATCAAGAATTCCTCTCAGGCCTTGTCGCGGGCCGTCTTGGGTGATCAGTTCAGGGTTGATCTAGGTTGGTTCATGACAGGATGTGATAAGATCATCCATCTTATTCACCTCACAAAAGGTGTTTAAAACTCCCACACTAGGATGAATCATGCTTTTACAAGCCCTGATGGAGTAATAAATGGTCTAGATTCTAGGGAAGAGCCCCAATGTGGAATTGAACACCTAAAACGACTCGTATTCAACCAAAGAGAAATTAATATTTATCAAACTATATAAATTTATCTTAGAGAGCATAGTCATTAGTTCTATTTGGATGGATGTTACCTCCCCATAGAAAGCTGATAAGGATAAGAAAACCATGATGATGAAACCACAACAGTCTAATACAATTCCACCTTCACGCATGATTCCCTGGGCACATGAACCATCCATATTGAGTTTGAGACTAAGTGTAGGAAAATTTGAATGGACCCACTATCCATTATCTTCATGGTTGGTAACTAATCCAAATGAGATTCTATGAGGAATATAATTCCTTAGATACATTGGAATCTTCACATCCTTGTATATAAAACTAAGGGAGATAACCAGATGAAGAAATTTGGATTTGATTTAACTATCATTGGGTTTTGATCCATGATGTCAGGCTGGATTTCAAGTTCCCATATCACCTAGAAACCGAATGATATGAGAACACATCAAACCTTCTCATTCATATTTTTGCCTAGATGGAAAAAAATCATGAAACCAAAAAAAATATCCACATACTCATAGCACACATTGTCTCCCAATCTTTTTATTTCATCTAGTCCCCTTCCGTAAATAAATGTAAAATTAATTCCTTATTTTCATACTCACAGAAAATACATTTTTAGGAAAGATGGATTCCTCCTATTTGGAAATTAACATCCGTAGGAATTTCCTAGTTACATAGAATCAAAATAAGGAGATTGAGTTTCATAGGAATCTCTTTGCACCATGATTGACTAGCCAAGTCATTGTTATTATGTTTCACATGAATAATATTACTAAAATCAGAACCATTGAAGTGTCCAAAAGAAGACGGAGTGAAGAAACAAAATTATAGCTCATGGGTTAGCTATATTCTATTAAACAGAGAGTTTTCTCCTCATTAAGTATCACTTTCACAAAAGAGGGGTTCTCGCAAGCCTTCTAGAAGCAAATGTTTGTGATATGACACCCTATAAAGAAGAGGGGAATATCCACCCATATTTCTTTCCAAAAGGAAATTTCACATCTAGTCTTTTTATTGAAATGAGACTATTTGGTTAAATCATTGGTCATGGTAGTTCATTGGTGAGTTCATTTAAAAAATCCAAAGAAAGATAAATCAAGCATATAAGGTGATGACACAAGTACACATCAGTATAAAAAGGGATTATATTACATGGAAGAATTTGTAGTAAGGTTTTTACCATTAAAACATTAACCGCTTTCTACATGGGTGTCTTAACATTTTTCTAGATGTTGATTTTGGACTTTAGGTATGTTCACCTAATGACACTAATAAATAGGCATAGAGGGTCACATGCTAAGTGTATCCAGAATCACATTAAATTCAATTGAAATTAATATTAAAAATAAATATTATTATTGGCTTATGAAATAATAATTATTCAAGTAAATTTGTTTCCAATTATTCAATCACGAGATGTGTGAGTTTAGAATATGTGAGTCTATTTAATCTCATATTTATTATTAACAATGTAATAAATAAATATTTATTTATTCTCTAGTTTAGAGAATATATTAATATAAATATTTATTTAGTTGCATGAATATTAAATTAAAAATTCATTTACGAGTTTACTAAATATAATATTTATTTATTAACTAAATGAATAATATTTATTTGATTAGATTTTTTATTATTAAATATTTAATAAATTACCTAGAGGATTTATGGGTCTTATTAATAACACGATGGAAATGATATATTTTATTTAATATAATTTAAATAAATATCAGTTTATTTATTTAATAAATGATATTTAAATAAATGCATGAAATAAGATATAATAGTAATAATATTATTATTTTTCAAGGGGTATTACTAAAATTAAATATATTGATAAGGGCTCATGTGTAGTTATTAATTATTTTAACCCTAAGTATAAAATCCCAAATATATCATTTTAGAGATGTGAAACTGTTTGTGCACAATGAAAATATCTCTAGAACTCTCTCAATCCCTAGATATATTCTTCCTCTACCCTCCCTCTAAATAACATAGAGAGAACAATAGAACCTCTTGTTATGATCAACAATGAATGATATAAATCAATTTTCTCTACCATGCTAGCACTCAAAGATTCAAGATCATCATCCAGAGATTCATGGAGCATGTGTGGATACACTTAGAGGAATCAAAACTTGGGTTCTCCACTACAATGACGACACAATAAGAGATACAATGGAAATTGATTGAGAGGATTATCACATTTGAGGTCATTATTATTTTAAATTAATTATAAATTAAAAGTAAAAGATCCTTTCTAGGAGATTTTGGTGTTGTATTCATCAATTTATTTGGATTTTTCCATTGAAACCAATTAAAATCCAAAATTGGGCACCCACCCATTGCTTCTGCTATGCCCCAAAATTTTCAATATTTGGTTTTATTTAAACTTTTTAAACATATCATCCAAAATTCCCCTCTTGAAATGGTTTAAATAACTTTCCAAATGGGGTATTAATATAATTTTATTACATTTATATATATGAATGATTCATAAATGATTATAAACACTTTTATATTAGACCTTATTTTAGTTTATAAACATTTTATAAATTATTCACCATGAAAATCCACTTTAAACATAGATCAAATATACTAAAATAATTTTTATTCGGTTGGCCTGTGACAATGAAGGTTTTTGTGATTTTTAACCAAAATATAATATTATTTAAAATTCTTTCTGAAAATTCTTTCACTATGGAATAATGGATACCATTTTGTCCATATGAATACGATATAAATCATGACCATTTTAGAAACTGTTTCAGGTTTATCATTTCATTTTAGGCTAGCTATTTTAGGGTTGAATCTTTTTCGATTCAATTTCATTTATCCATTTTGTTTTCATGGTTAGGCCATTTTGAACTTGTGTTTTGGATTCTAAAATGGCCTAGAAACATCCACTTTATCATGGTTTTTCCTCACGGTGAAGGCCGCCATATCATAGTGAACCACTAACTGTGGTATAGTGGTATCATCTTATGATACTTTGTTTTCAACAATTTTCCTTCAATGCATGTAATTATAGTTTCACTTGGACTATTTAATGGACTAGATAAGCCATAAACTAGAACACCCATTTTTCATAGCCTTTATATTGTGGATTAAAATCTCAAAATCAAAAAAAAAATCAGTGTTTTGGCTTCAACTATGTCATGGTACCTGGAAAACTTATTTTTTCTATTTTCATTGTTCATTTGAAAATAAAGATAAACATTAACATATCATATATAATACCATGAAAGGATTTTATAGGGATTAATATCATCCTAAACATAGTGTAAGAAAACATTATAACCCACAAATAATCTGGATCTATCAATATATTTAGAATGAATAATAAAACAAAGAATGACAATATATATTTCACCAGTTGAGCTAAACTTAAAATAATTGTTTGATATCGATCATCAAATAGTAATAAATATGTTACTACCTCCTAGGTTTTCTACATATCACATGAATCTCCCAATTCTTGGGAATTATCTACCTCTAATCTGTTGTCTTCTAGAATCTCTTGATTGAAGGATAAAGGGAATGAGAGCTAAATATAATGTCAACCAAGGAGTTTCATAGTATCTTAACACAAAGGAATAAAAAAAAATTAAGTATATAATTAGTTTATCTAGGCATCATAGAGAATAAAATGATCATACATATTTATTATATGTTTCATAAATTCCTCAAATTTTTACAACTATTTAAACATGAAGAAAAATATTCATACTTATCGTTTAATTCTTAAAAAAATTGTATACACATTAAAACTCCTCACAGTAGTTATATAAAGACAAATAATTGATCATGATGGTTTTTGGAGATTAATTAGACTAATTCAAAAAAAATATTTCATAACATAATAATCTCATGCATGATCTACCATGGAATGGTGTCTTGCACTATGTCTTAGTGCACACAAGGATAGACCACAATGTTTTCTAAACCACTATTGTGTGGTATAACCCTTTAGTATACATTTCCATTATTATTACCTATAAAGGACATCATGAATGGTTAGTATGAAAATTATTCAAGATCATACATCTAACCATTCTCCATAATAAAAATTAAAAATTTGTAGAGTTTTCCCAGATTACTTAAATAATAAATGAAATACAAAATAAGAAAAATTGGGTGTGTTACAGAATCCTTCTTAATAATTGGGAGATTCACACAACCCATAGATACCCTAAGATAAAGGATTCTATTAGATAATTCTTATTAATAACTATCAATATTGTAGGAAGAGTCTTGAACAAATTTGATCATCAAATAAAAGGGTATATGGTCTTCATGTAACAACCTAAACTTTTATAAATGAAATTATCACTTTGAATAAATAAATTCATTATTAAGTAATCTAGTTATAGAAAATGTATGCACTAATTTGGTTAATTTGGACCATTATACAGTATGTAAAATTTAAAATACTATTAAGAATCATAACTGTTGATAATATGTCCATTGTATAGTGACCATTAAGATTGGTATATTAAGGGTTATAATAAAGTCCATTTGACATGGACAAAGTAAGTGATGACCTATAATAATAGGATCTTACCCTATGAAGGTCTTTTATCAGAGCTTTTGAGGGAGATAGAATCACTGGGATTTATCCTTAACTAATCTAGATATGAGATTCAATAACTGAAGCAAGAGAAAAAACATTTATGGGAGAATTTCATTCTCATTGAGATCACATTTTAAACCATGTTTATCAAACAAACCCATGAAAATATCACCATCACACACCTTACCCTTAGGGTATTCACTAGTGTAATAAAGGGTTATGTATCTATACCCTAACAGTATGATTTTTTATATTTTATTTTTAATAAAACAATTATTATATGTATATATTTTAAATATAACTTTTTAAATGATTAAATAATGAGTTTGATAAAAAATATATTTTGATACGGTGAAACACAAATTGTATTTTTTATAAATATATAGTTTCAATTAAGTCAATATTTTGATGAATTCATGAATTTATTAAATAAATGATATTATAATAAAATATTATTATTAAATAATATTTATTAAATATAAATTATAATATAACTTTATGAAGTCAAATTCAATTTTTAAATGAGTCAAAAAAATGTTATTGTCAAAAAAACCAG
Source organism: Viscum album (assembly GCA_963277665.1). Lineage (NCBI taxonomy): Eukaryota > Viridiplantae > Streptophyta > Magnoliopsida > Santalales > Viscaceae > Viscum > Viscum album. Next base: position 1,095,690,776 of record OY728142.1, on the reverse strand, counting down.
TATTTTTTAATAAACGGCGATTTTGATTTAAAAGTTTAAATTCTAATTTTTAGATAATTATTTTCATTAAATAAATATATTTTTTAAAATCACCATGTCAAAATTATCCAATAGTGAATTTTTCATAATTTTCTTGGAGAGTCAAATTTTTGGGTAAATATTAAATACGTCATAAATATACGGTATGCATTATGACATCATGATGACCCTAAAGTGATTTAATATATTCCATAAAAGGTTTAAATGATCAAAATTATGTTTCCCATTTAAAATAATGTTTTTTTAATTTATTTTATTAATTTTATAAATCCTTAATGAATTATCCAAAACCTATATTATATTTTATGGTTTTAAATTCAATTCTTTATAAACATAACTCACTTCCACATCACCAAGGAAATTATTTTAATTTTTTTAGTTATTAAACATATAAAATAATTGAAATAAATCCTACTTGGTAGAAACCATGGGAAAAGGCCATGGTAAGTTTTGTGGCTGTGATTATTTTATCATATAGAGTTAAAAACTTGCGTTTAGAAATTAATAAAGAACTATCCTCTATTTTGTTATATAAAACCACCAAAACTCTAATTCATATTCAATAAAATCCATTGAATCATAAAATTAATCTTCCTTTACCTCTATATTTTTCTTACATGGTTCCCCTAAGGTCTTAAGAAGCTCATCCCATGATTTTAGAAGCGTCCTCTCAAGGTAAGGGATCATCTCTTTATCCTCTTGATTCACGAACTTTCTTTATGTTATGCCTTTTGATTCACAATTATTCATGTTAGGATATATTTTAAAACATCCATCCTACTTTCCTTATTATTTCCATGTGATTATATACCCATTTCACTCTCATTCACCCCTCCCATAAAACCATTATATACCCATTTTATACTGCTAAAATTGTCGTATAAATGTTTTTGCCCAGAATTTGTGTAGTGAATTCCCATCCTCATTTTCGTTCAAGTGTATTCACCAATATGCGATTATCCTTCATTGATTTGGTAATACCATGTATTTAACCCACACTCCTTAATTTTGGTATTAAATATGATGAAATGTGATCCTATGTTGAATGATCTATGTGACACACTTATGAATATACATGATATGAATGTGACGGGTGGACCCAAAATTATATATACCTTCAATGCATTGGGTAATGTTTTAATCTAATTATATGTCATGTATGGTTAATGTGAGGTTATCCTAAGAACAATATGATATTTTCTCTTGGTGGTTATCCATGACTTGTGATTATGATTTTATGTTCCATGTTGTTTCCACGTTCTCATATTACATTTGTGCTGTCATGTTATATCATACCTTATTATTCAAGATCATGATTATAATACCTTTTATGCTACCTTGGTATTCCTCTTGGATCATATATAATATTTTACCTTATTCTGTGATTTTTATATTCCATTATTTGGCTTTATAGTTCACCCCTTTCTTATGTACATCCTCAGGTTATCCCATGTAGTTTTAGATAATCCAAGGAAAATAAGGGTATGTTTCGGATTTTTAATTAATGATGTTGTATTTATTTTTCAATTTTTTATGTCATGTACTTAATTTCCCAAATAAACTAGGATTCATGATCATATTGTATTTTATAATGTGTCCCTTTATGTAATAAATCATTAAATAAATTTTATTAAAGATATGGGTTGCCATATTTGGTATCTGAAGAAAGTCTAGTTATTTTTGGGATTACGATTAGAAAACTCTAGATAAATACTTAAGGATAATACTAAACATAAGAATATATAAGAACCCGGTTCTTCTTCTTGAGGTACAGGTTTATTCTTTTCCTTTTTCCTTAAGTGTTTTTGAGAAAATAAGGAAAATGGGGGAAAATCCCAAATTTTGTTGGTACACGTGGTGTAGTTTTCCACACGTCATGTACTTTGGTTGTGTGGGATGAGTACATAGTGCATGTAGGCCTGTCGACAATGAATGGTGTAAAAACTGACTACACGTCGTGTACTTAGTATATACACGCCATGTAATCAGTCGACAAGCCAATAATAAGGCGGTGGGAGTAGCCACCAGCGGAGTGATAGTACATGCCGTGTATTCAGAAATACACGTCGTGTAATCATGTCAATGGATGAACAGTGAGGTGGTGGAAAGTGGCCTCCAGAGGAATAGTTAAAAATGAAATGTACACTCCGTGTACTTGAGAGTACACACTGTGTAGTTGTGTTTTTTTGTTATAAACCGACATTAGCCTCCTCTTTCAATAGAGGAATCTTAGAATGCCGGGAGGCCACTAGAGAGAGGGCCATAGCTTGGAGGAGCTCCTAATCGTACACCAGAACTCGGATTCCTTCGCCGACAGTCTCGTTTGAACAGTGCGGGTGAGTTCTTCCCTCTCCTTGTTTGTTTCCTTTAAATTATTTCTTGAGGGGAAGTTATTTTAGTTTTAATGGGTGAACATTTATCCCAGATCTACGATGTTCTTGGGTGTTTTGGGAGGCGTTGTTCATGTATACTGATCAGAGGAGATCAAGGTAGGTGGTCTGATGTTTAATTCCAACTGTCATGTTGTTTTTTTGTACCTTTGTGATATGCGCCCATGTTTGGGGTGTCTTATGGCTAAGGCCTTAATGAATTAAATACCTATAATTGCATAGGTAATTTAATGAATGGGTATAAATTGTTGTTTGGGATTATTGCATTGATCCAAGTCCACCCCATGGGTGTGTTTCCCTTATTTATCCATTTGGCCAGGATACTCAAGGGTATGTCATGATTATAGAATGCTTTGAGTTTTTTGAGAGAAAATATATTTATAATTTGTTTCTTATGTGTTGGGCTCGGCCCGGTTACTTGTTTGGACTGAGGGCATGGTTACTTGTTTGGCCTGAGGGCATGGTTACTTGTTTGGCCTCAGGGCATGGTTACTTGTTTGTCCTGAGGGCGTGGTTACTTGATTGTCACCTGAGGGCAAGGCCTGAGGGCAAGGTTCTATTCTCCTGAGTGCAAGGCCTGAGGGCAAGGTTCTATTCGCCTGAGGGAAAGGCCTGAGGGTAAGGTTCTATTTTCCTGAGGGCAAGGTTCTATTCTCCTGAGGGAAAGGCCTGAGGGAAAGGTTCTATTGCATGTCTAAGATTTCAATTATATTGAATTGGTAAATAATAATTAAATAGAAAAGGAACTGGTAGGAGTAGCCGCTTTTTAGTACTTCCTAGTTTACTGCATTTTCATTATTTCACACTATTATTGCACAAATTCACTAACAGTTGGGCACGGGCCTTTGGTGGTTGCCTACTGGGATTTATTTCTCACACCCTATTTGGGTCATGTCTTGGGCCCAAACAGATTATATTGTTGTAGTTTTTTATAAGGAAAAGAGTCCCTATACAGGTACTTGATTATTGTAGAGGGGTAGGAGAGCATGGGACCGAGCTTAGGCTTGTGATGCTACTGAGTTCCTGCTGCACTGTTTTGCTTTGTTTTGTTGTACCTGTACCTTATACTGTATTGTTTAGATTGCAGTGTATCCTATTTTGGATACTTTCTTAGACTTAAGGACATATTGAATCATCATATATATGACTGTTGGTTATCTTTTACTTCTTTACCGTTGTCCATTTCAGCTTAGTATTGTTTACTACTTCCGCGATTGTATGCTTATATTTTGTTATGCTGCGCTACACTTTGAAAAATGAGGTCATAGTTTCCCCACTATCAGACCTAGGTCCTCCCTTATAGTCGATAGCCTCTGGCGTTTGGGGAAATGCACTTGAGGTCATGTGACCAACCGAGTTCGGGGCACCCATTGAGTGGCACCCAGATCCGGGACATTACAAAGTGGTATCAGATGAATTTTCTTTTCTCTAAGTTATTTTATTATTTGGTGACAATGGAAAGAGATAGATTGTTAAGGTTTTTGGTAATAACTATGCTCGAGAGTAGCTAACTCGTGTACAGGTAATGGCTGGATTGCCTCAAATTAAATTGTGATTTTCTTTTTATGATTATTATAGTTGATTTGATTTTCACCATTGGGTGACGCACTTATGGTGTGTTGTTTATATGTTTATACTGGGTTCTATTTAGTTACAACCTGATGAAATGAGGGTATTCCATTTCATGCATCATTTAAGCACATATTAGAATCACATGCCTTGCATAGTTTCCATGCTATGTAGGTGCATTAGAAAATTTCATTCTGTTGTGATAGATGTTGTGCTAGAAAATGCATGCTATTGTGATATATAGCTTGATAAAATAACTGTTATTTGATAGGGTATTTTTATGTAAGGTTTTGAGAATAGAAGCCATACTTTGGTTCTTGAGGAGTATGGGCCCTCATTAACCGGAATTAGGTGGATCATCAAATATTTTACCTTGTTATAACACCTATAAGATGCCAAGCTTTGATTCGTGGGGAGTATGGGCCCTCATGGATCGGAATTTGGCACTTAAGTGTTGGTTTCAGTGTTTTTCTAGGTTCCAGAGTATTTTATAAGGATTACTGTCTAGAAAAACCTAGAATACATGTCGTGTAGTTTTGACTACACGCCATGTACTCTTCTGTTCAGAAAGAAAAGAAAAAAATTTAAGTACATGCCATGTAGTATCTAACCGTGTCAGTGGTCGTGTGGGCAGAGACATGGGATGGGGAAGTTCTAGAGGGAACACATCGTGTACCAGTTGTACACACTGTGCATGTTGACCTTGTGTCTGCCCGTGTAACTAACAACACAGATAGAGGAATATTCATTATACATGTTATGTCAATACCAAACATTTCATGTATTGTAACCTGGGAATCCAGCCATGTAACTAAAAAACATGGGTTAGTGTAATCCTTTCTTGTACACGTCGTGTCTATCTCGAACACGCTGTGTAGTGTGAACCATGTATCCGGCCGTGTCTCGAACAACACGGTTCAGCAAAGCTCATCTAGTACACACCGTGTACCTGCGGGACATGTCGTGTAGTCATGACCGGTGAGCAACCGTGTGGACTTGACCGTGTGGATGGGGAGAAAGGGTGGTGTTCACGCCGTGTGTGGGTGTAACACACCATGCAGTGTCAGCCGAGTAGCCAGCTATGTCACAACAACACGGGCAGTTGGAATCTAATTCGTACATGCCATGTCAATGTGGAACACGCCATGTAGTTTGAGCTGTGTACCCGACCATGTCACGGACAACACAAGTCGGTGAAGCTTGTCGAGTACATTTCATGACGTTATTATAAATTCCATGTAGTCTTGTTCAAAAGATAGTCGCGTGGCTAATCCATGTAGAAGGACTCGGGCAGGGGAGAAAAATTCAAGTACACACCGTGTGTGTGGACAATACGCCGTGTGTTTGGGGTGTTACACAACCAGTTTTGGCAGAAGTACACACCCATGTGAAAGAATTGAGGGAACATGCCGTGTAGTTATTATACACACCGTGTAGTCTTGTTTTGTAAAACTTGAATGTTTTCTTTTCCTTGTTCCCTCTTTACGCTTTCGGTCCTTATTCCTTGATGGTCTTGATCTAAGGCGTGTGTTTGAACTTGTAGAGTCATGTCACCAAGACAACCTCGAGTTGTTATCCAAGAGAGTAGCAATGATTATACTCCAGAGACGGTAGGCCACAGGCTACCTATGGATCCTCCAGCAGAGCCAGATGCGGCACCAGTCGTTATACCGGACACAGGCGCAGATGCGCGGTTACATGAGGGCTTTATGCGATTCATGCAGACCTTCCAGGGAGCACCGCTGGTTGCCACATCTATGGTAGAGCTGACACATATATTCCAGCAGTAGCATCCGCCTACATTCTCAGGGGATGACATACCATAGGCTGTAGAGTCTTGGTTGGGTTCTATGCAGATAATCTTTGAGCATCTAGAAACGCCTCCAGGACAGAGGGTCAAGCTCGCTACATACATGTTGCGTGATTCCGCCAAGATATGGTGGGATGTTACCACCTAGACCGAGCATCACCAAGACATGATGTGGGAAGATTTTCATGTAGTATTCTATGAATTTTTCTTTCCAGAAACTCTAAGGGAAGATCGAGCTCAAGAGTTCATGAATCTGCAGTAGGGCGCTATGTTAGTGATGGACTATTCTGTCCGCTTCACCAAACTACAGTTATTTGCACCTGTTCTTGTGGTAGATGAGACGTTGAGGGCTTGACGCTTTGAGGATGGTCTTTGATATAACATCTAAGCACTGGTGAATGTTTTCAGGTTGCCTACAGTGCATGCTATTGTGAACCAGGCATTGATTACTGAGCAGAACCTACAGGAATCTACTGGTGCAGGCCAGGGCGATTTGTCCCCAGTTTCTAGTACTATTTCTACCGGTAAAAGGAAGAGGCAGATGGATTTATCTCACAGTGGCAGTACTATCCATAATATTTCTTCAGGTGGCCAGGTGATGTGTTACCAGTGTGGTAAAGAGTGGCACAAGAGACCTCAGTGTCCACGTGACCCAGTGGAGTGCCAAGATTGCGGCATGATGGGTCATCTGTAGATTTATTGTAGGACGTTTCCACCAGTGACTAGTGAGAGGGGTTCTATGTAGACTCTACATATAGGAGCAGGTCCAGTAGCTTCTTACCAGTCAGGGAATTGGAATATGTTAGGACGTTCAGGCCGAGGTGGTGGTCGTGGTCGTGGTATCCAGACACTAGGATCTCAGAGATAGTAGGGTGGTCAGCTCATGGTAGCTAGGCTGTGTTGCAGGGCCACAACACTGGGTAGGCATATGCAGTGCAACAGACCCAACATGAGCAGGATCCCAGACCTTCCACTGTCAGAGGTACTATTCTAGTTGCTTCTGTTTTATCTGCAGTAGTTTTTGATATGGGTGTTACACATAGCTTTATATCTATGCCCATTGTGAAGATTCTTGGGCTCTGTGTTTCTTATTCTTCTGATGTTATGACGCTAGACACTCCGTTGGAGATTAGAATGGCAGGTGTGCTTCAGTGCAGGTAGTACCCCCTAGAGGTTGGTGGGTTTCACTTTCTATGGTACCTCTATGTCCTAGAGATGATGCTCTATGACGTCATTCTTAGGATGGACTGGTTGGTACCCTTTTGAGCCTTTGTGAATTGATATCGCCGCAGGTTGAGTTTCACATCACCAGAGGGTGGAGAGTTTCTATACAAGGGCGAATGAGATGTCCAGCTGATCCGAGCTGGACCCAAGCATCGTGTGAGAGGTGGTGTGATAGCTCATATTGCGAGTTTATATCTGGATGACCAGGGAACTTGTCAGAAGGATTTACCTCCAGTGGTTGATCATTTCAGGGATGTCTTCCCAGATGACTTTTCTGGTCTACCTCTGGAGTGGTAGGTTGATTTCTCTATTGAGCTTGTGCCAGGAGTAGCACCGGTGTCCATTCCTCCTTATAGGATGGGTACACCAGAGTTGTAGGAGCTTAAAAGTCATTTTTAGGAGTTGTAGGAAAAGGGTTTCATCCGACCCAGTACTTCTCCTTGGGGTTCGCCTGTTCTGTTTTCAAAGAAGGTGGATGGTACCCTCAGACGCTGTGTGGATTATTGGAAGATAAACCAATTGAAGATTAAGAACCGATATCCCTTGCTGAGGATTGATGATCTTTTTGATCAACTTTGAGGAGCACGAGTGTTATCGAAGATTGACTTGAGATCCGGATATCATCAGTTACGCGTTAGACCATCAGACATACCGCTTACAGCTTTTCGGAGCAGATATGGTCTATACGAGTACTTGGTAATGTCATTTGGACTCATGAACATGCCAGCAGTGTAACGCCCCGATCCCAGCTACCCAAAGTCAGTGCATTACTTCGTAACATTGGCATGATCACAAAAGATCAAGTCTCGAAAGACCGATTAGTTTAGTAGCCTTGGAAACACTAGATACATTCATAAATGTTACATTACATTATAAAGTGAAAAACTAATAACAAAGTCTTCATAGTCCACACTCATATCCTCTTCTGACTATCCCTGCAGGTCATTCATAAAATACTTCTTCACGTCCTAGAAAATATTAAAACATTGAAAGGGGTGAGCTCAAATGCTCAGTAAGGATAACAATATTGCGGAAGCTTTCATAAATAAACATAAACATTTAAGGAAATGTATAACTAAAACAAAAGCCTTTTAAATTTGAACATCAACATAATATGGAAAAAGTAAAATGAGATAATTCCATTTACTTCTTCACATGGATATTCTACTGGTCGAATAATCACATGAAATATCATTAACCACTTTCATAATGATGGAATGCATAATGCCAGACTATCATAACCACGTATCCAAGGCCTCGTGCCAAGATCACAAATAAGATTTTGTCAAGGCCTCGTGCCAAGACACTAGTTTGTCTCATGAGACCTGCCGATGCATCGAGGAGCTATAGCGGGCTCCACCCGTCACTTATTAAGTCCAATGCATTCCTCATATGAATAGGTTTAAACATATCATAAACCATAACATAATCGTATCACATAAAACATGCATAAAGGAAACATAAAATTTCCACATTTCACTCACAAGATATCAATACAACACATTGATATAATAAAAACACTTTCAAAACCATTTTCAATACCAAAATAAAAGAAAGTTAAAACTTTGTATTTATTTTTCATTAAAAAAAATGATGGCTTGTAGAGGAAGCCGAAACTCAAATAATGGTCACGGCGGGGGAGAAGTCATTGTCACCGCATAAGTACGGAAAGAAAAACATTCCCTTTTTGTCGTTTAGTAAAACGCTTTGTATAAAAAATATTCCTTTTGAATAAACGTAAAAGTCAAAGGGGTTTATACACCGTATAAAAGAAAGTTGTGTATAAAACCAAATATGCCTCAATGAAAGGAGATTGAGACGAAGTCCTTAAAAAGATCATTTTTAAAATAAAATAGATCTATTATGTGTATTAACTATAGGTACACATAAAGAAAGTAAAAATACAAAATAGGACATAATAATATCATGACATAATTTGAAAGTAGGAGATTAACCCAAAGAATGGAAGTTGGGTTAAGAAATTCCCTTACCTCGTGTCCGACTTGACTCAACCGTTCTTTAACCTCCTGAATAATAAACTAGAGTTAATATCTACCTTATTAAGAACCATTTCCAATTTCATTATCCTTTTTATATCACTTATTACAATGTTATGAACGTTATTTAATTATTTAAGTTTATAACGGTCATTTTGTCGATCTTAGGTACTTGAGTCAAAAATAAAATTCTTATAATTACAAGTTGTTCATGTGGTGAAATATCCATTATATCCAGAATTATATTCATGATGTAGATATCATATATATCATATATATACAGTATATACATTCATTTATAATATTACGTAACATTTAGAGGTAAGAAATGAAATGCACCGTTCATGGAGACGGTAAGCCGTACGTACGCATGAATGCTACTTTCATTTCTATTTCGTATTTAATGTAATGAAATCATAATTATATAAATGTATAATATAATTCCAGTATAATATAGCATATAATACCATTTAATCCATCCTTTATACATCCCACATATGGTATTAATGATTCAAATCACTTTGAGGGGGCGGTAGTCCGCACTTCCTAAAATGAAAATATCGCGTTTACCCATAATGGAAACCATAAAGGTATGCCATAAATGAGAAATACAGAAGCATAAGGAAAACATAAACATAATATATATATCATATATTAAAATAGTGTCATCAAAATGGCCACCATTAGAGGTGTTAAAAGAATATTGAACAATCATCGTTTCGTGAGGCAGTATTTCGCCACCCACAGAAACAGTATGTTCTTTAACCATTAGACGAAGGTGTGTGTAAGTGTAAACCAAATAATTATCATAAAAAAATCCTAGTATATTTTAGATACTGGTTTTGTTACAAAACAATGGAATAAAAAGAGTTTAATGGGATGGAGAAGAAAAATAAAACAAAACAACATTAGAGAAGACATTACCTTCAAATTGGGTAACTCTTTTTGATTTGAACCAAAGGCTTCCTTGGGAAGAATTATGCCCAAAGTGAGGCTTCTAGGAGTAAGGTAGGGAGGTTGGGAGATTATTTGGGGAGAGGTTGGCCAAGAAAAATGGCTTGAAAGTGTGAATGAGGTGGTAGAGGTGGGGGCCTTTTATAAGAGGAGAGGAGGGGCACTCTTGGAAAGTAAGGAAATTTTACATTATTATACAATGATTTTTGGATTCTAAAGGTCCCACACTTATATAATTCGTGGATAAGGTGATAAGGGTTCGAAATATACCCATACAATAGTCTTTGTACAAGTGTAATCCTTGGATTGTACATTATATTTTCATTTTATTAAAATCGTTAAATAATGAGGTCATCGCTGCATCATAATGATGTCATAAATAATTTAATTTATTTAATGTCTAAAAATTATAAAAAAAAATACTATGATGTAGGAAATCTTTTTAGATTTCAAATGACTATTTATAGTCAAAAATATGAGTTGTATAACCCCATGTAAAAAATGTTTTAGTAAAACATTTCATGTTTGTGTCATTTTTTACTTTAACATTAAATAAAAGGTATTTATGTCATTTTCCAACTAAAGTGGCTCCATGGGGTCCCCAAGTTGACCCATGGATTGTATTGGTCGGCCATGGCACATAAAATGAGGGTAGGACATGTTTCAAGCTCATCTCATATTATTAAAACATTATTTTTACCTTAAACTACACTAATTACCTCTAATCGCGATTAAGAACTTAAAAGTTACTATTCACCAAAAATTATTTTAATCTCATTGAACCACATTTTACTTCTTAATGACAACCATATATTTTGGATTTTTTAAAATCAAATCACAGAAGTGGTAATATTTCATTTAAACGAAAAATCAGTTATTTAACTACCACTTAGTGGTTTCACTATTCATCAAAAATTGAAGTTTTTCAGAACAATGCCAAAATTTCACCCTAAGCTATAATTGATATTCCAAATTCAAAAATGATGTCTATTTTACAAAATTACAAACATATAAGTTTCATTAATTAATTTTATAATTAATTCCCGTTGTCACAACAAATAGCGTGTTTTTAAGAAACAATATATATCAAAAGATTGACAATTGTTTATGTCCAATTTCATAGTGAAATTAATTCTAATGAACACCATTGGATAAAATGGTAAAAATATATTCTAATTATAGTTTAAAACCACTCAATAGTATAACTTATCACTATAAATTATTTTGATTAAAAAAGTTGTTTTAAGTATTTTTCACTATTCATAAAAATTTGGAAGTTCTCAGAAAATTACAAAAAATTCAACATAGGCTAATTTCAATATTAGGAATACAAAAATGAAGTCCATTTTGAAATATAAAATTTCTATAAATTTAAAAAGTTGTTATTACTATTCATAACGGCTACTTTGATTAGTTGCGGTGTGTTAGAACTCGAAGTTGCGTACAATGCAAGCTATTGCATTATTGAATGAGAAGTGTATCATGGAAGCTCGGGGTGTTACATTCTCCCCTCTTTCAATAAATTGTGTCCTCGCAATTTGAAATTTTTCTTGGAAAATAAAAGGTTGAAAATAGAAAATTCCTTTGTGGAAAACCCACATTGGAAATAAGGTTAATAAAATTTAGTCTTAATAAGATGGAAATGGAAATAAGAACATCACCACCAAATTATGATCTCGATAAGGAGAACATTGGTGGCAATTAGAGACATATAATTGGAGAAAAAATGTAAATATTTGTAGGGACTGATTGAGGTCATCAATTACAATCAACTGTCAAATTGAGGGCCTCAAAGCCTTCAATCTATGTTGATTTAAAATATCATCAGTTCAACAAGACATAAGGTATTAGGATAACACATTTTTTTGTTTTAATATCCCTTTACTAAAGATTAAGAATTAATTTATTCATTGAATAAGAGATAGGTATATATATATTTATGCTTGACAATTAGAGTTTCAACCTTCAACTCATCTTTCACTCAAAAAGATAATAGAACTCAAAAATATTATACTTATCCTAATTGTATAAGGTTCCAAATGTTAACACATACCATTTAGATTAGTAAAATTATTTTGTAATAACCAGGGACTTCCTGTAGGCTAGTGGTAGGAAATAAAGGCATGTCGCACTATGATTGTGGGTTCGATTCCTGCATCTTTGTCCGACGCGACGGGTTATGCCCCACCCTACAGGTTGTCCTTTTCCTAAAACTATAGTATTATAATATTCCAAAAATAATCTTCATAAATTTTTTAACCTTAAACAATACTATCCACAGATCAACTTAATCCACTCCAACCTTTATAGTTATCCAAAATACCTCTGTCCAGACTTTCTCTAAAAGGTCTCTTAATTCCAAAATCAATTTATCAGATTCCCCAAACAAAGTAAAGTTTCTCTTATTGTCACATACTAAAAATATGATTACCTTAATCATATTAAAACCTTACTGAAACAACAAGTACTGCAGTACAATCCTTATATATATATCACATTATTCTAATAACCAGAATATAATCCATGAGTCCAAAAGCACCAATACATTAATTATTCCGCTTCAACTGTAGTAACAGCATAAGATTGTCCTTGATCCCTTGGCCTTTTTTGAGGTAAGTTTCCCTGACGCTTAGGAAATTCATTTGCATAATGCCCCATTTCCCTAGAATTGTAGCATTCAACATTGATAGCCTCTTTCTTTCCCTTGCAATCACGCGCCTGGTGACCTTTTTCTCCACATTTATAACAAACTCCCCTTCCTTTTAGGCAAGTACCAGGGTGATTCTTCCCACAATTATCACATAATGGAAAATCCTTCTTTCCCTTTTCCCTTTATCTATCTCTTGTTCCACCGTTCTCTTCTCTTGCTTTACTTTGTTGTCATAAGACTTAGAGAATTCATTTTCTGTCTTGATAGCACATGAGACAATATCTTCGTATGTTGAGAACGATTGTGATACTAAAGCTCGACAGAGAAATGGTTTTAACCCATCAAAGAAACGATCAATCTTACCTCTTGGGTTACGTATATAATCTGCAGCATACCTCGCTAACCTTGTAAAGTTGGCCTCATACTTTGCGACATTCTCATCCTCCTTTTGTTTCAGACTCAAAAATTGCCTTTCCATATCTGCTCTATGGTCATGAGGAAAGTATTTTTCTAAGAAAAGATCTTTGAACTCCCTCCATTCCATATTTGATATGTCATCATCTTCCTTTGTGTTTTGAATCAATGACCACCATTGATCAGCATCTCCAGTGAGGCGGTAAACTGCCATGATAACCTTTTCCCTTTCACGACTCCCCAAGGTGTGGAATATTTTCTCTAAGGAGTTTATCCATTGCTCAGCTACTAATGGATTTGTACCCCCGTTAAATGTTGGTGGTTGTTTCCTCATGAAGCGGTCTAACATTGATCCTCCACGTTGCGGATCAGGGTGCTCCATACGAGTAAGGTTATTATTCATAACCTGAGTGAGTTGTCCCAGTATGGTAATAAGTTGATCAGCACCAGTTGTATCTCCAACTCCACAATAATTATCTTGAGCAGGAGGGCAATCCCTACACGGAGTGCGTGCATTGATACAGTTTACATTCCTTCCACTAGGTGCCATTTCTAAACAATGGCATAAACTATATTAGTTTATGAATCAAAATACATAATTCCATACTTGTAAGATACTTAACATAAATTGAACTATTTATGGATATAATCCATAAAAAAATTTTCTTTGAGGAAGTATATACTCATAACCCTTCATAGTGGTTTGTAAATAAAATGAGAATTATCCTAAGCATATCCCCCGGGAGTGTCGTAACCAAGAGTGCAGCAAGGCCCATTGTCATGCACCAGTTCCTGTTCGAGTCTAGCTCAAAGCGGTGTTATTGGGTTTTACCCCTAGGTACATCTGTGCCAGAGCCGCCTCTACCTGCTCGTATCCAGACAGGGATGTATTTCTCGGAAAACTCACAAAATCTCTACAATAACAAAATTCTATGAAGTTCTTCTATACTAATCCTCAAAGTCTATCTTTGGGCTATGTGCTCTAATCAGAGTTTATCTAAATCTAGCTTCCAAGGTTAGTATTAAACTGCCTCTGATACCAACTGTAACACCCCGATCCCAGCTACCCAGAGTCGGTGCATTACTTCGTAACATTGGCATGATCACAAAAGATCAATTCTTGAAAGACCGATTAGTTTAGTAGCCTTGTAAACACTAGATACATTCATAAATGTTACATTACATCATAAAGTGAAAAACTAATAACAAAGTCTTCATAGTCCACACTCATATCCTCTTCTGACTATCCCTGCAGGTCATTCATAAAATACTTCTTCACATCCTGGAAAATATTAAAACATTGAAAGGGGTGAGCTCAGATGCTCAGTAAGGATAACAATATTGTGGAAGCTTTCATAAATAAACATAAACATTTAAGGCAATGTATAACTAAAACAAAAGCCTTTTAAACTTGAACATCAACATAATATGGCAAAAGTAAAATGAGATAATGCCATTTACTTCTTCACATGGATATTCTACTGGTCGAATAATCACATGAAATATCATTAACCACTTTCATAATGATGGAATGCATAATTCCAGACTATCATAACCACGTAGCCAAGGCCTCGTGCCAAGACCACAAATAAGATTTTGTCAAGGCCTCGTGCCAAGACACTAGTTTGTCTCATGAGACCTGCCGATGCATCGAGGAGCTATAGCGGGCTCTACCCGTCACTTATTAAGTCCAATGCATTCCTCATATGAATAGGTTTAAACATATCATAAACCATAACATAATCGTATCACATAAAACATGCATAAAGGAAACATAACATTTCCACATTTCACTCACAAGATATCAATATAACACATTGATATAATAAAAACGCTTTCAAAACCATTTTCAATACCAAAATAAAAGAAAGTTAAAACTTTGTATTTATTTTTCATTAAAAAAATGATGGCTTGTAGAGGAAGCCGAAACTCAAATAATGGTCACGGCGGCGGAGAAGTCATTGTCGCCGCATAAGTACGGAAAGAAAAACATTCCCTTTTTGTCATTTAGTAAAATGCTTAGTATAAAAAAGATTCCTTTTGAATAAACATAAAAGTCAAAGGGGTTTATACACCGTATAAAAGAAAGTTGTGTATAAAACCAAATATGCCTCAATGAAAGGAGATTGAGACGAAGTCCTTAAAAAGATCATTTTTAAAATAAAATAGATCTATTATGTGTATTCACTATAGGTACACATAAAGAAAGTAAAAATACAAAATAGGACATAATAATATCATGACATAATTTGAAAGTAGGAGATTAACCCAAAGAATGGAAGTTGGGTTAAGAAATTCCATTACCTCGTGTCCGACTTGACTCAACCGTTCTTTAACCTCCTGAATAATAAACTAGAGTTAATATCTACCTTATTAGGAACCATTTAAAATTTCATTATCCTTTTTATATCACTTATTACAATGTTATGAACGTTATGTAATTATTTAAGTTTATAACGGTCATTTTGTCGATCTTAGGTACTTGAGTCAAAAATAAAATTCTTATAATTACAAGTTGTTCATGTGGTGAAATATCCATTATATCCAGAATTATATTCATGATGTAGATATCATATATATCATATATATACAGTATATACATTCATTTATAATATTACGTAACATTTAGAGGTAATAAATGAAATGCACCGTTCATGGAGACGGTAAGTCGTACGTACGCATGAACGCTACTTTCATTTCTATTTCGTATTTAATGTAATGAAATCATAATGATATAAATGTATAATATAATTCCAGTATAATATAGCATATAATACCATTTACTCCATCCTTTATACATCCCACATATGGTATTAACGATTCAAATCACTTTGAGGGGGCGGTAGTCCGCACTTCCTAAAATGAAAATATCGCGTTTACCCATAATGGAAACCATAAAGGTATGCCATAAATGAGAAATAAATAAGCATAAGGAAAACATAAAAATAATATATATATCATATATTAAAATAGTGTCATCAAAATGGCCACCATTAGAGGTGTTAAAAGAATATTTAACAATCATAGTTTCGTGAGGCAGTATTTCGCCACCCACAGGAACAGTATGTTCTTTAACCATTAGACGAAGGTGTGTGTAAGTGTAAACCAAATACTTATCATAACAAAATCCTAGTATATTGTAGATACTGGTTTTGTTACAAAATAAAGGAATAAAAAGATTTTATGGGTATGGAGAAGAAAAATAAAACAAAACAACATTAGAGAAGACATTACCTTCAAATTGGGTAACTCTTTTTGATTTGATCCAAAGGCTTCCTTGGGAAGAATTATGCCCAAATTTAGGCTTCTAGGAGTAAGGGAGGGAAGTTGGGAGAGTATTTGGGCAGAGGTTGGCCGAGCCAAATGGCTTGAAAGTGTGAATGAGGTGGTAGAGGTGGGGGCCTTTTATAAGAGGAGAGGAGGGGCACTCTTGGAAAGTAAGGAAATTTTACATTATTATACAATGCTTTTCGGATTCTAAAGGTCACACACTTATATAATTCTTGGATAAGGTGATAAGGGTTCGAAATCTACCCATCCAATAGTCTTTGGACAAGTGTAAGCCTTGGATTGTACATTATATTTTCATTTTATTAAAATCGTTAAATAATGAGGTCATCGCCGCATTATAATGATGTCATAAATAATTTAATTTATTTAATGTCTAAAAATTATAAAAAAAATACTATGATGTAGGAAATTTTTTTAGATTTCAAATGACTATTTATAGTCAAAAATATGAGTTGTATAACCCCATGTAAAAAATTTTTTAGTAAAACATTTCATGTTTGTGTCATTTTTTACTTTAACATTAAATAAAAGATATTTATGTCATTTTCCAACTAAAGTGGATCCATGGGGTCCCCAAGTTGACCCATGGATTGTCTTGGTCGGCCATAGAATATCCAATGAGGGTAGGACATGTGTCAAGCTCATCTCATATTATTAAAACATTATTTTTACCTTAAACTACACTAATTACCTCTAATCGCGATTAACTTAAAAGTTACTATTCACCAAAAATTATTTTAATCTCATTGAACCACATTTTACTTCTTAATGACAACCATGTATGTCGGATTTTTGAAAATAAAATCACAGAAGTGGTAATATTTCATTTAAACGAAAAATCAGTTATTTAACTACCACTTAGTGGTTTCACTATTCATCAAAAATTGAAGTTTTTCAGAACAATGCCAAAATTTCACCCTAAGCTATAATTGATATTCAGAATTCAAAAATGATGTCTATTTTACAAAATTACAAACATATAAGTTTCATTAATTAATTTTATAATTAATTCCCGCTGTCACAACAAATAGCGTGTTTTTAAGAAACAATATATATCAAAAGATTGACAATTGTTTATGTCCAATTTCATAGTGAAATTAATTCTAATGAACACCATTGGATAAAATGGTAAAAATATATTCTAATTATAGTTTAAAACCACTCAATAGTATAACTTATCACTATAAATTATTTTGATTAAAAAAGTTATTTTAAGTATTTTTCACTTTTCATAAAAATTTGGAAGTTCTCAGAAAATTACAAAAAATTCAACATAGGCTAATTTCAATATTAGGAATACAAAAATGGAGTCCATTTTGAAATATAAAATTTCTATAAATTTAAAAAGTGGTTATTACTATTCATAACGGCTACTTTGATTAGTTGCGGTGTGTTAGAACTCGAAGTTGCGTACAATGCAAGCTATTGCATTATTGAATGAGAAGCGTATCATGGAAGCTAGGGGTGTTACAAGAAGTTTTCATGGCTCTAATGAATTGTATGTTCCATCCTTATATGGATTATTTTGTGGTAGTCTTTGTGGACGATATCTTGGTGTACTCTCACACTTGACACGACCATGCCACCCATCTTGAGATTGTTCTAAGTACACTAAGAGAGCATTGGCTATATGCTAAGCTCTCAAAGTGCCACTTTTGGATGGACCAGATTCACTTACTTGGTCATATCATCTCAGAGTAAGGAGTTGTGGTAGACCCAGAGAAAGTGATATCAGTAGTTTCCTAGAAGACGCCTAAGAATTTTTTTGAAATACGGAGTTTCTTGGGGCTAGATGGTTACTACAGGTGCTTTATACAAGACTTCTCCCACTTAGCAGCACTGTTGATGGGTTTGACTAAGAAGGGTGTGAAGTTCGTTTGGTCAGAAGCTTGCGAGATAGCCTTTCAGTAGATGAAGGGTAGGTTGACATCAGCACGAGTCCTAATACTTCTAGATCAAGGGAAGAGCTATAGCGTTTACTGTGATGCATCAGGTATTGGGATGGGAGCAGTGTTGATGCAGGTTGATCAAATAGTTGCATATGGTTCTCGGCAGTTGAGGCCACATGAGATTAATTACCCCACACATGATCTCGAGTTGGCTGCAATTGTTCATGCATTACGCTGTTGGAGACATTATCTCTTGGGAGAAAATTTTGTGGTGTTTACAGACCAAAAAATTTTCAAATATATCTTTACTCAGTGTGACCTAAATCTGAGACAGCGAAGGTGGGTTAAATACCTTCAGTCCTTTGACTTTGATCTTTCCTATACACCTAGTGAGGGTAACACAGTAGCCGATGCACTGAGTAAGAGGACTCAGATACAGTCAGTGCAGGAGGCCAGTGGTGAGTGGAAGCTCATGGATTTCTTCTCTGAGATGTATTTGGAGGTTCACGATAGTTAGGGACGATCCTATCTTTCATCCTTAGCTGTGACTTCTACCCTCCCGGATAGAGTGAGTATGAGACAACTATCAAATTCAGAAGGCCTAGTTCTACGGGAGTCGGTGTAAAGTGAGGACCCTCCTCCTGATTGGACGATAGGAGATGATGAGGTACTATGTATCCATGTATGTGTGTGGGTTCCAGGGGATATACATGAGGAGTTGATATGGGAGTTTCACGCTTCAACTTGGGAAGTACATCCCAGAGTTACCAAAATGTACCATGACTTGAGACGTCAGTATTGGTGGTCGGGTATGAAATGAAAAGTATCTAGTTTTGTTACAAGATGTTCCACCTATCAGCAGGTGAATGTGGAGCATCAAAGGACAGACAGACTGTTACAAAAGTTACCCATTCCGGAGTGGAAATGGGATGATGTCGTAATGGACTTTGTGACCGGGTTTCCAAGGTTACCTTGAGGTAGTGATTCCATGTGGGTTGTTGTGGATAGACTTATGAAGGGAGCTCACTTTTTGCTGATCAAAGAGGCCTTCGGTGCTGAAGATCTTGAAAATTTGTATATCTGAGAGGTAGTAAGTCTACATGGGGTCCCTAGTTCTATCGTTTCAGATAGGGACACCCGTTTTACGTCTCGTTTCTGGAAATGTTTTCAGAGGGCACTGGGTACATAGGTGCTTCTAAGAACAGATTACCACCCTCATACCGATGGCCAGTCAGAGAATACGATACAGGTGCTTGAGGACATACTGCATGCATGCATCCTAGACTTTGGGTATCTTGGGAGAAGCACATACCCCTGATCTAGTTTTCCTACAATAATAGTTTTCAGGCAACTATTAAGATTTCGCCTTATGAGGCTTTATACAGTAGGCTATGCCGATCACCCTTGTGCTGGTTAGAGGCAGGTGAGGCAACTTTACTAGGACCACGTCTCATGCAGGAGACTTCAGAGAAGGTCCAGTTGATTCAGAAGCAGATGGATACTGCACAGTCTCGTCAGAAATCTTATGTTGATCGCTGCAAATGACCTTTAGAGTTTGTGGTCAGGGATCAGGTTTTCTTGCGTGTTTCACCGAGGTTGGTACACAGGTGGATCAGGAGACAGGGTAAACTTTCACCAAGGTATGTGGGGTCATTTGAGATTTTGGAGAGAGTCGGGTCGGTGACCTATCAGTTGCAGTTACCACAGAGGTATTGGGCCTTGCACAACGTCTTCCATATATCTCATCTATGCCATTATCACTCAGACCCATCTCATGTCTTTCAACCCAAGGAGGTTCTACTTCATACCGATGCATCCTTTGAGGAGCATCCAATTCGAATTGTTGATAGGATCATGAAGGTTCTCCAAGGCCGGTCCGTTCCTTTCATATGGGTGTTATGGCAGCATGGCCGAGTGCAGGATGAAACCTGGGAGTGGGAGACTGACGTACATTCTCATTGGATAGAGTTGCTCTCATATTTTTCTTTACCACCCTTGTAAGGGAAATTCGGGTATGAATTGCTTTAAGGGGGAAGTTTGTAAATACCAAGTTCTTCTTCTTGAGGTACGGGCTTCTTCTTTTCCTTTTCTCCTTAAGTGTTTTTGAGAAAATATGGAAAATGGGGAAAAATTCCAAATTTTGTGGGTACACACTGTGTGCTTTTCCACACTCCGTGTACTTTGGTCATGTGGGATGAGTACACAGGGCATGTGGGCATGTCGGCGATGAATGGTGTAAAAACTGACTACACGCCGTTTACTTAGTATATACAGGTCATGTAATTAGTCGGCAGGACAATAGTAAGGCGGTGGGAGTATCCACCAATGGAGCAATATTACACACCGTGTATTCAGAAATACATGTCATGTAATCATGTCGACGGATGAATAGTGAGATGGTGGAAAGTGGCCTCCAGAGGAACAGTTAAGAAATGAAAAGTACACACTGTGTACTTGAGAGTACACGCCGTGTAGTTGTGTTTTTTTATTATAAACTGGTAATAGCCTCCCCTTTCAATAGAGGAATATTATAATGCTATGAGGTCATAGGAGAGAGGGTTGGAACTTGGAGGAGCTCCTGATCATACACCGGAACTCAGATTCCTTTGTTGACGGTCTCATTTGAACCAATCAGGTGAGTTCTTCCCTATCCTTGTGTGTTTCCTTACAATTCTTTCCTAAGGGGAAGTTATTTGAGTTTGAATGGGTGAACGTTTATCCTAGATCTATGCCATTATTGGGTGTTTCAGGAGGTGTTGTTCATGTATACTGACCAGAGGAGATCAAGGTAGGTGGTCTGATGTTTAATTCCAACTGTCATGTTGTTTTTGTGTACCATTGTGCTACGCACCCATGTTTGTGGTGTCGTATGGATGAGGCCATAACAAATTAAATACCTATAATTTCATAGGAAATTTAATGAATGAGTATAAATTTCTGTTTGGGGTCGTTGCATTAATCCAAGGCCACCCTGTGGGTGCATTTCCCTTGTTTAGCCATTTGGCTAGGATACCCGAGGGTATGCCGTGATAATAGTATGCTTTGAGTTTTCTTGAGAGAAAATGTATTTATAATTGCTTGATTATGTGTTGGGCTCAACCTGGTAACTTGTTTGGCCTGAGGGCATGGTTACTTATTTGGATTGAGGGCGTGGTTACTTGTTTGGCCTGAGGTCGTGGTTACTTGTTTGGCCTGAGGGTGTGTTTACTTGATTGTCACCTGAGGGCAAGGCCTGAGGGAAAGGTTCTATTCACCTGAGGGCAAGTCCTAAGGGAAAGGTTCTATTCACCTAAGGGCATGGCCTAAGGGAAAGTTTTTATTCTCCTGAGGGCAAGGCCTTAGGGAAAGGTTCTATTCACCTAAGGGCAAGGCCTGAGGGAAAGGTTATATTCGCCTGAGGGCAAGGCCTGAGGGAAAGGTTCTATTGCATGTCTGAGATTTCAATTATATTAAATTGTTAAATAATAATTAAATGGAAAAGGAACTGGCAGTATTAGTCTCTTTTGAGTACTTCCTAGTTTACTGCATTTTCATTATTGCACACTTTTGTTTCACAAATTCACTGAAGTTGGTCACGGGCCTTTGGTGGTTGCCTACTAGGATTTATTTCTCACATCCTGTTTGGGTCATGTATTGGGCCCAAACAGATTATATTGTTGTAGGTGTTGATAATGGAAAGATTCCCTATACAGGTACTTGATTGTTGCAGAGGAGTAGGAGAGCATTGGACCGATCTTAGGCTTGCGATGTTGTTGAGTTCCTGCAGCACTATTTTGCTTTGTTGTCTTGTACTTGTACCTTGTATTATATTGTTTAGATTGCATTGTATCCTGTTTTGGCTACTTTCTTATACTTAGGGACATATTGCATCATCATATATATGACTGTTGGTTATCTTTTACTTCTTTACTATTGTCCATTTCAGCTTAGTATGGTTTACTACTTCCGCAATTGTATACTTATATTTTGTTCCACTGCACTACACTTTGACAAATGAGGGCATAGTTTCCCCACTATCAGATCTAGGCCCTCGCTTCTAGTCAGAAGCCTCTGACGTTTGGAGAAATGCACTTGAGGTGATGTGACCAACCGGGTTTGGGGCACCCGTTGAGTGGCACCCGGATCTGGGACGTTACAGAATAGACCATAAATTTTGGTAAAATATTGAGTAATTGGTTTCCAAGAAAATACATCCATGTATGGATACTACAAATGGATGTGACTCTGGTACAGAGGTACCTAGGGGTAATAACCCCCAAAAGGGTGTATTGAGTTAGACTTGATCATCACTTGGTGAATGAAAATTGTCCTTTATATACACCTGGTTTGATACTCCTTATGGATATATTTTGGTAAATTCAAAATCTGTTTATAAGCCAATATTACAAGAACAAAAATTCTCATAAGATTTTATGTTAGGAAATAGATCTTGGATAACTTAGACTGAAACCGATAAATTCATAGTTTAAAGAATATATTTAAAATTTGAGTTATCCCTTCAATGTTTATAGTTTACCTTTTTATGTTTAATATTTTAAAAATTCTCATCCCTAAGTCTATTTTGGATAAAGTAAATTATTATAACCAGAATCAAATAGTGAAAGGTAGGCTTATTGTCCATTCATGAACATAAAATGTCCTATGTGATCATGGTTCTAGGAATTCCTTCATATCATGAAAGTTTAGTATAACTATTCAAACACCACTGAAAAAAATATAAGTGAATATATTGTTTAAAATGTAAAATGTGAAAATTATTACATCCAAATTATATAGCTCCCCACTACCAAGATTTTTGGGCTGAATTTTCTAGAAAACCTTGTGACACTTCCTTTAGAGGAATCCAATGTTGTCCTAGGCATGGATTGGATTTCCTTGTATAAATCCAGCATATATTGTTGAGAGAATGAAATCAAAATTTTTATAATGAATCATCATATGATTCTATATAAGTTCAAGGAGAAGGTTGAATCTCATTTGATATCATAACCTAAAGAGTGGATATTATTTCCTTGTGAGCAATCATATCTACATAAAATGATTGAGACTATGGAAAATATCATCCTTTAAGACATGACCATTATGAGGGAATACATTAATGTGTTTCCTAAATAATTTTTACGTCTTTCTATAGGATGAGAGGTTAAGTTATCAATAAAACTTGTACTAATAGATTTCCCAATATCAAAGACTCCATATAGAATGGCCATTATTAAACTTGAGGAGTTAAAGAAACAATTATAGGATAATATAGATAAAGGTTTTATATACCTAAGTGCTTCACTATGGGGTGCACCGGTGCTCTTCATCAAGAATAAGGATGGGTCAATGCATCTCTACATTAATTATCATGATCTCAAAAATATCATGATAATGAAAAAGTATCCTATACTACAACTTAATAAATTATTTGATGAGCTACATGGATCCCAATAATTCTCTATGGTGGATCTTTAGTCGAGATATTATCAAATAAAGGTAAATAAGAATGATATCATGAAGAATTATTTTCATACAAGGTATGAGCACTATGATTTTACAGTGATTCCATTTGGACTCACTAATACTCAAGTTATATTCATAGACTTGATGAATAGAGTCTTTAGGGATTACCTCAAAAAAAATTGTTAGTATTTATAGATGATATTATTATCTACTTCATAATAAAGGAGGAACATGAGGAGAATTTAAATACTATATTGAAGGCCTTTCATAAGGAAAAATTATATGAAAATTACAGTAAATGTGATCTTCGGTTGGAGTAAGTAACATTATTAGGTCTTGTTATCACCAAAAAAGGGATATCTATAGATCCTTCAAAAACATAGGAAATTGAAGGATTTCCCAAACCAATACCTATGATAGAAATTTGTATATTCCTTGGATTATCTGGGTACTATCATCGATTTGTTAGAAACTTCTCATGATTTTCAATCCCACTAACCAAGATTACTCTAAAGAGAGTCAAGTTTGTCTATACTGATGAATGTTAATAGATCTTCAAGGAGTTGAATAAGAGTCTAAACAATTTACCTTTTCTCACATTACACACCAGTGGGGAAGGATTTGTGATATACAGTGATGCATCCAAAAATGGATTGGGTTGTGTACTCATGTAAGATGAAAAATGGATATATTATGCCTCCTGTAAATTAAAATCCATGAGTAGAACTACCCAACACATGATCTAGAGTTGGTAATAGTTATATTAGTGTTGAATATTTGGTGACATTATCTTTATGGAGAATAGTGCAACATATATATGGATCATGAAATCCTCAAGTATATATTCACACTAGATGAGATTAATATGCACCTAAGAAGATGGTTAGATCTGATCAAGGATTATGATTGTTCAATCCATTACCATCTTGGAAAAGTAAACAAAGTGGAAGATGAATTTAGTAGGAAGGATCTTGTAACTCTATCCATATTGGGGATTGTGAGGAATCTAATCTTCTTGGACATGTAAAGTATGGTCATGAGCATAATAAAATTATCTTAATCTTACCTTGATCAAATAACTTCTCAAGTATCCATTCTTGAGAGGATCAAATATGTCCAAAAAGATGATGAAGTTCTATAGAAAAAGTTAGTGAATATTCTAGATTTCAACTTTACTAAATATGGCGTTATAAGTTTTGGAACTAGGATATGTGTCCCATCAAAACCGAAATTGAAAAGGGAACTTCTAGATGATGTGCATAGCCCATCCTTCTCTATTCATCCAAGAATCACTAAGATGTATAGATATTTGAAGTAAAAATTATAATGGGATAACATGAATATGGATATAGTTAATTTTTTATCTCAATGCTTGGTGGTACAACAAATTAAGGAATGATATAAGTATAAATGTATGATAAAAAAATTTCCCATACAAGTATGAAAATTGAAAAACATAACCATGGATTTTGTCATTGGACTCCCTGAGATACCTAAAGTCAATTGATCCATCTGAGTAGTAGTTGATCGCCTTAAAAATTCATCACATTTCATTACTATCAACAGATATTTTTCTCTTAACCAACTCATTAAGATAAACATAAGGGAAGTGGTAAGACTGCATGGAGTTCCACTCTCTATTATATCTAATCGAGATCCAAGGTTTCCTTTGAGGTTCTGGAGAAGCCTTCAGTAAGCACTAGACATGGTGTTAAGTTTTAGTACTACTTATCACCCTCATATGAATGGTCAGTCTAAGAAAAACATTCAAACTATAGAGGATATGTTGAGATCATATTCAATGTATTTCCATTTATGTTTGTATTAACACCTTCTCCTAGTGGATTTCTCATATAATAATAGTTTCCATTCTAGAATTAAAATAGAACCTTATAAGGATCAATATGGGGAGAGGTTTTAGACTCTAACATTCTGGGTTGAAGTTAGAAAGAGGAAGCTGATAGGACCTAATATTATCCAAGATATGGTAGAGAAGTATCAAACAATTTAGCATCATATTAAATCCAAAAAAAATTGATATAAAATCTATGAAGACAATCGTCGAAGATACCTAGAGTATGAGGTCAGAGATAAATTTTTCCTTTATATATTTCTATGGAAGAAATTCATGATGTTTGGGAATAAGAGAAAGGTTAGTCCATGATACATTTCCCCTTTTGAGATCCTTTATTGCATCAGATTGGTAGATCATCGACTAGAATTTCCACCTAACTTATATCAAGCATGTGATGTGTTCCATGTATTACTCTCAAGGAAGTACATACCAGACCCATCACATGTACTAAATCCATAATTGGTACCATTGGAGAATGATATTTCATATGAGGAGCAGCCGATGAAGATATTAGATTATAGAGACAAGGTTCTAAGAAACAAGACAACTCACCTAGTCAAAGTGTCGTGGAAGAACCACATGTTTGAGGAAGTGAAATGGGAACTGAAAGACGTGATGAAAAAGAAGTACACTCAAATATTTTAATGTATGAAATGAAGATTTTAAGCCTGGAATTTATGAAGGAGGGAAGAATGTAAGGAACTGAACTTTTATAAGTGAAATTCCCTTTTTTAATAAATAAATACATTATTAATCAATCTAGTTATAGAAAAAACATGCACTAATTTGGTTATTTTGGACTATTATATAGTCTATAAAATTTAAAATACCATTAAGAAACATAAATTTTGATAATATATCCATTTTAAGGTGACCATTAAGATTATTATGTTTAAGGGTTATGATAAAAAAAATTATATAGACAAAGGAAGTGATGTCCTAGACCAATAGAATCACACCCTATGAAGCCCATTTATTGGAGCTTACAAGGGAGATAACATCACTAGTATTTGTCCTTGAACAATCCTAATCTAATATACAACAACTAAATCATGAGTTAAACCATTTATGGGATAATTTCATGCACATTCAGATCATGTCCCAAACCATGTTTTTCTGAACCACCCCATGAAAGTCTCACCATCACACAGCTTACCCTTAGAGAATTCACTAGTGAAATAAAGGGTTGTGTATATAGACCCTAATAATATGAATTTTTATATTTTCTTTTTTATAAAATAAGTATTATATTTATCCATTTTTAATATAAATTTTAAAATGATTAAATAATGGGTTGGATAAAAAATAGATTTTGATATGATGAAACACAATTTATATTTTTGGGAAATATATAGTTTCAATCAAGAAAATATTTTGATGAATTCATTAATTTTTTGAATTAAATTATGTTTTAATAAAATATTATTATTAAATAATATTTATTAAATATTAATGATATTATGATTTTACAAATACAAATGTAATTTTTTAAGAGTCATAAAAACTATTATTGTTAAAAAAAGTATTTTTCAATAAATGGGAATTTTTATTTAAAAGTTTAAATTCACATATTTATATAATTATTTTTATTAAATAAATATTATTTTTGAAATCAGCATGTCTAAATTATTCAATTTTTTATTTTTCATAATTTTCTAAGACAGTCGAATTTTCAGGTAAAAATTAAACACAGTATAAATATACAGTGTGTATTATAACATCATAATGACCCTAAGGTAATGTAATATATTACATAAAATATTTCCATGATAAAAATTATGTTTCCCATTAATAATAATTTGTTTCTTAAGTTATTTTATTAATTTTATAAAGCCTTAATTAATCCTCTAAAACCTATATTATATTTTAAGGTTTTAAAATAAATTATTTATAAACATGGCTCACTTCTACATCAACAATGGAATTATATTAATATTTTAGGTTATTGGACTTTTAAAATAATTAAAATCACTTATATTTGGAAGAAACCATCGTAAACCCCATATAAAGGTTTTTGGTATTGATTACTTTATCACATAGAGTCTAAAACCTTTGTTTGAAAATTAATAAAGAACTCTCCTCTATTTTGTTATATAAATACACCAAAACTATCATTATTATTTACTTAAAAAAATTATATCATGACATTACTCTTTATTTACCTCTCTATATTCCTCCTAAGGTTCTCAAAAGATCTTAAGAATCTCCTCCTAAACTTTTAGAAGGATCCTATCAAGGTAAGGGATATTCTCCTTCTCCTCTTTATCCAATCACCTTATTTATGTTATGCCATTTGATTCCCAATTATTCATGTTGGGATGTGTTTTCACACATCACTCCTACTATTATTATGATTTCCAAGTGATTGTATACTCCTTTCACTCTCATTATCCCCTCCCATAAAACTTTTATGTACCCTCGTTATACTGCCGAAATGTTTCTGTGAATTTCCATGAAAATGTTTGGGTAGTGAATACCCATCCTAATTTCCCCACAAGGGTATTCACCTTGATGTAATTATCCTTTTTTATTGAGGAATACCATGTATGTAACCCACACTCTTCAATATTGGGATTAAATTTTATGAAATATGGTTCTATATTGAATGATCTATGTGGAACAATTATGCATGTACATGATATGAATGTGATGGGTGGGACCATAATTATATAGCCCTCCAATAAATTAGATAATGTTTTAATATCATGGTATTACATGTATGGTGCATGATAGGTTATACTAAGCACATTATGTTTTTTTTCTTAGTGGTTAGCCTTGACTTATGATTATGATGTCATGTTCTATGTTGTTGATGCATTCTCATGTTTTATTTATGCAATCATGTTATGCTATGAATCATTGTTCAATATTATGATTATCACCCCTCTTATGTTACATTAGTATGCCTCTTGGATCACTTGTACTACTTTACCTTATGCTATGATTTTTTTATTTCCTTCCTAGGATTTATATATCAACCCTTTCTTATGTACGTCCTTAGGTTATCCCATGCATTTTTTGAAGATCTAAGGAAAATAAGGGAATGTTTTAGAGTTTTAATTAATGGTGTTGAATTTATTTTGAAATTTGGTATATCGTGTACCTAATTTCCCAAAGACACTAGGATTCACAATCTTTTGGTATTATATAATGTGTACCTTTATGTAATAAATCATTAAATAAGGTGCATTACAGATATGGGTTTTCATAATTAATTTATTTTATTCAGTCTGAATAAATGGAAATATATTATTAAATAAATCAATTTTGATTGATTTTTTCTACTACATTTATATTATCATTATACCCTATAAAACTCTTCCACTCTTTACATTGATATAATTATTTACTGACACATCCTAAAATATTTTAGGATATAAAGTGACTTTTACTTTTAATTATACCAGTATAACCATTTATTTATTACACATTTAACTTATCTAAGTCTAAAAATACTCCCACTAGCCTATTAAAAACTGTATTTTCTCTAAAATATATTTCTAATACCCAAATTCTTGTGTATTATGAAATTAAACTTATTTATTTTATGGTAATATTTAACAAAAAAATAACAACCATATCTTATATAGTATTATATTTATTTAGAAAAATATTTTAGCAAGAATATTTCAGTCTTTAAAATATGTCACTCTAGGGAAGTGGGAGCTTTTTACTTTATATTTTAATAAATAACTTGGATGAAATATTTTATCCTGGATAAAATTCCTTTTATCCTTATCTTATCTTCAAACATGTTATAGAATTTGATAAATAATAAATCACATGTATCAAAAACTCCATCTCGTTTTTTTTTAAAAAACTCCTTATTTATAATAAATTTATTATCATATATGAAAATAAGATAAATACACGTCCTTTATTAATCAAGCATCCATTACATCCACTTCCTTGATATAGAAAACATTTGATTCGTCACTTAAATTCATACTTCAAGCTCTATTTATCGACGCTTACTTAGTTTTGAACTCCAATATATTTACAATGGTTATAGAATATATAGTTAGTGTTAAATTCTATTCAAAATAGAAGAATTAAATTTTAGAACAAAATTGACGTGGACCCTCTATAGAGTTTCTTACACCCCTTCGAATATTATTGGTAAATCCTCCTCTAGTGACCGGATTCACCATAATTGAAGCACTTCCCCTCCTTTGTGACACCTCTATTAGGTCTCAATGACAAATGATAAATATTAGACCCTTGAATATTATTATTTCAACTTAAATTTTTACCCTTATGTATTTTCACCACACTAGTATAGCCTATATGAACTCCTTATTATAAATTTTCAGAACCTCTCTATCAATGATCATATAATGAAGTTTATAGGCATATCAAGCCTTAAGGGAGACCCCAATCTTTCCAAATCATTTACATACCCAATCATATATAGTATATGAGTAGATACTAGAGTTAATTTAGTTTTTTTCATCAAAAAATACTTTTGAAATCATCAAGAAAGTATTTATTATATTTCTCATAAGTATCTAGATCCACTTTTTGAACATATTCACTAGTAAGTTATTCAGGAAGGGGTTTCTCTATCATGTAATTTTTTTTCTTACTTAAGAATTATTATTAAGTCCTATACATATCTAGGAATTTTTTTCAGTTAATATTTTCCTTTACCATAATCTCAAAGTCAAGTTTGATGATGATGATATCATTATATCTACATCCTAATATTTTATCATATGAGTATCGTATTTTACAATCATTTAATAAGAACTTTTATTAAATGTTCTCTCACTAAAATGATGACCCCTTTTAAAATAATTTATATCTATTAGTGTATCAAGATCCATATTTCATTAATATTTAGGTTTATTTGTCATTTTTACTATCACTTGTCTATTTAGGTAGACCATCATATCAATTATATCATACATGAATCTTGGATAGTTGAGTGGAAAACTCCTTTCTCAAATCCATTATATGGATTATCTCAACTCTATTCCTCTCACCACTTAATACTTTTAGTGTCACCCAACTAAGTGTAACTCAAAGATCACACTGTATACAGACATCGAATCCTTTCAAGGTCAACCATATTCTTCTTGTCTTATATAGGATAATCCATGGGTACCCACCTTTTGTGTGACTTACCTATTTGTATGATTGATGTGTTGATAAGTGTTCACATTAGAAGGAATCTAACACATAGTAATTTTAAGGGGATGTAAATATTTTCATCTTATCTCATGGATTCCCTTTATGTATTCATGCTTATAATGATTTAGTTTGTGTATCATATACCTTCAACCAAATTAATATGTTAAAACATATTAATGTATAACATTTTACAAAACATTTGATTTTTGTTACTTATAAAAAATTAAAATCTAGTTATGTTTATACATATAAAAATCCATTCCATATATAAGGTACATGAAACCCTTTTATTTCAATGTTTATAATCATATAAGATAAAAATATCCATAAGAGAAAGTATGGTGTGATAGGTAATCGTCCCCCACTTTTCTAGACAAAGCGTAATCCCCTAGGATAGTGAGTAGTCTTGACCAAAGTCCTAATATACATATATAAATACTCAAGAGGGACCTCAGTTCCGATAAAATTCGAACTCCTAATATGTATAAATCATAATAAACCTTTACTTTCAGGTTCACAAATCACAAACAAATTATAGTCATGGTAGAATATAACTAAATCTTATATCTCACATGACATGTATCCTTATATGCATTGTAAGAAATTTATATAAAGAAAATTAATACTTTAAACAAAATTATAAATTCATTCATAATATAAAACTTTATATTAATGAATAGTAAAGCGGTGAATATTTAAAATAAGTAAAAAATTCATAAATTTTGACATGGGATAAACATTTACTTCCATTTCATAAATAAAAAATTATAACCATTTTATTATTGAATATTATTTTATGGATATTTCATAAATAAATTTTCACAGCCCAACCCACTGAGGCCCACCTAGCTGACATAATGTTGAGCCGCAACTACTCCAATCCCTCCTCTATAGGTTAGGGGTGGGTAGAAAGCACTAAAAGGCATAACTAAAATGGGAATTCTTTGCCTAATGTACCTATACACATGTATCCAATCATCTCCATGAAGAAGTGAAGAAGAATAATAATAAAATATTTTAACATCCAAAGTAAAAAAAACCTTGCATGTGCCAATCTATAGGAAATACAAAAGAGTTAAACAGTGTAATACAAAAATTAAAGGGAAAAATACATGCCCAATGAGAATAAATGTCCTATCCAGACAACAACTGGAAAAGAAATGCTGAGAGATCCTAGATCCATATCTTCAAGCCCTGACCATTGTATGTGGTCAAATGCACCTTGGTATCCCTACCATCCTCTAAAATCATCGTTAACCTATCCATCATCTGCATAAAACACAACACGTGTGGGAAAAACCCATGCATTGGTGAGTATATTTATGCCCGGTAGAACGCCCCGAAAACTAGATGGGATCAATAAGAGATGCGATAGAAGTAGTCAGATCATCCTAAATAAAGAGGTAATGAAACCCAGCAACAAATATATGTATGCTCAGAAAATAAACCTAGATGTGAGAGAAAGGGGATCTCCATCTCACGACCCAGCCTAGGATGATGAGTCTACCTGTAGTTCCAAGAGTTCCATCAATGATGCCCAACATCCCAAGTGTATGTTCGAAGAAGTAATTGTATAAAGGAACCACACCTCTCCATTATACTGCATAGTCAAGAGGGAACAATCTCAAATTAGAGGACCCATTCCCTAGTACATCGGGGGGGGGGGTCACTCAGGGAGTATAGGATCCTAACCCTAGTATGATAGGGGTTCCAGTCAACATATGGAAGATCTGTGCCCTAGTTCATCAAGGTTACCACTCTTTAGATAGAGGTATCACACCCTAGTGCATGAAGGGGGTACCACTCAGTAGGTATAAGGCTTGTTCCCTAGTCTGTTAGGGGGCTCCACTTAGTAGGTATAGGAATCAAGCCATAGTTCATTAGGGGGTACCACTCAGTAGGTAGAGGACATGTGCCCTAGTTTTTTAGGGGGATCCACTCAATAGATTGAATACCCATGCCCTAATCTTTTAGGGGGTACCACTCATTAATTAGAGGACCCAAAAAATGAATTTCAGGGGGTACCACTCAGTAGGTAGAGGTGTATAGGGATCCACACCCTAGTATGATAGGGGGTTTTCAATCCTGGCATCTTTCTTATGATCATTCTTGATCAATTTCATCATAGAGAACTTCCTAAAAAAGCATCATGCTTCGAACATATTGCATTATATCTCAAAGGAAACTATAAAGGTCACCATTACTTTCTACATGGAAGAACACTCATAATATGCTACTTAAGAGCCAAAATCTAAGTCAAAATGATGGAGATATGAGAGGTAGAAGATTCTCCATAGGTGCACGTCATGTATGGGGTCCACACAACATGTGTTCCTACTCCTCTACCTAGTCATGCCCTCACCAGCACATGGATCACTAACCACGCAGTACTATATAATGTGTAAGGGTATTACACGGTGTGTATCGGACACATGGGGCCTTCCAATGTTATTTTTTTCATGCTCATGTACACTAGCCATGTGCCAACACACAGAGTGTTCCTAGTTGTGTATGGATCCATGTACTCCTGGAGTACACATCGGGTTGCTAGAATCGAGTCACACGACGTGTGGATGTCCCACACGACTTGTGATATTTAACTCACCTGAACACCCTAGCCATCACAAACAGGGTACAATACGTCATGTATTCTTCAAACTACATAGTGTATAGTGATGTTTTTCATAGAATTCACGGAATCCTCACATAGTTTCTGGAGATGGACTTATGGCTGTGATTCTTACTATTTGACCACCCAAAAATCGATGGAAAATACCTTTAGTCATCGATTTAGACCCCTAGTATCCAGAAATCAGATATCTATCCTTTGATCGAAGTTGTCTCCACCTCTTTCACCTCCCTTTTTCCCTGTCAATCGATCCCATATCTACACGATTCATAACCCACATCCCATGATTTGTCTTGATCCATTCTAAAATAGTCAATTTGTTCATCGCACATGAATCTGTCGTGAATCTAGGGGTTCGATCACACTCAACACGCTCTTGGTTAGCTCCTAAGAAATTATTACATCAATCTTTACTAGGTATAAAACTAATCCTTACTCAGAAATTATATTTCCCATAAATTGATCCTTATGGATCTAGAACTAGTACTTCATGAGATTACCATAAAGCTTGTGCTCTAGAAGATATTCTTGGACTATCCTCATGTGCTATGAATGATCATACTATGATGCATAGTAGATGGGTATTTCATTAATGAAGAAAACTAAAAATCAGTTCAAGTATGGCTAGAATATCTAGTTCATCAAATCCATAAACATAGTAGGGAAATTTTTCACACTGAAAGCCACCACCAGGAACTCATAGTGTTCTTATCAGCATTAGAATGCCAACTTCAGAATATTAGACTTGATAACTCTCGTCCGGTGGTATCCATACATGAGATTGATCTTTAAGAACCATCTTTCACCTCAAAATTGATCAAAGATGTCATAAATCCTTAGAAATGTGTACTTGTTCTTTATTTAGGTCTGGTTTAGGTGACTATAATCAACACAAAGCCACAAGCTATCATCTGTCTTTTTTATGAACAAAACTAGAGTTACCCAAGGGGACGCACTAAATATGATAAAACCCTTCTCTTAAAGGTCCTTCAACTTTACCCTCAACTCTTGGATCTCTATAGGGTCCATTTGATATACTATAGAACATATC
The DNA here is from genome assembly GCA_963277665.1 of Viscum album. Taxonomy (NCBI): domain Eukaryota; kingdom Viridiplantae; phylum Streptophyta; class Magnoliopsida; order Santalales; family Viscaceae; genus Viscum; species Viscum album. Next base: position 1,095,656,436 of record OY728142.1, on the reverse strand, counting down.
AGAGTGGTCCTGGGGTGCAAGTCAATGCAAAACTCCATCTCCCACCTCAGAAGTAGTCTCATAATATCCTCAGGGAAAATGTCCATATAATACTTCATGACTAAGGGAATTTATATTCCTGAAGATCCCACTACATCAAGGGATAAACTTTCCAACTAATGAATGATGGGTTCTAGATTTCTGCTCACAAGACCCACTCACTCTTCTATGAGACATCTCTCTTACACAAAGAAGAATCTCATCGCATCTGTTTGAATGCATCTGACTCATCTATAGTGACATTCGATCTAGTCTTGGACAATGTATAACCAATCTATACCCATGATGATGTCACATGGTTTCATCGTGATGACCAATAGGTACCAAAATAAACTCTATCCACCAATAGATATCTCACACTACTGATAGATAAGCGATATCAAAGAAGATTTCCCTATAGAAACCTCAAGACAAATCTAATGAGATAAAGTCTCAATTGGGAGCTCTATCTCTCACAACTAATTAAAGATATAAAGGAATTACTTGCACATATTTCTACTAGTATTGAATCAAGAGTATAATAAACACATATCATACCTCTAATCATCTCATGATCTTCCAGGTTATAAGCATCCATTACCTGCAGCCACCCATGGCCATAACTACCAACTCCTTAAGCCTATCATGGGCCACCTAATGGTGGTTGCGGGAGTAGCTCATAATGTAACCCCCATGAGTATATCCTCCTTCATGATCCCCACCTACTCCTCTATTATCTTTTCCTCCCTACGGGTCGCCCTGTCCTTGCCTAGAAGATCCATGATCAAGGTGTTTCCTTTTCCATGACGGTTCATCAGCTATCTTCCATCCCTTCTCAGTATGTCAATTCAGAAAATCACATGTCATGTGACCTCACCCATCACATGCATAATATCTCCCCTCTTCGGGCTGCTCTGTTCCTCAGTACGATCCCTAAAATGCATCACCACATGCCTGAGTTCGGTCATGAGGAGGTCTCCTACGCCGAGACCCTTCTGACTGGTGCCTACTAGCTATTGCAGATGACTCGGCCCCATAACACCCACTACCATCCCCAACTGCATGGAATCCCTCATATAGAAAGTTATCCATCACCAGTGCTCTAGCACTCTAGCATGCATGGGAATTCATAGGGGTACCAGACTGGTAAAAATGTCTCTACGGATACCCTACTTTAACTTTCATTCCCAAAAGTAACTATCTAAAATCATGATAAGGGAGTACTGCATAAGGATAGTGAACCTCACAGTATACTTAGTGATTGTCATCCCTCCCTATTGCAGCTCCAATAGCTCCTGATTCCAAACTGAACACAAGCACAAGGGGTATTACCCCTTACAAACTAGATATTGAAAGCCGGACCATGAGAGTGTTGACTCATCATGTTTCTGTGTGACTAAACTTTACTAGTTCCCAGTTAATCCATGAAAAGGATGACTTTCAGTGCAACCATCTGATCAGTCAAGGTCTGCATAAGCCTGATAACTCTGGTCACCAATTCAAATCAATCCTCTGCTACCTTAGGATCAGGGTCACCATGGAACCTTAGTGGCCTCTGGCGCTAGAAAATGCGGAGTAAGATAATCCTATGCACATCCTCATTCTTCCCTATTGGTTCAATATACTACTCAATAGGTGGAGGTGTTACTATCTGCCCATCCTGAGGAAATATCTCACGTGATGACCCATGAACTAAGGTCTCATCACTCATCAGATATTCATCGCAATCCTGAATCGATAACCTGGTTGGCTATCTTCGCGGAGGCATCTTGAAAATTTAATCAATGCGTACCACATTCATATGAACATATATATATGAAGAGCTAACTCAAGAAGGATAGTCAAAGGACTCAATCCTATATGATGCATGTAACAATGTTCCTTACAACCAATGTCTCGGTATGCCAAGTCCAAAAGTAGATAGTCAGAGTCCTGGGGAATTGATATATCAACTAATGAACCGACACTGGGTTCCCTATCCTGAAATCTACACTCGAGACACTTTGACACTATTTCCCTAAGTTCCCAACCAAACCTAATAAGGTGACATAACTCCAAACATTGTCTCGAGGTCAAATTACCTTTGATACCAATCTCTCAAGACCCGGCCCATCGGGACCCTCTATCTAATGAAAGGTTGATCCACAACTACCCCAAGCCCACCTCCATAGGCTAGGGTATTACAAAAAGCACCGAAATACATAACTAAAATGGGAGGTCTTTGACTAATGTACTTGTACACATGCACCCAATCATCTCCATGCAGAAGTGTAGAGAAATAATAACAAAATATAGTAACATCTATAGTAAAAACCATTCATGTAACAAGCTCTATGGAATAAAAAAGAGTGAAACATTGCAATCCAAAATGTAAAGAGAAAAATATACACCCAACCAGAACAGATGTCCCAACCTAACAATAACTGGAAAAGAGGTGTTGTGAGAGCCTGGCTCCAAATCTCCAAGCCCCGACCACCGTACGAGGTCAAATGAACCTAGGTATCCCTATGCTCTTATGAAATCACCGTCGGCCTATCTGTCATCTACATAATACACGACACATGTAGGCAAAGCCCATGTAGGGGTGAATATATACATACCCAGTAGGACGCCCCAAAAAATGGAGGGGGAGAAATAGGAGACACGATAGAAGTAGTCATATAAACCTAAAGTAAGGGGGAACAAAACCCAATATCAATGATATATATGCTCATAAAATAAACTCAGATGAGAAAAAAGGGGATCTCCATATTACAGCTCAGTCTAGGACAATGAGTCTGCCTACAGTTCCAAGAGGTCTATCAATGATGCCTAGCATCTCGTGTTTCTTTCTAAAGAAGTAACCGTGTGGAGGACCCACACCTATCCACTATGTCGCACAGTCGAGGGGGAATAATCTCTAAGTAGAGGACCTACATCATAGTATGTTAGGGGGTTCCACTCATTGGGTAGAGTATCTACACCCTAATGTGATAGGGGATTCCACTCAACGTATAGGGGACCCGCACCCTAGTCTGTTAAGGGGGTACCACTCAGTAGATAGAGGACTCATGACCTAGTGTGTTAGGGTTTACCACTCAGTAGGTAGAGGAACTTCACCCTAGTCTATCAGGGGGCACCGCTCAGTTGGTAGAGGAATCACGCCCTATTCCACTGGGGTGGAACCAATCAATAGGTAAAGGACCTACACCCTATTCAATCAAGGGGTACCACTCAGTAGATAGAGAATGTGTGCCCTAATATGTTAGGGGGTACCACTCAGTAGATAGAGGACCTGCACCCTAGTTTGTCAAGGGGGTACCACTCAGTAGGTAGAGGACTCACACCCTAATTTATTAGGGGGTGGGGGTACCACTTAGTAGTTAGAGGTGTATGGGGGATCCACACCCTAGTATGATAGGTGGATTGTCAATCTAGGACTCTCTCTGATGATCCTTCCCATTCACTGTTGTCGTCGAGTGTCACATGAAGAAGCATCATGCTCAAAACATATTGCATCATATCTCAAAGGCCACTACGAAGGCCACCATCACGTTCTACATAGAAAACACTCATGATATACTACTCATGGGATAAAATTTGATTCAAAACAAAGATGATGAGAGAGTTAGAAATTTCTCTAGAGGTACACAACGTGTAAGGGGTCCACATGGTGTGTGGCCCCACTCACCTGCATATCCATGTCTTAGCCAACATATGTATTTCTTGCTATATAGTATACACGATGTGTAAGGGTACTACACAACATGTATTGACCACCCAGGGACTACCCGTGTGATTCTGGTCGTTCTCATGTACACTATCCATGTGCCAGTACATTGCATGTGTTTGGTCGTGTATGTGTCCATGTACTCTTGGAGTACACCCCGGGCTTCCAACATTGAGTAACATGGTGTATGGGAATCCCACATGATGTTTGGTATTTAACTCACCCAGAAACCCTAGCCATCGCAGGAATGGAACTATACGTTGTGTGTTCTTCATACTACACAACTTGTATTAGGGTTTTCACAGAATCTGTGGAATCCTAACGTGGTTTCTAGATCCGGCCTTACTGCCATGATTACCACCATTTGACCACCCAAAATTAGAGGAAAATACCTCTGATTTTTTATTCTGACCCTCCAGTGGATGGAAATTAGATCTCGATCCTTTGCTCAAAGTCGATGCTGCCTCGTGCGCTTCCCATTATCGCTGCCAATCGGTCCTGGATCCCAGATTCGCACGATTCATCACCTATATCCCACGATATATCTCAATCCATCCTTAAATTTCTAATCCATTCATCTCATGTGAATCTTTTATGAATCTAGGGGTTCAATCATGCTCGAACCCATCCGACAAAGTCGAACCGTGACCCCGTAGACCAACAGTGAAGAATGCAATGAACGATGGAGGAAAAACACAACAATAAGGGTGATAAACATCATTGTCCAAGCATTCTTGGCTGATGATTTTAAAGCAGGGAATCCAAGGTGATATCATGGCTAGAATAAATCAAAAGAATAATTTAATTCAATACACAGGCTCATGTAAAAGATTAAAAAATGATAAAATTTAAAGCAGATAATTTAATCCATGCTTGATTAATTCAAAAGGGTTAAACTCCTACAAATAATGTTCCCTATATCAATTCAGATTGATCATTGGTGAAGAACATAGTTTCTAATAGTGGAGATGACTTGTTGTGTTCGCTACGCCGCAATTCACCTTGATCTGTTTGTCGGACATCGTCTAATTTCAATTCACCAACGAAGAACGATGGAATCCTCCTCTCAGTGGCCTCAGAGTTATGAGACCAACTCTGGTGAAATTTCATAGAAACATATTTATATAGCATTAGATTTAGGTCATTTAAATTAAAATAAATAATTTAATAATTTATTTTAATTCAAACTCACCTGTCAATGACCGCCTCATTTGAACGTCCAGTTATAATACCCCAATATTTTATGGTATGTTTCTTCTTAAATAATTTCAATTCATTAGATAACTTATAATTCATGCAACACTAGTTCTTTGTGAAATGACACTTGGTTATAGGAGATAGTTATAAACTATCTCTGTGATTTGAATTTCAAAAAACTGATATACACGGTTGCGTTTAGTAAGATATTTAGAGTCGGATAAGATCAAATTAATTTTTTAGTGAATAGTAATGTACCCTTATGAATAGTAATGCACCTTTATAAATAGTAATGTGTCCCTTATGAATAGTAATGTACCTTATGAATAGTAACTTGACCCTTATGAGTAGTAATGTACCCTTATAAATAGTAATGTCACCCATGTAAGTATAAATATAATTTAGGCACTTTATAAATGAGAGTGAATATTTTAACAATTAACAATTAAGTGTTGGTATTTTTATGAGCAATAAATAACGAATTACAATTTAATAATTAATAGATTAATTTAAAAGACAATTCATTTTTATAAAATGTATTCATGAATCAATATTTTGTTGTCCTGAGATTTTGGGATAATTTTATGAGACCCTAGTTAAGTTTTTGAAGTGTCGTAAAATTAGTTATAATATTAAAATTGGTATTTTTAAAGTAAATGATGATTTTAATTAAAAATTAAATTTATCATATTTATAAAATTATTTTCATAAAATATAGTTTATTTTTGGATTTTAAATTTTGATAAATGGTTAGGATGAATTTTGGGTATTTTTCTAAAATACTTGAATTTTTAGTAAATAGTAAAAAATATAGTTTTTAAGAAAATATAGTATTTTTTGTGACACCACCAAGAGATATTTGTGATATAAATTTTATGAAATTTATGGAATAAATAAATAATTATTTTTTAATAGTAATATTGTATATAAATAATTCAGAACATGTATGGTATAATTTATTCCATGATAGGTATAACAATTATTGTCAGTGCCGACGCAGTGTCTGCACAGCATTGGTAATGTCAAGTTTTAATCCTTATAAATAATAATTGTGTGATAAAAATTATTTTCATCATTTTAATTTTTATTTATTATTGATGGTTTTTATTTTTAATTTTGAATTTTAGTGTTATATAACATAATCCTTATCTAAATGTATATGCAATTCTTATGCAATGCTAGAAAAAAATTAAAAAATTAAGGAAGTTGTTTTAATATAGATATGTGTAAATAAACTTAATGAATGGATATAAATGATTTTTTTTGGAGATATGTAATTTATTTTTATGATAGTAATTTATTTTTAATTTTTATATACAATATAATTAACATTAATGCTTATGAAACGCTAATGTAATGTTTGTGCAAGAATAAGAAAATTAAATAAAATGTTTTTAAATAAAATTATAAGAATTATTAAATGACCCATATTTTGGTTAAAACTTATTATATAAGTAATTTTATACTATTGTCTATTTTTATTCTATTTGGGGACACTTTGGACCAACAAGAATCACTTTAAGACCTTTAGAATATTTTATTTAAAAACAAGACAATGTGTTCACAATGTAAAGTTTAGTTTGTATAACATTTTTAATGTAAGGTTTTCCTTGAGTTTTATTCGAAAAAGAATAGTCTTTGGAAATCTAATAAGATTATATTTTTCATAGAATTTTATTTGTAATTTTTAGACAACAAATAATTACAATAATGGCTTTCACAAAGATGATGCATTATCAATTTAATTAATGAATAAATAAAATTTATGATATTAAAAATAATAAAATAAATATAATTTTATATTTTAAGCTAATTCACAGATTCCATAGATGAATATGACATGTATATGATATAATATAAAATTTGATTCGATTTTGAAACTTTGTTTTGATGTGTTTAATGTCATAGTTATGAATAGTTTTTTATCTTGACAAAATTGCTTTTCATGAATAAAATATTTTATTAAATTATTTAAAATTCCAAAATTATTGAACAAGTCCAAAGATTATAATATACCTTCAACAATGTAACCCCCCCCCCCTTTAGTTTTAGGCCTTTTTGCAAGTCTTATACCCTATAATAGATTTATTGTATTTTCATAATTTTTGTAATTCCTAAGTTACCCTCCACCTCACTTATAAAATGAGACTCTTTCTTTCACAAATAGTAATCACCTTGAGATTTCTTGTTCGGCCAAGCTTTGCCAAATTTACTCCTCCTCATCTCTAGCTATATTTAGGTCAGGTATAGGGTAAACTTCGCGTTTCGGATTCGACTGTGGTCTCAGATTCTCAATCTGAGACTCCATTTATGAGATATTCTATTTTATTTGAAAAACTATGTGTGCATGATATAAAATATATTTGATTTTTTTATAAAATTATTTCTGGGATTACAGTGCCTCGGAATCGCACATCGTCTCATCACCTGACTCCGAAAATATTTCTTAATATATTTCAAAGTCTTATAAAGAAAAAAAAACATAGTTTTTACATAAATAAACACGAATATTTCACATTTACTTTAATATGAAATCTTTCATATTATCATTTTACATGACATTTAATATGACCTCCTTCATATTCAAAATGTATGATATTTATAAAAAAAATTATAATCATATGAACCTTTCATATTTTATATAATCAGTTTACATAAAGAATTTATTAAATATTTTCTTTTGTTTAAACCTTTATCAAATTCACTAAAACGCCTTTTAGGACGATTTAAATAAATTTCCAAATAAGGCCTTTTAATATGAAAAATTCATATTAATATTTATGAATATTTCTTAAAATAATATAAACCCTTTTATATTTAGCCTTTTTTGTTTTTTAATTAATGGACACTTTATAATTTTTTCATATAAATTTAATCTTCAGCCTAGATTAAGGACCCATTTCAGCGAAGGTTTTTGAAAATTTTATGAAGAACAATTTTTCTTTCAAGAACAAAATCCATTGTTTTTTTTACCGAGACCACGACATTGTCTTTCCCGCATGAGAACACTTGTCAAGAGAACCACATCCAATTTTCTTTGGATATGCCATTTTAGGAAAAAAATCCTTTAAAGGTCATACCATTGAAACCATGATGTGGTTTTTCCCACTTACGCCTTGATTTTCTTATAAAAATCACATTTCAGTGCTAACCATGAGCGGTTTTAGGCAAACCCACATTGTAAAAAATTCATATTACAGTGCTCTATTTTTTAAAATAGTTTCCATGCTCGTATTTTTTAAAACACGACATGGTTTTATAACAATCATAAATCCATGCATGTTTTTCATATAATTACAATGCGGTTTTGAAAATTTTCAAGAACCATGATCGTTTTTTCATAAAACACGTTGTGGTTCCGGAAAATCACATCTCCCCAATCTCTTTTTATATCTAATACTTCAATCCAGATGATATGAAAGTGGTTCAGATTCCACTAAAGGGTTTTGGAGGGAACAACACTTGTCTGAATGCAGTGAAAACAAACCATCAAAACTTGTTTTTCCACAGGATCCATCCATTCATTTAAGATTAAATAGATATAAATCAAGAATATACATTTTCTTTAATAAATTGATTTTTCCAAATGAATTTAATAGAGATCCCTAAGAAGCAGCCTGCAGACTCCTTTCTCCCAGGGTATTTACAAGATGAATAAATCTACCAACGCTTGAGAATGACTTCTCTTCAATCCATAGTTTGTTAGAACCTTGATATTAAAGGATGAAGAGAAACGAGAGCTTCAAAATATAGGAGTTTCTCATAACTGTCACACACCATTCAAATGCAACACATTGCACTAGGCTTGAAACTGTTTATACAGTCATCGAGGGACAATCCTTGGACTCCCAAACGTTTGGCTATAAATGAAACATTTCACAAATGTTCCAAGCCGTTAAAACCCTTTGTAACTTAGGATTCAATATCCTGTTGATTATTTAATGTTTAAAAAATCAATATGGATGTTCAAACTTCACTGAATATCATCATATGATATTCTAAACTGATCATGATAGCTTAGAATGTGAGAAGCAATAAGAAACAATAGTCAACATTTGTTATCAAATAACTCATGTATTGTCATGCACTAAACCACGACGTAGTGACCTACAATGTGTTGTGGTTTACACCAACAAAACCCATGACTAGGTATATACCACTCTAACTTGTTTTAAGTTTTAGTGCAATTTCTAATATCAATCCCCAATTGGGTTTTAGTGGGACAACACTTGTCCATATATAGTAAAAATAATCACTAAAATTGTTGTCGCAAGATCTAACTGTAATTCATTTGAATTGAATGCAAGAAATGAAAAACGACATACCACACTATTTTTTTTTGTACAAAATCTCACCTAACTCATACAGTTCATGATCTTCCCGGGGAAGCCCTCCCCCCACTGACTACTCAACCTCGGGTCTTGAATGCGAATCACGAACCGATTGGGTAAAACTATCATCCTCACCTATCTTGGACTTTTGAGGAGTTAAATCAACGACAGTGTGATTATATTACAAACACACCATCTGTGGGAATCGAACCCAGAACCTCAAGGATCTCGAGTTTAACCCTAATAATTGGGCCGCCCATGATGGGGGTACCATACTGATTTTGAAGAAATTGAATTATTTAATATTCACAAGTGATTGAGAAAGTTCCATTAGAAAAGGCGAACAGCATCTCCTTGGAATATTTCACAACTTGGTGAATCATCCAACCCTTCTGGGATGTATTAATTTGATCTTGGATGCCATTTTCCCAAATTCCGAATACCCAGCTTTCCCAATTCCCAGATCTCGTCTCCCTTCCCGGGTCCCTCGTTCCAGACAACATTACCCGTTTCATGGCTGGCCATTGACTCTGATGTAGCGTTTCGGATCATTCCACCGTTTCACCTGCTGCGATTGCTTTGCCGTCGTCGATGGCCGATTTTCACTCACCATTGTTCGGTTTCAGCAGCAGAGCCACCGATCAACAACACACCTCTTCACCTCGGAATTAAACGCACCCCTGCGCCCATGTCAAAGGCAGGCAGCCTTCACGGAGACGGCCCTTTAAGGCGCATAGAGGAGATGATGCTCACTGACGATGCTGGGGATGAGAACAGCCTCTTCCACCTCGATCCTTCGGCTCTCAAAGCCTGGGAAAATTCATTCTACCGTGTCCTTTGCAACGACAAGGCTTCTTTCTTAGAACCCCACGACCCCTCTACTGATTGCTATGACAACCCTACCAGCAATACTGTGTGCAATCCGGCAGATTCTCTGAACACAGCTTGTGTGCCGATTAACACTCTCAGCAGGCCAGACTCGGTGTTTCAATTCAGGGCAGCGGTAGGAGAATCTGGTAACTTCCTTCCTCGCTTGAGTAATCCGTCAATTGCTGATATTGTGAGCAGGTGCACGAAATCCTCGATTCTGCCTTTAGTGGCCGGCGACGAATTTCAGGAACTCGATGATCTTTGCGAGCTGTTTGACAATCTTTACTCCAGTGATGCGGACGGTCATGTTCGTTTAAAGAATCAACACCTGCAGCTAGCCAAATCAATGTCTGTTGTCCGGCCAATGAAAAGACAGAAAACTAACATTGAAATGGTGGTGGAGTTGGAGAGTCTTCTTATTCATTGTGGGAAAGCTGTTGCTAATGATGATCGGAGCATGGCAAATGAAATATTAAAACAGATTCGTAAGTACTCTTCCCCTCTTGGCATTGGGATTCAGAGATGCGCCCATTATTTTGCCATTGGCCTTGAGGCACGCCTGACAGGTACAGCATTGATCTGTGATTCTGCCTTGGGGTGCAAGCTGCAATCTGCTGCTGATTTACTCAAAGCTTATGACAGTTTTCGTTGGGTTTGTCCATTCAGGACAATCTTTTTTGACTTTGCCAGTTCTCACATCTTCAATTTGGCCCAGAAAACAAAGACCCTTCATATTATAGATTTTGGTCTCAATGGTGGCTTCCGTTGGGTCCATATCATCAAAGGTCTCTCCACCATGTCCAAAGGGCCGCCCAAGCTTCGAGTTACAGGCATTGATTCCCCATGGCAAAGTGCATGGAAAATAAATTTGGATGCTAAAACTGGGCAACGTCTGTCAAAGTACTGCAAGCGTTTTGGTGTGTCATTCGAGTACAACCACATCTTGACACATAATTGGGATCGGATACAACTTGAGGACTTGAAGATTGACCAAGATGAAGCTGTTGTCATTATGCTCGGGTTCGAGGGCATGTTGGAGGAAGGGGATGAGTTCAAGTGTCCCAAGGATGACGTTCTGACCTTGATAAGTAAGATGAATCCTGACATCTTCATCCACTCAGTTGCAAATTCAAATTTCAATCTGCCATTGTTTTCTTCACGGTTTACCAAAGCGCTTCGTAATTACCTGGTGTATTTTGATTTGTTGGATGTCATTTTTAGCAAGGAGAACCAGGACAGGCTGTGGGTTGAGAATGATCTCATTGGACGACCTATTTTAAATGTGATAGCATGTGAGGGTGTGGGGAGGGTTGTTCGGCCAGAGGGATATAAGCGTTGGCAAACTCGAACTGAGAGTGTCGGATTCCGACAATTGCCATTGGATAGGAAGCAAATACATACAATGAGGGCCATGTTGAAAGATGGCTACCATAAAGATTATATGCTTATGGAAGATGGGCATTGGCTTGTGTTGGGATGGAAAGGTCATAGCCTTCTAGCTAGTTGTTGTTGGTGTCCTACATCTTCACTCTCTTGAAGGTTATGTTTGTGCCAATAATCTTTGTTTTTGGGTCATTCTACTTCTGTCACCAATCCAATGTTCTTTTAAAAAACATGTAAATTAAAACTATTTATTGAATTAGAATTGCAATGATAAGCATGAATCAAATAAAGTAGAATCACATATGAGAAAATGTAGAAGTTTCTTTTCTTCTTTTTTTCCTCCATCCATTTATTGAATTTCACATCAAAAGCTTTTTTAATGTGTAGGAGGCATGTGTGCTATGAAAAGGTTCACTTGGGTGTGGGGTTATCTGATTTGTAAAGGTGAAAGATCTTTATAGCTAGCTATGTAATATTCACTTTTAGGTTTTGTCACTCTTGGTATAAACATTTTTGGTATTTAGTGGAGAAGTTTGTGGTAACACTGGTGAGTGCATGTCATTAAACCAAATCGCATTATTTTAACATGTTCTCCCATTTGTTTTTCTCTTATTTATTTTTATTGGTTTTTTTATGATAATGATATGTGTGACGTCACAACAAATGGTACCATAGCCTTAACTTTGTGTTATTATATTAACTGATTTGGTACCAATTTTAGTATTATTTTGAGTGTTGTGATTATAAGTCACTTGTTGTAAGGAGGATGGTTTTATAATTCTGTATTAGTGTGACCCTTTCCATGCGCCTAAGAGCATAGCTTTAGTGGATCAAGGAAAATGATATAAAAAATGAGAAAAGTTATTAACTTTGTGCATTTGAAGAGAGTAAAAATACCCATTCATGAAAGATGCTTCTACTTTTAAACTTTGTAATGCCTTAGAGAATAAGTATGTTACGAAGAGTAATTAGAATCAACTATGTCTATTGGGAAAGCTTTGTCACCTTTAGTTTTGAAATAAATATCAAGATCATCTAACCAATTTACAATACGTCAAAAATCATAAAGCCCTAAACATCACAAGCTAAATAAGTCCCACAGGACCCTTGTTATTGATATCGATGATCAATAATAAAAAACACCACCATCTCCACAGGGCTTCCAAACACCGAAGAAGCTACACCAAACGAACAAGATACCATCAGACATTGCAACAACCTCCAGAGCCCAACTAAATCAACCCAAAACACAATCTTCGACCGACATAGCTTTGCCTGTGCATCCCAACCCCTTGCCACTATCACCCAACATAACTCCCAAGGAAGTTGCCATCGTGCTCATGCTCCTCTTCCACCTGAGAAGAATATCCTCAATAAGCCTTGTCAGACAGTTGCTCTAAAAGCAGATCAAAGAGACATGATTGAAGTAACTGAGCGAAAGATCGAGATAATGGAGTATCAACATCCTCCTTCGCTAGACCAAAATTGAAAGTGGACTAGAGAGGAACTGAGGAGGAACCACCAAGCAACAGAATAAGCATGACCACCAAAGTTGTGCAGGGGATACCGCCATTTCAACTCATCATCCACCACTGACCACCAAGGCGTCCTCCTCCGTAGAATCCACATGATCTCCATATTAATTTTAGCCTTCGTCGCAATCGAACAAAGCCACAACAATGTTGTGATCGAAAATGACCGGCTCTTTGGTGCAAGGATAATTGTGAGATAAAAATAAAGTGCAAAATGCGAAAAATATGAACACCGAATACAATGTAGAAAAAACCTCAAATAAAAGGAGTAAAAAATCACGGATAAATAAAAGGATTACTATGAGTAAAAATGGGTACATGCTCTGTCGATATTACAAGAAGAAAATGCTCCAAATATTCTCTTGAATAATTGGAGAAACACCTCACAATGCCACTCAAAATACTGAACTTTAATCGGGAGATGTTGAATGTCAGAATTGATAATTTATGAAGAGGGGAGAACCTCTTTTTTTAGGGAATCCTCACCCCCTTCCCTCTTCCCTCAACCAAATTAATGGAGGCAAATTAAAGGGGAAGTCATCTCTTTTAACCCAATTAAAGGGGGCGATAATTTTTTTTCAAAAGTCTACCGAAAAATCTCTCACTCAAAAATTTGATTGGGAACCAATCATATCTCTACACATCCTTTATATTTGTCAATCAATGCTACTCCTATCTCTGCAAGATCGCTCGAAGATCTGCACCATCTGAACTTATTAATGTCAATCATATTCATCAAGAAATTTGACAGATTTTCTTTAGTATGAATTTTCTTTATATTCACACTTCCTTTATCCACATCTTGAACAAAATAATATTGTACCCCAATGTGATTCATCATGGAATGAAAATATGGATTTCTTGCAATGTGTAATGAACTCTAACAATAAAAAATCGCAAAAATCTTCTCTTGTCTGTGCTCAAGATTCTCCAACAACGTTCTCATCCAAATTGTCTCTTTGCAAGTCTGTGTAGTTTCCATGTATACTGCCTCAGTCGTGGATAAAGTCACAACTGATTATAACTTTGAAATCCAGCTCATAGGTCCTCCTACAAAGGTAAACACATAATCAGTCGTGGATCTCATCCAGCCAGAATCACCTGCAAAATCCAAATCAACATGACCCATGATAGTGAAATCTGATCCTCCATAACATAATGCAACATCTGAGGTCTCTTTGATGTATCTTAAGATCCTCTTCACTGTGTTCTAATGCTCCCGTCCTATATTTCCATGTGTCTACCAACTGCTCCCATTGCATGTGAAATGTCTGATCTAGTACAAACTATAGCAGTCATTAGAATCTCCACTACTGATGCATATGGTACTCGAGACATCGTCATCCTCTTTGCTTCACTGTCAGAACTCATCATAGAGGATAAATTGAAATTAATAGAAAGTGAGGAAGAGATTAGCTTACATTCTTGCATGTTGAAGCGTTTCAAGACTTTCATCAAGTAATTCTTTTATAATAGCCAAATCGTAATTCTTTTTTGTCTTGAAAAATCTGCATCACAAGAATCTTGTTTGCTTGTCCCAAGTCCTTCATATGAAACTCCCTGGTCAATTGTGTCTTCATCTCCTGGATCTGATCGTTGTTGATGTAGGTTTCGGACACAACAGAAGTGCTTTGGTGGGTGAAATAACCATAAGGGTTTTGTCGATTTGATAGATCATTCGCAAATTGTGCATGACGCTAATGTCATGACCAACAAAAATTTTTCCACCAAATATTGCATAAGAGAACTTGGAAACCGGGGAGGATCTTTGCACATTAAATTTATAATTAATTTAAATATGATTGAAAGAAATGATACATCATCTTAGGATATTTCTCTGAAGATGTTGTTGAGTGTTCAAAACCATTTTCAAATCACCTTCATTGCGCTTGTAAGATCCAATTGTAGAATACCTATAGCAGTGATCCACACATGCTCTTTTGATCTCCAAACGACAACGATTGATTTTCGGCTGCCAACTTGGCGAAGCAATTGTATTGCGTTGTTTATCTTGATCGCTTAAAATCCTTCGAGCTTGAAGGAGTTTCTCTTGATCTTCTCATTCTTGAGAGGATGAGAGAGGAGGAGTCGAGAGACAAGTCTGTTGTACACAATGATTCTCAATTCTTGATTTTTCTATCAACCCTACACACTAGACATAATCATCTATTTATAGAGCTAGAATTTAGGTTAAAATATTATTTAATTGCATACGAGCCCTTAAATAATATAACAATCATTATCAAACCTCATTCCATATAATAATAATATTATTACTATTTTATGGCGTGCGCTAACTGACACAATGATAAATAATATTTTATCGGCTTGTAAATTAATATTTATCACCGAACGTGATCTTGCTCCGCTCCAACTCCTCAACATTTATTAAATACCCGGATACATATTTTATTCATAAATAAATACTTTTTTAAAAAACTATCGAATAAATATTTATTAAATATTCAATAAATAAAATAAATATATTTTATTCATAATCTGGTGAATAAATATTTATTTTATTTATGCAATCAACAAAACTTGAATAAAATTATTTCTCGGTCTTGAGAATAATATTTATTTCAATAATTAAATTCAAATAGAATTTAATCGAAATCAATGAAAATTCTTATTGTGTGACCATTTAGAATTCTTTCTCACTGGCATTAGGCGATCTTGTCTAAAGTTCACGATTACTGTCTAGCGACGGGTCAAGAAAACCAAAAGAAAGAACTTAATGTTGCAACGTCGACAACCCCATTTGAATGCCTACAGTGTAATATAACCCATTTGTCACAATATCTCATCAAGCAGGCTGAACATCTGTGTCATCATCTTATATGTTTGATACATCTTTCTTTGGCTATCTGAAATAAACACGTCGTTACACCATGACCATAGAATTTAATGCGACAGTTTTGTTCAAATCAAAGAGTTGAGATATCAACTTCCATAAAAATGGAAGAGACTAATATTTCATCAACTTATCCATTAATAACATATCATTCATGACACACTCACCGTACTATACTTCCCGCAAACATATGACGTCACAGTTTTGGTCAGTAAATCTAAGTGCGTGAGTCATGACATGCATTAACGATAATATTAAAGTCTAAGGATCATTGCACACGCTCGCATATAAGAATATCCGATGAAACCAAAACATACAAAATTTCTATTGGTGGGTATGTTCTCATAATCTCATGTTTTGGAGATTACCAAGTGCAAACTTCATGATAAGAAGCCTCATCCACTTACGAGTAATCCCACCCACTAGTCTATATACTATGTGAGCTATCATAATATGCTATCCAACCGTAGAACTATATTTAAGAATATCATCATGAAACTTCAAGGTCTTCATCATAACGAGAAACTGTTATGACCTTATCAATGAAACAAATATCCCATGAAATTATTACATCACAGTCATCCAGAACAATGAACAATATGTAATAAGATGTTTTACTAATATTCAAATCTTCAACTATACATGTAATCAATGTTCAAACAATTGGTTCTAGAACACCAACTATAACAAACTTCTATTTAGACTAGAGCTAACTGCCTACGACTTTAAGTCCGCTAGATCTCATATGATGATAATGTTTCTGTTGTGTCAAGACTTTAGTCAAGGGGTCTGTCACGTTGTCTTCTGTGGATATTCTTCCCACTGCAACTTCACCTCTCTGAGAAAAACCCCTTAAGAGATGATTCTTCTGAAGCATATGTTTCGTCTTTTGATTTGACATTGACTCCTTAGCAAGAGCCACCACTGCAGTATTATCGCAATAGAGTGCGATAGAGTCTTTAATGCTATGTATCCCTTCAAACTCTTGGATGAAGTTGCATATCCAAAATGCTTCTTTAACTACCTCAGAAGTCACAATATACTCGGATTCTACAATAGAATATGTGACCACAACTTTCTTTAAGCTCTTACAGCTCACAACACCTCCATTTAGAGTGAAGATATATCCCTTATGCGGTTTCAGATCATCTTGATCTGTTTGGAAACTAGCATATGTATATCCTTTGATAACTAGTTCCTCATCTCCTCCATAGATCAGGAACATATCATTAGTATGCCTCAGATACTTGTGGATAGTTTTGTCCACCATCCAATAATGGTCACCTGGGTCAACTTGATATCTTCCTACCACGCTCAAGGCATATACGACATTTAGCCTAGTACATAGAAAAACATACATGACTGACCCAATTGGCGACGCGTATGGAATCCCTATCATCAGTTTTCTTTCGTCATGTGTCTAATGATACATTTTTCTAGAAAGATGAATGCCATGTGACATTGACAAAAATCCCCTCTTGGATTGTCACATACCGAATCTTTTCAGTATCTTGTTAATATATGTACCTTGACTTAGGTCGAGCAGCCTCTTGGACCTATCACGATGGATCTTGATCTCAAGAATATATACTGCCTCACCCAAGTTCTTTTTGGATAAGCATTTATTCAATCAAGACTTAACAAACTATAAAAATGATTTCATTTCCAATAAATAGTATATCATTGATATATACTATTAAGAAAATGACCGCACTCCCACTAAACCGCCTATAGACACAAGGCTCACATTCGTTCTTTATGTAACCAAATTCGGTTATGGCTTCATCCAATTGAATGTTCCATTACCCGGATTCTTTCTTTAATCCATAAATGGATCTTTCTAATATGCATACCTTGTTGGCATCCTTTTGGAGTCACAAAATCTTCAAGTTTTTTCATATAGACATCTTCCTGAAGGTTCCCGTTAAGGAAGACTGTTTTGACATCCATTTATCAAATCTCATAGTCATGAAAAGTTGTAATGACAAGTAGAATTCTGATGGATTTTAGCACTACAACTAGTGAAAATGTTTTGTCGTAGTCTATGTATTGATGTTTTTTTTTTCAACTACTCGTGCCTTATAGGTATAGAATTATCCATCCATATCCAGTTTCTTCTTGAATACCCATTCACAACCAATGAGATTTACATCCACTGGAGGATCTACCAAAATCCATACTTGGTGTTGGTATATGGAATCCATTTTAGAATTCATAGCTTCTTGTCATTTGGGAACATCTGTGCCCTTACCACTTCCTTGTAGGTTATAGGTCATTATTATCAACTAATAATGAGTTTCCATCATCGGTGACTAAAAAACCATACCGTTCTGGTTATCTAACCTCTCTTGTATGCAATACTTGTTTCTCTGGAACATCTTCTTCCACGGGGCATGTTGGAGGAAGGGGAAGGGTTCAAGTGTCCCAAGGATGACGTTCTGAACTTGATAAGTAAGATGAATCCTAATATCTTTATCCACTCAATTTCAAATTCAAATTTCAATCTGCCATTGTTTTCTTCAAGGTTTACCAAAGCGCTTTGTAATTACCTAGTGTATTTTGATTTGTTGGATGTCATTTTCAGCAAGGAGAACCAGAACATGTTGTGGGTTGGGAATGATCTTATTGGATGACCTATTTTGATTGTGATAGCATGTGAGGGTGTGGGGAGGGTTGTTTGGAAAGAGGGATATAAGCGTTGGCAGATTCAAACTGAGAGTGTCAAATTTCAACAGTTGCCATTGGATAGAAAGAAAATACGGACAATGAGGGCCATGTTGAAAAATAGCTACCATAAAGATTATATGCTTATCAAAGATGGGCATTGGCTTGTGTTGGCATGGAAAGGTCATAGCCTTCTAGCTAGTTGTTGTTGGTGTCCTACATCATCACGCTCTTGAAGTTTCAGTTTGTGCCAATTATCTTTATTTTTGGGACATTCTACTTCTATCACCAATCCAATGTTCTTTTAAAAACCATGTAAATTAAAACTTTTTATTAAAGTATAATTGTAATGATAAGCATGAATCAAATAAATTAGAATAACATATGTGTAAATGTAGAAGTTTCTTTTTTTTCTTCTTCTTTTCCTCCATCCACTTATTGAGTTTTACATCAAAATATTTTTTAATGTGTAGGAGGCATGTGTGCTATGAAATGGCCCACTTGGGTGTGGTGTTATTTGCTTCGTAAAGGTGAAAGATCTTTATACCTAGCTTTTAATATTCACTTTTAGGTTTTTTCCCTATTTCTATAAACTTTTTTGGTATTTAGTGGAGTACTTTGTAGTAACACTTGTGAGTGCATGTCATTGAACCAAATTGCATTATTTTAATATATTTTCTCATTTTTTCTCTTATATATTTTTATTGGCTTTTTACGACAATGATGTGTGTGACGTCAAAACAAATTATATCAGAGCCTTAACTTTGTATTATTATATTAACTGATTTGGTACCAATTTTAGTATTATTTTGAGTGTTGTGATTATAAGTTGCTTGTTGTAAGGAGGCTAGTTTTTTAATTATGTATTAGTGTGATCCTTTCCATGCACGTAAGAGCTTCGCTTTAGAGGATCTAAGGAAAATGATATAAAAAATGAGAAAAGTTATTATAAAAACATTTGATTGATTTTCTTTGTGCATTTGAAGAGAGTAAAAATACCCATTAACAAAAGACGCTTCTAATTTTAAACTTTGTAATGGATTAGAGAATAAGTATGTTAAGGAGTAATTAGAATCAACTATGTTCGTTGGGAAAGCTTTGTCACCTTTAGTTTTGAAATATATATCAAGACCAGCTATCCAAATTACAATATATCAAAAACCATAAAGCCCTAAACACCGCCATCTAAAGAAGTCTCACAAGAGCCCTATTATTGCTACTAATGATCAATAATCAGAAGCACCACCATCTCCATAGGGCTACCAACCACCAGAGAAGCTACACTAAATGAACACCAAGATACCACCAAACATTGCCACAACCTCCATATCCCAACCAAATCAACTCGAAACACAATCTCCGACTGACATAGCTTTACCTGTGCATCCCAACCCATCACCACTATCACCCAACATAACTCCCCATGAAGCCGCCATCGTGCTGATGCGCCTCTTCCACTAGAGAAGAATATCCTCAATAACCCATGTCAGATAGTTTCTCTAAAAGTAGATCAAAGAGACATGATTGAAGTAATTAAGGGAAAGACTGAGAGAACGGAGCACCGACATCCTCCTTCTCTAGACTAAAATAGAAAGGGGACTAGAGAGGAACTGAGGAGGAACCCCCAAGTAATAGAAAAAGAACTACCACCAAAGATGCAAAAGGGATACCACCATTGCATGTCATCATCCACCACTAGCCACCAATACGTCCTCCTTTGTAGAACCCACATCATCTCCATATTAATTCTATCATTCTTCACAATTGAACGAAGCCACAATAGTGCTGTAACCAAAAATGATTGGCTCTTTGGTGTAAGGATAATTGTGAGATAAAAATAAAGTGAAAAATGCGAAAAATATGAACACCAAATGTAACGTAGAAAAACCCCCAAATAAAAGGGGTACAAAACCATATATAAATATAAGGATCGCTATGAGTAAAAATGGGTACAAGCTCTGTCAATATTATAAGGAGAACATGTTTAAAATATTCTCTCTTGAATAATTAGAGAAACACCTCACAATACCACTCAAATACTGAACTGTAATCCAAAGACGTTGAATGTCAAAACTGATAGTTTATAAAGAGGGGAGAACCTCGTTTTATAGGGAATCCTCACCCCTTCCCCCTTCCCTCCTTAACCAAATTAATGGAGGCAAATTAAATGGGATGTCATCCATTTTAACCCAATTAAAGGGGGCAATTTTTTTTTCAAAAGTCTACCGAAAAATGGCTCACATGAAGATTTGATTGGGAATCAATCATATCTCCACACATCCTTTATATATGTCAATCAATGCTACTCACATATCTACGAGGCCGCTCAGAGATCTGCACTATCTAAACTTATTAATGTCAATCATATTCGTTAAGAAATCTGACAGATTTTCTTTAGTATGAATTTCCTGTATATTCACACTTCCTTCCTCCACATCTTGAACAAAATAATATTTTACCCCAATGTGTTTCATCATGGAATGAAAAATGGATTCCTTGCAATGTGTAATGAACTTTGACTGTAAAAAAAGATAAGAATCTTCTCTTGTCTGTGTTTAAGATCCTCCAATAACCTTCTCATCCAAATTGCCTCTTTGTAAGCATGTGGGTTTCCATGTACACTGCCTCAATCATGGATAAACCCACAAATGACTATAACTTTGAAATCCAGTGCACAAGTCTTCCTTCAAGAGTAAACACATAATCATTCTTGGATCTCCTCTGACCATAATCCCTAGAAAAATTCAAATCAACATGACCCATGATAGTGAAATATGATCCTCCATAACATAATGCAACATCTGAGGTCTCCTTGATGTATCTCAAAATCCCATTCACTGTGTTCCAATTATCCTATCCTAGATTCTCTATGTGCGTACTGACTGCTCCCATTGCATGTGAAATGTATGATCTAGTAAAAATTATAAATGACATTAGACTTCTCACTACTAATGCATCGGTACTCAAGACATCATCATCCTCTTTACTTCATTGTTAGAACCCATCATAGAGGATAACTTGAAATTAATAGAAAGTGGGACATAGATTAGATTACATTCTTGAATGTTGAAGCGTTTCAAGACTTTCCTTAATTAATTCTTTTGTGATACCAAATCTTCATTTTTTTGTCTCGGAAAATCTGCATTCCAAGAATCTTGTTTTCTTGTCCCAAGTCCTTCATATCAAACTCCGCAGTCAATTGTGTCTTCGTCTCTCGGATCTAATCATTGTTGATGTAGGTTCTGGACACAGCATAAGCACTTTGGTGGGTGAAATAACCATAAAGTTTTTTTTTCAATTTGATGGATCATTCAAAAATTGTGCATGGCGTAAACATCATGACCAATAAAATTTTTCCACCAAATATTGACATAAGAGAACTCAGAAACCAAAGAGGATATTTTTATGTTAAATTTATAATTAATTTAAATAGGATTGGAAGAAATGATACATCATCTTAGGATATTTCTCCAAATATGTTGTTGATCATCCAAAACCATTTTCAATTTTCCTTTGTTGCGCTAGTATGATCTAACTGTAGAATCCTTATAGCGGTGATCCACACATGCTCTTTTGATCTTCGAACGTCACTGGTTGATTTTCAGGTGCTAACACAACAAATCAATTATATTGTGTTGTTTATCTTGATCACTTTAAATCCTTTGATCTTGAAGGATTTTTTCTTGATATTCTAGTTCTGGAGAGGAAGAGAGAGGAGGAGTTGAGAGGCAATTATGTTGTACACAATGATTTTCAATTCATGATTTTTATATTAACCCTACATAATAGACATAATCATATATTTATAGAGCTAGAGTTTAGGTTAAAATATTATTTAATTACATACCATCCTTAAATAATATAATAATATTTATCAAACCTCATGCCATATAATAATAATATTATTACTATTTTATGGCGTCCACTAACTAACACAATGATAAATATTATTTTATCAGTATGTAAATTAATATTTATCACCGAATGTGACCTTGGTCCTCTCTAACTCCTCAAAGTTTATTACATATCCGAATAAATATTTTATTCATAAATAAATACTTGATTCAGAATCTAACGAATAAATATTAATTAAATTTTCAATAAATAAAATAAATATATTTTATTCATAATCTGGTGAATAAATATTTATTTAATTTATGAGATCAATAAAACATGAATTAAATTATTTCTCATTCTTGAGAATAATATTTCTTGTAATAATTAAATTAAAATAGAATTTAATTGTGATGAACAAAAATACTCAGTGTGTGACCCTCTTTGATTCTTTCTCGCTATCATTAGGTGAGCTTATCTAAAGTTCAAGATTACTGTTTAGAAACGGGTCAAGAAAACAAAAAGAAAGAACTTAATGCCATACTATCAACAACCACATTCGAATGCCCACTATGTAATATAACCCCTTTGTCACAATATCTCAGCAAGTAGGTTGATCATATGTGTCATCATCCTATATGTTTGATATATCTTTAGTTGGATATCTGAAATAAACACGTCGTTACACCATATCCATGGAATCTAATGTGAAAATTATATTCTAATCAAAGGGTTGAGATATTAAATTCCATAAATATAGAAGAGACCGATCCTTCCTCGACTTATCCATTAATAACATGTCATTCATGACACACTCAACGTACTCTACTTTCCATGAACATATGACGTCATAGTTTTGGTCAGTAAATCTAAGTGTGTGTGTCATGAAATTCATTAATGATAATATTAAAGTATAAGGATCATTACACACACTCGCAGATAAGAATATCAGATGAAACCAAAACATACAAAATTTCTATTGGTGGGTATGTTCTTATAATCTTCCGTTTTGGAGATTACTAAGTGAAAACTTCATGAGAAGAAGCCTCATCCGCTTATGAGTACTCCCACCTGATAGTCTATATACTATGTGACCTATCATAGTATGTTATCTGACCGTAGAACTACATTTAAGAATATCGTCATGGCACTTCAAGGTCTTCATCATACTGATGAACTCTTATGACCTTATCAATGCAATAGATATCCCATTAAATTATTACATCAAAGTCATGAAGAACAATGAACAATATGTAATAAGATGTTTTATTAATATTCAAATCATTGAATATACATGTAATTAAAGTTCAAACAGTTGGTTCTAGAACAACAACTCCAAAAAAACATCTATTTGGACTAGAGATAACTGCCTACAACTTTAAGTCTGCTAGACCTCATATGATGATCATGTTTCTGCTGAGTTATGACTTTAGTCAAGGGGTCTGTCACATTGTCTTATGTGGATATTCTAATCATTGTAACTTCACCTCTCTAAGAAAAATCTGTCACAAGATAATAATTCTGAAGCATATGCTTTGTCTGCTGATGTGACATTTTCTCCATAGCAAGAGCCACCACTACGGTATTATCACAATAGAATATTATAGGATATTTAATGCTAGGTATCACTTCAAACTCTTGGAAGAATTTGCATATCCAAACTGCTTCTTTGACAACCTTAAAAGCCGTAATATACCTAGATCCTGCTGTATAATCTATGACCACAACTTGCTTTGAAATCTTACAGCTCACAACACCTCCATTTAGAGTGAAGATATATCCCTTCTGCGATTTCAGATCATCTTGATATGTTTGAAAACTAGAATTTGTATATCCTTTGATCACTAGTTCCTCATCTCCTCCATAAACCAATAACATATCATCAATATGCCTTAGAAACTTTTGGATAGTCTTGGATACCATCCAATGACGATCACCTAGGTCAAATTGATATCTTCCTACCGCACTAAAGGCATAGACGACATCTAGCCTAGTATATAGCATAACATACATGACTGGCCCAATTGACAATGCGTATGAAATCCCTTCCATCATTTTTAATTCACCATGTTTTCAAGGATACATTTTCTTGGAAAGATGAATGCCATGTGACATTGGAAACAATCCCCTCTTGGATTGTTCCATACCGAATCTCTTCAGCATCTTGTCAATATATGTACCTTGACTTAGGTCGACCAACATCTTGGACCTATTGCGGTGGATCTTGATCTCAAGAATATATGGTGCCTCACCTAAGTAATTCATGGATAATCATTTATTCAACCAAGTCTTAACAAACTATAAGAATGATATTTCGTTTCCAATAAGTAGTATTTCATTGACATATAATATTAAGAAAATGACCACAATCCCACTAAACTGCTTATAGACACAAGGCTCTCTTTCGTTCTTTATGTAACCAACATCTGTTATAGATTTATACAACTAAATGTTCCATGACTTGGATTCTTTATTTAATCCATAAATGGATTGTTGCAATTTTCATACCTTGTTGGAATCCTTTTGGAGTCACAAACCCTTCAGGTTGTGTCATATAGACATCTTCCTGAAGGTTCCCATTAAGGAAGACTGTTTTGACATCCATTTGTCAAATCTCATAGTCATGGAAATCCACAATGACAAGTAGAATTCTAATGGATTTTAGCATTGAAACTAGTGAAAAGGTTTCATCGCAATCTATGTATTGATGTTGTTTGAACCTTTTTGAAACTAGTCATGCCTTATAGGTATAGACTTATCCATCCATATCCAGTTTCTTCTTGAATACCCATTTAAAACCAACTGTATTTACATCCACTCGAGGATCTACCAAAATCTAGACATGGAGTTGATATATGGAATCTATTTCATAATCCATAGTTTCCTATCATTCAGGAACATCTGTGGCACTTACTGCTTCCTTATAGGTTAGAGGATCATTATTATCAATTAATAATGAGTCACCATCCTCAGTGACTAAACCACACTGTTCTGGTTCTCTAACCTCTCTTATACTTCTACATAGTACTTGTGTCTCTATAACATCTTCTTCCATGAGGCTCTATGGAATTTGTTTCCATGTTAACTCTTGCGCACCTTGAGTCTAGAATTCATCAAATTCTATCTCACTCCCACTATCTCTTTTAGAGATGTTATCCCTCTCAAGGAATATGGTGTGTATTGGCACTATTACCTTTTTTGAGGGTTTGTATATGTAATATCTCCTTGTTTCCTTGGGGTATCCTATAAAGGTATACTTTGTGCCTTGGGGTTCAAGTTTGTTACTTAAAGAGGGCTTAACAAATGCTTTTCAACCCCAAATTAGAAGATTCCAAATTTTTTCTAGAGATGTATGTGGCTTGTTTTCAGGTAATCTTTTTCCTTGTTTTGAGTACTTTTTGGTTGGGTGTAACCGTGGTGAGTTTTTGGGTGGATTTGGAAAATTTTGGAAGGAAGAGGGACATGGCATGGTTGGCGCACGGTTTTCCCAAACCGTGCGCCCAACCCAGCAAGTTGTGAAAACCCAAATAGAGGGTATTCGCATGGATGCCGCACATTTTCCAAACCTTGCTCCCTCTTAGGAGATACCGTGCACCCCCTAAAAGAGGCACATGGTTAGGAAAATCATGCGCGTGATTTTAATTAACCCAAAAATTAGATTTTAAAATCTAGAACCCCCCAGACTTCACCCCAATTCGACCCAAATCAGCCCTAACCTATTATTATCATTTTTAGAGGCTCTTGGATGGATTCCAAGCCCTTCTAAGATCCGTTCTTGGCGATTTGAGGCCTAAATTGAAGATCTGCACCTCTCCCGGTAAGGGAATCTTATTTCGTTTGGTTTCTCATCTCTTTCCCATTCTTCTCTCATCCCTTGAAGGGATTTTCCCTATTGGTTTTAGATCTAGATCTAGGTTTTATAGATCATGATATGTTTGATCTTGTTTCTAGGATTTGATTCAAGATCTTGTTCTTCATCGTGGGTTTGGCCTTTTTGTTTCAATTTGGGGAATTTCCATTGGGCTATCGCTTGTCAATATTTTGAGGCAGGTGGTCTCAATTCAACTCTCAAGGTATTTATTCCAATTGTGTGTACACATTTCTAGAATTTAATTGGAACGTTTGGAAATTAAATCTTGATTTGATTAAATTAATTAATTAATTAATTTATGCAAACATGGAAATTGGATTAATTACTTGTTGAATTGATTAATGGAATCTTATGATTGTGGAATTGATGGGATATTGAGATTGTGAAATGAAATTAATTAATTGGTGAATTACTTAATGAAATCTTGTGATTTCGAATTGGATTAATTAATCGGTGAATTAATTAATGTATTATCATGATTGTGGGATTAGAATTAATTAATTGATGAATTAATTAATAGATTGTTTTGATTATGAAATTGATTGAATTGGATTAATTAATTTATGAATTAATTAATGGGAACTGTTGTGATTATTAAATTGGTCGGATTGGATTAATTAATTTATGAATTAATTAATGAAATATTGTGATTGTGAAATGTGCAATAGGATTAATGTTGATTAACCTTGATTGAAGTGATATTATGATACATGTGATATTGTGGTACATGTGATATTGTGGTACTTGTGAAATTGTGATATATGTGATTATGAGATTCATGTATGGGACATGATCTGTTGCATCAAAGGCTCATAGTGATAAATTGATTGATGTTCGTGTGTGGGACATTGTCTATCGCATCAAAATCCCATAGTGATAAATGAGTATGGGACATAGACCGCTGCTACAAAAGACCAATTATGCGATTGTTTGATAAACGAGTTGTGGGTCATAGACTACTGCTTCAAATGCCCAAGGGGTCCCAGGCATGGTGATCTAGGCCCAAAATGTTGGCATCGAACTATGGTTCCAATTAGTCATGATAATGAATTGAAATAAATGGATAATGAAATCCCATGTGTTATAATGAATTGTGAATTAAATATGTGATATGGTTTAGACTCCATCATGGGCTGAAGTAGGTATTGAGAGTTTGAGTGTCCTTGGGAACCTGGGTGTTATGCAGTTAAATAAAGAGCAATTGAATAAGTGTAAACTATTTTACTTTATTAATTATATTTTATTCTTTATACAATTGTATACAATGCTATTGACTGGATATTATTTTAGATGTCATTGATGGTGTCTTACTGAGTTGTACTCACACCTTACTCAGGCTGTCTGATCGGTACCCGAATAGATTTTATGGTTGAAGGACAAGATATGGGAAAGAGTCATATGTTTGATTGATAAGTCGGTATGGAGCATGAATGAGGGAACCAAACTTGGTTTCAGGACCCACTTGGAGTTTTCAGTGTATTTATTTATTTTGGTTTTTTCATATTGACACTTGACACGTACTTGGCATGACATATCTCTTGCTTCAGTTTTGGATATTGTATTTCATGTTTTGGTCATCATGTGATATTGATAGTATTATAGTTATGGTTATATTATTTGATTATTCTTATTTATTTCTACCATTGTGCTACTTTGATAAAGAGAGTATAGTCTCCCCATGATCTATATTAGACCCTCACTACTAGTCGACAACCTCTAGTGTATGGGGAGGTGCGCTTGAGGTCACATAGCGAACAAGCTTGGGGCAATGGTGTGTGACACCCAGATCAGGAAGTTATAAAGTGGTATCAAAGGTGGTTTTCTTTTCTTTTATCTTACTATTTTGGAAAGGTAGACATGAGATTAAGACGAGTTGGGCCTTTGTTAAGAGATTTTTCATGAGTGTAGCTAACTCATGTAATGGGGTAAAATCCAAGTACCTAGGGTGGGATTGTTGTTATTGATTTGTGTTGTTACAATTGATGTTATTTCACCTTGGTTGATGCACTTGTTGTGTGATGTAATTATTGTTTCTAAATTTTTATGAGATTTGACTCATGGCCCAGTATGGAATGAGAGTTGATTATGCATGTATCATTCTAGGCAATCAAGATTATTTTGTTACATGAATCATTTTAGGCATGCACAGGAAAATAGTTATTGGGTATATTATGGAAATTGAAATGTTTTTCCTTACTTGTGTGACATAAATGAAAAGATTCTTAATACAAGTTGAAAATGTTAAATGATGCAAGTTGTGATAAAGTGAAATGTAAACTGGTTTCTAACAAGAAAATTGAATAATGAGAATTAGTTCACCCTTGTTAACCATAACCTAGATGTAGGATGGTTAAGGGTAGTGATAGTGCCTCAGTTTTGACCGTGTGGAGGGAAAGGGGGAATGTTTTGTTATGGATTTATGTGAATCCCTATAAATGTAATAAATGTAGTGATATGTTTCTTGATATGTGTTTTTGACATTGTAGAGATATGCCTCCACAATGACATTTGTTGATAGGACGATATGAGGTTATGGATGGAAATGATCCTCTAGTGGTGGATCTTGAGGCACCAATAATGCCGAGTGAGGAAGTCAGATATCATTTTTGAGAGAACTTTGCTCGATTTATGCAATTCATGTAAAGAGACTAAGGGTGGGTTGTGAAAAGCATGTCTGATATGACACAAGAGTTCCAGTTGTATCACCCTTTGATGTTTATCAGAGAGGGTGGAACTGAGGCAGATGAGTTTTGGATTGAGTCTATCTAGACGATACTTGACCACTTAGAGACACTTGATGAGAAAAGAGTCAAGCTGAAAACTTATATGTTACATGGTCAAGCAAAGTGATGGCAGGACATCCAAACTCGGGATGGATAGTTGGAGACTATAGATTGGAAGGAACTTCAGGAGAAGTCCTTGGATCACTTTTTTCCTAAGATGCTCAGGCATGAGAGAGCAGCTGAGTTCATGTGGTTTACTTAGGGGAGCATGTCCATGATGGAATATTCTGGATGCTTTAAAAATTTATAGTGCTTTATTCCAATGTTGGCAGGGGATGAGGATACTATGGTAAAGTGGTTTCAGGATGGGATTAAAGGTGAAATTATGTCTTAGGTGAATATCTTCAGGCTAAATAAGTTTTCAAAAGTGGTGAATCAGATTATCATATCTGAGGGAACCTGAAGGAGTATTCTAGTGGAGGATAGGTGGTTTCTGCTGGATGGTCAGGAGGTATGACTTATGAGAGCAAGAAGAATCGCTATGAGAATGTTAGCCAGGGTGATAGAAAGAAAAGTAGTCAGGGGGGAAGGGTCAGTCACACAAAAACTTACCCAGATTATCTGCCACCAGTGTGGTAGGTCAGGACACTTCCGGAGACAGTGCCCCCGAATACCTATAGAGTGCTAAGGCTGTGTCAGTATAGGACACCTACAGAGGTTCTGCAGTGACCCACGACAAATGGGTAACAATAGAGATGTTATAAAAAACCAGAGTATAGGGAGAGTAACTTATTCACCATACCAATCTAGTAGTTATAGTTCTACTAGCCATGGTGTTAGTGGCAGTGGGCAAGGTGCTTTTGGGAAAGACCACCCATATTAGCAGAGTTGTGCAGCTCAAGGGACTCAGACTACATCATAAGGAAGAGAGGAAGGATAGTTATATTTCGTCCAACATACACTTGTGGATAATGAGGCTGGACTGTTGACAGTTATAGGTACTATTCTTATATAATCTACGCTTACCAGTGCCTTATTTGATACTGGTGCCTCTCATTCTTTTATTTATACACAACTTGTGAATGGTTTGATCATGGAGGTGGAGTTCATGAGAGAAGGGTGTTGATGATAAATATACTGTTGGGAGTATGGTCGAGAGACATCTGTTTGTGAAAAGGGTGTTCTCTCGAGGTTGGGGAGTATTTCTTATTTTGGGATATTTATATCTTTGAGATACCAAGATTTGACCTAATTATGGGTATGTACTGGTTAGTAGCATACCACACCCACATTGATTGTTACCACAAAATAGTAACTTTTACGTCTCCTGAGGGTGGCAATTATATTCACCGTGGAGAGTGGGATATCTAGGTTGACCGTTCAGGGCCATTTCATCAGCAACTGGGGGATCTCACCACTTAGGTTTCTAGTCTCTTTATGGATGATGAAGGTGTGAAGTAGGATTTCTTTCCACCCATAGTGGACAGGTTCCAGGACACATTTCTTGGGGACTTCTTAGGGATGCCACCTGAGAGATATGTGGAATTTATAATTGAGCTCATACCTGGGGCTGAGCCAGTTTCTATTCCACCACATAGAATGACACCAATAGAGCTTCAAGAGCTAAGAACTTAGATGAAAGAGTTTATGGATAAGGGGTTTATCAAACCAAGTACATCACCTTGGGGTTCTCTGGTCTTGTTTAAAAAGAAGGATGACGAGACTCTGCACTGATGTGTTGATTACTAGAAGTTAAACTAGATGAATGTGAATAACCAGTATCCTCTTCCGTGTATTGATGATCTATTTGACCATTTGAGGGGAGATTGTGTCTTCTCAAAGATTGAATTGAGATTAGGGCACCATCAGTTTAGATTCCAACCATCAGATATACCTCAGACTACTTTCAGAAGTAGGTATGGACTTTATGAGTTCATCGTGATGTCATTTGGGTTGATGAACGCACCAATAGTGTTTATGGATTTGATCAATATAATCTTCCATCCGCACATGGATCAGTTTGTTGATGTATTTTTGGATTACATCTTGGTGTACTTCAAGACCCATGATGATCATGACCAACATCTTAACATCATCCGGAGTACACTAAGAGAGCATCGACTATACTCTAAGCCATCAAAGTGTCAATTTTTTATTGATCAGGTACAATTCTTGGGTCACATCATCTTAGAGGAAGGTGTGTCTATACACCCAAATAAAGTTTAGGTTGTTTTTTCTTGGGATCATCCAAAGAATGTTTTCTATATCCACAATTTTCTGGTATCAGCAAGCTATTATCATAGGTTTATCTAGGAATTTTCCCATTTGGAAACACCTCTTTCGGGATTGACCAAGAAGGGGGTAAAGTTTGAATGGATAGAAGTACGTGAGAATTCCTTCCAGGAGTTGAATAAGTGCTTGACGAAAACACAAATCTCGATCCTACCTAATCTAGGTGAGGAGTATATGGTGTTTTGTGATGCTTCTAGGATTGGTATTGGATCAGTGTTGATGTAGGGAGATCGAGTTGTGGTGTATGGGTCATGAAAGCTGAGGACACATGAACAGAATTATCCTACAAATGACCTTGAGTTAGATGTAGTGGTATATGCATTGAAGTTTTGGCGACATTATCTGTTGTGAAGAAATATTATAGTGTATAACGATCACAAGATTTTAAAGTATACCTTTTTTACAATTATATTTGAATCTCCTACAGTAAAGGTGGGTTGAGTATAGGCAGTCATTCGACTTTGATCTAGCATATATGCCTGAGAAGGGAAACTGTGTTGCTGAGGTTTTAAGTCGGAAAACTCAGACTCATGTAGTTCAGGAGTCTAGTGTTGAGTGGAAAATGACGACTTTACTAGATAAGATGCATGTTTTGGTTTAGGAGATTCAGGAGAAAATGAATCTCGTATTAGTTTCAATGGAGTTTTCACTTTTGGGCCAGATTATAGACAGATATTTTGAGGATCTAGAATGTTTGGACTTGAGGAAAAGCCTTGAAGGTGGGTAGACACCTCCTGACTAGACTATAAATGATGATGAGATCATCTATGTTAGGAATCATGCTGTTGTGACTAAAAGTATGTGAGAGGAGTTGATGTGTGAGTTTCACACCTAAAAGTGGGCAGTGTATTCAGGTGTGACCAAAATATACTATGACCTATGCTGATAGTTTTGGTGGTCGGGCATGAAAAAGGAGATATCAATGTTTGTGACATGATGATACACCTGTCAACAGGTGAAGATCAAGGATCAAAAACCCGGTGGTTTACTACAGCCATTACCCATTCCGGAATGGAAGTGGGATGACATTAACAGTGATTTTGTGGTGGGTCTCCCTAGAACACCTCATAAGAATGACATTATTTGGGTATTATGAACCATTTGACAAAGGTAACGCATTTCTTTACTATACGGGAGACTTTCTAAGTGGAGTAGATGATATATTTTTACGTTCGGGAAATAGTTCATCTGCATGGAGTGCTACAAACTATAGTTTCAGACCATGACTCAAATTTTACTTCATGCTTCTGGAAGGGATTTCAGAAGGCTCTTGGTACATAGGTTTTACCAAGTACGACATTCCATCCACTAACAGATGGGCAGTCAAAACGTACTATATAGGTGTTTGAGGATATGCTTTGGGCATATGTCCTAGACTTTGGTGGGTCTTGGGAGAAGCGCCTAGTTTTGGTGGAGTTTTCCTATAACAATAGTTATCAAGAAACAATTCATATGAAACCATATGACGCTCTTTATGGTAGGCCATGCAGATCGACTCTATACTGGATGGAGGCGGGTGAGTTAGAGTTGTTAGGACCGAGTCTCATGAATGGGACATTAAAGCATGTGAAACTTATTCTGAAGTGGATGGATATGAATTAGAGTATGAATAAGTCATATGATGATAGATGTCGATGACCTCTAGTGTTTTCAGAGGGTGATAGTGCATTCCTTTGGGTGTCTCCTAGAATGGGTCACTGCAGGATATAGAGATAAGGTAAGTTGACACCCAGGATTGTTGGACTATTTGAAGTTGTGGAGAGGATTGGGCTAGTGGCATACCGGTTGGATATTCCATAGAGGTACAATTCCATGCATGGAATTTTTCATGTGTCATAGCTTTGACAGTATCACTCTGACCATTATCATGTGATCGATGTGGAGGATGTTGATCTTGAGACCGATGCTTCATTTGAGGAGAATCTAATACTTATGTTGGATCATAGTAAAAATGTGTCATGGAGAAAGACCATGCTGACAGTTCATGTATTGTGGCAACATGGGTGAGTGCAGAAGGAAACATTGGAAATAGAAGTGGACATGTGGGCTTAGTGGCCCGATCATTTTGACTCGGAATCTTATAGATGTTTGGGAGTACAACTCGAGGACAGGATGTTATATAGTGAGGAGATTGTAAGATCAAAAACTTTTTCTGAAGATTTTCAGGGCTCATTTTTAGGTACTCGTTTTTTTTTCTTGAGTACTTTTTGGTTGGGTGTAACCTTGGGGAGTTTTTAGGTGAATTTTGAAAATTTTGGAAGGAAGAGTGTCAGTGCATGGTTGACCCACGATTTTCTCCAACCGTGCACGCAACCCAACAAAATATTTGAATCCAAAAAGGGGATTTACATGGATGATACACCATTTGTCAAACCTTTCACCCTCTTAGGATAAAACATACATCCCCGTAGAAGAGGTGCATAATTAAGGCACATGGTTTGGAAAACCGTGCACCCCTGACCAGGAAACCGCGTGTGTGGTTTTAATTAAACCAAAAATTAGATTATAAAATCCCAAACCTCACGGACTTCATCCCAATTCAACCCAAATCAGACCTAACCTATTCTTCTCATTTTTTGGAAGGATCCCGAATGAATTTAAAGCCCTTCTGACCTCCGTTCTTAGCGATTCAAGGCCCAAATTAAAGATCTTCACCTCTCTAGGTAAGTGAATTTTATCCCGTTTGGTTTCTCATCTCTTTCTCATTCTTTTCCCATACTTTGAAGGGATGTTTTCCCTTGTTGGTTTTAGATCTAGATATAGGTTTGATGGATCATGATCCTTTTGATATTGTTTCTAGGATTTGATTCAATATCACTTTCTTCATTGTGGGTTTGACCTTTCTATTTAAATTTGGGGAATTTTCATTGAGTGGTTTCTTATCAATGTTTTTATGTAGGTGGTATCAATTCAATTACCATAGCATTTATTCAAATTGTGTGTATGCATTATTAGAATTCAATTGGCACATTTGACAATTGAATTTTGAATTGATTAAATTAATTGATTAATTAATTTATAGAAACATGGAAATTAGATTAATTAATTATTGAATTAATTAATAGAATCTTGTGATTGTGGAATTGATGGGATATTGAGTTTGTAAAATGGAATTGATTAATAGGTGAATTAATTAATGAAATATTGTGATTGTGAATTGGATTAATTAATTGGTGAATTAATTAATGGATTATTGTGATTGTGGGATTGAAATTAATTAATTGATGAATTAATTAATAGATTTTTGTGGTTATGAAATTGATTTAATTGGATTAATTAATTGGTAAATTAATTAATGGATTTTTTTGATTATTCACTTGGTTGAATTTGATTAATCAATTTTTGAATTAATTAATGAAATGTTGTGATTATGATCGTGCAAGAGGATTAATGTTGATTAACATTGATTGATGTGATATTGTGATACATGTGATATTGTGGTACATGTGATATTGTGATACTTAAAAAATTGTGATATATATGATCATGTGATTCTTTGTGGGACATGGTCTGTTGCATCAAAAGCACATATTGATAAATGAGTGTGGGACATGGACCGCTAATTCAAAATGACACTTGTGTGATTTTTTAATAAATGAGTTGTGGGACATGGACTACTGCTTAAAATACCCACATGGTCCTAAGTATAATGATCTAGTCCCAAAATGTTTGTATTGTACTATGATTCCAATTGGTTGTGGTAATTAATTGAAATAAATGGATAATAAAATCTTATGTTTTATAATGAATTGTGAATTGAATATGTGATATGGTTCGAACTCTGAAATGGGACAAAACAGGTATTAAGAGTTTGAGTGTCCTCAGGAACCTGAGTGTTATACGATTAAATAAAGAGTAATTTAATAAATTTAAACTAATTTACTTTATTGCTTGTATTTTATTCTTTATACAACCACATACACTGTTATTGACTGGATATTTTTTCATACACCGTTGGTGATGGCTTACTAAGTTGTACTGACACCCTACTCAGGATGCCTGATTAGTAACCAAATAGATTTCAGGGTTGTGGGACAAGATAAGGACAAGATCCATATGTTAGATGGATGAACCGGGATAAATATTCGATGAGGGAACCAGACTTGGTGTCGGGACCTACTTGGAGTTATTAGTGTCTTTATTTATTTTGGGGTTTTCATATTGACACTTGACATGTAATTGACATGAAATATTTCCTGATTTAGTTTTGGATATTGTATTTACTATTTTGGTCATCATGTTATATTGATAATATCCTGGTTATGGTTATTATAACAACTCAAATACTTAAAAAATAATTTTTTTTCATTCTCGAATTAAATAGTTAAACTCATTATAAATATATAATTAAATAAGTGGTATTTATATAAATTAATAAATCTATACTAATAGAATAGTAACCTTACCTATTAAAGTATAAATAAAATTCATGTATCTTAAAAGTGAAAATATAACATATTTATATCACGGAATAAGTAAATAAATGTTTTGAAAATGATAAATTAAGTGTTGGTATTTTTGTGAAACATAAATGTTTATTTATAATTTTTTAATTAATTTAATAATTTAAAAGAAAATT
Source organism: Viscum album (assembly GCA_963277665.1). Taxonomy (NCBI): domain Eukaryota; kingdom Viridiplantae; phylum Streptophyta; class Magnoliopsida; order Santalales; family Viscaceae; genus Viscum; species Viscum album. The sequence goes on along the minus strand of OY728142.1, from coordinate 1,095,620,579 downwards.
TATCTTCATAAAGTATATTCATAAATTAATATTCTTTTGTATTATGATTATAATATAATTTTATGAGACATTAATTATTTTTTCAAAGTGTTATAAAAGCAATTAGAATTTTAAAATTGGTATTTTTCGAATAAATAATGATTTAATTAAAAATTAAATTTATCATATTTAGAAAATTATTTTCATAAAATGGAGTTCATTTTTCAATTATACATGTCAAAAAATTGTTGGGGTGAATATTTGGGTTTTTTTCCTAAAATAATTGATTTTTTAGTGAATAATGAATACGATAATTTACGGTATTCAAATTCATGAATTATTGAGTTATAGATGATGCAAGGATTATTTAGGCCCAAAATATCGAATTATCCTTCATTATTTTAATATATTTAGTGATAATTCTTAAACTATTCATAGTCTTGAGATAAAATAATAAAATAATGAATATAATAATGAGAAAAATCCCCTCTCCTCCACTATAAACACCAACTCTCACCACCTATTCTCCTCACACCTCAAAGCCTTGTAGCTTGCTTAATTTATGACAAATTCCATTACAAAGCCTCTTCCCCACTTCCAAGACTTAGTAGTCTCACCAAAAGTCCAAAACCAAGTGCCTTAAAGAGGTTCTCAAGGAGTAGAATTCAAGAGGTAAAATCCTCTTTCATTTTCTTTTATTTTCTTTTCAATTTATTTTATTTTATTATTCTATCCTCACATACCCTATAAAAAGTGAAATTATAACTCCATTATCTTACATATACTTTAATTTTATTATGTTAATGGAATATCTATCATCAAACCTCTCCTCTTATCCTCTTATTCTAAAAAATGAAAACATTGTCCGTGATGTGTCGCTTTACCATCATCATCGACAATGTGTTTTTATTTTATTTTATCACCCTAAAGGATGGTCATAAAACCCTTATTATGTTAAAATTAGATTTTATTATACATATTATAAGTTATATAATGTTCTGGAACAAATATATATACATGATATTAAATAAAATGACATGAGTTTGTGATGGTCGTAAAAACTGCCAAAACAAATTAAATCATTTTCATTAATATTTTATATAATGATTAATCCTAATATAAAAAAACAAAATGATATATGGTATTATTTAAAATTATGGAAACATATTAATACCAATTAATTCCACTTTTTTAGTTTTTCTTCCATTCGACAAGAAAATCCATAATGAACCAACCATGGAAACCATGAAATAAATGCACCAGAAACAATGAAAATAACAAAATATTATTAATAAATGGGTGGAAATATGTTATAAAAAGGCCATATAAGTAATTATAAATATCAATATAGTTATTTAATATATTAATAACACTCTTTAAACCATTATACAGGAGGTTTTTACACTTTTTAAGTAATACAAACCCGAGGTAAGGGACTTTTATTAAAAAATCATCTTTTAAATTTAAATTTTTAAAAAATTAAAAAGGAATGTTTTTATGAAAGTATTCTTATTTTATGATTATGTTGTGGTTATTGATAATTTTCTATGATGAATGGTGGGACCTATATATCCCTCCAATTCATTGGGTATATTTATTTTGTAGGTTGATCGTATGGTTACTATAATTGTAACTGTGATGGTTACACCATAATGTAGCTGTGAGAGTTACATTGTAAGGTAACCATGAGGGTTAAAAATAATATGGTATCCATGAGGGTTAAAATATTAATTAATTAATACCCCAAGTTAAATTTATGGTTTTATTTATGTTTTCTATGTTTTATGTAAATCTATTGTTTTCACAAAGTAACTTTATGATACTTGTGGGTGAGAAGTATGTATTTGTGAAAATGATTTCATATGTTTATAAGTATTCTGGACTAATGATTTATTTCCTTATTTTTATGCTCCTTACTGATTTTTTTGTTCTCATACCAAGTTTTAAAATGTTTTTAACAGGGTTTAGGGATGGGTAATATAAAATAATAACCCAAGTTTAATATTGTAAATATTTTTCATAAAAGGATTTCATGTTTTATTAAAAAAAATTATTATGGAAGAAATGGATATTGTTTCACTAGTACCCACTTTGTATGATTTTGGGTTAATATGTATGAATTATGTACTAATTCTATAAAACTCTAAACAAAAAAGATATTTGTGAATATAATAAGTGAATTATATAATAATTTACTAGATTATGTAATGTTTAAGGTTGGGACCTTATAGTTATCATCATAGCACGGTTTAGATAACTTTAGGGGTTAAGATGATTTTAATATAATAACATAAACTATTTTTACCTTATTTTTATGTTGAAATTATATATATTTTTAAGATTACCATGTTTATTCATCTAAGATATGTCTTTTTAGAATGATTTTTTGCAGAAGAAACAGGGGATCTAAAGTTGGAAGGCACTGAGAGGCTGATATCTTTCCAAATCTGCAACCTAGAATGGTGGGAATTGGAAAGGAGTGGTTTGTGATATTAATGGATTATTTGAAATAGGCTATAAATTTCAATGGAATCTATGGAAGATAACAACCAGAGATACCACAAAGGAGCATGATGATAGTGGAACTTTTTATGAGGCATCACCATCCTAATTTTAATGGATCTTCTGAACCAATGGTGGATGAAGGGTGAATTGAAGCCCTTGAAAAGTTATTCAATGTCATAAGGTGTTATAATAATAAAAAGTTAGTATTTATATTTATCATTTTGAAGGTGAATCTGACCCACGGTGATTAATGGTCAAGAATATCAAATATATAGAGGATATTGACACCTTGGAATGGAATGAATTTAAGAATATTTTCCTTGAATTTTTTTCCTAAGGTGTTTTAAATTAGGATGGAAAAACAATTCCATGAATTGAAACAAAAGGAGTAGGATTCTGTGGCTGTGTATGAAGCAAATTTCACTCATTTTGAAATATATGCTCAAAATATTATTCAAGATATTGATAGTAAAATCAATCATTTTTACTCAGGATTGAAACCAAGATATCGAAGGGCATTGTCCTCCCAAGAATTCAAAAATTATGGGAAACTTATTTGATGTGATAAGATGGTAAAAATGGAGTTTTATGATCCCATTCAATTTGAAAATAATCAAAAGAAAAGGTCTAGATGGTAGGAAATGGGTAAGAATCAATCAAATAAATATGAAGGTAAGAAACTCCAGTTTCCAATTTTTGAAAAGTGTGGTAAAAAGAACCTTGGGGAATGCCTTAACAAAATTGGGAACTGTTTTCGATGTAGTAAGTTTGTACATATGTCCTGAGATTGTAATGAAAATGATCTTAATATTAATTATGAAAAGAAAACTGTAAAGGGTTTCAAATGTGGTGATATGGGTCATTATGAAAATACCTTCCCAAAGAAATATCTGAATGATGAAAAACAACTAGATTATAAGAAAAAAGGTGCGGTGAAATCCTTTGAGACTATGTCATTAGTTTTTGGGCCATCCAATGAAGTGGTATCAGGTATTTTTTTTCTTTACTCAGATTTTTCAAATGTTTTATTTGATACAGGATCTACACATTTTTTTATTTATGATAAATTTTCTGGTAAATTTGAAATTTCACCTTAAGAAATGAAACCAGATATTATGGTTAAAACACGAGGGAAAAATATCACAGAAAAAATGCATTATAAGAATCTTCTTATTGTTGTATGTGAAAAGAAATTACCTAAAAACCATTTTGTTTTTCCATTAGTATAGTTTGATGTTATTCTGGGTATGGATTGGATTTCTATTTATCATTCTAAGATTGATTATGGAGCTAAATAAGTTTTTTATCAGAAAGAATTTTAGTTTATATACAATAATGAACCCATACCATTGATAACATATCAAGAAGATGAGAAATTGTAAAAAGATGGAAATAAAAGTTATCTTGCTCATATTATTGAAAATAAGGGAACTATTCAAATTAATGACGTGACAGTGATAAATGAATACCTAGATTTTTTTCCTGATGAGTTTCCCAGTGTTATATCTGATTAGGAAGTTGAATTTACTCTTGAATTAGTTCTTGATGCTAAGACAATTTTGAAACACCCTTATCAAATGGATCAATCAGAACTTATTGAATTGAAAAACTATTTATAGGAGTTTCTTAATAAAGGCTTCATTCATCCTAGAACTTCACTATGGGGTGATATTGTTTTGTTCGTTATAAATAAAGCTAGTTTCATGAGACTTTGAATTGATTATAGAGCTTTGAATAACATTATTTTTAAGAATAAGTATCCACTACCACATATCAATGAATTATTTGATCATCTCCAAGGAGCACAATATTTTTCCAAGATTGATTTGAAATCCGAGTACCATCAGATGAAGGTAAAGTAGGATGAAATTCAAAAAATAGAATTCTGAACTAGATATGGGTATTATGAGTTTGTTGCTATACACTTTGATTTTACAAATTATCCTGCTATATTTATGGATCTTATAAATATATTATTCCATGAATATTTAGATAACTTTTTTAATGTTTTTATTGATGATATTATGATATTTTAAAAAAGTTATAAGTATTATAAAAATCATCTAAATATTGTGCTGCAAACACTCAAATTAAATAAGTTATATCAAAAATTCAGAAAATGCATTTTTTGGTTGTAATAAGTTTATTTTCATGGGAACATTGTAAATAAAGATGGAATAATAATTGATATTTCCAAAAAAATTGGTTAATTAAGGGACAAGACCTACAAATATTACAAATATTCATAGTTTTCTTGGATTAAAAATTTATTACCAACATTTTGTTAAAAAATTTCACAAATATCTAGCCTGCTAACTAAGTTAACACGAAAAGGGGTTAAATTTATTTGGATGGAAGAATGTGATGTTTTATTTTAGGAACTAAAGAGTAGATTGGATAATGATACAATTTTGTCCATACCTTCCATAAATGGTGAGTTTTTTTATCTACAATGATGATTAATTAAAGGGAATTGGTTTAATTTTGATGCAGAATGATCAGGTAATTGCTTCTGCTTCAAGACAACAAAAACCTCATGAATTAAATTATCCCAAACATGATTTGAAATTAGCAGTTTTGGTTTTAGATTTGAAAATTTAGAGGCATCATTTGTATGGGGAAAAAAGTGAAATATATACTAACCATAAAATTATGAAGTATATATTCAATTAGAAGGAATTGAACATGAGGTAGAGAAGATGGATTGAAATGATAAAGGATTATGATTTCATGATCAATTACCATCTTGGAAAAGCAAACAAGGTGGTGGATTCATTTATTTGAAAACATCATACTACATTAACCATGACTTGTTTGAAACATGACCCTTTGATTAATGATTTGATGGATGTTGTCTTGGAAGTTTTTAGTGCAGAAAATTCCTCTATTTTGTTTTAGGTGTTAGTGTAGTCATCTCTCTCAAACAAAATTAAGTAAGCACAGAAGGAAGACCTTGAGTTACTGAAAAAGCTATAATTGGTTAAAAGGGTAAGTTTACAAAATTTAACATTAATAAAGATTGTGTTTTGAGATTTGGAAAGATATTATTTGTACCTTGTGATTCCCAACTGAATAAATAATTGTTAAGTGAAGCTTATAGTTCTCCATTTTTAGTTCATCTTGGAAGCACTAAGATGTAAAGAGATATTTAGGAGTATTACTGGTGGGATGGAATGAAAAGATATATTTCTGATTTCACCATGAAATTTTTGAATTTTCAACAGGTTAAAGTAGAGTGATAACTACCAAAGGGTATGCTTCAGCATTTTCCAATGCCATAGTGGAAATGAGAAAATATATCTATATATTTCGTGGTGGGACTAATAAAGACTTCTCTAGGTAACAATATGATTTGGTTTATTATAGATCGACTAACTAAATCTGCATATTTAATTCCTATTTTAGATAATAGGTCTTTAGATCAAATTTATCAACTTTACCTCAAAGAGATAGTCAGGTTACATGGAGGTCCACTCTCCATTTTATCTAACCGTAATCCTAGGTTCACTTATAACTTTTGGAAAGGAATTCAAAAGTCATTGGGAACTAAATTAAATTTTGGAACAACCTTTCATCTTCAATATGATGGACAGTCAAAGAGAACTATTCATACATTATAGGATATGATTTGATATTTTTTAATGGATTACCAGGTAAGTTAGGATCAACATATTTCTTTAGTTGAGTTTTATTATAATAAAAGTTTTCATTTCAGTATACAGATGGCACCTTTTGAGGAATTATATCGAAATTGGTGACAAAATCTAGTATTTTGGGATGAAGTCAGGGAATAGAAGTTGACAGGACCAGAATTAGTAGAGAAACTAGCTGAGAAAGTGCAGATGATCCAACAACACATGAGGATAGCTCAGAGCAGGCGGAAAATTTATGCATATAATAAGAGGAACAACTTTTCTTTCGAGTTAGATGATCTTGTTTTCACTAAAATATTTCTATGGAAAAGTGTTATGCGTTTTGGTAAGAATGGGAAGCTAAGTCCATGGTTCATTGGACCCTTTGAAATCTTGGAGAATATTGGACCAATTGCCTACCGAGTAGCCTTGCCTCCGATTTTATATCAAGTACACAATGTTTTTCATGTTTCAATGTTAAGAAATTATGTTCCAGATCCATCTAATGTTTTGAGACTAGAAGTAGTTTAACTGTAAGAGAAACTTTCTTATGAGGGAAATCCTATTCATATTCTTGATCATAGATAGAAAGTATTGTGGAATAAGGTAATTCATCAGGTTAAGATTTTGTGGAGAAACCACATGGTTGAAGAAGCAACATATGAATCTAAAAATGATATGAGGGAAAGGTATCCTCACTTGTTTAATAAGTGAATAAAAATTGTGAGGAAGCAATTTCCAAAATGTGGTGAGAATGTAACAACTCAGGTACTTATAAAATAATTTGTTTTCATTTTGGAATTAAATAGTTAAATTCATTATAAATGTATAATGAAATAAGTGGTATTTATAGAAATTAAGGAATCTATACTAATAGAATATTAATATAACCTATGAAAGTATAAATAAAATTCATGCATATTAAAAGTGAAAATATGATATATTTATATCCTGGAATAAGTAAATAATTTTTTTGAAAATGATAAATTAAGTGTTGGTATTTTTGTGAAACATAAATGTTTATTTATAATTTTTTAATTAATTTAATAATTTAAAAGAAAATTTATCTTCATAAAATAGATTCATAAATTAATATTTTTTTATTTGATTATACGATAATTTTATGAGACCTTAATTAATTTTTCAAAGTGTTATAAAAGCAGTTATAATTTTAAAATTGGTATTTTTTGAATAAATAATGATTTTAATTAAAAATTATATTTCTCATATTTAGAAAATTAATTTCCTAAAATTGAGTTCATTTTTTAATTCTACATGTTGAAAAATTGTTGGGGTGAATTTTTGGTTTATTTTTAAAATAGTTGAATTTTTGGTGAATAGTGAAATACAATAATTTATGGTATTTAATAAATTCATGAATTCTTCAGTCATAGATGATGTAAGGTTGATTTAAGCTCAAAATATCAAAATCTCCTTAATTATTTTAATATATTTAGTGATAATTCTCAAACTATTCATATTCTTGAGCTAAAATAATAAAGTAATTAGTATAATAATGAGAAAACACCCCTCTCTTCCACTATAAATACTAACCCTCACCACATCTTCTCATCACATCTCAAAGCCTTATATATTGATTAATTTATTCCCAATTAACTTCCCAAGACTCTTCCCCACATCCAAGACCTTATGGTCTCCCCAAAAGGCCAAAACCAAGTGTCTTAAGGAGGTTCTCAAGGAGGAGAATTCAAGAGGTTAAATCCTCTTTCTTTTTATTTTATTTTCTTTTCAATTTATTTTATTTTTTTATTCTATCCTCACATCCTCTATAAAAAGTGACATGATAGCTCTAGTATCTTACATATAGTGGAATTTTATTGTGTTAATGGAATATCCATCATCAAACCTCTCTTCTTCTCCTCTTATTCTAAAAAATGAAAACATTGTCCGTGGTGCGTCAATTTACCGTCATCACGGACAATGTGTTTTTATTTTATTTTAACAACTTCAATATTATTATGGTTAAATAAGATTTTATTATACATATTATAATTTATATAATTTTTTGGAACCGATATATATACATGATATTAAATAAAATGATATGAGTTTGTGATGGTCGTAAAAACCACCAAAACAAATTAAATCATTTTCATTAATGTTTTATCTAATTATTCATCCTCATATCAAAAAAATGATATATGGTATTATTTAAAATTATAGAAACATATTAATACCATTTCATTCCACTTCTGGAGTTTTTCTTCCATTCGACAAGAAAATCCATAATGAACCAATCATGGAAACCATGAAATAAATAAACCTGAAATCATTAAAATAACAAAATATAATAGATAAATAAGTGGAAAGATGTTATAATAAGATCATATAATTAATTATAAATAATAATATGGTTATTTAATATATTAATAACACTATTTAAACCATTATACATGAGGTTTGAACACATTTTAAGTAAGACGAACCATAGGTAAGGGACTTTTCTTTAAAAATACTCTTTTAAATTTCTATTTTTACAAAATTCAAAAGGAATTTATTTATACAAGTATTAATATTTTATGATTATGTTTTGATTCTTTGGAATTATTTATGATAAATTTTGGGACCTATATATCACTAAAATACATTGGGTATATTTATATTGGAGGTCGACCATATAGTTACTCCAAGTGTAATTGTAATGGTTACACCATAAGCTAGTCATGAGGGTTATATTGAAAGGTATCTGTGAGGGTCAAAAATCACATGGTATCCATAAGGGTTAAAATATTAAGTAAGTAATTCCCCAAGTTAATTTTATGGTTTTATTTATGTTTTCTATGTTATGGAAATCTCATGTTTTCACAAATCAACTTTATGATACTTATGGATGAGAAGTATGTCTTTATTAAAATGATTTCACCTATTTATAAGTATTCATGGACTAATGATTTCTTTCCTTATTTTTATGTTCCTTACTAATATTCTTGTGCTCCTACCAAGGTTTAAAATGTATTTCATAGAGATTAAGGATGGGTAAGAAAAAATAAGAATACAAGCTAAATATTTTGAATATTCTTCACAAAAGGATTTCATGTTTTATTAAAAACATTTGTATTATGGAATAAATGGATAATATTTTAGTATTACCCACTTTGTATGCTTATAGGTTAATATGTATGAATTATTTACTAATTCCCTAAAGCTATAAATCAAAAATATATTTGGGAATGTAAGAAAGTGAATTCTAAAATAATTTACTAGATTCTGTAATGTTTAAGGCCGAGAACTTATAGTTATATCATTTGGTTATTATTATTTATTTCCACTGTTATGCTAATTTGATAAAGAGAGTATAATCTCCTCATTATCGATATTAAACCTTTGATACTAGTTGGTATCCTCTAGCATACGAGGAAGTGCGCTTGAGGTCACGCAGCAAACTGACTTGGGCCACTGATGTGTGTCACACGGGTTAGAATGTTATACACACATATAAGTACAACAACATGGGTTTCTTTCCATTAAAAAAATGGTATGGTATACCATATGATACTTTAGTTGACACATGGTTTAGTATTTATGCTATTTTTTGTAATGTGTATCCCCAAAAGGATAATGGAAGACCCACATGACTCAACATTGATCTCACCGTGTCCAACATGGTGTGGTTACTCCTTTCACTTACACTCTTTAATTGAGGTATATAAGGAGTGAGTTGAGATAAAATCTCAAACTCTCATAAGTAATAAATGGAGTCTTGATTAAGATATTCTTCACCATGGTCTGACCAGAGTTTCTCAATATTCTTACCAAGCTGGTTATCAACTTCATTATTTTATTCCTTCAGTTTCTCAAAGTAATATGAATCATACCTCATCAAGTAGATATATCCATATCTACTAAAGTCATCAGTAAAATTTATGAATTATGAGTACCCACCCCTTGCATCAATTGGAAATGGTCTACACACATCTGTATGAACTAATTCAAGAATCTCTTTAGCCCTTTCACCTTTTCCACTAAATAGAGATTTGGTCATTTTACCTTGTAAACATGCGTGACATACAACAAGTGGTTTTAGTTCAAAGGAATATAAATATCCATATTTGTTGTAATTTAGTCAAACACTTTTTGTTTACATGACCTAGCCGATGATACCATATTTGAGTGTGATATGAGTCTTGTGATATAGTTTCATTATTGATTTCCATTACATGGTTCATATAATCCAACACATATAAACTGTTATTTAAATGTTCTTTACCATAAAATATGTTATATTTATAAAATAACCAATATTTATTCTCAAACTTGAAAATAAATCCATCTATATCAATTCTAGGTACATAAATATTTTTTTTGGTAATAGATGACTCATAATAACAGTCTTTTAAAACCAAGATTATTCTCATTGACAACATGAGGTGGTAGTCCCTGATAGCCATAAAAGCAATCTTGGATCCGTTGGTTGCTTGTAGAACTAACTCCCCTTGGTCAATATTTATAAATCTACTTGGTTCCTATATTTTAATTCACAAGAAAGAACCATAAGCTGTATCTAATACCAAATTTGTAGAAACAGATAAATTGAACTCGATAACAAACACACCTAAAGCTTACCTTGACTTCTTTTCTTAGGAGAACCTTTTCTTCTAATGGAACTTATTTCCATATGTGAAATAGATATAATCCTTATACCAATCTCACCCCTTGATATTTCTATTCTTGGAAGGGTGTGAATAAGAGTTGTTCTTAGATATCTTCACTCGACCTTTATGTTTGTTCACTATAAGGAAAAATGACATTTTATGCTTTATCTCCTTAGAAACTTGGTGAAAAAATGTGAGAAGATCTAGAATATACTTATCAATATTTTTCATATTAAAATTAATAGAAAATATATAGAAACTATAAGGAAATGATGTAATAATGAGATCAGTGTGTAGTTCATCAGACAGTTTAAACCCTAGAAACTCCAAGTGCTCAATGTATCCAATGAGTTTGACTGTGTGAGTCCAAGATGAAACAACCTCTCCAAGATTACTCTAAAAGAGTGCATTTTATATCTCAAACCTTTCTTTTATTGATCTCTCATGGTATAAAACACGAAGATACTCAAGAATTCTATAAGAATCCATGTTTTTATGATAGTTCATGAGTTCACTAGACATCGATTAAAGAATTAAACATTGAACATATACCATTTCACTCATGTGTTTATTATATACATCAAACTCCTCATCAATATCCTCCTTATCAGTAAGATCAGACAGTGAAGATTTTAGCATGTAAGATTTTCGTTCATGGTGCAACACAACCCGAAGACTTCTAAACAATTCCTAGAAGTTACTACCAATAAGAAGATGGTATTTCTCCAATATTTACCACAAAGATAATGTATATGAAAATATTTCCATTATTATATAATTATAAAATATCATATTATCATTACCTTTATTTCTTATAAATTATGTGAGACATAATAATAATAATATTAATTTTATTAGATCTCCCACTATTTTATCAAGTCTCAATATCCCTCATCATTTGAATCGGAATGTCTTATTGCCTAGATGTTCTAGTGGAAAATATCCATATTCCCCTTTGAATAATTCGAACATGGGTTGGTAAAGCTACTTGAAGGTATTTAGGTAGATATGTATTTTCCAACCGTAGGCTTTCAAATCCTCAATTTGTTGAGTAGACTCCCCAATCTTGAAATCCCGACTTGAATTTCCTCAACAATTTCCTCCAAGTTACATAAAGTATAGAAAGAGATACTTATCTTGATATAAGATGCTTAAGTCATCCCATAAAAATTATAATATATCCATTATAAAAGTTAATGACCCAACTAAGGTTGGTCGAATACTTAGTTTTATGACTCTCATTCCCAATCAAGTAATGGAAGACCAAGTTTGACTTAATATTCAGTTGAGGGATTCTATTTATTATGCATAAAATTATCTTGTTTAATATTTTATGTATCTTTTTAATATTAAGTTAATTTTACTTAAGTGATTAACCATGTTTTGAAAAATCATTTTATGCAAAACGCTTTTATTTATATTCAATATTTTTACATTAGTTCATTTATTTATGTGATCATGGTCTTTCTCCCATAAAATAAATAACGCATAAGAAAAAAATAAATAAATTAATGAATGGCCTGATCATGATCTTATCTAGTGGTTGATTTATTTAGAAAACAATAAATCAACTTATGACCTAGTAGAAAACATCTTATTCCAGTCTTGACATGAGTTACAACATTTCACCTATCCACATGTGTATCACCTGGGTTTGTTCCATCTCAGTTTTATCTTGAACCACATCCACACAACTTGGGATACTTAATTTATTACATGTATTTATAACTCACATGCAGGTCAGGTTAACCAATAGATTGGTTAAGAGTAATGGCATAAATATTCTTGGACATGCAACTCCTACATAATAAAGGAGGGATAGATGAATCGCAGGACATCATATTTAATTTAATAATTAAATAATTTAAAAACCATGAATTAAATTAAATTAAATAATGATAATACACACACTAGTCTTGACCAAGATCATAACCGGCCATACACATGCAATGATTACACAAAAGTATACTGAAAAAATTAATTTCTATTCGTCCTTTATTGTTAATATAAACACATTTTAATTAATTAATTAATTAATCAATTACCTTTTATCTTAATTACCATCCAAATTTTCTTGAATATATCCATCATAAATGAATTTATAAAGAATAAATGGTAGAACCAATAGTTACAGATAATTAAAATTAATTAATTGAGCATTTAACTATTCTTTAAAAACTTTATTAAATTTTAAAAAACATCTAGTTTCAATCAATACAATAAAGTTTTAATTCTATAGTTAGTAATGCAATATAATTTAATTCTATCCATTATTGGTAGGCTACATGGAGTGTACTTATGAGCTACACATAGTGTACCTATATTGTCGTGTACCCAGGATTAATGCATGGGGATTCAATGTGTACCTTAGATAGACTACAAAAAATGTACTATCCAGCTACATACCATGTATCTTGCTTGTCGTGTGTCTGGGAAACCCGCTGAAGGACTCAGTGTGTTCTTTGGATGCAGGACCACACAACGTGTACATATGGAACACGTCGTGTGTTCTACTTTTTGTGTGTCTACATAACTCTCCAAAAGACTCGGTGTGTATTTTAGACTTGAGAAATAATAAACTAAACATCATTTACGTTGGCTATAAGTCATGTATTTCATTAATTCTCTTGGTTGTCAGTATCATGAGGGATTTTACCCTGTGTTTGATCACATAGTTTGTGTGAATTTTGACACTAAACTTTGTAGACTACATGATGTGTACGCCAACTACATATCATGTAATCCAACAATTTGTGTGTCAGGTTGGCCCGGTCTACACATGGTGTGCAATAAATGCACCACATGTAATTAATTTTTAGTGTGTTTTCTATCCCACAACATGACTGGGTGCACTGTACTTGGTTATACAACATATACTCTGGATACACACCGTGTAACCGAGTCTTGGAAGCCAAGATTATTTTCACTTCCTGATGATATCTCCAACCATTCTTTATGTGTTTTTATACCTTTAAGAAAAAATAAATCTTGAACGATGAAATTAAAATGTCGAACGCATGTTAATCAAACATTAGATTAAATAAGAAATATTATGGAAATGAAATATATAAAAACTATTGCGCATATAGATCAACAATCAAATAAATAATCATAAATTTAAAACATGACCATTCTGATACCACTTGTAGATTTAGGGTGAAACAGAATCATTTTGCTGGGAGAAATAACCATAAAGGTTTTGTCGATTCAATGGACTATTTGTAAATTGTGCATGATGTAAACGCCATGAACAATAAAATTTTACATAAAATATTAACATAAGAGAACCTAAAACCTAAGGAGGATATCTACACATTAAATTTATAATTAATTTAAATATGATTAGAAGAAATGATGCATCATCTTAGGATCTTTCTTCGAAGATATTATTGATCGTCTGAAACCCTTTTTGGATTACCTTCATTGTGCCTGTAGGATATAAGTGTAGAATCCATATAGTGGTGATCCACACGTACTACTTTGATCTCAAATGGCACCAATTAATTTTCGGATTCTAGCATGGAAAATTAATTATCTTGTATTGTTCATCTTGATCACTTAAGATCCTTCGGGCTTGGATGAGTTTCTATCAATCTTCTCATTCTTGAGAGGATGATAGATGAGTCGAGATAGAAGTCCATTGTACACAACAATTCTCAATTCTCAATTTTTGGATTAACCATACATAATAAACATAATAATCTATTTATAGATCTAGAGTTTATGTTAAAATATTATTAAATTATGTACTAGACCATAAATAATATAATAATATTTATCAAATCCCATTCCATATAATAATGATAATATTATTTTATGGATTTCACTAATTGGCGCAATTATAAATATTATTTTACCAGCTTGTAAATTAATATTTATCACTGAACGTGATCTTGGTATGCTCAAACTCTGTGACATTTATTGAATAACTGAATAAATATTTTATTCATAAATAAATATTTTATCCAAATAAATAATTTATCCACAAAATTGTGAATAAATATTTATTAAATATTAAATAAATAAAATAAATATATTCTATTCATAATCTGAAAAATAGATATTTATTTAATTTATGTGATCAATAAAACTTGAATAAAATTATTCATTGGTCTTGAGAATAATATTTATTCTAATAATTAGATATAGATAGAATTTAATTGAGATCAATGAGAACACTTAGTGTGTGACCCTCTAGGATTCTTTCCTATTGACAATAGATATACTTGCCTAAAGTCCAAGATTATTGTCTACCAATGGGTCAAGAAACCCAAGAGAAATAACTTAATGACACAAATTCATAAACCACATATGAATGTTCAATGTGTAATATATTCCATTTTTTACAATATCACATCAAGAAGGTTGCATATCTGCGTCATCAGCCTATATATTTGATACATCTTTCTTTGACTATCCGAAATAAACATGTCGTTACACCATGAATATGGAATTTAATGTGATGGTTCTATTCCAATAAAAGGTCTAAGATATTAATTTCCATAAATATAGAAGGGAAAAATCATTATCCATTAATAACATGTCATTTGTGATGCACCCAAGGTACCATAATTCTCATGAACATAGGACCTCAGGGTTTTGGGTAGTAAACCTAAGTGTGAGAGTCATGACATGCATTAATAATAATATTAAATTCCAAGGACCATTACACACGCTTGAAGATAGAAATATATAGTGACACCAAAACATACAGAATTCCTACTAGAGGTTCTATTATCATAATCTACTATTTTGGATATTACCAAGTGTGAACTTAATGAGGGGAAACATCATTTTCTTATAAGTACTTGCACCTGAAATTATATATACTATATTCCCTATCATAGTAAGTTATCCAACCGTAGAGCTATATTTAAGAATATCGTCATGAAACTTCAAGGTTATCATCAGAGCGGGGAACTACTATGACCTTATCAATGTGATAGATACCCAAGGACATTATTACATCAAAGTCATGAAGAAAAATTAACAATATTTAATAACATGTGTTATTAATATTCAAATATTTGGATATACATGTAATAAAATTATGAACAATTGGTTCTAGAACACCAACTCTAACAGTTGAGGCTTGCAATCAACATGTCATCCACATACAAATGAAGAATAATTAATTAATTACCATCTAAAACCTTGAAATATTTATAAGGATCTGAATGATGTATTTTATATCCAAGACACATGATATATTAATCAAATACCTTGTACACACACCTTAACGTCTACTTGAGACAATACATATATTTTTTCAACCCACAAACCATGTTATATTTACCTTATTATTAAAAAAATTCTAGTAGAATCATATAAATTTATTCATGAAGATCACAATAGAGAAAAGTTAACTTCACATCTAGATGCTTTAGATGTAAACTGTATATGGCACACATCACCAGAACTACCCAAAAAGTAATCAGTCTAAAAACATGTGAAAACATTTCATTGAAATAAATACCATCCTTCTGAGCATATCATTTGACCACCAATATCACATGATATCATTCGATCTAGTCATTTCCACCATGCTTCATCTTAAAGTCACATTTGTTCCCAATGGCCTTCCTTTAATGAGGTAGTGAAACCGAATCTCAAGTATTGTTCTTATGCAGGGCTTCATGTTCCTCATACTCTCTAAAATCCATGAGGATACGTCTATACTCTGGGCTGCCTCTACAAAAGAAGATAGTTTTCTATACCCCATCAATAAGAAGTAAATGATATTGCTCTCAATGACATAGTTTGAGTTCTATATTGGTACTCTTTTTCTCCTAAGTTGACCATCATGGTCCAGACTCAACCAGTTCATGATCATCGTGCTTTGGTAATGCCTCATAGGAAACATGAAATCTCTACCGATGATAAGTTTTTGGAAATTGGAGTCCCACAAATGATACCCCTTCACACCATTAGTGTATTCCAATAAGATACATTTCCTACATCTTAAATCCAACTTCAAATTTTCCTAATCATTAAACAGTTCATATATGGGACTTCCAAAAGTATGTAATCGAGAAAAATAAGTGGGTTTACTAGTACAGATATCCATTGGTGTCTTTAGATCAATCATCACTAACGCATATCGATTGATCACATAATAGGTAGTCTTCACTGCTTCTGCCTAGAATACCTTGACAACTCTGAAAATATTTAACATCACCCTTGTTATATCCAATAGGGTTTTTTTCATCCATTCTACCACTCCATTCTTCGGAGGAGTGTATATCACCATGAACTATCTCTTTATGTCTTTTGGTTGAAAAAAATATCAAAATAATCTCTTGTATATTCTCCATCATTATCATTACTTTCCAGATTCAAGCTTCTTCCATACTTGAATGTTTTGGAGACTTCAAAAACATTTTCCTTATTCTTTATTGATTACTCCCAAAATCTCATAGAATAATCATCAATGAATGATAAAAAGTACCTTAATCCTCTTAGATATACAACCAGTGCTTGTCAAACATCAGAATAGATCAACTCTAAGATCTCCTTGATCCCCATCATTGATATCCCAAATTTCAACCTACATTTTTTGGTCAAAAAAAACTCACAAAATAGTAAGGATGTGTTTGTAAGACCAGAAAATAAATTTTGATCAGTAATAATCTTTATGTTTCATTAAAAAATATGGCCAAGCTTTTGAAGTCATGATGTTGTCAATGTTTCCATTGAGGTAGTTGATATAATAACTATTTCCTCCTTCTAGTACATTTCACCGATAAGCATGTACAATTTCTTTGAGATATTCTTCACCTTCATCACCATAATCACACTCTTCACAATTTTCATCACTCCTTTCAGAATGCGACTATTGAACCTGATGTTTTTATTGGTGTATCCCGATCAATTGGGATGATATTGGGATGATTACTAGTGGCCCATACCGCATGCTAGGTAAGAATTATCATGGGTCGAGCTCCGTGGAGAGCTCGATGGGGGTTGTAAGGGAAACACATCCCTATTACAAGGGTCTGAGGGTTGAAGGGCCCCAAAACAAATTTTGTGAAACTTTAGAATACCTGACCAACTATAGTAGAGATGACCAGGCGACACCAACTAGGAACTATATCAGTGCATACATTAACATGACTACTATATCTGCTCAAACTTTGGATACTATGGTACTATAGATCCACAAATTTCATTCCATTGGCCACTATAGTATCTTGGAATTGGGTGGATATAACACTATAGAATTGCAGACTTCTAGCCACCATTCATTGTAGCACAGTGGAATTACTATGCAGTTGGTGGAAAATTGATTCATATTCATTATTAGCCTATTCAAACTAGGGTTTCTATATGTGTGTGTGAAACTCTGATATCCTTGTCATTGTGCTCCCA